>OX336365.1:48955548-49701855 GCA_946902895.1 Fragum fragum
CGTGTCTATAGAACCTGATATACTTGTAGGCGCGGATAACTAAGGTCAAATAATTCTAATGGTAGTTTGAACGGTGCGTTTCTGATCAAATACATCTATTCTGTTTTAGAAACAATTTGAAGAAATTTGATGGACCTTCTACGTAAAACAGTTCGAAGTTGTAAAGGGATCGATAGGCAATGGGATTTAAATAACAGACCTGTTAGAATCTGATAAATTGTTTATCTTAATGTAATTTCGATTACGTTACTAAATCAGAACAAGAACGTTAATGAAACGGAGGAACATTTTCTCCAGTATCCTGAGATGACAACTGCAAGAAGACGGAATCCTGTTTAATGTTCTTATCTTTTTAAAAAAAATAGCTTTCGGTTTGTTTTTTGAAATGAGTTGGCTTCTAAAGATTGTAGTAAACTTTGCTAAACCAATTCCCAATCCATGTCTCTTTTAGACGCCCCAAGAGGGAAGGCTCTGGATAACATTATGGGAAATGAAGAAATTCTTGTTATCAGCAATTTCTTCATTTTCCACAATGTTCAACTACTCAGAAACTTGATTAAAGATAAGCAATTCAAATTGTTGTCTGCAGCTCCTCTTTGTACCAGGGTAAATTTTCTATTGCGGTAGTGGGTTAATCACATTTTTGTATTTCAAAATTTGTGTCATATCTATACTTGAGAATTGACGGAATCTAGTAGCTAAATGAAATATAGAAGAAAAAACATTGAAATAAATAATTTCCTTTCATCATTCTCCCAACCATTGCCCCTTAACCCATTCCAACACAAGAAAATTTTAGACTGGTCCAAATTGAAAGAAGCTACAGACGACAATTTAAAATTGATGGAATTTTAATTTTTTTCGTCTTTTGGGATAGAAAACATTGTGGATAAAAAAAGAAATTGCTTGTGACAAGCAATTTCTTCATTGTCCACAATGATTTCCACAGCTTTGTTCTTGTGGGGCGTAAAAAGGAGGGCTTGAGTTGGAATGGGTTAACCTGATAGCTTTGTCCCATTTTAGAATGATCTGCACCATTCTTATTAGTTGAGGTATATCTCAGTTTATCGATATCAATTTTGGAGTGCATGATGCATTTTGCACGTGCATCGATCTAAAATAAGACCTGAAAGAATTAATCTGATTTTATCTTTAATCCTCTTATCCAACAAGAATTTCCTTGCCAATTTTAATGTACCACGTGATTACAGATTTCTAATCTGCGGTCCTGCAATATCTGATATACAAACAAGCTAGGAAAATTAACGCATTAAGCCTAAATGGTGTTGCTTCTTTCAAAGATACCATAGAAAGTCTGATTAACCTGATAATGACTATTTCTAGTCCGATAATTTGTGCGCGATGAAAATGTAATTCGTATCAAGCACGAATTTGCCTTAGAAAGAATACAGCCATTTGCCTTTTCCGAGTATGTTTCGCTGAGTCAACATTGTTTTTTTTGTTGTTGTAGCATCATAATGGATCTTAATAAGTAGCAATAGATGTATTGGTAAATGTTAGAACCTGTATAGGCAATTACTTTGTCAAGAACAGATATTTCAATCGAATACCACAAATTACAATTTTAGACCAGTCCAAATTTCAATTTTGTGAGTTGATTAAAAATAAATAAATAAATAAAATAAAAATAAAATGCCCTTTAGAGAAGAAAACGTTGTGGACATTGAAGAAATTAATTGATACAAGAAATTTTTCATTAACCACAATGTTTTCTAAAGTTTTTTCTTGAGGGGCGTGAAAACGGGGGTTTGTGTGGGAATGGGTTGAATTCTGGCTTTTGTCGTATTTTGAGATTACTTTAATATCACTTTTTTACTCTATACATGTGATATTTTTAAAAAAGATATATGTCTTGCCTTTTCTCACAACATTTTAAATACCGGAGTTCGAAGTTCACGTCCGGTCTCAGTCAATGCCTTGATTAATCATTTGACTTTATGATGGGTACAGGCGATCCGTCTATTGTAGGATAATGGTTTCTAAAGAATTCTGTGGAAGCGTTTGTACTGAATGGCTTGTTGTAATGTTACGTGTTATCAAGACCCATATCGCTCTTAATCTATCACCTGTTGATGGCTCAACACAGCTTCTGTCTGTATAATGAACCCGGGCTTTAATAACTCTACAAATGATCGTTAAAATACGCTTTTTACCCTTACTTCGATTCGGAAATACATTTAGCATTGCAACAATAGCGGAAATAGAATAAAAATATATAGATTAATCTGAGTTGTTTTGGTTTATTGTTATTCCGATTGTCTTGGAAATAATTTTTATAGGCTAAAGATAATGCTATGTATGAGTTCGGTGTTGGAAAATAATAAAAATAATAAATGTATGGACATTTCCTATAGTGCAATTACAATTTGGCGATTTGCATTTCTTGTATGTGTCTACATTGCTTATTTTATGAATTAGAAAGGTCATCAATAGATTGGTCGGGCTACAGGCGTTTGATTGATGAACAGCTCTGTAAAAAAGAAAGCGATATATAAATTGGCCAATCGCGAATTTCAACCAAGGCATCAATCGACCAATCAAATTATTTATTCAGCCCGTAATTGAGCTTTGTAATCCGCAATTTGCCGCAATTTTTGTGAATCATTTTTGTTGGTTTAGTGGCTCATTCAAGCTATAGTAACGGCATTTAGGTTGGAAATTAGCCATTCTACTTTTTATGCTGCTGGCTATACGTTTTTCAAAATACCGCCGTTCAAAATTTAAGCGGAACTTCCTGTCGAAGTCAAAGGGCGGGGCCAACGGAGTAAGTTGGCGGGAAGCGATTGTTAAATTGAAAGAGCGCTCCATTGAAGCGTTGTCATTTCCTCCAATTATTCATAGATTCACAAAATATCGGCGTAAAGGCATTAAGTAAGATGAAATGGGGAAAATAAAACATGAAAAGGCTATATCTTTAATTTGCATGTATAGGTAAGAGATTGCAAGTCTTTGTGCAATATGCACCGGGAGAAGAGAAATGATTACATGTATCAGCAAGGGTTTGAAACAACAAAAGGTTCGTATATCGAACAGATAAAAAGTATTTAAGACGTGTTATTTACTAGCAATTTACGAACATCAACCCTGCTGCTCTAAAGCTTTAGACAAAGATATACTGTTTCCACTTGAATGCCACACGTTTTGCCGAACAAACCTTGTAGTTTGTCAGAGTTGAACGATCGGAAAGCAGGACGAGACGTCAAAAGCTGGAGCTACAGTTCGAAAGCATTAAACTTGAAACTAATAATAGGTTCGGTCTGGTAAGCTATGGTAAAAAGGAGCTATGGCGCTCTTGTTGAAACATTGGAGATCTTGTGATAAACAAAGTAGAAAAACGTTACCAAAGTATATTTCAAATGTTATATTTCACTGGGCGTTCAAAATTTCGTAACCACAGCTTTATTCAAGCTATAGTTACGACATTTTGCCTGACAAACGACTCACTAAATGTCTTAAAACTAACCTAAATTTAGTGTATTCGTCCTTTGCTTCAGGTTTTTAAACTTTTAATTACTGCATTTGACATTGTCGCAAGAGTTACAATCTGAAAAAATCACTCTGAACTTGAATAGTTTTATGTGGAGTCTTTGTTTTTCGATGAATATAGGTCAAGTCAGATTTCTAGGTCACTGAGTACATGTTTGATCCTATTTCAAGAGGCTTCACAAGTTGGCATGTACGGTGCAATATTTATGGGCTCTCTGCTTAACATTCTTCTTATAGGAATTTTCTACTTCTGTTTTAGCATCTTATTATCGAAATTTTATTGGAAACACAATGAATCAAAATACACATAAACGCGTGTACTCAATGGTTACGACCAAGGTAAAGGTCATTGCTTAAAATTCAGCCTATAAAAATGTGAAAAATATTGTTTGTTTACTCACTTATTCCATAGTATTTTCTTAGTAATTAATTTTCAATTCTTAAATTTAGAATTCCAATAATCTATTCAAAATAAATGGAAATTCTGATTTTGTGAACTTTCTCAGCAGAAAACATTGTGGCAAATGAAGAAAATTGCTTATAGCAAGCAATGTCTTCAATCTACACAAAGTTTTTACAATTATTTTTTCTTGACGGGCATCAAAGGTACCATTGTGTTGGAATTGATTTGAAAAATGTACCGCTTTTTAATCGTAATGTCAAGGTTTTTTCTGCCCTAATGTTACGAAACAATAAATTTCGTATATCTGTCGTGTATGGAAGTTTGTTTCTCGCTTATTTCCCCTACCGTTTACACCGCAGATCTTAGAAATATGTTAACAACTCTAGGAAATAAATTTAACACCCTTCTTAAGTTGATTTCTTTCTGTTTTTTCTTTATCACACTGAGTCCGCTATATTTTGTTATAACACCGACACGCGCAGCCCAACAGGCTTATCGGTTAATCTCAAAAAGATGAAAGAAAAGTTTAACCTAATCTGGCGTTAAGCCAGCATTAGGATTATCTCTTGTGGTGAAAATAGATTATCCTCGCCGCACGCTCTAACGAGCTTTTTCTGTCAAAGTAAAATGTGACATCCGGGACCTGTAAAAATTACAGGTCAGGGTGAAAATGCTAACATAGTTCAAACCGCTAATAAAGATATTTCTATAGTCGTTGTTCGATCCATCAGATTAAAATCCTGTTCAAGTTGATACAGTTTAAGAAGACCACTAAAGTTTCACGAACCATTCAAATGTTCATTATTTTTTACAGAATGTTTTCATTACTTTAAGTTAATCAATAGCAAGAATGATACTCGGAAAATAATGGTCACAACGTTTATTCTTCTAGAAAATAAAATTTAAGGTGTTGAGTCGACCTCTTCATTAATAAATGATTACACATGTGCGCCAAGTAAAGACTCAGATCAGCCTGTGCATCCGCACAGTCTGATCGGAGACTTCACTCTGCGCTCTGTAGATAGATACTGACCCAAAGCTTCTTTAAACAATCAGCGAATATTCTAATTGCCCCGAACGGCTGTCCGGGCTGCTCAATGTGTGCGAGTCACGCACCTGCGAAATTGATGGAAATGTCACGCACAGGCTCAAATGACAATCGTTAAACTTTGCACATGCTTTTGTGACCATCGTCTTCTAGGCAAAGATTCATTACTTAGTTAACTTGTTTAACTAACCTTTTTTGGACTTATATATTCTTGTTTGACTTAAAATTTTGATTGAAAGATGTTTTATCTCTATTACTACTTAGGTATTATGCGTATGTCGACATTGAATTGCTGTTGCTATCCAGCACTCAGAAAAGTCGAGCGTTGCTGTCCACTGATAGCTCTTGTTTCCTTGAGAGACGTAAGAGGCCGGATTGTATGTGAGTGGGTTAAAATGTTCGTCTATAAAGGTACATGATTAAACAATCAAAGGAAAATACAATTGCTTGGTATAGAACAGAGGAAAAACGGTTCTAGATACCAGAAATTCCCTGCAATTTGTTGACCACTTGCAGACCATAGTCGATTAACCCATTCCAACACAATAAAACTTTACACCGGTCCAAATTGAAAGAAGCTACAGAAGACAACTTCAAGTTGAATGATTTTCAAATTTTTCTTGGTTTTGAATAAAAAACATTGTAAGCAATTTCTTCATTATCCACAGTGTTTTCCAAAGTTTTTTCTTGAGTGGCGTAAAAAGGAGGGATTATGTGGGAATGGGTTAAATGAAAAGTTTGTATTTTAAAGCCCTGCTGTTTCCAGAAAAAACATTCAAGTAATTAACGGATCGCTGTTGTCAATCAAATGATTCATTCGGACAGACCGAACTAGAATGTTGACCAACACTCAAAAGCCGCGCCCTATATATAGATGTACAACTTATAGTGAGTAATTAAAGGTCAATTTTATCTATACAGGTATAGAGGTATAGACAAAAATTGACCCTTGATCACTCACTATAACTTATACATCTATACGTCAACACGCATTACTCGTGTTTAACCCTTTGCTGAACTAACACGGTATTTCACGACGCTGTGATCTTATAATTTAGAAAAAAATGTGGAAAAAAAGAAATTGCTTGTAACAAGCAATTTCTCATATTTCCACAATATTTTCTACCATAAAGGATGGTTTCATTTCAAACTGCATCCAATTTTCATTGTCGTCTGCTACTTCGTACAATTTGGACTAGTTTAAAATTAACAAAAAAGGGAAAACAGTTAAATGAGTTTGATTTTACTAATAAATCTACTAGTAATAAAAATTGATATAAAACGAACAGGGACAATTTCGCTAGACCAATATCAATATCATAAGTTTCTCGATAAGAAAGATTTTATTTTTTGTGTGTCAAAGTTATTAATGTTCTAACTGTTCCCGACGAAGAATGTCTTATGTGACTTGGGGCGTTATAAAAATGTCATGAATATTTCAAAGCCGACACAAAGATAGCAGCCAAACTTCACGAAGCGAAACAAAACTGGCAAGTAATTTCACGGACATATTGTAACGTCGAGCGGGCTGATAAAAACTCTCTAAGAATCGATAACTTTAAAGTTATTTCAAAAGCAGGTTTAAGTGTCAGGCTGAAAGGTTAAATCTGTCTAAATTTGCATATATTTATGTGCCTAATGGCGCATAATTCTTGAATTTACTTATAGTAATGAAAATAAGGCACATTTACCTCAACTTTCTATGTATTTTGGGTAGAAGACATTATTTGACTAGCTGTTTCGAGAAGTGGTTATATATATACTAAGCTAGAATGACCGTTCAGCATTCACAAAATAACCAAAATACGAAAAGTTTCGAGCCTAAGACTCTGCACTCTCTTGCCAGGGTCATTCCTTTCGTTTTGCTGAGACGGTGCTTTGTCGTGTAATCGGGTGGAATTTGTGTTTAAAACTTGCATATAATAGTTGCATCGAAAAGGACAAAATATTGTTTCCAAGAATGTTCCTTTCAAAAGGAATCTTTTGTGAACTTAAATGCTTTGTTTATTCTTTTCTTTCTATCTGTTTATACATATATTTAATGTCCACATTTTTTTCTTCTTCTAAGATTAAATCAAAATCAAGTTTTGTATTTTACTTGTATCTGTTGGGGTCTAGGTCAAATAATTCCATTTTCAGGACCTCGTATTGTGCCATCTCTCTGTCTGCATTGTCAATTTTATTTAGAATGAAATATTGGAATGACTCCTCCGGGACTTAATATTACTTTGTATGGCTCAAATTTTACAAATACCTCGTGTCACTTGAAATGAAATTGCACTTTTTTGTGGGTAAAATGCCACGGAATTTCCAGTAATTACCTTTTACTTTCTTCTCTAGGGTGACCCTATCCGGGATAATTGTTGCTGTTTAAGACGACTGGTTTGTTTGAAGTATCTTATAAATTAATTTGTAACATAATAAAACATGCGAATGGGTGTAGTTTGAATTGAATCTGATAAGCTCTCAAAATGATTAAACCATATTCATGAGAGTGCCGTGCTTAGGAAATAGTTCTTTTAACCCTTTCCTGTACAATCCCTTGTTTTTTACGGCCCTTTTATTTTATACTTGTGAAAACATTGTGGGAAAAGAAGAAATTGCTTGTTTCAAGCAATTTCTTCTTTTCCCACAATATTTTCTAACCTTTAGGTTGGTTACTTTTCAAATTACACCCACTTTTGATTGTCGTCTGCAATTTCTTTCAAATTGGACCAGTCTAAAATTTTCAAAAGCGGGAAAGGGTTAAAGCTTATTTCAAATAAGGTACATTTAACCATATTCATTTTCACAGGTAGGTGGTTAGCGGGCTGTTGTCACTTTGTTGCATTAGCCCTTGTCATGCTGAATATTAATCCTCTTTTCACCATATTTTAAAACTATGACATAATTAGATCGATATTTAGTTCCAAGATTTCTCAACATAAAATAACAAGCAGGTAGTGTAGGCTAAGATCAGTCTGCACATCTGTGCAGGCTGATCTTAGTCCATACACTTGCTAAAGCAATTGTGAAAGCAGGAATATTCTGGGATCAGCATGACAAGGTTTAAGTTCGGAGTTCCATCAGATACTATATAGTTTTTAAAGGTTGTCTTGTGATATGCTAGAATCTGGGCAGGCAAAATCTTGTAAATACAGACTTTTAGAAAAGTAGTTACTATGTTCTTGTTGTCTAACAGTTTCAAGAGACAATACATTTACATGATTTAATCTGTTGTTTCAACCGATCAATTGTAGACATTCTGCCTAAAGAGGGTACTTTGAAGTAATGTTGATCGATCACTGAGTACTTAAAACCACAAACACAATTTTCTGGGATCTGATAGACAGAGTTTTAAGTGAAATGATGGAGACACTGCACTTAGCCCTTCTCGTAGTTTATTGTATATTTATATGTTAGCTGATCGGCAGATTAATGGCTAAATGACATTAAAAAGTATATTCTTATCTTTTCTGGTGAACCCTTTTTCGTTGATACTCATTTGAAAGGATGCACCAAGATATAGACTAGCATAGTTTCTAAGGAAAAGAAAAAAGGCACCAATCCAAGTTGATCCCATGTCATGTTTTCGCCCGTTATTGAGAGAAAAATGCATATAGATGTATATCTTATTCAAATCCCGAACAATGACGATTTTAACCGCCCCTAAGAAAAACGCTTTGAAAAAGATTGTTGAAATGAAGAAAATGCTTTTTTCATGCAACTTCTTAATTATCCACAATGTTTACTACCTCTAAGGACCGGCAAATTCCAATTTTTTTAGGATAAAAAATCTCGTCTGCAACATCTTTGATTTTGGACAAGTCTAAAATGTTGTCGTGTGGTAATAGATTAAACTGTAAAAGAGAGCTATGTGTGTCGATGAATCGAACATCATACCCTGTATTGGAATTTCACCGCGTAACAAACCTTCAAGACAAGGTTGAGTCAGAATCAGCCAGTATTTCATCTGCAATCTAGTCACAATTTTCTTCTATCCATTACCGTGCCAAAAAGAACTCAATTTCAATTTGGAGGCTATTGACAGGCGTCTGTCAATATCGAATTTACGAAAAAAAAAAACGCTATTGACAGATATCAGTCGATGGCCATCACTGTTGAACGCCGCTTCTACTGTAAATTCGGTATAACCAGATATAAATGAATGTGTAAAAAATCGAATTCGTTACACAAATGTAAAACTTTGCACTTAAAGCCTCTTTATAAATTAAGCAACTGAACACGTTAAAACAACCCTGCGTCACCTAACATTGGCGATTAATCGCTAATGATAGATGCCAGTCAATAGCATACCATCTGTACATTTTGTAAGACATTACCAAAGCTTCATTATTCTCATGGTTGATAAAAAAACCCCAAACAACCTCGAAATACTCCTCGTGGTTCATATAATTACCCATTTAAGTATAAAAAGTCTTGCCAACACTTGTTCGATAACCCTACGGTACAACACCGTCTTGTAGTGTCAATGTTCTACAGTTATTTGAGAAAAAGATGATCTAGATATGTCTTCACTTGTGAGGATGAGATTGCGACGGCAATGATGTTACTTCGTCTTATATGATAGGTAACCATTGTTTCACATAACTCATTCACAAACAATCCCACTTTTTAAGCCTCCTCTTGAATAAAGAATGAGAAACATTGTGGAAAATGAAGAAATTGCTTGTAACAAGCAATTTCTTAATTATCAAGGATTTTCACCCCCATTTCCCCCCAAAACATATGTTAAAAAAAAAAAAATCAGCAACTAAAATTGTCATCATCAACTTGTTTGAATTTGGACTAGTCTAAAATTGTGTGGTTTGGTAATGACTTACGTTATTTCTGCCAACTAATGATGACATTCACGTCTCAACTTATGAATGAACTTCACGAAAATCAATATTATTTACATTCCATATTTAGGTGCATGAACCGGTAAACTCTCTAATAGTACAAGTAATAGGCTTAGTTTTTATCCCCGGCTTTTCACAATATCAAATATTGTCTCATTTTAGATTCTTTCCAAGTATGATTCATTCAATCAGTCGTTTTGTTGATGGATCCACGCGGTTACCTTTCATTCATCTATTCGTTAGATGGTTACATCATTCATTCACCAGTTTGTTTCTGTCAAAACTGATGGATCGCTGACTACACCCACTGCTTCCGACTTGTCGGATCGCAGACCACACCCACTGCTTCCGACTAGACGGATCTCAGATCACACCCACTGATACCGACTTGACGGATCGTTGGCCGCATCCACTGATTCTGCTTAGACGGATTGCTGGCCACAACCCACTGATTCCGTCTAGACGGATCGCTGACCACGTCCAAAGATTCTGACTTGACGGGTCGCTGACCACACCCACTGATTCCAACTAGACGGATGGTTGTTAACACTCACTGATTCCGACCGGACGGATCGCAGACCTCACCCGCTGAGTCCGACTTGACAGATCGCAGACCACATCCACAGATTCCGTATAGACGGATCGCTGCCCACATCCAATGATTCCGACTTGACAGATAGCAGACAACGCCAACTGATTCTTCTATACGGATCGCTGCCCACACCCACTGATTCAGACTAGACGGATCACTGACAACACCCACCGATTCCGCATACACTAATAGCTTGCACGTAATCCAAAATCAAAGCGCTTTTTAGATTCTTTTTTAGGCAGCTATCAGAACGAAAATATACAACTCATTTTCAATAATCTAGCTTTTCCGATTTAACCAAATTGTATGAAGAATTACGGATATTTAAAGATATTTGAAAGAAGGGTTTGCCAAATCGGATTGTTCACGTCATGATTACATTGTATATTGTTTGTCACAAAGCATTAAGGGGAAGAACGACAGAAGTTAAAATACTCGTTCATTCTACCGTTTTTGCTCATTAATGAAGGCTGTGTTTTAGTGGTACGTCACGACTCTAGGAAACGTGATCAATTTGTAAATGTATATGATTACATTCTCTGGGATATTCCTAGCTCTTATTGCTCTTTATGGCTTTGATATAGGACTATGTAATACAGTGGGTGAGTTTTTTTATAATCTGGAACATAAATGTTTGACAAAGGAATCTGTGAAAACTGCGGAAAGTATTGATTCTGGTAAGCCTGCGCGGTTTGCGCAGGCTGACCATGATCAATGCTTTTCGATTTCAAAATTTGGTCCAAGAGTTGAATGCTGCCTTTCTCCATATCTTATATTCAAATACAAAGACTGGTTGACCTTCGCTGTTCACGATCTCTTCAAACAATTACATTATGGAATTCCAAGACAGCCCATATTCGGATGATAGGTCATTGTTATTTTTGACAAATGTCCATGATTAAATGAGAAAATTAAAACAAGAATGACGGCGACATCCACAAATTAACTTTAAAAGCATGGCAATAATTACTGTTATATGCACCTTGTGTTATAAGGTCGGGAGCATCTGACAAGATCAGTGCTCGTAAATTTATACATAGTTTGTTTGAATGCATGGTTTAACGCCACTTTCAACAGATTTTTCAGTCATATCATGACGACTGGAGCATCTAAACATGGACTCCTGTTATTTCTCACACCAGTATACTACCACTACATCCTTTCCGAGCCTCTAGCTGTTCATCCCACTTAGGTGTACGATTATCCACCCATTGGTAAGGATATTTGCCGCGACCGGGAATCGAATCCGGGACCCCGTGATTAGGAGTCCGAAGCGCTACATATCTGCTGCACATTCATATAGAGAATAGTGATTATCTCAATCTTAATTGTCGTCTTCAACTCCTTTGAATTTGGACAAGTCTAAAGTTTTGAAAAACAGGAAAGTGTTAAACTTTACTTATTGTTTTACCCCTTCAAAACCTGTTGAATTTTTCGTTTTCTGTTCGATTGTTTTTCGTGATGTAAAATGTTAAGCGGATTGTCTATATTCTAGTTGAGCTCTATCAGTTCATGTCTACTCGTTACTCCCTCGGGGTTCTGTGCTTTATTGATCTGTCAAAATCATTGTGGCTGAATGCAATGTCCCCTGAGATTTCTCGCATCCCTAGATTTTAGATAGAACTTCCAAGTTCGATACTTATTGTGACTATTTCGAGGGAAAAAGTGAAAACCGACAGTTGTCTCTCACCAATAGGTGGATAATCGTAACGCTAAGTCGGATAGCAGCTGGAGGCTAGGAAAGGATGTAGTGGTAGTACTGGTGTGAGAAATACCAGGAATTCAATGTTTGGTGCTCCAGCCGCCGCGATATGACTGAAATACTATTGAAAGCGGCGTCAAACCCCATTCAATCAATTAAATAATATACAGAATGCCTGTGGTCTGTAGATTGAAAAGGGACCTTCCGGATTGTGTACTTGAAAAGAAATTGGATCTACTAGAGGCAAACCGGGAATAGTTCCCGAAATAATTACAAAGTAAGGTAGAATGGCCATTCTGTATTTAGGGAATGGTCAAATTTAGACCCTGATTACCCTGTTCCGCGCAGCCCGCCCAGGGCCGATTTTATTCGCATCAACCAGGAGGTCCTCTATCGTCTTACGGCTAACAAATACGTGGAAAGGGAAGATTATTTCCCAGAACGGTCAAGTCTGGGTTAATATTACGAAAATCGATAATCGAAACAAATTTATCGACCAATCTTTGAACTTTAGCATTGGCAGACATTTATGTCAAGCATTTTTGTTGGTCAGATATTGGCTATAGTTACGACGTTTAGGTCGCCAACCAACCATTTAACTTTTTAACATGTTCTTGGCCATAAATTTTGATGTTGATAGTACTATAAAGATAAGACCTTTTACGGTTAATTACCGGTTTCACAATCTGAAAATGTTAAGAATACATACAAACAAACAAACAAACAAACAAACAAACAAAACCTACAAACAAACACACCCAACTAAAACATCTAGATGTAAGACGAAAGGAGTTTAGGACCCGCATAGCGACACGTGGTTTAATAATGACATTCTGTTTCTTCTCAAAATTTTGATTCTCTTCGGGCCCTGGATTTATTTATCTGTCAAATTAGGTTAGGTTATTTGTCTTCAATATAGATTCATTCTTCTCTTGACTCGTCAGAAGGACAATGTTATAGATATTGAATCCAGTTTGTTACGTGCTTCACTCATTCTCCCACAATGACGCTTTTTGACGCTCTCCAGATAAATGCTTTGGAAAAAATTGTGGAAAATGAAGAAATTGCTTGTTACAAGCAATTTCTTCATTATCCACAAAGTTTTCTGATCGAAAATACAAATAATTCTAAAATCTCATCACTTCAAGAATGTCGTCTGCAACTTATTTGAAAATGGGCCAGTCTAAAATTTTGTCGTCTGGTAAAAGGTTAATTCAGTATGTAAGACCATGCAGTATATTTATTACACTAATTACTTTTTTCATGAAAATATACAACATGTTCTTGTTTTATTTCGCTTACGAGGCCGTTTAATCTTTTATTTTAAATCTGTCCTTGGAATCCTATAAGAGATGTATATTAAGTGTGCAACCAGAACATCGTAGCCACAGTCTAAATAAGCTGTAGCTACGACGACTTTTGTCACCCACCGACATGCAATCTAAGCTTTAAATTCTGGATGATCAACAGAAGTTCTGATTAAACCCTGTGATATAAGTACAAGGACAAACGCTGGGTTCTAGGAGAGAAATTTCCCAAGCGAGCGGGGAATCAATGTAGAATCTGATTTCTAATCTTGGAGTGTTTTAATAATGCATTCTTGTACGGCTCCGATAAGTACACGCCTTTTAGATGTAGGCATTCTAAATGAAATCACCTAACTCTTCGTGGGAGATTTTGCAGATAATTCCTTAACCCATTCCCACACAATGAAATTTTAGACCAGTCCAAATTCAAAGAAGCTGCAGACGTCAATTTTAAGTTGATGAAATCTTTAGGATCTTTGTCTTTTTGGATGGAAAGCATTGTGGATAATGAAGAAATTGCTTGTAAAAAGCAATTTCTTCATTTTCCACAATGTTTTTCAAAGATATATATTGAGGAGGCGTTTAAAGGCCTCACTGTGTGGAAATGGGTTAAATGGAAATTTTCTGGTTCCGGTTGTGTTTTACTGGTTTGGAGATTTCTGGCTTCAGTCGAAGTTTGTTATAACCTTGACGTTCGCATCTTGTTTCAGAATATGTATATAAATATTTTACACATTTGAATTTGGGGTTTTTTTTGAAAGAGGGCTTCAAAATTTTTTACCAGTTTTCTCGTATTAGTCAATGAGTATTCGCGGAGTTGCATTACAGATAGGTAGTAACGATGTATTTCGTGAAAAGTAAGGTCATACAATGGTTACGTATGAAAACATTAAGATGCAATCTAAGACGTATCTATTTATCGAAATAAATATTTCACCTTTTGTCATTAGGCGTATAAAATGTCGTTACAACAGTTTGACTAAATCTGTAGTTACGACATCCTGCATGCACTCCTAATGAGGCCTTGATTATTACGGTAAAAAAAAGAATCAATGTACTGAAAAGCCCCTAAACAATATAGATAGTACTTGGATCTATTCATGAATCATGATTTGTCATTTCACCATCTGTTAGGATAATAACATTGACTGTAATACAATTACAAATACTACAGCTATTCGTGTGGACTTCAATGGACAATAAGTAACATAGCTAGACGGTTACTATAAAACCTAATGTTAAGTATTTTATGTACACTTGAAGTTTTCTGTAACATCATGTTTTCATGTATTCGAAGTTATCCCATTATCATACCACAAAATTTTAGACTGGTCCAAATTGAAAGGGATTGTAGACTAAAATTTAAGTTTTATTAAATTTTAGATATTTTACAAGTTTCTTGAAGGAAAACACTGTGAAGAATGACGAAATCGCTCGTTGCAAATCATTTGCGTGTTTTGTTTAGTCTTTAAAATCAGATTTGAACCTGTCTATTTGATACGGTCACGTGTCAAAAGGTTGTTGTTTTTACTAAATTTCGTAAGAAGTGTGTCTACCATGGCTACATACATGTATTATCTTCTTTTCGTCGATAGACCACCAAAATGTCGTAAATGCAGTTTGCGCAAAGCTGTATATACCACATTTTGGTCGCTAAACGACGATTTGTGGTTGCTTTGGCGCCAGCTCCTTTGGTCCGCATTTTGGGGTAGATGTTAGATAGCTACCCCATTGTTTATGCAGACGTGCAGGTCAATGTTCTGATCAAAAGGTGTGTTTCTTAGTGACTGGGTATTCCAAAGTTCGCTCCTGTTAAATATAAATTTTGAAATTTAATAATCCGATTTAAGGTACACTTTTAAAAAAGGCGGATTCAATCGCATAGAAACTGTTGTAAACATTTAATGAACACCATCTTTGTCCCATTCAAATATTTTCATCTGTCATTTATTATGTGACACTGTAAATTCCGTGGGAGCCATATTTTTATTGAAGGGGTCCATAAAACAGTATTACATGTTTTTTGAGCGAATACATGTACACTAGCGCGCGTTAAAAATAAAAACAAACAAACAAACAAACAATTGTTTTCTTTTATATCTAAGATTTAATGATAAAGACAGAGAAACTATTGCATCGCTTGACAAAACCCAGGAAAGTCATTTGATCATGTAAATGCAAACTTTCGGCTGGGGGGGGGGGAGCAGGGATTGCAGACAGGCATTTAGAACCTTGGGTTAAGATTCCTTAGTGCTACTCGAGGAGATGTATCTTCTAAATTTGTCCTTTTAAGGAATAAAGCAAAACTACGAGGATCTGAGTAAACCGCCAAGTATAGTCCAAATACCGTTAGGATAATCGTTGTATTCGAGTACACTATATATGACTAACACACAGATATTACTAAATACTATTGTACCCCAGGCCTTTGATCTAGACGTCTCTTACGCTTAATTGATCTTAATCTCGACACATCAGATCGGGTGTATTAAAAACCCTTCTACGGGTGGACCTTGATTTGTGCTTCTGAGATTTAGATGTTCTTGCTGTAATTGAAAAAGAAAAGACATATGTGGCTGTCGGTTTACTTTGTGGCAAATACCATGTTTTAGAAGGATATGGGCTTTTTGTCGGACATCAACGGGGTCCCTGGGACTCGATAGTCAGTGCCACAAGAGTACTTACTTAACCCATTACTAGACGGCAATATTTTAGACTGGTCCAAATTGAAAAGAGTTGCAGATGACAATTTTAGGCAAATGAAATTTTTGAATTTTTTACCTTTTGGGTAGAAAACATTGTGAAAAATGAAGAAATTGCTTGTAACAAAACTTTTTTGAAATACATTTAAAAATATTGGCTATAAAAGTTGGGCAATGGCATGAATTTACCTTAATTTGCATTATGTCCTTTTTTAGTTGGACCATACTGCGACATTTGGTTATTAGTTCAACCCGGGTAAGAAACTATCCTTGGAATGCAGAAATGAATTAGTTAACGCATAATCTTTTGCAATTGTGGATTACATAGTGTATTGTTTGGATTGGCTTGTATACAGGACAAGGAGAAGTTTATACAAACGGATAAATATTATTAAACAATACTTAACTTTATGATATAGCAACTGTAATGTAATCATTACCACTGCACTTCCATCTCTTTACGCGAAGCAGAGTGTCCCAGTTCTTTTGCGCTTATCCCCCAAATTTACCTTTGACTTCACTGGGGTAATAAACGACTTAACCCATTCCCACATAATGACTCTTTTTTAACGCCGATCAAGAACAACGAATGGGAAAACATTGTGTAAAATGAAAAAAAAAAGAAAAAAAAAAGCCTGAAACAAGCAATTTCTTCATTTACCGCAATGCTTTCTACTGGGAAAGTTGAAAAAACCCTAAGTTTATACCTAGTTACGACGTTTATATCGTCCACAAACGAAAATGTTTTAAATAAATTGAATTTCCGATCTGAAAGGAATGATTTGATTAGTCAATCGAACTTTTTATTGGCTACCAATCCTAATAGAGGATTGCTTGCATGTACCAAGCTCACGTCAAACCGAGATTACTAAAATAGAACAGAACAGAATTTCGTCAACCCTTTCCCGTACAATCACTTGTTTTCACGACCCAAATGTTTTGTATTGGGAAAAACATTGCATAGAGAAGAAATTGCTTGTTACAAGCAATTTCGTCTTTCCATACAATGTTTTCTACACTTTGCAGTGGTTATTTTTCAATTCAAATGCACTTTGATTCTTCGTGTGCAGCCTCTTTCAAATTGGAGCAGTCTAAAATTTTGTTGTGTGGGAAAGGTTTAAACACTGATACAATGTTAGAGTAGTCTGACTAAAATGCTGACTGACTTTATTTATCTACTTAGAAAAACTTTGGTTACCCTGCTTTGAAAAGGAACTCAACTCAACTCAACATATCTTTTATTTACACCTAGGTTTACACCAAGAAAAGCATCCAACGATCAACAAGTTGCATTCATTCAAAATATCTTTTGTGTTTTTCCAGTTTTAACACCCAATTGAACAATATTCTAATATCGTCTGCTTGGAAGCCCAAACCCAATAAAATCAGAAATTTTCATTCACATGGAAATTAAATTCCTCACTTTCCGGGATCCAATATTACAAGCCATCGCCATGTTTGTCAGATTGCTATATTTCACCCTTATCCTACGTGGAAAAGATATCTCTCACACACTGAAGGAAAACACAACCGCTATTGGCCAATAAGTTTGACAATCCTCTCTGCGTTTTTTCTTCAACGCAATAAAGAAAATGTCGTTTAAAAACAAAATGAATAAGAACGACAATATGGACAAGACATTTCGATGTTCTGAGAGTAATGCAATGGAGCTTTCTATAACACATTCTCCAAATTTAAAAAGGAATGATCAAAAATAGACTGGTCCAAATTGAAAGAGGTTATCGACGATATTACAAAGGTGGTTCATTTAAAAAAAAAAAGAATAAGGACTATGTGAGATAGAAAACATTGTGAGAAAAGGAGAAATTTGCTAGCTACAAGCAATTTCTTCTTTTCTCACAATGCTTCCCTGAGCTATTTTTATTGAGCGCGAAAAATGTGGGATAGTGTGTTTATGGTTTTAAAAGTTCTGTACACACTTGTATTTCCCATAAAGTTGAAGCACAAGAAAAGCAGGTTTTTAGAAGTCCCCGGAGAAATGTATTCGTGCTAGATCCAATTTTTCCTACAATATGTATTTGATATGTTGTATCTTTGAATGTCGTTATTTTATTGCTAAGGCAGTAATATTTTGTTCACTCTTACACTCCCATTTCGGAATTTTGAATATGCTCAAAAGATTTAGGAGGCGAAGAGAATATTTTTTTTGTTTTGTTTTCATGGATGTATGAATCGAAAACTAATCACACTGTATGAATACGGGAAACGAATACATACGTTAGTGTGATAAGTTCTTTCGTTTCATACCGCCATGAAAAAATATTTTCTTCATTTCTTTTAATTCAATGATTTACAAATGTTGATGCAATAGGGAACTATTTTGTGGGCAAGCAAACAAAATAGCGGGGTACTCCCAATTTCGTTCATACAGGTATGAATAATTTTTTGCCATTAAGAACGCTTTTTGACAGACGAAACTAAAGATTGAATTATATGGCAATGTCTTCAAAGATATTTTACCCGCATAATTTATTTCATTCAGTAAATTTTACTTTTGACAAGAAATGGACGCAGTCCCGGTTTCTCATTATTTTGAGTTCTTTAGTGAAAAAGATCGTACTAAAACTACTCAGGTATCCCACTCAAAATTGAATTTGATGTCGAAAATCAACATTCATTTTAGGTCTAAAAATGATTTGTTTGGTCAATTGATTTGTTGATTGAAATCGGAAATCTATCAATACCAGGAGAGTTGTTGTCCAAAACTAATGGGTTTTGGCTAAAATTGAAATTATCATTTTTAAGGGTTCAGTATTGCAACCATGCATGCTAATCGCTAAGCTGAAGAATATGCGCGGAAAGGAGAATTGGCGGACCACTGGCCACGCCCACTGACTCCACTGGCCACGCCCTTAACTCCGATAGGATGTTCCAATCGATATCATAAAAGTATATTCGTTAGTTGGCGACAAAAACTTCGTTACCACAGCTTTAATGAGACGTTGCGACGTTTTAGTCACCAAACAAAGAAAAATGGTTCACATAAATGTCGGCCGATGTCGGAGTTCAACGTTCATTTCCGATCTGAATGCCTTATTTGATCGGTCGATTGATTATATGATTGGCAGCGGCGATCAGTGAATTATATACACACCACGTTTAGCATCATGGTGTTTTCTTGCTCTGTAAAAAAATATTGAACGGATGATTATTGTATAAAATCTATTTTGAATTCCTGATAAGGATTTGTTTGTTTGAATGGGGTTTTACGCCGCTGTCAACAATTTTTAAGTTATATCGCGGCGGCTGGAGCACCTAACAATGGGATCCTGGTATTTCTCACACCAGTACTACCATTACATCCTTTCCTAGCCCCCAGCTGCTATCCCACATAGGTCTACGATTATCGACCCATTGGTGAGAGACAAATAGTCGTAAAGGATGAGTGCCGCCGTCGGGGATCGAACCCGGGACCTCTAGATTGACAGTCCGACGCGCTACCAACTACGCTATGACGGCGGCTATAAGGATTTGTGAAAGAACATTGAAAATAAACATTTATAGTTAGGAAAATCCCTGGATTTCTTTTTGATCTATTTAACCCATTCCAACACAATCCCTCCTTTTTACGCCCCTCAAGAAAATAGCTTTTGAAAACATTGTGGAAAATGAAGAAATTGCTTGCATCAAGCAATTTCTTCATTATCCACAATGTTTTCTATCCAAAACGACAAAAAAGTTCAAAATTCTATCAACTGGAAATTGTCGTCTGCAGCTTCTTTCAATTTGGACCAGTCTAAAATTCCACTGTGTTGGAATGGGTTAATCCTGTAGTTGCAACACTTGTGTTTTCGAAGATGTTTTCTATATCGCCTGTTTGAACACATAGAATAATAAAAGTCTGCAATTACGATGCTGGAGGCACGAAGAATTTGACAAGGAACAATTTTTCTTCATTCTGAATACCTTAAGCCTTTGATTGAATTGAAAGCAAATTTTTGAGTAGGAGGGCAAAATGTCGATACAAAAGAAGCCGCTTTCTGAGTTTAATCAATATCTTCATTCTGTGGAAATTCTTAATTAATTCAACAAGTGACACAATTTTAGATTGATTTTAAAGCATCAGAAACTCACCCAGAATCACAGAAGAAATAATTGATACCCATTAGATTTATAGAACATATTGCGACGAGAATACAACAATCATTTAACCGTTCCCTATTTAAGCATACTTTCTGATTACTATAATGTATAGAAATTGGGTATTTCTTATTTTTTCTTGAAATGTCTTGAAGCAAAGGTTATGAATAATTCTTTCCATTATTTTTCAGTTACTCCACCAATTTTGGATCCCCGGCGTGGAATGAAAGACGCTTCAGTGCAATTCGGCAAAAAATTGGAATTGAATTGTAAATTGAAAAAGAAAACTTTTCCTGTATCGAAATTCATATGGTTGAAAGACGGAGTGGACGTAACTCATCGGAACGAAAAGGGATTTTCAGTCAAAGACAATAAGTAAGTTGTCTTTAACTCTTTTTTTGTAGATTATCAAAATTTCTCGGTAAATTATTACTCGTTCATTTCAGCGAAAAAAGAAAATGAAATTATCAAAATGTTAAAATCATTGTTTTGGTGGATTTTGGCCGACTTTTGTACATTGTGTGCTTCTAAACGTCATATAAAATGTCTTGTACGAGTGACCTTTGGAGATTTCCCCGATATATCATATTTTGTCTATTTTTTGCTAACAGAAATAGATCGATTTAGCTTTCATTTCGAGAACAACTAAAGCATTTTCTCTCTTAGCTTTTGTGGTTCACTCAATAAAAATGAAAGCGATATGACACATAAACAAACACCTGTAACCTATGTCTTTTGTACCGGACTGTTTATGTACAATTCTATTTGGTATATTTTGATCATTGTATGATCCTTTCTTAAAAATCTCTTACTCCTTTTCATAGAGCCTATGTAACTCTCTGCGTAGAATCATCAGATGTTTAACTCATTCCCACACAAAGACACCTTTAAACGCTCTTAAGAAAAAAAGCGTTGGAAAACATCGTGTTAGATGAAGAAATTGCTTTTAACAAACAATTTCTTTATTTTTCCCAATATTTTGTTTCTACCCAGAAAAGTGAAAAAATCTATAATTCATAAACCCAGTTTTCGATATCAGAAAAAAAGTTATTTTTCATTTCAGAAAAGGTTCTGTTTTAAGAATCCGCAAAGTAGGGCTTTCAGACAATGGTACTTATGTGTGTATAGCGAAGAACGTAGTTGGAGAATTAAGGCAGCAAGCTGTGATATCTGTAACTGGGGGTAAGTCACCTATAGTCATTAGAAACTATACATTAAAGACAAAAGAAAGTGGCGGAAATAAACCACCATTTATCATCTTTAAAACAGGAGAAAGTTGTCCATTGAAAATAACTGTTGGATACGTTTTCAGATCTACAGAGTTCAGTTATATCTTAAGTTTAATTTAGTACCAATATTTAGGAATCGATATTTGCATACGAATTCAGTTTGTACCACAGAAAAAATAATGATGATAGACTCTGGTGGACCATCGAGATTTTATAGTGGAATTTATCTTAGTAATTTCACCGAAAAGAAAACGGTGAAATTATCAAAGTGATAAACCCGCGGATTTGTTAGATTTAGCCCCCCCCCCCCCCTCATCGTTTTCTTGCTACTATACGCCACCACAGTGAAATAAAGACGCTGATGACGTCATCAAGTTGCCATGTACACAAGAGAAATGACACACCTATAAAGATTTCTACTAAAATTAAATAAATGAATAAATAAAACAATAACCTGAATCTTATTAAGGGATCGCTGGCCAAGCCCGTTGAACGTTCGACTGAGATACCAAACTACGTCAGTTTGCAAAAAGCAAATCGTTGTAACAAGCAATTCCTTCTTTTTCCACAATATTTTCCACCCTACTGCATTGTTATTTTCCAAATCATATCCACTTTAAATTTTCGTCTGCAAAATCCTTGAATTTGGACAGATCTAAAATTTTGCAAAGCAGGAAAGGGTTAAGACACAGATGTTAACCTTAAGAAAAGATGTGTCTATTATTCGGGGTAGGAACGTCACTTGTTAGTGAGTAAATTACAAATCCAGTCAGCCAGAACAGTGCATAATACTACAAAATAACACCCCTAAATATCACCGTCTTTAATACTGGTGAACTTTTTGTAACATATACTGTATAACATTTTGTTATGTAAATTTTTGGATACTTTTGTGAAAAAGAATCTTAGAAGGATTTTTTTCAAAGGCGAACTGTAATTGGCAATAAACCGATCTCGGCTGTCAGTCAAAGAATCCAATCAATTCACTCATTTAGACCGGAGATGAACTTTTAACTCCAACATTAGCAGACATTTCTGTGAAGAATTTTGTTGGTTTGGCGATTTAACCCATTCCAACACAAGAAAAGTTTAGACTGGTCCAAATTGAAAGAAGCTGCAGACGACAATTTCAAGTTGATGGAATTTTATTTTTTTTTGTCTTTTGGGATAGAAAACATTGTGGATAATGAAGAAATTGCTTGTTACAAGCAATTTCTTCATTGTCCACAATGTTTTCTAACTCTGTTTTATTGAGGGGCGTAAAAAGGAGGAATTGAGTTGGAATGGGTTAAGTTTTGCGTTTGGGTCGCCAATTACCCAATTTACTTTTTTGTTAAATGTTACTTGCCACAAATTTTGCAAAATAACGCCGTTTAACCCATTCCGACACACATGCGCTTTAAACGCCCCTCAATATTAAGCTTTGGAAAACATCGTGGAAAATTAAAAATTTGCTTGTTACAACCCATTTCTTCATCATCCACCATGTTTTCTGTCCCAAAAGACAGATTCTTAGGATTTCACCAACTTAAAATTGTCGTCTGCAACTTCTTTGAATTTGGACTGGTCTAAAATTTTGTCGTCTGGTAATGGGTTAATATCGAAGTGGTATTTCATGTCAGGGTCAGTGAATGTTGCCAGTAGAGACATTGGACGAGTCAAAGGATCCATAAATTGATGCAACGTATTATTATGTCCCCTTTTCTAACCTAATTAATTGTTGGTTGTTAGTTTTTTTAAAAGATGTAATGACAGAGTCTATACAAAAGATAAGAATTTCATATCATTACCAGTTTTAAGGCTAAGAATAAAATAAATCGAATACCACAGAACTTAAATGGATAAAAAAAGAGCAGTCTTGTTTATTAGTTAGAAAATGTGAATATTTCAGGTTAACCTTTCTAGTTGTGGAGTTAATTTCTTAACGCAAGTATTGTATATATATGTTTTCCAGTGAATGCTCCACAATTAGGATCAACAACTATGAAAAATAAACAACAAAAATTCAGAGGAACATTAAAACTCACGTGTAAAATCAAAAAGAAGGTGTTACCTCAAGCTAAGTTTTTCTGGTACAAGGATGGAAAACTCATAGAATCTGGATATAAAAAAGGATTAAAGATTCGAAGTAGAGGGTGAGTAACATTTTATCTTAAGATGGTTTTGGGGAAAAAAACCTTTTAATTGACGGATTGCCGCTTTCAGTCAAAATTTTGTTTGACCAATCAAGTCTTTTAAATAGACCGAAAGTGAACTTTGACTCTTAAATTCACGTCAAGCTTTATGCTGGTTTAGCCACTTAAACGTCGTAAGTATAGCTTATTTCACATATGGTTACGACTTTTAGGTCGCAGACCAACGAACTGTTGCTTTTCATTCAAAGTCTCTGACGACATATTGAATCAAGCTGTAGTTACGACGTTTTAGACTGGCACCGACGATATATTTACAAAGCAATTTTGTTTATTACCTCAGTCGAACTGCTGTATCGGAGACCAGAAGGCGTGACCAGGGGTCTGGTCATTTGATCACAAACTCGTCTTGTTTGGCAACTTAAACGCCGTAGCTATAGCTTATCCAAGCTGTAGTTACAACGTTTAGGTCGCCAACAAACCATTCTACTTTTTGTTACATGCAAATGGCTATATATTTGAAAAATAACGCAACGTCGAAGCGGATCTTTCTGTCGGAGCTGATGGGCAGGGCAAGCGGATTATGTGGGCGTGGTCACTGGTCGATTTTATTTCGTAAATTATGGTCCGAAAACTTGATTAATTTTCTATACTCTTTCTACTCATAAGATTTTACTCACGAGAGAACAAAGACAAGAAAAAATAAATCAATTCTTCAATCGTTGATCAGCCATATATAACTTTCTACAGCTAGTTTAGAAGCAATTAACCCATTTCCTCACAATAACGCTTTTAAACGTCCATCAAGAAAAAAAATGGAAATCATTGTGGAGCAAGAGGAAATTGCTTATAACAATTTTACAATTTTTCACCCAAAAAGGCAGAGTTTCATTTGACAAAAAATATTAATTTAAATTTGTCGTCTGCAACATCTTTGAATTGGACTGGTCTAAAATTTTGTTGTGTGGAAATGTCTGAAGATACATATCATAACATTACTTGAGTACTTTAAATCAAGGATAACAATGGCTGCCTATAACTAGTACTCTGTCCCTACTAAGTTTCTTTAAACACTTTCCAGTTTTGCAAAATTTAAGACCTGTCCAAGTTGAAATATTATGCAGACGAACCAGTTTGAAAATAACCATTCAGTAGGGCAGAAAACATTGTGGGGAAAAAGAAATTGCTTGTTACAATGTTTTCTCTATTATGAATACGCATGAACATAAAAACCAGGGATTGAACAAGAAAGGGTTAGGTTGCAATCACTGAAAAGAGTATAAGAACACATGAATATTTTGAATTAGCGAGGGAAAAAACTGATTTGACCATATGTTAAAATTTGATTTTTCATTCATCACTTCTCGTGCGAGTTTGAAGGCTTTGTTGACAGATCTGTTATCATAAATATCAAATTCAGTAAATATCAAGTACTAACTTTTTATGATAGTATCAAACTTTGTTACTATCCAAAATGGAATTATTCAAAGCCGACGTTATAAATGCCATTTTTGTTCCTCTTTCCGGAATGTCGCTATGCTTTTTTCCCACTATGCGCGCGAGATGGCCTAAGCTTGAAGACGTCTATTCGTTTGATTTATGAAATTGCTGGTTGCAATGTTTCACAAACTTTAGAAGGTGAAGAGACAAATAGAGTTGTCAATTGCTATCATATTAGCCAACTCAATTAATTGCAACAACAGAAGATTGTTTCGATCTTTTCCGATAACTAAAAAGGAAAAGTTGAAAGGATTATTGCCACTTTCCTTAAAATAAGAAGAGAGTTGTATTATTATGACATGTTTTATTAAAATATTTTAGTAATTATCTTTTTACTTGTATTTGGCGATTTTCATGTCTGCATGATGAGATTAAACTTTAATATAAACCTATTACCACTCAATAAGGCCGTTGACGCCAAAGTAAAACATTGTTGGATAAGGGGAAATGGCTTGTAACAAGCCATTTCTCCTTTTCTCTCAGAGATTTTAATATATTTACTCATTATTTTTCAAATTACACGCACTTTGAAATGTCATCTACAAGTTCTTTCAATTTGGACAAGTCCAAAATTTTGTCGTTTGGGATTGGGTTAAAGATAGAATAGTAAGTTACAGACTTTGTGTCAAGCCTACAGTCACACTGTACAACTTTACTGTATCACATGCGCATGGCATCTAAGATAGCTTATCTTGTGTACTTATTGTCAAGGTCAGCCGCCAGTTTTTCAACTGAAAATCAGAGTCGCATACCCGAACATTGGAAGCTGTGTGCAGGAATTTAATGATTTAAAAACATAATTATGTTCGACATCATTCGAACGGGACGTATTGTTTTTCCCTTTATTGTTTATCCGTTTTTTCCCCTTCCTTTTTGTACACAAAACCTTGAATATTGACCATGTCTTTGGACTTGAAAGCCTTAAAACTTTCATATTTCACGTTTGTTGAAACCTCTTGCACCATGAATTTTAGATATAAATGCATATGAGTATATCGTTTGATTTCACTTTTTATAAATATTTGCCGAACTATTCTTTACCACGAGTAAAGATTTTTGAGACAGCACTACTTTAACACACAATAACGTATTTTGATGCCACTTCAAGCCATTTCTTCATTTTCCACATTTTTTTCTACCCAGAAAGTTGAAAAAAAAAACACACCACCACCACCAACAACAACAACAAAATACCACCAACAACAAAACCAACTATTAACAACAACAACAAAACACACACACAAAAAAACAAACAAACAAACAAACAAACAAACAAAAAAACCTGAATTTCATAAACTGGAAATTATCGTCTGCATCTCCTTTCAATTTGGACCAGTCTAAATTGTTGCCGTCTGGTAATGGATTAATATTCCCAAACAGGACACAGTCCAAGTTGCGGAAGAAGCCATTTCTGCAGTCCGATGCGGGCGTATATACGTGTAAGGCTAAAAATGCCTACGGGGAGATAACCCAACAATCCAACGTCACTGTGATAGATGGTAAGTTTTCATTAGTTGTTCTTACTTACTTTTGTGTCGTTAAACGTTCGTTGGTTGTTATGATCCTTCGTTAGGCAAACTGTCTATATTTTTTTGTAATCATATAGAGTAGAATAATCGGAACTTGCCATAAATTTAAGTTATTAGTTCCGAATTACATTCTACTTTAAACTGAAGACAGGTAAGTCCCAGGGCTTAGTAATTCCTTGTTGAACTCTGGTAAAAAGATTCTGTTGGTATTTACTGCAAAGGTCAATGCTAGTTTCCAATATCATCTTTATCAAAATAAAAACTTGAGCTTTACCATAGCTCTTGAATTAACGGTTTACCACTTTCTGTCAGACATTCGATAGATCGATCGAATCATTCTCCTTGTTTAGAAGTGAACTTTGAAATCCGGCATTGGTTGACACTTATGAGATTTTATTTTGGTTTCGCGACTCAAGCGTTAGTCAAGCTTTAGTTACACACTTACGTCGACAACTTATCATTCTACTTTTTTGTTACATGTTACTGACCAGGAATGTGCAAATACAACAAGAAGAACAACACCATTTAATAATCCGAATTTCCTATCGGAGTCACTTGACATGACCATTGATTCGTTTTGTTAAGGGTAATAGGTCTATCATGTTTCACGTGTGAACCAACCAATCGCTGGCCCCTCCCACTTACTCCGTTAGACCTGCCCATTGACTCCGACTGGAAGTTCCACTTCGATTTTTAACGGCGTTATTTTGAAAATGTATGGCCAGTAGCATGTTACAATTAAGTAGAATGGTTCGTTAGCGGTCTAAACGTCGTAATTACAGATTGAATAAGCTGTAGTGACGACCTTTAAGTCGTCAAACCATCAGAAATTCTTAACAAAAATGGCGGCCAATGTTGGAGTTCAAACTTCACTCATGGACAAAATGAATGATTTGGTTGCTCGACGGTGTCAATGATTGGTAGGTGCGATTGGTCAATTGCATAAATGCTGGTTACTATACGAGGTTGTCTATCTACGTCAGGGTCATTTATCGAGGTTGCCTTTCAGAAAATTAGATTCTTGGTGGGGAGGGGGCATTGTAATAAACACTACTTTTTTGTCTAGATATAAACCTACAGTCCAAGAAACACGTCTTGGGGGGTTTATTTCGATACGAGAATAAACCAACCAAAACAAGTTGTATTGAACAACATAGATCTTCTGGTATCTGTAATGCATTGACTTATCATCCAAAGAAACATGACCTACGAACATTTAACAACCCCCTTTTACTTGTATATAAATTTGAATGAATATTGTCATATTTATTGTATGCTAGGGTTCCGATGATTATATAACATAGGTTGTTATATTTATTTTCCAGCCTTTTTATGATAAATGACCGTTCACAAGAAAAGAGCTTATCAGAATTCAGTAAAATGAATCTTGTATTTGCTTCATTCTGAGGAGGAAATATTTGATATTACACTCGACCTATGGTCTCGTGAAATGTCAGAATTTTCATACGCAGCTCAAAGCAAATACAAAGCAAATGTATCTCTATGAAAAATAAAATTCCCTATGTATCACCCGACAGGCCACATAAACATAGGTGTGGTGAGCCAAGACTTAAATTTCATAAGGGAATTTGTATAACACTAGCGGAGATTAACTGAATACAAAACGACACAATTTTAGACTGCTCTGAATTTAAAGAAGTTGCAGACGACAATTTTTAGTTCACGGAATTTTAAGAATCTTTGTCTTTTGGGGTAGAAAACATTATGGACAATGAAGAAATTGCTTGTTACAAGCAATTTCTTCATTTTCCATATTGTTTTCCAGAGCCTTTTCTCGAAGGTCGTTAGAAGGCGGCACTATGTGGGAATGGGCTTAATATAGTTTGGCGTACGCTGTTTGCCCAACTTGATTAGGGTAGAGAGCTCCAGAAAGTTCGTTTTCTTGTGGTGGGTCATTTTGAGTTGTTTTTATTTGAATGTATCCTAATTTTGGTTTGGTTTATATTATCTTTTTGAAATCGAACAATTTTGAGTTGCTTTTATTTGATTTTATGCTTAATTCGTTATTTTTGACAAACAACAAACAAAACAAAACAAGAGCGAAAACCCCATTTAAAACCGGCTTACACACAACGACGCACGCACTCACACTGAAAGAGAAAGAGGAGGAGATAGATAGATAGATAGATAGATAGATAGATAGATAGATAGATAGATAGATAGATAGATAGATAGATAGATAGATAGATAGATAGATAGATAGATAGAGAGAGAGAGAGAGAGAGAGAGAGAGAGAGAGAGATAGAGAGATAGAGAGAGAGAGAGAGAGAGAGCAAAATAGACAAACAAATTAACACCTGATCACATGCATTTAACATGCATTTAACATAGTATTGTGAAACTTGTTTATTCTCTACTCAGCACGGGATGACGTTTGGGCCTTGTGAAAAAAAAGAACATACCAACAACATTTTATTACCAATATCACACTTGATTTGATACCACCACATTTTACAGTACTTGTACATGGACCGTTTGTTCGCTTGGGAATTCTTAATAATAATCAATATAATCTAAAGTTAGAGGTATATTCGAAAATGATATGAGCGCGTGCGTGACATTTCCAACCATTACACATGTGCGCCAAGTAAAGACTCAGATCAGTCTGTGCATCCGCACAGTCTGATCAGAGTCTTCACTCTGCGCTCTGTAGAAAGATACTGACCCAATGCTTCATTAAACAATGAGCGAATGTTCTAATTGCCCCGAATGGCTGTCCAGGGTGCTCAATTTGTGCAAGTCACGCACATGCGAAATTGTTGGAAATGTCACGCACAGGCTCATATATGAAATATTTTATAAACTGATTGTTTATCGGCCCACAGGAAAAAGGCTTGAGCTCATGCGGAAAGTTTCAATTTCCCATTACCAGACGATAGAATTCAGACTTGCCCAAACTCAAGGAAGTTGTAGACGATAATTTAATGCTTACGTAAATTGAAAAAATAAGTGCTAAATTTTGGATTAAAATATTCTTTAGAAAGAAGAAATTACTTTTTGTCAACAATATTTCATTTTATCCCTTCAATGCGCCCAAAATATGGCAAATGTATGGGAATGGGTAGAGGTTACATGGTACCACATATTTTTTTCAAGACAACCGCCATGTTATACTATACGGACCCCCAGTAGGTGTGTGGGGTGTCAAGTGTTGCGGTAATGATCTTGCTCCATTGTTGTAGGAAATATCATTGTGAAGTAGGAAACATAACAAGGTGATATACGATCAGTTTCATATTACACACACAAGTTCAAAATGAGGTCTTAGATTACCACATGACTAGACGTTTTGTACGCCAGTCGTTAATGAAACACTGAGTGCAACTTTGTCGTACATTAGATACATGTCTCTGAAAGAATCAGGAGAACATTGAGCAGAAGTCTGCACTGATTGGTGATTGTGTCATCTTGCGTCTTTTGTTGAACGATTGTTTCATGCGTCAAACCACAATTTTTACATGATTATTGATTTAATGCAACTTACAACAGTATTTCTGCCATATCGTGGCGGGTAGAGAACCTAACTAAGGGAGTGTCTGTTTTTTCTCCATCATTACTACCACTACGTCCTTTCCGAGCCTCTAGCTGCTCATCCCACCCGTTATCCACCCATTGGTGGGAGAAATATGTCGGAAAGGGTTTATGCCGCGATCGGCGATCGGACGCTTGACTTCTGGAGTTAGAGTCCACCACGCTACCAACTTAGCTACGATCTCACATGGTTAATCAAATGCCACTGCAGCCAACAGATTTTAGTCGAGCCAAGACTGACAGGATATCGGATGGCAATTCAAGGCTTGTGCATATTAAGAACACGGTTCAAGATGGGAAGTGACATTGTGTGAAAAGAAGAATTTTTTTTATCTAACATTGCTTCCTACAACTGTATTTTTAGCGCGGAAAATGTGGGATTATGTGGTAATGGGTCAAGAGTTAAACAATCGGTCTTCTTCGGTATCATTTGAAGTAAAGCTCAACAGAAATGTTATTAAAAGCCGTGATCGTTTATTCATTTGTAAACATCGGTTCTTTTCAACAGAAAACTTGCTCATTAAACCTAATAGAATGTTCTTGGGTTTGGATATATATGTACATAGTGTCTGTTGGTTGCCAAAACCCCGTAACTACTGCTCTTAAGCTACAACATGGTTACGTTTTCCACGTATTACAACGGATTTGGCGGACCGCCGCTGTCAATCAACACATCACTTAACCAATCAAATCATTCATTTAGACCGGAAAAGCACTTTGAACTAATCATTTTTGTTGGTTTTGTTCGTTTTACGACCCTACTTAAACGCCGTAACAACAGTTTGTTCAAGATGTAGTTACGGCGTTTAGGTTGCCAATCATAGGCTAATGGACGTGACAGACGGTTCGTCAATTACAAACCGTTTTATGTTTTGATGCAATGCACTTCTTATAAATTAAGAACAGGCCATTGAAGACAAGCCCCCATCTAAGCACCGCGTTTATAATTAAAACATTCGATTAATAATTTCCAATAAATTCACTTTTGTTGGTCTAAAGACATAAATTAAAGTACACTTGCATAGAAATTAGCTAGCAAATCCTTTCCATCAATGTCTTATCGTTTAATGTATTGTCTTTTTGTGACAAAATGTCGTAACTTTAGATTGAATAAAGTTGTAGTTACGGTGATGTTGGTCATACACTGGCAATATCAGTTGTCACCTTTTCTTGTAGAGCTATTCTTAAATATATATTACTATTTTTAGACTACAGACGAATTCACCCCACCAAGCTATCGGGGTGGGGACCTTGTATTGTCATTATGACAATACTCGTTAAATACGGGTTTCACTTTAAAGTCGACCTGTCACAAGATTTAACAATGCAGGGGGCAAAATGTGCAGATGAAAAAAGCCCACCTGCTGCGAAACAAAAACTTCAATCAGGAATTTAAAAAGTAACTACTTACTGTCTTATGTCGTGACTCAAAAACTCTCTCTCTCTCTCACACGGATCGGGGGTCGAAGTTCAGTTCACTCTTGGTATAAACTTAATAACTTTTCTCTCCAGTGTTAACATTTAACCCCTTCCCACACAATGACGCCTTTTGACGCCCTAAAGAAAAACAATTTAGGACACATTATGTTAAATGGGTAAATTGTCAAAATGTTTTCTACCTAAAAAGTTGAAAACAACAACAACAACAACAACAACAACAACAAAAAAAAAACCTAAACAAGAAAACTAAAATGTCATAAAAATGTCTAAATCGTTACTTTCCGGTAATAAATAGTTTAGTTAATGTTCATAAAGCATAAATATTTATCGAGGACATCAATACAATCTCTAGTTTTAAGTTTTAGTTTAAAACCGCTTCCAACGATCTTACAATTTTAGGATAAAGTGGATTCTTATTTTAGCGATTCCTTATCTAAACTAAAACGAGGCTAAAACTTTTTTAAGTTTGTAAGTACTTTAACTTACCGCTTTTGGTTGAATTTGAATCCCAAACATTGATATGTCTCATTCCATGTGACCTTGACCCTCACCATCTCTGCTCTATGTAGGGCTCAACCAGGACTGGGAACCAAAACTAATATTTACCCCGGTATTTACGTCCCTGTGGTTTTTATAATTGAGAAAACATTATAGAAAAAGAAGAAGTTGCTTGGAAAAAGCAATTTCTTTTTTTATCACAATATTTTCTACCCTACTTCCACTTTAAATTTTCGTCTGCAAAATCTTTGAATTTAGACGGGTCTAAAATTTTGCAAACAGGAAACGGATAAGTACTATCAGTTGCCATAAATGTACTATGTTAGGAAATTACCTATTGTCATGATTTAGCCCCTTCTTCAACCCCATGTAGACATTTGTCCCCTATTCCTTACCAATATTTACACTTCATATTGAACTGTAATAAGACGATCAGTCTTGTCATCATGATCTTTTGAATTAAAAAAGTAAATGGTTGATTTAAAACAACAAAAACAAACAAACAAAACAAAAAAAAACAAACAAACTAAAGCCCATCATGACAAAAGCTTTAGACAACATTGTGAATAATATAGAAATTGCTTGTAACAAGCAATTTCTTCATTATCCACAAAAATTTCTACCACAAAAAAGCATCTTTTTTTTTAATTTTGCCAAATGAAAATTGCCGTCTGCAACTTCTTTCGATTTGTATCTGTCTAATAAGTTGTCGTCTGGTAATGGGTTCAAGTATGTCTCAATAATACAGGTAAATGTAGTGGGTGTTGAGCGATGGCGGTACTTGAACAGGAATTACTACAATCAAAATAAAACAACCACAATCATGAAAAATTCACAACAAGAAACGGTGCTTTGTAAATGTTTAACGAAGATAGAGCCTTCAAAGATAGTTCGACCTCATTTTGCAGTTTGTTAGTCTTTACCCTGTTTGTAAGTTAGGAAATTTAAATTGTCGCGTTTAGTAGGAGAAACATACACATACATTTTTATTTCAAGATGATCCTTGTTGAAGATTATTTCTCCTTTTACGATTTTCATTTTATTTTAAGTTGCTTTTTTAAGCTTTACTTTATATTTCATTTTTATTTTTTAACCCAACTGTGCCATGATTGACAGATTGAGCTTTTTGAGGTTTTTGTAAAATTGAGATACAACAATGTTTGACCTGCAAGAGTCGTTCATGTAATTGACGGATCAATGACCATGCCGACTGACCTCCGATATGGTATTCGACTTTAGTTCGCAAAATATATATGATCAGTGCCATCAAATAATAAACTATATCCTTTATTGGCAACATAAACGTCGTAACTCTGGCTTGAATAATCTGTAGTGACGTCGCTTCAGTCGCCAAACCAACAAAAGATATCGGCATATATTGGTGGAGAACTGCATCCACTTCCCGTCTAAATAAATGATTTGGTTGGACAATCGATATTTTAAATGAAAGCGATGATCCGACAATTAAGAATTAGAAATATCTTGCTAATGTTTGATTCACCATGCTCAATTCAATTTGCTAGGCAAACAATTTGTTTAAACGAAATATTTTCATTAATTATAGTCGATAGCTTAAGAACTGATATTTAGAATTCATTTAGGGGTTTTGCTCAGGAGTGAGGTTCGCTTAAGAGCCCGTTCTTGTCAATATGGCACAAACAGATTACGAATAATACAGTATGCATGCTAAGCCCTTTAATCTAATTTCTGTATTCAGAACCCAAAATCTCAGGTAAGCAGTATCTATTGTTTTAAACTTCTTGTGGTCATGAACAGTATGTGCTGCTCACAATTAGAACTAGCACGTTTACCATTCAAACTTTAAAAATTCTAAATTGTTTGTACCACTGACAAAATCACATTTTCAGACAGCTTTGAAAAAACATTATTCGGTATCTTGCGAGGCTTCAATATATCTCTGTTTTTATCTCACGACGAAACATGCGTGCAGTCATCAATGTTTGATTGCTTTCTCCATTTTTATGCATGTTTAACTCATTACCACACATATGGTAAATATTGTGGAAAAAGGGGGATTTGCTTGTAACAAGCAATTATTCGTTTACACACAATATTTCCTACGGTATTTTTTACGGTATTTCTACACTTTTTTCCAAATTTCTGTACAATTTAAAATGTCGTCTGCAACTTCTTTCAATTTTGACTAGTCTAAAATTTTGTCGCCTTGTAATGGGTTAATCGAAAGAATGAATACCAGATGACGTATAAGTTGTTTTTCTTTCTTTCCGGTGCATGTAATGTTTTGAATGAAATAGGAGCAAGCATGATCTTTCATCAGGTCACTATAATGCTTTGCTTTTCCACTTGCTTTTCCATAAAGTATTCTTGTACATAAAAGCCTCGAACTTTAACTCATTCCCCAACAATCCCTTCTTTTACGCCCCCTAAGAAAAAACTTGGAAAACATCCACGATGGTTTCTATCCTAAAAGACTAAAAGAATTAAAATTCTTCAACTAGAAATTGTCGTCTGCAACTTCTTTTAATTTATACCAGGCAAAAATGTTGTCGTTCGGGAATGGGTTAAAATGCATACTGAATAAGGTATCACTCCATAATAATAATACCTGTGTCTAATTTAGCCCTGTGTTACATTGTTCTAACATTTATCATATTTCTATATTTCTCTGTTTGAAAATAAACAATGGTGGATTTTTTTCGCTTTCCATCCGATATAATCGTTACTTCCATGCATATACTCCATTTGTTTTTACCCGATTATTTTATATATTCTGTTTGTTTTACGTGTAAATTTGGTTGAGGAAATGTGCCTCTGAAAAGGAAAAGAAATATTAGCGTGTCTTACCTAAGAGCTTATTTGTCTGAACTCTTTTGAACATAATGGGTTTGTCTTATTTGATTTTAGCTTCTAACTAATTACCACAAGACAAAATGTTTGACTGATCCAAATTGAAAGCAGATTCAGTGCTTAAATTGAAAAATAAGTGTCCTGTAGCATACAAAATATTGTGTAAATGGAGACTTTTTCCTTACAACATTGCATTGCTTTTTGGCATCAAAGAGCGGGATTGTTTGGTAACGGATTTATCATTAACAATAGTACTGTCTTTAAAACTGTGAACACATAAAATTTATGATAGATTTCGGATAGGATTCCTTGAGCAAATAATCTTATAATCCGTTTAGAAAGGTGTGAAATAAAACAAATCTTGGAAATCCAATAAGACAACCACCATTCTCTGATTTCACATATTTTGATGTTGACGTAGTATAGATGAAGCTTTTTGTGTACGCAGATGGTAGAGGGCAAACTAGTTTCTGTGTTTGGTAAATCAGTAGGCCCATGTGATTGCGGAACATTTGTGATCTAAGTTTTGTTATAGAGTTATGAAATATAACCAAAAAGAAGAAGTAAACCAGCACCGTGGGGTGCTGGGCATTTTTGTAGAATAGTACCTCGGTCTTCCTCTGTGGCCTTTCGTCGGAGGCAATAACTTCTGCATTCCCCGTAACTCCTGGATTGCAGCAGGTTTGTAGTTTTGATTCCAAAGCTTATGTTGTTTTTTTTTATCTCGAAGTAAATAAGCTTTGTAATAAAAGCGCTAGCCTGTGTTAGACCCCATGTGGTTACATTGTAAATGTAAGAATAAACCACTGCAGGCCTACCCCTATCACATGTGCTCTTTCATATGGCGGAACAAACGTGACAGCTGGAATGTCGTAAGAGGCGACTCAAGGGTCTTAATTTAAAACTTTTTGTTTCATTCCTCATCTATCAATTGGTATGTCTTGTGGTTATCTCTGTATTGTTCTGTATCTTTTATGTTAAACTATCCTTCAATTTCTTTCGCGCTGAATGACTACAGCTGTCGATGCGCCATAAAACACCAATCAATCAACTTAAAGAAGTAAAACATACCGAAACTAGCCAGTCCAATTAGAGCATTTGACTGCGAACCATAAGATCACGGGTTCGAGCCCTTGAATGACCGTATCAACAAACAAACAAGTTGTCTTTCGGATGAAACGTTATACCGCGACCCCGTGTCACGATGCTTTACATCGAGCCCGTCAAAGAACAAGGTGAAGCTCTTTGCAGTTTTGTCCTATATCCGAGCACTATCCCCCCAAATAACTACCTGTCTTCTTTGGGCGTCTTGGGCATATGCTACTGAAGCGACGATAAATTAACTGAAATACATACACACAAGACCAGTAAAATAAAAAGACGAGTGTTTGGACAAGATATCATTCTCAAATACGTACCCTTGCTTACATATCGAACGGTCTACATGCACGAAAAGTCTTGTGTTACAGATGTGTAGAATAGACTTTTTAATATCGTCATCATGACCGGACAGGGGCGTTGAAATACGGGTTTTCTCCACTTGTACCCGGGCAAGTAAGGGATGATTATCAAATTATCAAAATTAAGTTGTCCACATGGACGTGAATAGATACATTTTGAGAAAACATTTTTGTAGATAGAAAAAATGCTGGAATCTAGCATTTTCTTCATAAACAACAATATTTTCTACCGTTCAACTTAAACATTATTACAATAAATCCTTGAGATCTCTTTGTACAATTCTAAAATTACCTGGTATTTACTTGTCCCCGTACAAGTGACCGTATAAAACAAATTGTCCGCAGTTAGAAAAGCCCATGTCGGGCAAGTCGGACATGGGAATTCCACATCCCTGGACCGTACAACTTTGCGCAACATTGAGATTTTCACGGGATCCAGAAAATAACCAAGAAGAAAAGAATCTAACTAGAAGCTGGTATATCTTGTGATGTTGCTGTCTGATTTTCCACGGCAAGAGCAATTCTCTGTGAATTTATCTCTCTCTTTTTTTTAATTTCTTTAGATATTCTCTACTCGTCAACAAAAGTAATAGCTTATAGCATTTTTATAGTACTATGACGTTTTTATGTTTTCTGTCAAAAGAGAGCCGAGAAAGAAGCATTATGATGTTTTTTATAGATGAAGAAAATTTGAATCTGATTAAGTGTTTCCTACTGAATTATTTTTGTCTAGTTATTCCATAAATCCTTTTTCTCATCGCGCTGTGTTGAAGTTTTTGGGCGTGTTTTGGTCGCTTCTGTAGACAATTAATGCCATAATTTAGATAAAGAGTGTTTTAATACTATTCTGGAGGCTAGTATTACCTAGATTAACCCTTTCCTTTACAACCCTTTGTTTTTACGTCCCTGTGATTTTATACTTGGGAGAAAAAGAAATTGCTTGTAACAAGCAATTTCTTTTTTCCACAGTATTTTCTACCCTGTATATTTTTTACTTTTCACATTTGACTCACTTTTGATATTTGTCTTCAACTTCTTTGAATTTGGACAAGTCTACTATTTTGAGAATCAGGAAAGGCTTAATATGAACTAGTTAATCTTTATGTTCTGAGAAAATATTTGATAACTTGCAAAGAATTTTGCATTTTGAATGCAGATCAATTAAAAAATGATAAGAAGAACTAACGAGTCTTGGTTTGCACATAAATGCTCCTTATGATTTTATTACTTCTATCAATTCAAGTTAAGATAGAAGAGTATGCTAGATGTTTTTTGAAGTTTACATAATCGGTAAAGCATTTTCGTCATGTTTTTTGTTTGTATAATTCACAATAGACGATGTATTTTCACAGTAGATTTTATTTTTAACATTAACCAAGGGATAGTTTCATAGATAATAAGAGTAAGTGATGTCTCAAGTACTGTTCTGTAATTTCAGCGCGAATTCCCCTGTAGATTGCTTAAAAGTCAACTTTCAATTTTCGCTAGACCTATACCGGACCTACCTTCTAATAATAATATTTGCATAGGTTCAAAGATGGATTGAATTTTTTTCGAGATATATCTGCATTCAAACAGTTCATGTCTCCTCGGCATTGTAATCTTTTGGTTGGTATACATTTGACTCTGCTCTGTTTTGTAGTTATTATTCCTTACTAATCTTATCGAACCTTTTGACGTTTTTTGTATCTTAATGATGATATAAATGCATTTCAATTGACCGATACCGGCTGTCAATCAAAGAGTCAATCGACCAATCAAATCATTCATTTAGATCGGAAATGAATTTTCAACTCCTACATTAGCCGACATTTATGTGAAGCATTTATGTTGGTTTGACGACTTAAACGTCGTAACGACAGCATAATGAAACTGTAGTTACTACGTTTAAGACGCCAGCCACATATTTTTATTTTATGTTACATAGATCTGGCCATATTTTTTTTCTTCAAAATAACGCCGTTTAAATATCGAAGCGGAACTTTTTGTCGGAGTCATTTAGTGAGGCAGAGGAGTCTGTAGACGGGGCCAGCGATTGGTCTGTTTACAATGTTTTTACGATAAGTTAACCACCAATATTTCTGCGCCTGATTGCCCGGCTAAGCCCGGCCTAAAGAATGAAAACCAAACTTTCTTTATCGTTTAAAATTTTTATTTCTTTTTCATTTCAAAAACCATCACATAAAGTCAGAATTGCATCACTTTGAAAGCAATAAAAGTACCGGATGTTTTGATTTTGTGTCAGTTATTCTATTAAGGATTAATTCCTATGAATGACTGTGGCTGTAAGGGGACAGACGGTTGGAATCTATTTCGATCAAACTGCTCTTATAAGCAGGTTGATCTTTGTCTATACCTCCTGCCAGGATGGGAATAGACCGGGTTCAGCATGACAAGAGTTAATCATTATGTTCATTGTGAATAAGTGACACGCCACCAACAAATCTTGTGAAGATATACACATGACTTTGCGCTTTCTATTCTCTAAAGTTTTATCAATGACATGCCTATTGTTATAGTCGGTATAAATGATTAGAAGGTTACAACGCAGGAATTCGGAACACACGCGAAGACTGATCAAGACTTAGCCCCCAGCATGCATTTATCTGAACATAGGAAACGATTTTCCTTGACACTAAATCTTCATCGAAATCAGGGCTCGTATAACCCTTGTCATGCTGAATCCGGAATATTCTGGTTTGGACAGGAGGTGTAGACTAAGATCAGACTGCAATTATGTGCAGGCTGATCTTAGTCTATACCTCCTGCTTGTACTTTTCCTGCCAGAGTTGCTTATGAAGTTGATTTCTAAAAAAGAAATGTTGATTTTTGAACAACAAGTTCTATCAGTGCTTTCAGCCCTTCGATTTGACAGCAATTTAGTAGGTAATTTATACAGCATGGAGGGATTAATAAACATCGCTGATTGGCCAGAACATATAAATATCACCGATTTAGGAACCCTCGTTATGATAGCTTTAATTGTAAAGGAGACTGGTTATCAAATACGGATAGAGAATATGAAAAACATAATATGATAATTTATCTGAAACATAGACAGAGATTTTCCTTTTACTTTTTTACAAGATATACACACATTGTATTTCACTGTCTCCTCGGAGTTACGAACAAAACAAGGCATCCTTTGTAATAGAAATTCACAGACACTGCATGTTCGTTTCTGTACAACTTTTTCACGATACTTGAGTAGAAGGATACTTTTGTACAACATTCCTGCCCTTTCTTAACCCTTTTCATGCTGAATAAAATCTTTACTTAGAATTACATGAAAATCAAAGTTCTGAAAGCACTGTATGGCTTTAATATTGGGTCAATATTTCTTTTGACAAATAAATTTATAAACGATTTAGTCTTGAAGTGGACAAACAGGTGGTGTATACAAAGGTCAGACTGCACAGAAGTATATACCTCTTGCAAAAACAGGAATATTCCGGGTTCAGCATGACAAGGGTTAATACACCCGAATAGGTTCTTTTTTATAAGGAAAACCCTCAAATAAACATGTATATAATTTTCCGGTATCATAGAGTTGAAATTGTGGGTCATTTTCAAAGTCAATGTTCCAAATAAAGATAGTTGGAAAAGGATTAAAAATCTTAAATATGATATTGCTTTTACAGTACTTAGTAATAGTGGAAAAAGAGAAATGTTTTCAAAGAATATCTCTAAATCATGCTGTAGCTATTCTTTAAATTTCAGCTCCAAAGCGCACAGAGCCTTGTGCCGAGCGAGATAAGCATTGGTGTATGAACAATGGCACGTGCATGATGTACGTGGAACTAAACGATAAATACTGCACGTGAGTATAACATTCACATTATACACGGATACAACATTAAACTCTTTTTAAACGATTTCAGTCAATAAAAACATGTACCTATCATTTTTATCAAGTTCGCGGAATTTCATTGGATATCGGAATCCATGAGTTTCGTTTATATATAATAGAGCCATTACTAAAAAAATAATTAAAAAAAATCTTTGTTTGCTTCTCCCTAATTTTGAAAAAGAAAAATGTAAGACGCTCTGGTTTTACTCACCTGAGGTCGTTACAGGTTAAAGTTTAGTAAAATAAAGCTAACGAAAATTAATCAAGCTTACAATCAGGTAGGAAAAAAATGAAAGATTGTTTTATCATTACTTATTACGTTTTCGGGATGGTAGAATGCTCTTACCCGACTTGTCCGATACAGGGCTTTTTACTTTCGGACAAGTACGTTCTTCAAGGTCACTTGACCAAAGACAAGTCAATACTAGGGCAAATTTCGAATGGTACAAAACAGATTTCAAGGATTTATTGTTCTAATGTTTATATTGAAGGGTAGAAAATATCGATGGCTTAGAGCAAAAACATAGTATGGCTGTACACATTGTATAGAGCCATACTATGTTTTTTCTCTAGGCCATCGATATATTTGTTAATGAAGAAAATTCTTGGTTCCTAACATAAACAGTATCACATTCCTTCGTAAAACTGATGACAGGAATGTGTATGGTGCATCATTTCTTGGTTAACATTCAACTTTTGCTAAAACGGTTATATATGACCTTTATTACTAAATATGATCCGACGAAATCGCTAGTTTTATAGGTATAGCTTTCGGTTCAACTAGAGAAGATAGGATTATTTTTTTTGTCCTATATCTGTAGTTGTTTGGTAAAGGTCCTCTTGAGATGGTAAATACCAGATATTACTGATCTTTGACTCCAGGGTTGGTACTAGTAGATTTATATTTTTATTAAATCCATTACAATACAATGACGCTTTCTGACGCCCTGAATAAATACAATCATGGACAACTTTTAGGTAAAGCAGACATTGCTTGTAACAAGCAACTTCTGCTTTTCACACAATGTTTTATACCCTATTGGCACTTGTTTTCCAATTTTGAATGTCTTCTGTAACTTTTTTCACTATGAACCAGTCTGGGATTCTGTCGTCTTATAATGGGTTAAAGATTCATCGATTTTCTAAATATGTTCACTATTGTTGCGCTACAATAAAAGCACAGATATATTATACGGAGGTAGACTAGGAACACTGTAGGCTTTTGTCACAAAATACATATCCAGAGACTTTTTCTTTTTAGGTGTAATCAAACTGTCAATATATGCAGATATTAAATCGAAATGATTAAGATATAGCGATTGGTTAATATTATACTGTTTTGAATGTCTAAGAATGTAAAGACCTTTAGAAAAGCATTCAATTGATGAGTCGAAACGATTTATTTTATTATTTCTATGAAAATAAAGCAACAGAAATTGAAAGAAATATAAAGAAAAAGATAATAGCACAAAAGATTTGTAGAAAAAAAGATATATTTACAAAAATTGTAAAACCCAGAATTGACGGGTCGCTGGTTATGCCCACTTCATCCGACAGGAAGTTCGACTTAGATATTAACTTTTCCTGTTTTGCAAAATTCAAAATTCAAAGACTTTGCAGACGAAGATTTAAAGTGGATTTGATTTGGAAAATAACCATGCAGTAGGGTATAAAATATTGATGAAAAAGAAGCTTCTTTTTCTACAATATTTTCTGAATGATATAATCACAGGGCAATAAAAATCAGGGATTGAGCGAGAAAGGGTAACACGGTGTTATTTTTCAAACCTTATGGTCGGTAATATGTGACAAAAGATAAAATGCTTGGTTGCGACCTAAACGTAGTTACGACGTTTGCGTCGCTATGGCAACAACAGTGTTTTATCCCAGCACAACCTTCATTTCCGGACTATTTGAATGATTTGATTGGTTAATCGATTTTTATTGAAAACAGCGATCCGTCAATGCAAGGTCATGTGCGTAGAAGTCTTTGTCTTTCGTGGAGACTTTGAAACGAAACTAATGAAAAAGAAAGCTTGGTCGTGGTGTAACTGCAAAGGTTTTTCTAAAAGTCTTCTCTCCGAGTTCACCCTTTCCCGTTTGTTTTAAATTTTAGACTGGTCCAAAATGAAAGGGGTTACAGACGACAGTTAGATTTCGATGCAATTTTAAATTAAACCATCATTTGTGGTAGAAAATATTGTGGGAAAAGGAGAAATTGCTTGGCACAATCATTTTTTTCTTTTCCACAATGTTTTTTCAAGTATAAAATAATGGCGAGGTAAAATCCTGCTTTTATACGGGAAAAGGTTAAGAATTGACTTGATTTTCGTATTTAACGCTTGAAACATTCTCGGAGAGGGAAAATTACCCAAAATTAATTCTTTCTTTGTGCTTATATCTCGAAGTCTGTGAAATAACTTTACTTGTGAAATATGTTTAATAGGCTTATACTCATCAACAATCCATCCCGGTATTGAAGATTTTTTTTGTATCTAATTTTAGGAAAATCGACCAAATTCGGCACAAATCTCCGAAGTTCCGCCACTCCATAATTCTTGCTGAGCTAATCTTTCACAGTTAGATCAGCAAAGATCGCCTGAAGGTCGAAGATAGTGCCAATTCGGGCGGATTCGATTTCTCCGAATTTATTTTCGATTTTCATATTCAACCCATGTCACGCTGATACCGGAATATTCCTGCTTTTACAATAGTTCAAGAAGGTGTATAGACTAAGATCAGACTGCGCAGATTTGCAGTCTGATCTTAGCCTACACTACCTGCTTGTTTTTGTTGTGTTGAGAAAAACTTGGAATTCAATATCGATCTAATTATGTCTCTGTTTTTAAAATATAGTGAAAAGAGGATAAATATTCAGCATGACAAGGGTTAATGTTCTAAAATAATATGATAACAATGTATATGGTAACATGTTGTTGATTTAACCGGTGATGGTTTTAAAAATAACAGATGTGCTCAAGGCTTTAAAGGGCAGCGTTGTGAAGAATTTACCGTGGACGTTGTGAAAAAAATCCAAGAGGGTAGGCAGAACAAATGTATTTGGATGCAGGATACACCATACCCCTTCATCAGTTCATATCATTCAGCATGGGCATGAGCATCCGTTTTTATCATTTTGTTTTATGTTATTTTTTTTTTCATATTAACGCGAATTATCGAAGTGAACTGTGAACTTCGGTGAATTTAAAGATCTTTGTTGTTCGAATTGATAACAAATTGTAATTTTAGATACAGCCTTTTACAGATGGCGAATTGTCGCTCAAAGAATCAATCCTCCAATCAAATCATTCATTTAGTTAACTTCGAAATCCGATATTTACGGACATTTTTGTGAAGCATTTAGGTTGGTTTGGCGGCTTAACCATCGTAACTACAGCTTAATCAAGCTGTAGCTACGACGATTAGGTCGCCAATCTTCATTCTACTTTTTTGATAGATGATATTGACCATAAATTTTGCATAACAACGCAATTTTATATCGAACTGCTAAATCGGAAATCACTAGCCGTTGAAAAAGAACACCTGAAAAAAAAATATATAAATAAAGAATTGATAAATAAAATAAAAAAAAAAAAATAAAACAAAAAAAAAAAAAAAAGAAATATACTAATGCTTAATGACATAAAGTATCAAATAGATATAAAAAACAAACAAACAAACAAAAAAAAAAAAAAAAACGTTTTTGACACTCTGTGAAAATTTCCAAGTACTGTATACTTTGCTTTCAAGAGAAAATGAGACCTGACAAGCTCAATCTTCGACTAGCAAACTCAAACAAAAGTACAAACGATTTCGTTTGTAAGAAATCTATGTTTGCTACCCTGTCTCGCAAACATCAAAATATAGTTAACCCATTCCCACACAGTGACGCTTTTGGACGCCCCTCAAGAAAAGCAATTGGGAAACATTGTGTAAAATGAAGAAATTGCTTGTCACAAGCAAATTCTTCATTTTACACAAGGTTTTCTACCCAGAAAGTTGAAAAAATGAAAAAAATCATAAATTTTAAACTGCCGTCTGCAACTTCTTTGAATTTGGACCAATCTGAAATTTTTGCATGTGGGAATTGGTTAAATGTCGTCAAGTTTTAATATGAAAATATAGGAAAAAGATGTCTTACTAACAGCATCAGATAATGCATGTTCTAACAAATACATGTTTGTTTTATTCTGTTCAGACTGGAGAAGTAATTAACCCATTCCCGCAGAATATCGCTTCTAAATGACCCTCAGTATACAGGATAAAAACATCGTGGAAAATGAAGAAATTGCCTGTTACAAGTAATTTCTTCATTGTCCAAATATTTTTCCCCAAATTGCTAAGATTTAAAAACTTCATTATCTTAAAACGTTCGTCTGTAACTTCTTTGAGTTTGGACCAGTCTGGAGTTTTGTCATCTGGTAAGGGGTTTATCCAAATTTGGAACTTCTTGACGAGGAAAAGTAATTGACTATATCGTGTACTTACTAACATTTTTATCGATCACATCAAATCATTGAACATTAGCACGATTGTTATTATAAATTTAACTCTTTGACAAAAATAAATAAATAAATAAATAAATAAATAAATAACAACAATAAAATAAAAATACATCAAAATACTTCGGTAAATGCTTCACCATTTCTGTAAAAGCGGATATTTGTCGATATAATTTTCGTGGAAGAATGATATCAGATGTTTGAAAACGTCATTAACCCATAGGGGAAATCCGAGTCCCAAGAGTTGAAATTTGACTTATACCGTAATGACCACAAATATTCGGATCTTTTATATTAACCCTTGTCATGCTAATCCCGGAATATTCCTCTTTTTTACATTAGCCATGGCAGGTATATTGACTAAGATCAGTCTGCACAGACGTGCAGTTTGATCTTAACCTACACTACCTACTTGTTCTTGTTGTGTTGAGAATAATGTTTGAATACAACATCGATCTTTTAATTTAAATTTTATAAAAAGTTGTGAAAAGGGGATAAAGTTTGCGAGTACAATCAGCTAATTTAACACCCAATTCAGTATTATTAACTATTTCATTTACCCAAGCATGCTACGGACATCGAATGTCTCAAAAGTTACGGTAATATGGAAAGCGTATTGACTAATCCTAACTAAAACATTGCATTGCTCGTTAAACGCAATATTTGCATTATATTTATAGTACGTAAGCATAACCCCATTACCACACAACCCTAGACGCCAAGAAGGAATATGGATATGGAAAACTTTATGCAAAAAGGAGAAATAACTTGTAAAATGCAATTTCTCCTTTATCTACAATGTTTTCTACTTTAATTATCCAAATTTGATACTTTTTGTATTGTCATCTGCAACTTCTTTGATTTTGGACCAGTCTAAAAATCTGCCATGTGGTAATGGGTTAAAGCATTGAATGAGACACATCATCGCACCACTAAAATGTCCCTTTCAGTTTAGCTAAACGCATCAGAATCGTCCAGTCTATTTGAACTAGGTATCCATACTAATCTAAAACTAACACCTACATTAACCCAATCATACACAATCCCTCTTTTTTACGCATATGAAGAAAACGCTTTTGAAAAACAATGATGAAAATAAAGAAATTGCTTGTATCAAGCAATATCTTCATTATAAACAATGTTTTTTTATCCAAAAAGACAAATATTTTTGAAACTCCATCAAATATAAAATGTCGTCTGTCATATGCACAAACATTTGATTTAAAGAACAAATAGCTCCTTTTAATAGCAACTTCTGCTTAATTGCAACAAAAGTGTTGACAACTTGGTGTTGCAATTAACAGGATTTTACTGTATAATGAAAAAGCTCATTTTTTTCTGTAATAATTAGTAACCACATAATAGAATTTAAGAATAGTCTAAAATAAAAGATGTTGCAGACGACATCTTCAATTTCATAAAATTAAAAAAAAGGTGTTTTTTTTTAAAAGAAAACAATGTGGATAATGAAGAAATTGCTTTCTACAAGCAATTTCTTCATTGTCCATATTTTTTCCAATGCTTTTTTGCTGAAGGGTCGTCAAAGGACGGATTGTGTGGAATTTGTTAAGAAAATACATGCCATCTGAAAGCGCTTCTAGGATCGATACATTTTCTAAGTACAAAATGTACAAGGTGTTTTTACTTCATTGATTTAACTTACATGTATCTATGGATAAAATATTTCAGAGTGCTAATGTCCACTCAACAGTCAATTTCAGTTTAAAAGTCGTGTGTAATTAAGATGATCGAAACAAGACGCTTATTTCATTTAAATTGTAGAAACAATTTGATATAGTAATTAAAGAATATTCTTGGATTTGATAATGTCTCTAAGCCCATGCCATGTTTAGATATGATCTGGTATACCAAGAGAGTTTTGCTTAATTTTTACCTATCAAACTATGGTATCTGCACTAATTTTTCCTCTGTATGGTGAAAATACATATGCATCTTGCGAAAGTCAAACATTGAATTAAGTTGTGTCCTTTAAGAACACTATGAAAGTAAGTCATAAATGAAAGTACTAGCTTTTCAAACTACACAAAACTTCTTGAAAAATATTGTTTCCAAATCTCGTGTTTAGAACCATAGCAATCTCAATGAAAAGTTAAATCGTTACTATTTCTTTTAACCCATTCTCGCACAATCCCGTTCTGTTAACGCCCATCAAGAAAATAATGAAGAAAAGATTGTTCAAAATGTAAAAATTGCGTCATTCACACAATTTCTTCATTTTACACAATGTTTTCTTTCCCGGAATACAAGGATCTTAAAAATTAATCAACAGAACACTGTTGTCTTTACCTTCTTTGAATATGGACCGGTCTACATTGTGTTGCTTGTTAATGGGTTTAACCATTCCTACACAATGACACTTTTTGACGCCAGTTAACCCATTACCACACGACAAAATTTTAGACTGGTCCAAATTGAAAGGACTTGCAGACGACATTTTAAAGTTCATGAAATTTTAGATTTATCAACTCTTTAGATAGAAAACATTGTGTAAAATGAAGAAATTGCTTGTAACAAGCAATTTCTACATTTTACACAATATTTTCCCAATTGTTTTTCTTGGGGGGCATCCAAAAGCGTGACTGTGTGGGAATGGGTTAAGAAAAACATCAGGTAAAACATGTTGACAGCAAGCAATTTCTTCACTTCATTGTGGTGTTTTCTATCCAGAAAAAATCTTAAATCTCATAAACCTTAAATTGTCGTCTGCATCGCCTTTCAATTTGGACCAGTCTAAAATTGTGTCGCTTGGTAATGGGTTAAATACGTTTTTATTTAGAATTTGACAACCAAGATGCGTATGTACCTGTCACCGTACACCTTTTAACACGCTGGAAAAGGCTTTTGCCTGTAGCAAAGTTTACTTTTTATAGTAGTTTAGAACTGGCGGTTGTTCACTATTGATTATATTTTGGTGAACAAAAGAGTTTTCTTTTTGGTGATTGGTGAGGTAGTCTACCCGTCGGAGTCAAATGAAATTTTACTTCAGATTAAATGGTCTCCATTCATCATTATTAAAGCTTTTGATGGAAAGTTATTTTTATCAAAACCCGGTTATATTGTTTTACTGTGTAAAATGAAACCCTCTGGAAACAACAACAACAACAAAAAGCCCCAAAAAACCACGCTAATTGCGTGTTAGAAAATAGAATGATGGAGCTCTAAATACAAGCTGTAGTAAGATTTCACCCTGACTCAAGGCCTGGTGACTACCTAACTTTTCTACGGACTTTCACTTACCTTTTCCTTCCTTCTGGTTCCCGGTTCTAGGTGTCTTCCAGGGTATGGCGGAGACAGATGTATGGAACTGATCTTCCCGGACAAAGCCAGTATGTATAAAAACCGCGAAATATCATTTCGTTGCCTTGGTGCTCTTCTAAAACTTCATGACTACAGTTTGAATAGACGGTAGTATGATGCGTTAGAAGTCCACCGATTTTGTGTCTGTTACGTGTTCGTGTCTCTATCTTCCTTCAGAATTCGTTCGAATTGTTCATTGATGCGTTAAGACTTAATGCAAGACAGAACATTAATTTTGATTCTAGAGCAAATTGGTTTTGTTTTAGGAGCTATTAGAGAAGCAAATAGGTCCAATTAAATTTTTTTCTCCTATCCGTATATATAAATGCGCCCTTCTTTCTTTTCGAATCTATAAACTTAAAAAAAGCATAACCGAAATTAAGCGAAATTTGCGTCTCTAACCACATTATATTACAAGTCATGAAAATGCTAAAATTTAGAAAATTCTTTAATTTTAAAACGTAAGCTTTCTTGTGGGGATTATTACGAACTAATCGTAAAAACGAAAAATCACGATATTTTCAATATCAGCTGAGTGTTTTCCCAGATGCCTAATATTTTCCGAATTCCTGTTTAATTCTCGTTGAGGGAATATCACCCATGTTCTTAATATTGAACATGAAAATAAAATGTCATGCTACGAAATCTTTTCCTATTACTTCATCGTCGATTTTCATCATTGATTTAGAATTTCTGTTGAAACACCCATAGTCCTGAAGTTATATCTTTACTAATTAATCCATTCCCAAACAATCCTTCCCTTTTACGCCCATTAAGAAAAAAAGCTCGTAAAAAAACATTTTGGAAAATGAAGAAACAGGAAGTTTCTTCTTAGGTCGCGTTTGCCTGAAGAAAATATAAAATGTCCATTCGAAGAAAAAAAATCGTTGCATGTGGTGACAGTTAGTTTGGCAAGCTCTTGGTGTTCTGTTCTTTTAGGCAACACGTGCGTATTTGCTGTTAGGAAGTACATGCACTCCTTGTTGTGGTGAAGGGAACGGGTTGTCAAAAATGGCTAGTGTTGTCATATGGGTTATGTAAACTACAGGCATCAATATTACTCCGTAGATGAGGGATCGTGTATGTAAATCAAAACTGATCGCTCTGTCAAGTTATTTAACTATACCGGAATTAAATTTTGAATTCCGGTGTCTATGTCAAACAAGGTCATTGGTTTGGCGATTTAAATGTCGTAATCACAGTTTATTCAAGCTGTAGCCACGGCATTTACGTCGACAAACATTTTATTATTTTTATTTTCTTGACATGCTTCTGACCACGGATTTTTGCAAAATAACTTCGTTTAATACCCCAGTCGAACTTCCTGGCGTAGATCAGCGGGCTTGTCCAGCAATCCATGAGCCTTTGACAAAAATACACAAACGGCATTCTTTCAGAAAGCTACGGAACAAATATGTGTAAAAAATAATTCTCGGGGGATCAACATAAACTTTGTCGTTCTAAAACCTTGTAATTACAGCTTGATTCAAGCTGTAGTTACGAGGTTTGAGAACGACAACAACGATATTCTATCTGTCTTCGAAAGGTTGTCGATCGAAATATTGTACAATATTGAACTATTATTGTTGTTTTCATTATTATAATTTCATTTTATCTATGTTTTGTAATTTGAAAAAAAGAAAAAAAATCGACAGCAAATAATCCCAAAGAACAAGAGCAATAATCACAACAATGATCAATGCAAATTTGCATCTTATTTATAATTGATTTGAAAAAAAAAACCATCAAAAATCTGTTGCATCACAAAAGATTTACTTATAGTCTTTATTCCTGTTTCAGCTTAAATGGCTTAGAAAGTTTTGACATTTCTCTTATATTTATACCGTTCGTTTATTTATATCGCTAAAGGTATATGCTTCCATTTTAACAGCGTATTGATAATAGCTTTATTGTGCAGCTTATTTTAAAAATAAATCCACAGGCTTAATTACTCGAGAAAATAAAAAAAATCCCCCAAAGCTTAATGCGTAATATTTCATAATCAGATACATTTACCGCCGAGAGTTACTCGTATTTCATTTCTATTCGATTAATACAGAATTTATCCCCAGAAATCTTAAACCTTTAGATTAGAGATTTTGTACGGAATAACATCGGATCAATCAAATATCTTTGATTCTTGAAATCTTTACAGAACTGTAGAGAACCTCTATATATCAAGGGCTTAGAGCAAAAACATAATATGGGCCTACTTAATGTATAGACCAATACCATTTTTGCAATTGGCCCTCGATATGTACATATATGAAAAAAAGGCCTCGAAACGTAATCGACTAATCGCGGCTGTCCATCACGGAATCAATCGACAAATGAAATGATTAGTTTAGACCACAAGTGAACTTTGAACTCCAACGTGTATGTGAAATATTTTTGTTGGTTTGGCGTACCTACAGCCAATCAACCATTTCACATTTTTGTCACATCTTTTTGGCCATAAATTTTTCCAAATGACGAAGTTTGATATCGAAGTCAAAATTCATGTCGGAGCTTATTGCATAAACATATTTACATTGTTATCGATCTCCTTACGTCGTGATATATTCAAATGAAATACAGTAAACAAATTTAATTAAATGTTCCTAGGTCAAATTTTGAGTGGTCCTTATGTTCTTCCGTACGTTTAAAGATTTGCTCTATTTCTTTGAAACTATTTAATATCTCTCCAATGTAACATAGATAGCCAGTTTTATCAGTCTCAGACTCCTATATTACACACAAACCTCGTCCTAATGTCTATTACTTGTGCAGAGTGACCTAAATTTATCGGATTCATTGCCATAAATACCATTTTGTGAAACATTCATTTCTTTCTTGTAAAATGATTCTGGGCTTTACTCAAAGTTAGATTATTTATTATAGAAAACTGGTTCTAGAAACTTTAGCTAAGGCATGGTTACAAAATTTTCATATTGCCAAAATCATATTTGAAAACCAGATTTACAAATCGTCAGTGCGGTAGCAAAATGTCGTAACTACAGCCTTAATAAATCTGTAGTTACGACATTTTGCTCACGCATCGACGATACCTCTTATACCAGTGTATTGTTTAAAACCATTCCTACACAATGTTGCTTTTTGACACCCCCAAAGAAAATGTTTTGGAAAACAGTGTGGAAAATGAAGAAAATTCAGTCGAACTGTCTTGTCAGTGGTCAGTGGGCGTGGCTTACGTTCGTCAATTAACAAATGAACAAAAGACAACGCCCACTCATAATGTCATTTGCTGATAAAGTAGTTAAATGGCTTATCGTTCTTTAGCCAGTTTTTCTGACAAATCTTTAAAAAAGCATTAAAAATGTAAGTCTTGACATCTTCAATAAATATTTGTACTTTTTGAAAACAAACTTTCTTATCATCAGATAAGATATGGAATGCTTGGTGAATTGAGACTCTTTTGGCTTCTTATCAACGATAGAAATAAATTAACTTATATAAATAGATTGAGACAAATGTACATTGTGAGGTTTTTATTTATCAATTCTAGAACATATTTGAACCCAATGTTGCTCTTAGGCAGCATGTAACTTTTATCTGCTTACACGAAATATCGTATAGAACATATATTTAAAAAAAATCTATGTTTAAAAACGAATCTCAGATAAGTCATTTACCGCACTTACACACTTAGTTAACTAATTACAAAACAATCACGCCGTTTCAAATGTAGTTATGGAAAATTTTGAAGGGAACGAGAAAGAAGAAATTTCTTGTTAGAAGCAATTCATTTTCTTACAACAATGTTTTACAAAAGCTTTCTTCGGCTCTTGAAAATTCGGGAACAATTGAACATAAGATAGTAAATATGTAATCGAATGCATTTGAAGGAAAAATACAGTAGAAAAGGGGGAATTTGGGCTATGGACGAACAAATTGTCTGCGTTTGATATGTTTTCATATTTTGTGTGATTATGTCTAAATTCGGTAGGCTTGAAGTTTATCAGGGTACCGCCTTGATTAAGATGACAAACAAACAGAAAAATAAAATCAAAACAAACTAATTGACCCCCCACTCAAATATTTGTTGTTACTTTTGTTTTAATCAAGTTTTATGTTCGTAATATCTATGTTTTCTCCTTATATCCAATTAAAGCCTCCTTTCCGTTCCGATTTTCTTATTGAAATGGTAAGATCAACAACCATTTTGATGAATTCTACCTTTAAAGTTGTAGGCGGTGCATTTATTTCACCGGTTAAATGATTAATTTAACTGACCATTGACGTGATAATGACGAAAATACCACGTCATTTTCTTCTGCTAAGCCTCGTAATAGATTTTGAATACATTTTCTAGCACATGTTGAAAGATTTTTTCTAAATTGCTACAATGCAACCGTGGTAGATGTGGTTTATATACACAGGCCGCGTTTAACCATGTTTGCATTTTTGTGTTCTGCACTTGTATAATAATACGCATGCGCAAATCTCCAATTGTATCTGCATACGACGATTTTTGAGGAACCAAGTAATGTGTGGATGAGGCTTTAATTTTTTTTCTAATATACTAATTTTACAATGTTTTATCAACTTTGTAGGGGAAGAAAAACTTGCTCAAGACAGAAACCTCGTTATAGTTGGCATTATCAGTGGAATTTTACTTTTCATTGGTATCTGTGTAGCGTCGTACTTCCTCGCCAAGTAAGTTGATCTAATTATCATTATCATTTTTCATGATCATCATAAAACAGTATTGTCATGCAGGACTATTCTTGTAAAAGCTAAACCCCATTTGAAAGCACCAAAAATACGAAAAAAAAGAGAAAGAAACGAAAAGATTGTTACAAGCTATTTCTACTTTTCTCACTGTTTTGTCTATCCTATGTACCGAATATTTTCAAATTAGAAAAAATCAAAATGCCATCTTCAACTTCTTTGGATCAGTCTAAAATTATGTGGTTCGGTAATGGGCTAAGAGCGAGGGAGTTTGTTTTTTTTTACTCTCGAAATTTCAATGATACACTGAACCATAAACTTAAGGTCGTTGGTGGGGTCCTCTACTAATGTCTTTCAAGGTCTTTTTGCTGGAGTCCTCTAATTGAGTCTTTAGACCTAGAGGACTCAATCAAGTACCTGTGCCAACAAAATTAGTTCCAATTAGAACTGATAGTTTTTGAATGTCATTAATAGCTCTTATATAGAGGGCGATTGCGAGACGACACGAAGAGTATAGTGTCTAGACACTTGGAAGAGTCTTACACCAAACCACCAATCTGAACCTACTAGTTCATAACATGCAAAATATCCCATCATTAGTCCCCAAGGTTTAACTCATTACCAGAGCACAACATATTGGACTCGTTCGAATTTAAACAAGTTGAAAGACGACAATGCACTGAAATTGAGAAGTAATGACAAAATATAGTAAAAAAGGAATGTTGAGAAAACGGATTGAGTGATTGATTGAATGGGGTTTAACGCCGCTTTAACAATATTTCAGTCATATCGTGGCGGCTTGAGCACCTAAGAATGGATTCCTGGTATTTCTCACACCAGTACTACCACTACATCCTTTCCTAGCCTCCAGCTGCTATCCCACTTGGGTTTACAATTATCCACCCATTGGTGAGAGAAAAAGGAGAAGCTGCTTGTCACAAGCAATTCCACAATGTTTTCAAAACTACAATTTTTAGTATGTAAACAATGCGGGACTGCATTTATGAATTAGCTAAAGTGTTGTTTGATTGACACCCGTAATTGGTCAATTGATACTGTGACGACGATGAAACCTACTAAGATCAGTATAATACTATGCCTATTGACAGATATTTATCAACAACAGTTTAATGAAAAATGTTTATTGACAAACATATGTCATAGCACATTAAAATGATCGATTATATCTCAATTTATTATATACCTATAAATGATATGAGTTAAAATCTAGCTATCTAATACAACTCGACAGAAGAAAATCCGTATTCGGCGTGTACAAAAAAAAAAAAAAAAAAAAAAACTATTCGTCGAGTACCGTTTAACACGGACTACTTCTTCGTGTATTGACGGAAAATTATTATGTCTTAATCATTCAAGAGAATTTTCTTAATGTCATGTCCTAAAGGTGTATAATAAAAGGAGTATTACAACAGTGTGTTTTTTCTATTTGTTGCTATCGTGATCTCGAAACGTTTGTAGGATTTTTATTGGATACGACCTTCGGTCTCATCCAATAAAAAACATCTACACACGATTCTCGTACACGATATCAACAAATAGCAAAACACACTGTAATCTATAATGTAATCTATTTATTGACCAGAAGATAATTCAATAAAAAGTCCTCTTTTTGAAAGTTATATCAAATAAGCACGGCAGAACGGTCAATTTTTACGTGGCGGGCCATAAGTAATACTTTAGATGAACGAAAAACAATTTCAATATGTCAAATTTGACAAACTCCATTGCATGACTTTACGCATTCCGATTAAAATGATAAATCAATTTTGCCGACTTGCGTTTTTATATCAATAAAATAAAACATATGTTGGAGAAATATTATTAGATCATTACCGTATGATTTATATAGTTTTGTGATGTAATTCAATTTTTACGTGTATGAAAACAAATTAAGATTGATATAAGTTTTATTTCCTGTGATTTCAGAGTCTCAAAATCTCAAAGCGTCTGCATTTATAACCTTGCACTTTTACAAAATCGGAATTCGGATTACTTGGAATTCTTGAATACTCCGAACGCTGCCAAGGAAAAATTATGAAATGCCATATACGCTAAATGAACCCAACTCTTAACAGACTTGGCTTTCCTTTAAATATTAAATTTTTAACTAGAGGACTTTTTTTTCTTCCCCCATTTCGACCGAAATATAATCATAGATTTAAAATTCTTTTCAGAATTGCACTTAAACCAAAAGAACTAATGCACCTGAAGCATTAGTTCAGTGTCAAGATTTCTTAGGAAACTAATTCGTTAACAGCTCTTGCTTGAAAGGCACAAACAGGTAGTCTCTATCAAGTTTAGAATGCACTTATACGCAGGCTGATCTTTATCTCTACCGTATGCCAAAACAGGAATATTCTGGGTTTATTTTGACAATGATGAACAACGTCAAACAAGGCAAATGCTGTAGAATAATGAAACAAGAGTAAATAATGTTTAAAATGTCCTATGTTCGTCACGTTTTATTTTTTGTGAGTAAAGATAGTACTGTATACTTAATGAATAGTCCCCATTTGTGAAACTTTGCAGACGACGTCGGGAACAATTCTATCGTCGCAGACGACAGAGAAACAATGGCAATATCGAGGATAACATTCCACAAATTTATAGACCATTAATCGGCTGTGATGATATAGATGGACTCAAAAAACAGATGGCCGGTTACTCTGTACCCAAGGTAAGTTTATCGCTTAGGTTTTGATAGATCGCTGTCCATTCCCAGTGAGCTTCGGCAGTTTGACGGATGTTTAAAACGACATCTCTTTGTAAATTAACTCATTACCACTCAGTGGCGCTTTCTGACGCCCCTCAAGTAAAGAGATTTAGAAAAAAATATCGTGGAAAATGAAGAAATTGCTTGTAACAAGCAATTTCTTCATTTTTCACAATGTTTCTTCCCAGAAATGTGAAAAATATTATGTTTCATAAACTTCATATTGTCGTATGTAAGTTCTTTCGATTTGGACCAGTCTAAAATTCTCATGTGTGGTAATGGGTTAAATAGTGAGGGATATAAACTAAGAGTAAGTCGTCGGTCGACTACCTAAACGTCGTGACGTCGTCAATAAGCCGTAACTAAGGCGGATTAAGTCGCCAAACTGACAAAAAGGTTTGACAGAGGTTATCGTTGAGATTCCGGTCTTAATCAATGATTTGATTGGCCGACTGACCTATTCATTGGCAGTGGCGATCATTCAATATGCTGACTAATCAAAAATAAAAGAAACCATTCTTTCATAGACATAAAACATAATTTTGACCTATCCAATTTGAACTATACATGCATCGCCAGTGATGACACAGAAAAGCAACATAATCGGATGCTTTTCAACCTGCTTCAATATGAAAACTGGTCGAAAACATTGCTTTCTATAGTGAAGGAAGCAACTAGATATAAGGAGAATTTTATTATCCCTTATTATGCCTTCAAACCGCTGTCTTATTGATTTATAAACATGACTGAAAAGTAAATTATGCAAAACTTGGCCGAAATAAGGGAATTCTTATGAGAAATGATATGACTGAAACTTATGTCGTTTATCAACCAAACATGTTGATGTGTGTTCTTTTCTTACAATATTTTGAAGCTTGATTACCAAACGCATTAGACTGTGATTGTGAAATTCCTGTCTTCCAATATTTCAAACCGTGTGAAATTGATTGATTGAATGGTGTTTAACGCCACTTTTAACAGTATTTCAGTCATATCGTGGCGGATGGGGCACCTCACAATGGATTCCTTGTATTTCTCACACAAGTACTACCACTACATCCTTTCCTAGCCTCCAGCTGCTATCAAACTTAGGTTAACGATTATCCACCCATTGGTTAGAGACATATGTCGGAAAGGATATGTGCCGCCGCCGGGGATCGAACCCATGACATACCATGATTGAAAATTAGGAGTCCCCGACGGCGGCACTCATCCTTTCCGACTATTTGTCTCCCACCAATGGGTCGATAATCGTAGACCTATGTGGGATAGCAGCTGGGGGGGGCTAGGAAGGGATGTAATGGTAGTACTGGTGTGAGAAATACCAGGATTCCATTGTTAGGTGCTCCAGCCGCCGCTATATAACTGAAAGATTGTTGAAAGCGGCGTAAAACCCCATTAAAAAAAAAAATTAGGAAACTGACGCGCTACCGACTGCGCTATGACGGCGGCTATACCGTGTGAAATAGCGCTGTATATTTATCCAGGATTCTTTACATGCGAGGTAGACTTTTGAAAATAGACAACTATTTTGGTCGTTATCTCAATTCCAATTACAGATTTATCTTTCCCTGTCTGTAAACACATTAACAACAATTTGTTCTCAGGTTATCGCTAATGTTAAGATCACTCCGATAGGCGGGCACTTATATTTACCCCGTTCCACAAAAATAGTCTATACAGAAAATAAGATATTGATAAATAATAAATAATTTATACTTAATGAAATGACTGAATTTTACTGTAATACTTACTCAACAGTTTTGGCCAATGAAGTAGGAGATCATTTGTTTGACTAGCTAGGACCAGTTGGAAACATTTGTATATTAAGGAATTAACATGTAATAATCTAGAGAAGAGAAATGGATATGTCTTTGTATGTGATTTTCAAGTCATTAATTTTGGAAAATAACACCATTTTATATCGAAGTTGAGCTGCCTTTTAGAGTAAGTGGGCGGGGCCTGCGGACTGAGTAGGCGGAGCCAGCTATCAGCAATTTATTTATTTATTTTTTTTTGGGGGGGGGGCCTTACTATACTGGGCAGTTTATTAAGAACAGAACAGAACATAAATTTATTCTTAAGACTTGAACATGCATGTTCATCGTCATACAATACAAAATACATACATGCTACAACGACGGAATTGCAATACAAACAAAGTGAGAAAATGAAATGTAAATCAGCGGAAGTTGGAAAAAGAAATTTCAGATCTGATTAGATCCGTAAATTCTGTAGCGTTGAAATGAAATTTGATTATATGTGCCTGAGAGAAGAATGGTTTTACCGGTAACTCGTGCGGGGTATGTCTCTGTTCTTACGTCATCACGACCTTTGTCCATGACCTCTCCCGCACGTGTAAATCGAGATAAGAGTAATTTATGTGTGACATTATTATTTTTAAGAAAAGAAGATATTGCTTATTTCAAGCATATTCTCTTTTCTCATAAAGTTTTTCATTATCTAATTTGTTCAGGGGGTCAGAAAGTGTCTATGTGTGGTAATGAGTCAAAAACAGTCAAACCTAGGTAATAAGTTTATCTGTGATCTTCACCATGATAGACTGCATAAATCCCTGAGAGGTGAATTTGAACTAGATTCTGTTAAAGTGTTTAAAGTGTTTACACTTCATTCGATTAATTTAACCCTTTCTAATTCTATCCCTTATATTTGCGAACCTGTCAATTTTAAACTTAGAAAAAACATTGTAGAAAAGAAGAAATTGCTTGTAACAAGCAATTTCTTCTTTTTCTATCCTACTGAAATGGTTATTTTTCAAATTAAATTCACTTTTAAATGTTCGTCTGCAAAACCTTTGAATATTGACGGGTCTAAAATTTTGCCAAACAGGAAAGGGTTAATTCGATGGAAGACTGGAAATTTCTTGGCAGAAATCGCAGACGTTGAAACTGCGCTCTATCTCAAAATCAAGGAATTTTCTCGTTTAATATCTATGTTCTTGTGATTTTTATTATCCGTAATGTTCTTACCACTTTGTCGGACAGACATTTATGCATTCAAAATATCAAATTATATCCAAACATTTTCTGGATTCTTCAGATAAATATTTGTCTACTATGGGGAAACAAAGTTCAGTCTACATCCGTAAAAAACAAATATTTGTCGGCGTTCAAATTTTTGCAAGCTCTTTTCTTATAAGAAAATAAAATGAATTGAAAATCGTTTATAATTTTAGCTCTTTGTAGATTATGTCATTTTTGTGTAAGGGCATATAATTTAAGTTGCATTAATAAAGAATTCGTCAAACTGATTGGCAAAAAATATTTCATGTCTACATGAAAAAAATGTTTATTGATCTACTTTGCAAGATTACGCAGGAAGTAGTTCCATAAAATAACTGCCTCAATCTGAATCCTGAATCCCTTTCTTTATTGGGTGAGCAAAATGTTGTAATTACAGCTTCAATAAAGCTGTAGTAACGATATTTTGCTCGCCCTACGGCGATTTTATCATAAAAGACTTGGTGATATTAAATGTAAGAAACTAGGTGAAGACTGGATTGTCAATGAGGCATGGATCTAAGAATCGAACCACACGCTACTAGTCCTCACAGATTGATGTGATTTAGCTATGATCTCTATGGGCGGGGCTAAATTCTATAAATGGTACATATATACAATGAAAACTTAGAATATAATTTTCTCAGAAATTGTTGGACTGATTTCTATAGAAATTTACAGGATTGATTCTTGGATGATCTTTAATCAGGTTCTTTCAAAAATGTTATCTGGTGAAAAATATTGCTATTGTGGGTTGGTCATATTTCCTTATTATCTTTGATTTTTTCTCCTAAAAACTACTTACCGGGTCTCCACCATATTGCACAATAATGTTCCTTGAGTCACCTTTAATACCGGATTTCTTTGAATAAAAATTCATAGCTAAGATGGGTGGCCCTGGTTCTGTTACTCTTGCTTTTAAAAGAAAAGTGATTAATGCTCGTCTGTTCATATAAGGGAAGTCATTATTAACACATTAACGAACGATTGCATATGGGTTGCTTCCCTTATATACAAATTTAAACCATTCACCACAATAATCCAAAAGTTGAAAACCATTTCTGGCCGATGGAGCGATACAGGCGCTTAAATGCCCCTATTTTAGTTTCATGTCGGATGAAAAGGATACATTCATTTTTTGATAGCTAACGTACGAATTAGATTTCGCAAACAATTCTAGGAGACACTGATAGAAGTATTGGCGTAACATTTCCAAAAACTATAACTGATTTTAGCGATAACGAGATAATGTATCTAAAGAAAATAATTGTTTGGAAATGAGAAACTTTGTTCACATTCTACATATTTATACAATTTCGACCCGTTAAATGAAAATGGGGCCTATGAAGGGTTCTGTAAAGCAAATATTTGAAAAAAATGGAGCGAGTGGAGGTTGAGTGGAGGCACTAATATATGAATAAATAAATCATGGCCATTGTAGATTGACAAGGTCCGTCCCCGGCCAGCCTGTGCTGTCCCTGCAGTCTATTCAAGGTCTATATTTCTCTCACTTCTTATAATGCACCATTTCAGCTGACGGGTCTAATATAAATAATACTGTGGTTAAAACTTTTCTGATGTTCATAAGTTATGTTTTAAAACCACTCGTCACCGCGTGAATATTTGTAAGTGCTCGTATATCGGCGCCGCTTGTTTTGTAGTACAAATGACAGTGTATCCAGGTTGTTCGCCAATGTCAAGGTCGTTTTCTTATTTAGAACAGGTATTTTAGGAATTATAATGATATGAAATGCATGTCATGGTCAAGAGATACATATTCTCTTGTGAAATGAGTCTTTTGGATTCGGGAAGAGAATGTTTCGTTCTTGTCGCTGAATGATTTACCAGACGACAATATTTTATACTTTTCCGAACTGAAAGACGTTGCGAACGGCAATTTCGAGTTGATAAATTTTCAAAATCTTTGTCTCTCTGGGAAAATATTGTGGATAATGAAGAAAATACGTGTTACATTAGAATCTCTTCATTTTCAACGAAGATTTTATCAAGTTTTTTTTTCTTGAAGGGCGTAAACCCGCGAATTGTATTCGCATAAGTTAATCAGTGTGATGGAACGTTAGATTTTGATGTGAAAGTAGTGGGCGTTTCTTTATTTTGGTGTTTTTGAAAGCCAAACGCGTCTTTAACAATATTGCTTAATGTAGGCACGCATCCTTAACCCTTGTCACGCTAAATAAAATCAATTCTAAAATTGCATAAGAATCAAAGGATTGAGAGCACTGCAGATCTTGTTTCAGGGTCAGTATTTTGTTTGTGAGTTGATCTTATGAGCAGTACTGGCTTAAAAAAAGGTCAAACAAGTGATGTAGACTAAGATCAGACTCTGCATATGCACAGGCCGATCGTTGCTTAAGCCTCCTGACAAAGCAGGAATGTTCCGCTTTCAAAATGACAAGGGTTAATATGTTTTGGGAGTCCCTGTTATATGCAACATTGAATTCAACTGTTACCCTTATCCTATTTGCCTTTTATAGGAGACATGATTCTATTTGTTTTACTTTGTAAGACTTTTTAATGAATGCCAACTTGACAGTTAATCACTATTTTAATAGTTTTTATTTGTTCTGACCTTTCTCTGCTTTGTTTGCGTAATGCCATATCCATTAACAAGTCCTACTTGCTTTTTTAATGTCTTTTGCGTCATCCAGTCGTTCCTTTTTAGCGCAACTGACTGAAATCCGAGGGAAAATTACCAAGTTGGCTTGGTCTACATGCATTCGTCACTGCGTCCGTTATTATTTTGTCAGCAGAAACTACTTGCTGAATTCTAATCATTTTTTTCAGGAATCGTTCTTAACCCATTCCAACACAGCAAAACTTTAGACTGGTCCATAGGAAAGAAGCTGGAGGCAACAATTTCAAGTTGATGGAATTTTGTACTTTTTCGTCGTTTTGGAAAGAAATCATTGTGGATAATGAAGAAATTGCTTGATACAAGCAATTTCTTCATTTACACAATGTTTTCAAAAGCTATTTTCTTGAGGGGCGTAAAAAGGAGGGATTGGGTTGGAATGGGTTAATTGACCCTTTATTAATTTCCATGATGGAATTCTGGTCTGTGGAAGAATATTGCTTTTATTTACATATAGTGTACATGTATATAGAACTAGTGAAAACGTTGAAAATCTCTCTAGAAACTATTTGTTGTATATTAATCAGACTTAAAAAGATGATCATTGGATGACAATTATAAAATTTCCTGACGACATTTTGAATTTTGAAACATATGACTTTTTGTGCTGGCCATTTTCTATACATGTCCTTATGCACTGGTATGTTGTGAAAACTTGGAAAATCTTCTCCTTTAAAACTATCTGCTTGATTTTACTTGAATATTAGTTGGGTTAACCCTCAACAGATTTCTGTAAGAAATTGTCAGTCAGTGTAGATTACGAATCAGAATTTCGTCGGTGGAGCTTTCTTCCATAAATAGTATAGAGTAAAAAACAGGAAATCAAATTGCACTTATATGTTCCTTTTGGGACTCTTTCTAGATATCCAGGAATTTTAGATCGTATGAAAAAAATTCATCTCATAGCGGGGTATCATTAAAAAATTCTCTTAGAAATTGCTTTGCGGATTTCAATAATTTTTAAAACAGAAATTTTTCTTTGTGTCTTTTTATGGTATTCCATCAACAAATTTTGATCTGTTTAAAGTCTGGCTTACATGGGTAAGAAAGGGATGTGAAAAGCTTCATTATAAGTGAAAGAATAGCCGTCTTTCACCACATTGTTTTAATGTATACTTGTTTTCTAGGGTAAGGAGTAGATTGCGTTCTTGTCGTATGCAACCTCTTTCACTTTGGGACTTGTCCATTTTAGCCGCTTCGTAAAGATTAACCTATTATCAGACGACAGAATTTTAGATTGGTCCAATTTGAAAAAAAATTGCAGACGACATCCCAAAATAGGGAAATACATTGTGTGATAAGGAGAAATTGCTTGTGGTAAGCAATTTCTTCTCTTCTCACAAAGTTTTCTGCGGTTGTATTTCTTCAGGGCGTTCAAAAGAGTCATTGTGTGGTTATGCTTGTAAAACTTTTCTGCCTTCAATTACAGGGCACACAAACTATGGAGACATGTTTCGTTGGAAACGAGAAGAACAATCTTCACTTGTACATAAACCCTATGACTGGCTACACGAATAAAAATGAACGGAAAACAGGCGTATCAGCAGAGAACAACCCTAGACCAACTTACACTGGAAGTAATGAGAGTCTAGACAAACATAAACATGAACACCAAGAAAGTAATAGTGATAATAATAACAGATCAAATCCGGGAAGTAAAAGAAATAGTATAAATAATTCCGCTTCCGACGGGGGTCCTAGTGAAATATTTAAACTCATGAATGATTTGAATCCCAAGAAAAAGTCGTCTGGCACTGATAAGCCAATAAACTCTGGTGCTAACAAACCAAATATTCCAACAAATGGAAGTCCAATATCTACTGATCCGCCTGCATTTAATCTTGATACGGATAGTGAAGACGAAATCCTAAATGATGCAACACCACTTACGCCTCTTCATATTAGTGAAGACGAGGATAATAATCCGAACTTTCCAAAGATTAAACACGTTAAAAGTAATAATGTAAATGCCAGCAATAACCCCCCAGATAGAAGAGCGAGTGATCCACCGAGAAGAAATAGTGGCAGTAGTAGTAAAGACGAGACAAAATCAAAACCAACTCCACAAAAACAGAACATTCCACAAACACAACCAAAACAACAAGCTCCTCACCCAAACCAACAATCGCCTCTACCTAAACAACGGGCACCTGTTCCTAAACAGCACCAACAACCCCCACCAAGATACACGCCTACACCACCAAACCAAACACAACATGAACCACGCCGTCAACAACCAAAACAGCACCACCCTAATAGACAACATTCACCTTCTCAACAAAATCCACAAAGCAGACAACAGAATCCACCTAGACATGACAACCCACACAGGCAACATCACCCGTCCAGGCAAGACCATCCACCACGCCTAGACCATGCACAAAGACCAGATCACGGACCAAAGCCAGACCATGGGCCAAGACCAGATCATGGGCCGAGACCAGATCACGGACAGAGAACAGATCATGCACAGAGACCAGACCATCCCATACGTCAAGATAACCCTTCAAGAAAAGATCAGCCACCTAGGCAACAAAACCAACAGAAACAACAAAATCCAATCAAACAACACCAGTCAAATCCTAGACATCAACAGCAACAAAAACAAGAACCTCGTCAGCCTCGGACGGACAATAAAGTTAAAAAGCAACACGAGACTCGAGGTTCCAGTGGCGACAAACTTTATGCAAGCACAAGTTCAAGTGGGTACAGTGATTCTGATAGTTCAACAACAACAGAAGGCTGTGACTCGCCTAACACAGCATTTATGAACGCACAAGATTTATCGGAGGGTACACCTCCCGTAAAACCTCCTGTGCAAGAATCGGGAGTTGATCAGGAGGAAGGTGGGTCTCCGGAACCGCGACAAATGAAAGCGTCCTCCAAGTATAAACCTCCTCCCGATATCGGAGTCAGTCGGGAGCAGTATTATTCGTCTTCCGGAGCAGATTCCTTGGGTAGAAAAGGGGCGGGAGTCAGAGATTATGGAAGGAATTTTAGACAATCGAGATAAGATATATTTAGTTTAGACTTATAAAATGTGAAAATCGGATTCTCTACAAAGTGATCTGTTATTTACTTTTTTGTACGGAAAAAGAGCGCCGTTCTTCGAAATGAGAATATTTTACAAAGAAAGAAATTAATATCGTTGTTACTTATAATTTATGGATATAGGTCTAACGTTCCTAAGCCCATTACCACACAATCCCACTTTTTTACGCATTGAAGACAATAAACTATTGAATCATTGTTGGAAAAAGGAGAAACTGCTTATTATAAGCAATTCCTCCTTTCCTACAATGTTTACAACCCTATTTTGTACTTATCGTATAAGGTTAACACACTTCGATTTGTCGTCTGCAAATTCTTGCAATTTGGACCAGCCTAGGATTTTGTCGTCTGGTAATCGGTCAATTACATCTTATAAGACAAAAGTTTAGAGTTCCGAACATTTAACCCATTATTTGGCTACAAAACTCTAGACTGGTCCACATGGAAAGGAATCGCGGACGACATTTCAATTTGCGCTAAAATTGGAAATTAAGTGCAGAATGGGGTAGCAAACATGGTGAGAAAAGGAGAAATTGCTTGTTACAAGCAATTTCTCCTTTTCCCACATTGTTTTCAATGGTAGTATTTTTCAGGACGCCAAAAAGCGTCATTGTGTTGTAATGGGTTTAAGGCAAGCCTTAAATGAAAAGAGGTTCACTACGTCGTAACATAACGCGTCATACAAGCATTTTCCCCTTTCTTTTCGATACATAGACGTTGGTATTGTCTCGGAAATTTTATGCATGTATAGATGTGATATAGTATTATCCGTATTCGGGCATTAACAGTCTAGTTTGCAGGAGAAAATTCTGCATTTTCACAGTTGGTGTTATCGAATCATAAAATGCCATAAATTTTGCAGTCCTAATCAAATTTTGAGATGGGATATGATATATAAATGATATCAAACCATCAAAATAACCTTTATTGTTTTAATTTCTACAATTCTGCTATTCTGAAGATAGAATTTTTTCTTCGATTTGAATGTTAACGCTTTCCAAACAGAAATAAGTTGAGTTGGAAGAATCCAATTTTGAAAAACCTTAAACTATTGAAAAAAGTAAGGCCGTAAAATTCAATACAAGAAGACACAATTTTACACTGGTCAAAATTGAAAAAAAGTGCTGACGACAATTTTTTGAAAATGGCGTTTTAAAAATCCTTGTCTTTTTGGGTATAAAATATTTTTCAAATTGGACCAGTCTAAAATTTCGAGAAACAGGAAAGGTTTAAACGAACACCACGTTTAAACGAATACCACAAAGTTTTGCATTTAATATAGTATGATTACTATGTTATATATCACATACGTATTATAATCCTACCTTATTGAAGGAACTTTTTTTCAAGAATTAGGTGTATTAAAAAACATATATTTGCGAAGAAAGCCTTCTCTTTATAACTTTCTTTATAACTTTGTTAAAGAGATTTTAGATGATAAGTTATAAGCGGGTTTATATGTAGCCAGCCACACTGTTCTCTGACAAGGCAGTTTGTCTAGGATTATAAACGATATTAATTTGCAAAATATATCGCCCGAAACAAAATGCAAATTATTGAAGAGAGATATAAAAGTTGTAACAACAGCTGGAAATAAGGTAAAGTTACTAACTTTAAGTCGCCGAAAAAAAAAAAAGAGAAAAAAGATGAAAGGGAACGAAATCAATCTGACGCTGTTTAGATTATAGAGGTATTTTCGTATTGTAATGCTTTCGATCTGTTAATTTTGAGTCTATCGCATTTATTTTGGTATTGACGAATAATTGTGAATCATAACTCGCTAAATGGTACAGAATAATGGCGAATTACGTTTCATCCTTATTCAAGAACGTGTTATCATTCCAGAATTCACTGTACATACCCATTTTATTTATGGTGTGCGTTATAATATAAATATATATGGGCGGTGTTGTTTGAAAATTGAGTGTTACCGTAATAAAAAATAGTATTAGATACTATGATAATAAATACAGGGCTCGTGCTAGTAGTTGAAATTAACCCATTCCCACACAACAAAATTTTAGACTGGTCCAAATTGAAAGAAGCTGCAGACGACAATTTAAAGTTAATGAAATTTTATTTTCTTTCATGTCTTTGGATAGAAAACATTGCAGATAATGAAGAAATTGCTTGATCCAAGCAATTTCTTCATTTTCTACAATGTTTTCCAAAGATTTTTTGATGAGGGGCGTAAAAAGGAGGGATTGAGTTGGAATGAGTTAAAGGGAGTCATTGACTCCTTGACCGTGAAAATCTAGGGGTCAAAATTGATTTTAAGGGGCCAAGAAGAGCAAATCATGAGCATAAAATTGAAAACTCTCAATAAAACCCAAGAAACACTATTAAAAATAATGAGGAATAAATCCTATCTTGACCCTTACAAATTCCTCTAAATGGGGTCATTTTGACCCCCTTGAGAGAAACTCTTAAGGGTCAAAACAGGGTATTGTCAGATTTTTGAGGATCAAAACCCAGGCTTACGAGTCAAACACAAGCCCTGATATAAATGAAAAGAAAAGGACGGATCAAAAATTCAAAACGGTTGCAGGACGAGTAACATAAAGCTAAGTCTATACCTGTCATACGTGTATTTTTACTTTTTCCTAGAACACTGCTCGTATATTTCATTTTCATATAGTTGTTATTGATAGTTATGTTATTTTTTCCTCAAAACGTCTCCCTTTTTTGTTGCATAATTAAAGATACGTTACCACTGTATAAATGTATATCAAAAAGTAGACGTTGTCTTGATTGCAAGAGTTTATTTGAGACATTTCTCGCTATGATAATCTTCCTTAGAAGTGAGGGAAAATCTCGATCTTTATTGGACAGTCCAATTTTTTTCAGATTTTCTAGGATCGAGACAAATTCAGAACGAACATATTTACTCAAAATATAATCACGTCGTTGGGGGAGAAAATGTCGTAACTACAGCTTTACTCAAGCTGTAGTTACGCCATTCTGCACGCCCAACGGCGATAAGACTTTTACCTTAACGTGCAATACGTTCGAGATATACACTCTGGTTTGACTGGACTGAGTCCGACCTTTCTCTGTTTTAAATATACGTGACCCGTCAGGGAATATGGATGTTTCATAAAACAAATATTACCACACGAATTTTTTTTAGACTGATGAAAACTGAAAGATGTTGCAGACAACAAATTTTAGTTAACGAAGTTTGGATTTTTTACTTCTGGGTAGAAAGCATTGGACAATGAAGAAATTACTTGTTACGAGCAATTTCTTCATTTTTCCACCATGTTTTCCAAAGCTTTGTTTCTTGTGGCGTCATAAGGTGGTATTGTGTGGGAATGGGTTTAGAAGAAGTCGATAAGAAGAAGGTCGGAAATCAATTATACAGTAAGGAAGAATTGTTATCATACATCCAGAAAGACGTCAAAGAGCGAACAGTTTCGAACCCGTACAGTCTGCACAATCAACACAGTCTGACCAGGGTAGATGCATTTTTTTTCTTTTCTGCTAGACCGGTCAATTTTTTTTCTCAAAGTGTATCGAAATCGATTTAAACCAACAAAGTTCACTATTTTAATTTCTAACTTAGAACTAGTAATTAATAAAATGAAATATGTTTGCTTTTGTCTTCACAGAGCCGACTCAGTCAAAAGTCAATCGGCTTATCAAATTACTTTTAACCCATTCCAACACAGCAAAATTTTAGACTGGACCAAATTGAAAGAAACTGCAGACGACAATTTTAAGTTGATGGAATTTTGAATTTCTTCGTCTTTTTGGATAGAAAACTTTGTGGATAATGAAGAAATTGCTTGATACAAGCAATTTCTTCATTTTCCATAATGTTTTCCAAAGCTTTTTTCTTGGGGACGTAAAATGAGGGAGTGAGTTGGAATTGGTTAATTCAAACATTGGCTATCATTTGTGTGAATCATTTTTATTGGCTTAGTAACTTCAACGCCATAACTACAGCTTATTCTAGCCGCAGTCGCGACGTTAAGAAGATCAACAAACTATTTTACTTTTTTTGTTACATGTAATTGGCCATACATTTTGTAAATAACGCCGTTTAATATCGAAATGGAACTTCCTGTGGGCGTGGCTAGTGACGTCAAAGGGCGTTGCCAGCGTCGATCAATTCATGGGATAGCCAATATATCTCTATGGATTTATGTCATATAATATTTTTGAACAATACGAACAACATTCAACATTCCATGTTAATTGTACATTTAAGTTCGTTATTGAATTGTAATTAAACAAGTTATAGATGCAATATGATAACAAAACCATCTTATTTATTATTGTTCTCCTTTAATACATTTCAAAATTAATATTTGCAATCAAAATTCAACATTTAATTAATCACACAAGCTCTCATGTTTACGCTTTATAGAAAAAAAAGCTGTGGAAAAAAGGAGATGTTGCTTGAAACAAGAATTGTCTTCTTTTAACACTGTTTTTCTTTCTTATTTGTCTTTCCCTTGTTACTTGAAACAAATTTTGAATTATAATCTGTAACTTCTCTCGATTTTGACCAGTCTAAAATGTTATCGTCTGGTATTGGGTTAACTTGGATTGATATATGTGAACCATATTTCACGGGTTAAAAATAATTATTTATATCTCATAAGTAATGAGCAATACACACATTATCTAAAAATTGATCTAATGATCTTATATTACTTCTTTACCCATTTCCAGACGACAAAATTTAAGACTTGTACAAATACAAAGTAGTTGCAGACAACAGTTTTAAATTGTCGAATTTTGTCTTTTTGGATGGAAAAAACAAAATGGATAATGAAGAAATTGGTTCGAACAAGCAATTCCTTCTTTGTCAACAATTTAATCTAAAGCTTCTTTCTTGATGGGCGTCAAAATGCGGGGTTTTATTGGAATGGGTTAAATCAAAAAACGTTTTGGCTGGGACTTAAATAAAAGATATTACCATCCTTTTGAAACATAGAGAGTAATTAAAATCAAATCAAAAACGCTTGTTTGTTGTTGTATTAATGGCAATTACTTGGAGTAGTCCTGACAAAATGAGCATGATACCCTTTTATGTCACGTCGTCAGTGGGCGATCAAAATGTCGTAACTACAGTTTTGATAAGGCTGTGGTTACGACATTTTGCTCGCCCACCGACAATGTGTGACCAACCAGGCGAAAGGTGACCTCCTGGCTATTTTGCAAAACAAATAGTTGGAAAAAAAATTGGATTCAGCACAGGTCAATGGATTGTTGTGTTCCGAAAACAATACTGCACAATAAGGTAGAATGGTCATTTTAGATTCAGAATATCGTCAAAGATCGCAAAGTTTCGGTACTGGCTTGACTACGCATTTAGCGCAGTCTGATCAGGGTCGATACTTTTCGACTGCCCAGGAGGCCCCCTCTCCACTGGCGGGTCATCTATATATTACCTGGCCAGATTGAACAGAAACTCGTTGCTAATTCTGTCTATTGAATCTATATATCTGTAGAATGTCTAATTCAGGCCGTGTACGATATTTACATTAAATTTCCATTTCCTGTAACCGATTATCAAACGACAAGATGTTGAATTAGTAAAAGTTGTGCGAAAAAACAAACCTACAGCCGACAATTCAAATTACATTTTAACTGAAAAGAAGTGCCAAATATCATAGAAAATATCAAGAGCGAATTAGAAGTTGCATTTGAGACTGGTCCAAAGTCAAAGATGTTGAAGGGGACAAAGTAGTATTGGGTGAAACTAAGTATCAATTGTCGTGTAGGACATTTTTTTTTTTTTGCAAAAGGAGAAATCATTCTTCTTCTGCAATGGTTTCCATTTTACATTTAATCAGTGCGTTAAAATTTGAGATCTTGTGGTAATTGTTTATGTGTTATGCTTTTTTCAGAATATATGACTTGTCCAAGTTCAAAGGGGTAGCAAACGACTTTATATACTAAGTACGATTAAAAAAGTAAGCATCCTGTTTGATAGAAAACAGGGGCGTTTAATCAGGATTTGTTTTCAGGAAAGGTTAACAGGCTTTACCCTTTCCTGTTTTGCAAAATTTTAGACCTGTCCAAATTCAAAGGTTTTGCAGACAAAAATCTAAAGTGGCTTTAATTTGAAAAATATGCATTCAGTAGGATAGAAAACATTGTGGAAAAAGAAGAAATTGCTTGTTACAAGCAATTTCTTCGTTTCCCTTAATGTTTTCTCAAGTCTCAAGTATAAAATCACAGGACGTAAAAACCAATGATTGTACAGGAAAGGGTTAATTTTGTAGTTGAAACATTGCGAAAGGTGCTGGGCTATATCTGTAGCCCGGAGTAAAATTGATATCGACTCGAAAGTTGGTTGCCTGTTAGGCCTTAGATTCTTACGAAATTAGTCGATTCTCAGTTTAATCTGGTTAGACTATTTGTTGTTGTGTCGAAACAACTAATATGCATCATACACTGCTCAAAGTTGTCAAGTAACCATGATAGTTGATTCCTTTCTTCAAAGATGTTGCTCCAAATTGACCAATCGCGGCTGTCAATCAAGGCATCAATCGACCAATCAAATATTTAAAAATGTTTATTCAACTCGGACCTGTGCTTTTTAATTCCGACATTGGCCGCCAATTTTTTAACCTTATTGTTGGTTTTGGTGACTTAAAAGTCGTAACAACAGCTTATTCAAGCTGTTGTTTCGATGCTAAGGTCTCCAACCAACCATTTACTCTTTTGTTTCATGCTAATTGCATAAATTTTGCAAAATTGCGCCTTTAAAAATCGAAACGGAACTTCCTGTTGGAGTAAATGGGCGGGGCCTTGGAAGACAGATGGTGGGGCCAGCGATTGGTCAATTAAGGCTATGAGTTTACAAGAGGTTATAAGGGAAATTGATGTGGTAGACTGGTACAGCTGTCGACCATAACAAAAACCTTAATCGACAGCAATACAAGTCTATTCCTGTGGTAGACTTGAACAACGGTCGACTTTAACTAAGCTGGTCTCGACGGCTGTACCAGTCTATTCCTATGGTTGCCCTCAATTACTTTGAGCAGTGTATATTGTTGCGTATTTCTATATGGATTTATGTCACTGCCATTTAAATATATGTGTATATAGGCGAAATGTTTTGTATATTTGGTGATACGTAATTATATGTATTATATTGAAGTTAAACTTATTTGTAAATAGCTATTGAAATCGTCTTAATCCGTCGACAGTGTTCGGCAAGGTACCGCGGGACCGTAAACTGACGAACTTTGTCGTACAAGTATGCGACCCGTCACAAGAAAAGACAGCAGCTTCGAAAAGCCAAATATTAGCGACCCATGTCAGACGATGAAAATAGTGCAGTTTCACCTGGGTCGAAACATTTTGTGATTTATATTGTCATTCTTCATTGGAATCATGTTAAAAAGTCAAGAGTGACATGTGCTTGATCCGATTCATTATTTTTATAGAACTTCTTGAAAGTCCCATTTCACTAAGATCGTAATGAAACGGGATCTCTCGGATCTTTGCCGTAATACGTTGTTTTCTTTTTTACAGATATCAACCTAAAGGTTTAACGACGTTGTCGATGAAAACGATAAAAACTGTAACGTTTGCGATTAATTCACTTACAATCATGACCAAAATTTGATATTAACCCGATGTTTATGTAATCATATGTTATTAACAAAGTGTCGTTAATGTTAGTGGGAGAAAAAAAATGTTATGCAAACTTTGGGTTCAAACATGTGCCCATTTTGAGTTCAGTGTTTTCAAACTCAAATGATTAAAAATGTACTTTGACATTTATGTCGTGGAACGATAAGAGTTTTTATTAAAATGAAAAGAAAGCAGTCCTATTCCTTCCAAATTAGAATGATTTAATTTTATTTTCGTCTTGATATATAAATCTTGCATTCTGATCGGCTGATTTATTACCTTCATAAAAAATATAATGAACACGGAACTATTTTGTATGCTTGCACGTAAAGTAGTTCAATCATTAGAAAAAAAATATCACAAACTAGTGCTTAATTGATGTTTTAAATATTAAATTTTAAGAAATCAAGGGATTTTTTTTATTTAAATTGAAGTCTGAAAAGAAAACCGTAGTACACTTCTCAATAAATCCGCTTTGTTAGCATTGTTTTTAGTTTTTCATATTGAAAATAAAAAGCAATATGGCAATCGCCATGGTGATACAAGGTGAGCTGCAAAGGTAGTGTCCTTGAATGAAATATGGTCATTTTATATTTATTACAAACATGTTTGTAATACTGTCCCTTGTTGATCTCTAAGGGATCCGCCTCCTGGTTTCAAATATTCATGTAAAGAATTTCCGGGTTTAGGAATGACGTGGAACAAATGTTAAAACGGAAAGCTGGGAAGTTGAATAAATCATAATAAAGATAAAAAAAGCTAATCATAATTGATAGATGGCCGGTGCCAACAAGAAAGTCGATTGACCAATCAGTCATTGATTTAAATCGTAAGTGAACTTTGAACCCCTACATTTATGCTATGCGTTTAGTTAGTGTGGCAAGCTGTAGAAACGCCGTTAAGTTCGCCGACCAGCTACCTTTTTGTTACATATTACTAACCATAATTTTCAAAAAATTATTCTTTTTAATATTCAAGTCAAACTTTCGTCAGAGGTCATTTGATGCGGCCAGCGATCCGTCAATTATTCTGGCCAGTCACACGATCATTTTTTCAATAAGAAACCAGACAAAGTCAATTAAGGATGTAGTTTCTGAATAAATGTATACAAACGTATCGTTAGAAATACTGACCATTCTTCTGCTTAATACCAAACTATCCAAACCTCTTTAGGCAGCGCATGTGTACCACGACCATAGCACAGTAAGTAGCGCGTCGGACGGTCCAGGGTTCGATACCCGGTTGCAGTAAATATCCTTCCAGACATTTGTCTTGCACTTACTGGTAAATAATCGTAAACCTAAGAGAGATGAGCAGCTGGAGGCTCGGAAAGGATGTAGCAGTAGTGCTGGTGTGAGAAATACCAGGAACCCGTTTTTAGAAGCTCCAGCCGTCGTGATATGACTGAAATACTGATAGAAGATGCGCTAAGCCCCATCCAAAACAGCGCACGCACACAAACGTTGTTAGTTTTGGTAACAAGCAAGTTCTCCTGTCTGATTACGTCAGAATGCAGGGTTTGGTTAAGATCTTCACGTAACCCTGTCAGCTCTAGAATGAAAAACTTTACATGTCTTAAAAGTACTGATTCTCGCTCTTTTTTACTTGAAGTATGCTCTTTAACCTATTCTCACACAATCCGCTTTGTACGCCTCTCAAAAAAAGGCTTTGGAAAACATTGTGGATAATGAAGATATTGCTTGTCACAAGCAATTTCTTCATTATCCACAATGTTTTCTACCCCAAAAGACAAGTATTTTCAAAGGTCCATCAATTTGGACCAGTTTACATTTTTCTCTTTCGTGGGAATGGGTCAAACCGAGTTCATAGTTGGGCACATGTTTACAACGGACAAAGGGAAATAACTGCTGAAAATCATTGTAAACGTAACCAATAAGTGTTGTCTATTTGTTTCTGAATACTGTTTACACTTAGTATAGAATTCGGTTAAGATCGGCAAAGACTACTAATCTTTTTTTTCAAATAAAGGTAGAGGAAATTTCCTGAACAATTTTCTGAACAATTACGGTTTCTCGATACACTTAGGTGAATCGTTGAGAAAATATAGGAATGCTTGTTACATTTGATATCCTTTAAGATACATTTTAGATGAATATACACTGTTCATTCATAAAGCCATAGGCTTTATTTGAAAAGGATCAATTGATTTTGAAGAAATAAATAAACAAATAAACAAAAATAGGAGAGAGAAAAATGTTCGTAACACGCATTTTAGATTTTTCCACAGCTCGAAGCAAATAAGAGGTGTCAGATAGTCATTGTAGCACAAGGTTTTCAATGATTTCACTATTGTGATAAATTTGACGATTGAAAATTGACGTAAAATTATCCTGTTCACTTCTATTGAAACTCTATTTCTGATTTTGTGTTTATCTTCAAAAAGATAATCACACTATAACTTTAAGGCGTTGTTGTGAAGGGAGAAAATGTCTCTTTTTCAACAGGCTTCCTTGAATAGAATAGATAAGATTGGTAGTTTGAGGAAAAAGTACTAAGTGTTAGCGCCTTTAGCTCACTCAAAGCTCTATAATAGGGCTCTGATAACGCATTTGAAAAGTACAGTCTAGTACAAGATGTTAGTAAAAGATAGCTTTTGATATTTCTTGCTTTCGAGATAGAGTTATTTGGTCGCTGGCCAAACCAAAATTTCATAACATCAACTTGACTGCAATCTAGTTACACTATTTTGCATCCAATCGATGATTTGATTATCTTCTCCCCGTAATATTTGCGCAAATGTGTATATTCGTATGGTAGGTAAATTCAGAATCGACGGATCGTGACTGTCAATCAAAGACCAAATCGACTAATCAAATCACTCCTATTGATCGGAAGTGAACTTTGAAAATTGTCAGACATTTATGTGAAACATTTTGTCGGTTTGGTGACATAAACTTCGTAACTACAGCTTATTCAAGCTGTAGTTACGACGTTTAGGTCGCCAACCAAACATTGTCCCCTTTTGCCATTACTTTTGCGTTTAATAATCGGAGTAGAATTCACTGTCGGAGATCAGTGGGCGTGGCCAGCGATCCGTGTAGCTTTTGTATGCATGACCTGAATGTAAGCACAAAAGTTGGCATAAATGTAATTTTTATTTATTCGTTAACTTTTTGATTTATGAAGTCGATGCATTGGTAACTTATTTCTTCGAATAATTTGTTATGTTGAATTAAAATGTTTGCTTAGTAAAGATACTTTAAAACTGTTCAACAAAATAAGCAAAATAATTTTTATAACAGAAACGTTGCTTTTGTGATTATTTCCATTCCAATAGAATTGATCCCTTAACCCTTTCCCGTTTTTTTAAAATTTTAGACTTGTCCAAATCGAAGGATGTTGCAGACGAGAATGAAAATTGGATGCAGTTTGAAATTAAACCGTCCTAAATGGTAGAAAATATTGTGGGAAAAGGTGAAATTGCTTGTTACAGACAATTTCTTCTTTTTCCACAACGTTTTCTCAAGTATAAAATAAAATCGACGTAAAGTTCCGGGTTTGTAGAGGAAAGGATTAAATTAGACTCCCTTGATGGTTGAGTGGTAAATTAGAGCGATTTGAAAGTTATCTTGAGGTCAGAGGTTTTAGTTCCCTTGTCACCGAGATGTGTTCACCTGCCAAAATCTACGTAAATGAAAGATTGATTGTCGAGAGTTCGTTCGCGGGGTTTGAGGTCACCTTGCTATATTTCACCGGTGCTGTTGTGATTACAACGTTTCTGTTGTAAGTGCGTCTGTTTCGTCAATTTTTCACTCTCACAATCGTACTCTGCAACTCTTTGTAATCTGGACTAATCTAAAAAAAATCGCCTGATAATAAGTAAAACAAGAAAGGGACCTCAGAGAATATCACTTTCCATACATTTGGTTAAACGATTAAAACCTTGAAATATCATATGGATATCTCATTTTAGAAATTGCAGCGTCATCAAAAAGGGGATTTTGAATTATTTGCATATTTTGTACATTTCAAAACTTATTTTATTTGATGCTTACCTTCAGGTGAGCTTTTGTGTTCTAGTTGTGACTTTCGTCAATTGTCCGTCGTGCGGTACTATATATAGTTACACTATTTAGCTCATGTTTTCGGCTAGATTGCTTTGAAACTTGGTTAGATCGTCTCGAACAAGTCTGATATTTGATGTTCGGCATAATGGAGTTGACGAGGTCAAAGTTTAAAAATACCTTGTGTGCGCTATTGACCAATATGGGCTATAAATCAAATAATCAGTCGACTAATTAACTCGGTCATTTTGACCAGAAGTGAGTTCTTAACTCAGACATTGTCCGCTATTTTGTTAGCCTTTTATTGTTGGTTTGGCGACTTAAACGTCGAAACTATAGCTTATTCAAGCTGTAGTTAGGACGTTTAGGTCGACAACCAATCATTCTATTATTTTGCTTTATGCTACTGGTCACAAATTTTGCAAAATAACGCAACGGGCATACCAACAAAATTAGCGAGGCCAGCGATTTGAAAGTTGAGATGACGGTTTCGGCTCAAATGTCCTATAATACCTTGTGTATCCTCTAATTTGATTTGTTTGAATTGGGTTTTACGCCGCTTTCAACAATCTTTCAGTTATATCGCGGCGGCTGGAGCACCTAACAATGGAATCTTGGTATTTCTCACACCAGTACTACCATTACATCCTTTACTAGCCGCCAGCTGCTATCCCACATAGGTCTACATAGGTGAGATTGTATCCTCTAAACGTCATATCAGATGTCTCCGTATTAGGTCAGAATGGCCTAATACTCAGTAAAATTTATGACATGTTTCTCATTGCGTCATGTGGGATAAAGAAATAGACCATCAAAATTTAGAACCTTGTTTGCCCTGTAGAAGATTACCTTTTGAAGACTTGGTCTGAATGTTTTCTTTACGATATGTAAAACAAGTTAGATATTAAATCACGTTTGGTCAAAATTGATCAAAGGGTCTAAATAATACTTAGGGAAAATCATGCAGGCCACGCTTTTGGCTCAAATGCCTTGAAAAGTAGCGAAAATACATGACTCCATTTTTCTAACACCAGTTTTATATTGGTTCAAGCGAGGTAAAAAATAGGACATTTACCGAATCCTAGAATGTGCACTCAAGAGGCCAGTTTTAGTTAAAATGTCTGGAAACTTAGTAAAAATCTGTGATAATGATATCTTGGACACGTTCCTAATTTGATCATACAGTCACCATGTAAAATTCTATAAAAGTGTTTGTGTCCTCTACAAAATTTAGGTTACCCTAGGTCAAGTATAGTAGAAATACCTTGTGTGCCCTCTAAAGTCCAAAGTTTTCACTAAAACATCTAGACATTTAGGAATGACATTTTGGACAAATTCACTATATGGTCACAAGGTTTTTCATAAGAGCAAATTCTAGAAATACACCATGGAGGCTACATTTTTGGCTCAAATGTATTGATATTTGTTCTGAATGTTTGTCTCACTAGTATCTTACACAAGTTCGATATTGGACCACTTGGAGTTTAGTAACTAAGTCAAAATAATAATATAGAAATTCATTTTGTGTACTCGAGAGGGGGTACAAATATCGTGATATCTGATAAAAATGTTCGTCTATTTAATATCTTCAAGAAGGCCATTATTAGGTCAATTTGAGTCAGAAATAAGGTCACTAAGTCAAATCTTATAAATATCTATTCGGGGCTTATAAGGCAAGTTTTTAGCTCATATGTTTTGATATTGCATCGGAACTATTGTTTGAAGAAGATATCGCGGGCCCGTTTGTTATAAGGTCACATGAGATCAAAGGGTATGACTCAAAGTCGAAACTAAGATACCTTGTATACAAATCTGGTAGTAAATTTCTGACTCAAATGTCGTATAACTTGTTTGTGCTTTCTTTCTACGTAATATCCCACACACAATTTTGATATTGTGTAAACCTTGTCACATACGCCCTTTTCACATTTGCAGCCAATGACTCAGGTGAGAGCATTTGGGCCAAGGTACTCTTGTTTAAGTTTTAAATGTTTTTAAGAGTTTGTTTTTCTATTTTGATTTGAAGACCTTCAGACTTTTATGTTCCTAACGGCGTGATTGGAGCATCAGGTCACGAGTTCCATGATTTCACAAATCAGAGTTTGGTCATTGGAGTTGAATTTACATATTTATTTACACAAAGAAACAATCATAAATATTTACATCATTATTTACACATAGAAAAACAAATATTTTAGAATAAAATGCAAATGGTAAAAACGATTTTTACACAAAGAAATCCAATGCAGAGAATGTCACACCTTAATATCTGTATCTAAGTCTTGTCATGCTGATTACAATACTTTTCAGGATTTGGTCCGTAAAATCAAAGGTACGAAAGCGCTGGAAACCCTTATTGTTTTTCAATATTTCTATCCATATGTAATTCAATTAAAAACACTGGCTTGATAAGGACAAAAAGTTGGTGTAAACTAAGATCAAAATGCACAGAATGCAGGCTGATCTTAGTCTTTACGTCTTGCTGAAACATGGATATACAGGGTTCAGCATGTTAAAGGTTGATATAGCGTAATGGTTTGACGTTCGAAAAGAGCAATAACTAAGATAAATGAAACATTTATTTAGTTCGAGCTGATTTTTGTTGCAGCATTTAAAAAATATACATATCGGTTGTCATGTGAAAAATTACCGCAATGGAGAAAATAATCGAACTAGATCAGACTGCGAGCACTGATAGACTTATAGAACATTATTGAACCCTCACCATACGACAAAATTTCAGACTGTTCCAAATGCACAGAAGTTGGAGACGACAGATTAAGTGCATGACAATTTAAAAGTATTTGTCTCTTAGTGCAGTAAAAATTGATGGAAATAAATAAATTCTTAATTTTCAACCATATTCCGTAGCTTTATCTCGATGGTCCTAAAACAGCGAAAACAGCGGATTGTGTAGGAACGAGATAATTTATTACTTGGCCAAACAATTCATAGACTCGTCCTTACTGAATTAATTTCAGAGTTGTTAATATGGATATTATGTAGGTATATAACATTATGACAAAAGGAGAAATTGTTTTCTAGAAAATGTTTCCTAAAAGTAATTTTAAAGTGGAAAAGCTGGTGGCAAACTTTTGAGTTTATTAGCAAGGATTTAAACCACAGAGTTTAACTGCTTTTATTTCCGGTAGATAACCTTAACCGGAAATCAACATCATCCATTTTGTTCCGCCAAAATTGATTTGTTCAAAGAGGATTTTGATATTAAATCATTTCCGTCCATTACGAATTCGCTGCTAAACAACAACATAACGTAGCCCAACAACAGGCTAATAAACAGCAGTCCTCTGCTAGTTCCTCGTCACGGCGTCGTCTATCATCGTCTTTATACACAACTCTATGGAAGAAAAAAGAAATTAAACCCTTATCATGCTGAATATTTATCATTATTCACAGTTTTTTATTTTTTATTTTTTCAAATTAAGATCTACCTTGTGTGCATATATTTTTGCAACACCAAAGGAACAAGCAAGTATAGTGTAGCAAAGATAAGACTGTTCGTCTGATTTTAGTCTATACACCTGCCACAACTCTCGTCAAAACAGGAATATTCTGGGATCAGCACTGCAAGAGTTTAGAGACGAATAGGTTTCTTTTGTTAAGCTGTTTTTTTATGAAGGTATGAAACTAAAAACCTAAAGAACTCTTTTAGACTCCGAGAAGCGTTTTCACACAGAAGTGTGATTAGTTTTTTGATTCATACCCAAATGAAAAGAAAACTCTTCATTTCTAATAATTTGAAAGAATCTAAACATTCCAGGGTTATTGTACCATCTAGAACATGATTCCCAGTGTACTCTATGAATCTAATATTACATATCAAATTTTCAAAAAGTGGGGAGCAAAGAATAAGCTTATATCGCGAATATCGCTTGCGTATGTACGCGCCTCGCTCCCCAAGAGGTAGTACAAATAAAGAATGTCCTATGCAATGCGATTATTATAAGAGATATGGAAACCTATTTAAAACTGAATGGGAAAGGGAATTCGTTTCTTCGCTTCTTTTGCCAAAGTTATTTCTAAGATAACATAGTGTAAATGAAGAAATAGTATAAAAGAAGAAATTTTATCAATTTACCACTATCAAGCAAACAAGAAAAATGTAAAATTAAAAAAATTAAATCGCCGTCTGCAACTGTTTTAAATTTTGACTAGTCCAAAGTTTTGCCCCAATAAAACCAGAATTTCTCTCATAAATTATAAAAAAAACTATGACTTACACTGTAGTTTGCTGTGGTTGTTGGTATGAGGGCTGTTGGTATCCAGGGTATGGACCGGGCTGTCCTTGGGGATAGGCCTGCCCCTGAGGGTACGGGGCATAGCCAGGGGCAGATCCGTATGGGGGTGGTTGGTTTGGGTAGGGAGCCGAGGCGTTAGGGTAACTCATGTTTCACAAAGCTGTCTTTGTCTTCAGCGAGGTCGCTATGTCGATTTTCACTAAAATATGATGAAAGTAAATAATGAAAAAAGCTGTGAACTGAAATCACTTCGCTTCCCCGCGTTCTTTATAAACAGACAAAATTACATAGACACACATCGTTTCGTTTGCAAAATTGTACTTGTTTTGTCTCCCATATATTGAATAGAAGAAGGAAGTTTTAGACAAACAAAATATCTTTGCCGCATTATGTGACTACGATTAACCTTTGTGATACATGAATATTGTCGATGGCGACCAAAGCATCGTAACTACTGTTTAATCAGACTATAGATAACACGGTTGTGTCGCTAACCAATGCCAAGTATGAGTAAGAATTTGATAAGATAATTAACTTGTAGGATATACAGAACAAAGTCTGAAACCTTTTTATCATCATGACATTTTCTTTGGTTTAAACCCTCTCCTGTTTTCTTTTACTCTGGTCAAATTAGAAAGAGGTTGCAGACAACATTGAAAACTTGAGACAATCTGAAATGAAACCATTCTTTGTGGTAGAAAATATTGTGGAAAAGGGAGAAGTTGCTTGTCACATGCAATTTCTTCTTTTTCCACAACGTTTTCTCAAGTATAAAATCGCAGAATATAAAAACTTGTGTTTGTACAGGAAAGGATTAAGAGATCAAACTGGTAGACCTAATAACGTCTAGGAAAAACGCGTTTAGCTACAAAGTACAGAGTTACCGATTCGATATTGGTGTTTTAGACAATTGCCTTTAGCTTTAGATTATCACATTTGAACCCATTCTATTGGGATTCAGGGCGACAAAATTTGTGTTTTTTTTTGTTTTTATTATTCATCCATTTTCCCACGATTCCGCTTTTAGGTCCCCCTAAAAACCTTGGAAAACATAGTGGAGAATGAAGAAATCGCTTGTTACAAGCAACTCCTTAATTGTTAACACAATTTTCTATCCCAGAAGACAAAAATGAATATATAAGATAAAATCTCCTCCAGATATAAATTGAATTTGGACCAGTCTAAAATCCAGTCATCTGGAAGTGGGTTGATATGAATAACTATGCTGTCTATAGCATACATAACAGTGTTGATATCAGCTTTGTCTAAGTGCTAACTAAAGTTGTTCGTTTTGGATAAATTCAGTTTCTTTCGAGTTTTAGGGTAGATAAAGAGAGATTCGTCGTCTCGTTCATTATGACCTCATGATAAAAATACCCAGTGAAATTAACAAAATAATGATCTCGTTATTTTGGTAAATTTTATCCTCCTATAGTTCATTTCGAGCTGCTGAACGCCATCAAAGAAGAACGTATTTAAGTGCCAAATGACGCGCTTTTAAAATGTTAAAAAACATATTCTATTATTTTTTTTCAGTTAAGAAACAGACTCATCCTTTGATCCTTTTTCTTTGTGTTAATATCGATATATCTTTAATCTGTTGAAGAACAATATATATGATTATTGATGTTGTTGTCTTTGTCGTTCACTAAGCGAAGGGCAAATCGATCTAACACCGAAACAAACAATTATCATCTATGCATATTCGAAACATTAAATTACCCGCTGTGGTAATAATTGATAAATCGCGGCTTTCAATCAAGGAATCAACCGACCAATCAAATCATTCATTCAGTCCGGAATTGTGCTTTGAAATATTAGCCGCTATTTTCGTTAAGCTTTACTGAAGCTGTAGTCACGACGTTAAGGTTGCCAACAAAACACATCTTTCTTTTGTTACATGCTGCTGGCTCTGATATTTGCAAAATGATAACATTTAAAAAATCTAAGCGGGACTTCCTATCGTAGTCAGTAGATTTGGCTAAAGAAATAAGTGGGTTGGGGCTAATCTGAGTAAACAGTTATCAAACAAACGTTTTTATTACGTAAATTGTAGGATAGCTGACCACGCCCCTTGACCTCCAACAATGTAATACGACTGGGATATTAAACGAAGTTAGATTATAAAATTCATTCGAAGGGACTAACAATAAATCGCAAGCCGTAGTTGTCGTCCTAAACGGCTTTAATTAGCTGTAGTTACTAGTTTTAGTCACCAAAACAATAAAAATGTGCGACATCAATACTGAAACAGTTACCCATTCCAACTCAATCCCTCCTTTTTACGCCCCTCAAGAAAAAAACTTTGGAAAACATTGTGGATAAAGAAGAAATTGCTTGTATCAAGCAATTTCTTCATTATCCACAATGTTTTCTATCCAAAAAGACGAAAAAAAAAATCAAAATTCCATCAACTCGAAATTGTCGTCTGCAGTTTCTTTCAATTTGGACCAGTCTAAAATTTTGCTGTGTTGGAATGGGTTAAATGATTGGTTGGTCAACTGATATTTTGGTTGGCATCTGTGACCCGTCAATTTGTCACTCTACATCCAAAAATAGCTCACGAAAACAAAATCGTCATTTGTAATAGATATTGCTCACAATCATGAATCTTGTGATAATGATATCAAAATGATAATGACGATCGTACTGAAAATGATGAAAATAACGTTATAATATTTTCAAATGAAAACAGAAATACCTTCGTTGAATAAAGTCCCTTTTATATATTTTAAATGAAATTAAATTAGGCGCCAATGGAAATTCTCTTTTAACATACGATAAAAACTAAAACGATGTTTTGTTTAAATCTAGCTTCCTAGTGTACTAGCGTAAAGCAGCAACTTAAATAAGTACAACATGTAACTCAAGTTGTCATTTCCGTGATAACAAGACGTAGCGTCATCTCAAATGGTACCATTCTATACTTACTCAGTAGAGCAGATAGGATTCAGTTAAACCCATTACCAGACGACAAAATTTTTGACTGGTCCAAATTGAAAGAAGTTGCAGACGATATTTAAAGTTTATGGGTTTTTTTCACCTTTCTTGGTAGAAAACATTGTGGAACTTTGAAGAAATTGCTTGTTACAAGCATTTTTTCATTTTTCCAACAATGTTTTCTAAAAACCTTTTCTTGAGGGGCGTCATAAGGCATCACTGTGCGGGAATGGATAAAATTATTGTTATCTCGTTTTACATCGTTATTGCAGTTTACGTAAACAATGTTTCTAAGTCTTTAATCATCTCCCGCACAATCCCGCTCTTCACGTCGCTCAAGAAAAAAAGCTTATGGAAAATAGACAAAAATGGAGTCTAAAGCAATTTCTTTATTGTCCACAAAAATAAATAAGCGTCCAAAATCACTTGTTTAATCAATACCTTAACAATCCCTTTTTAAGCCGTCAAGAAAAGAGCTTTAGAAAACATTGTAGAAAATGCAGAAATTGCTTATTACAAACAATTTCTTCGTTATTCACAATGTTTTCTACCACAAAAACCACATAGCGCTTATATCAGTCTAATATCCTCTTCTTTCGGGGCTGGGTTAAAGTTAAATACCAGAAAACCGTCGATTTGTCAGCTTGGAATAAGCTCTTGTTACGAGTTGTTGTAGCCCACCGACCAGAGTGATTTGAAATATTCGTAAAATTTCTATTTTCAGTCGGAACATATTTTTACGATCCGAAGTTTTGTTAACGTTCTATAGCAATCTTCATACTTTCCATTTTTTGGTGAAACAATTTTTTTTTTTTAATGTTTTGCTGCAAACTATTTTATAAACGTAGTGTTTTTGGTCGTTTTCATAAATTAATAATAATTATAATCTAATAATTAAAAATAATAGAGATTAAAGCAACTACAATTTGTTCACTATACAAAAATCTAGGGCCACTTTGTAATGAAACGGATCAGGTTAAGTGACGTCGCACACTGAATAAATTAAGGATAACAGGTCATGTGAGTAAGACAAATAAGGACATGTGATGTTAAAGATACAGAGTCAATTATCATTCTTATCGCGACTTCGAAATACTTTAAGATTTTAAAAGTAAAAACGAGCGGTAGGAATAGAACGTATAGCAAGAGACGATGTAGACCATGGTTAAGCAAGAAAAGCATATCTATTTTTGTAAAGAAGTGAAACAGAGGTAAAAATAAAAATCATGACAAAAATGATATTGTGCATTGATTTCATTTCTTATGATATATAATGTACCTTTAATGAGAAGTCGGAAAAACCATGAATGCAGTTTTTATTAAAAGATATTGAAGGATTTACCTTTTCGTGGGATTGTGCGTCTGACGTCACTTTCAAAAGTATTTCATTTGAATCGCAGAGCTAGTGCACCTAAGCATGGCTTCAAGTCACTTCTCACATCAGCCACAAAATTCTATTAATGCCACAACCTACCCCACCCATCCCAGGCTCTCTAAATATCATTCGCCAATTGGTTGGAGACAGATGACGTATGTCGCTATTACTTTTGTCAGTTGTCGGAAATAACGTTAGCCGAGTTTTAGTTTGAACTCATGACTCCGAAATTGAGGATACATAATTCTATGAACTGAGCTAACATGAAGAATGTTCAATAATTACTTTTCAATAATAATTTAAATGAGACTGTCAAACCAGTTCACGTGTGTTTGAAGTGAGATCCTAGACAGCCACTCGGGGCATTTGGAATATTCGCTGATCATCTATAGATGTTTGGGTCAGTATCTATCTATAAAAGCTAATCTGATCAGACTGTGTGAATATGCAGGAGTCTTTACTTGGCAAATTATGTCATTTGTCAATTACATAGACGCTATAGCATGGTTTAAATCGTATGTTCTCGTTGCTGATCACGCATATATACTAACTTGAAAAGTAATGCACATTTCACCGAAAGCAACAACAACAACAACAACAACCCACCCCATTTAATGATGTCACAGTAAACTAAACAAAACTTAATTAATTCATAAAAATCCATTGTGTTTTCAAAAGTGTTATACAGCATAATCAACGCCCGGATGGGGTTTTTACGCATTAGACGTACTGGATTATTTTCAACGATTTTCACATGATGGGCTATTTATAGAGCTGCACGAGCTAAAGTGAGTATTTTTTTATTTGTAAAAGTGAAAATGTGCAGATTTTCGAATTCATTTTGATGCCTAATCTACAAATTAAAATGCTGAGGCTTGATTCTCCCTGACGGACAATTGCCTTCTTTTTCAAGGTATAACAAAAGACATCGTCGCTAGACTCGTGGTCGATCATTTCTAGACTTCGTGGAAGATTTCTTGCTACAAACTCTGCAAATGATAGACCTTGAAGAGGCCGCCCTCATGAAACAACATGGCATTAGGGCCGTCATATTTACTCGACACGCCAACGCAATTGCTTTTTAACAGCAACGGAAACAGCACTCCATACGCCAGACAGGAACAATAACCGCATCATCCTTGTACTGTGTTATGGCCGTTATCTTCCGATAGCGGGCATTTTTCAAATACTGATAATCTTCGGAGAATATGAAATTCGCAGACAACGGTGTTACGGCATGTAAGGAAAAGGTTGAGGCCTCGTAAACCGCATGGGCTAACCCCCCCCCCCCCAAGCGTCATGCACCCAGGCTGTTCCCGCTAGTCTTATTCTCTCATGATTCAAGATCCACCTTATTCGTGCTGATGGACGTCAATGTGTGTTTAGGCGGGAAGGGGAACGTTACAGCGACTCTTGCACAATTGAACGTGATAGGTTTGGTGAAGGGTTAGCAATGGTCTGGAAAGGAATGGCCCATGATATTTGGACACCTCTTGTTGTCATAAAGGGCATCCTTAACGCCTTACAATACGAGGACAATATTCTTGAGCCAAATGTTGAACCCACAACTAGGACACACGATCTAGTGTTCCAGCATGACAATTCATTACCGCATATTGCATGGGTTTTGCGAGATTTCCTGTGCAATTACAATGTTCATGTTCTTGAATAGCCGCCATTTAGTCCTGACCTGTCGCCCATTGAACATCTGTGATGGCCAAGTCAGACATTGTGTTAACTGTAACGAGCTTTCCGCTACACTAGGGGAAGAATGGGTTGAACAAGCTGCAGTAACGATGTTTAAGTCACTAAACCAACAAAAAAGCTAATCAAAATGGTGGCAAATGTCGGAGTTAAAAACTCACTTCTGGTCTAAATGAATGATCTCATTGGTCGACTGATAAGTTGATTGACAGCTGCGATTAGTCAGTACCATCCGAGAACAGGTCAGTGTGTTTGACTGTCCCATAAGTAGTTTTAACCACACAGTACATTATATGACGAAATGATTACGTCATTTTCTTTTCGTACCACCTAAAAAGTTTAGGTTTTCCACTCGTAATTGTCGAAATAGTTTCATGACATAATTTTACTAGCAGAGGATTAAAATAAGAATACTAGTGACTACTAGGCTGGGACTCTTAACCCTTTCCTGTTCAGTCTCTGGTTTTACATCCCTGTGATTTTATAATTGAGAAAACATTGTAGAAAAAGAAGAATTTGCTTATAACAAGCAATTTCTTCTTTTTCCACAGTATTTCATTACCTACTAAACGGTTATTTTTCAAAATAAATCAACTATAGATTTTCGTCTGTAAAACCTTTGAACTTGGTGAGGTATAAATCTTGTAAAAGGGGAAAAGGTAATATTCTTGCCCAAGGATATACCCACGTGATCAGCGATCGGGACTGGAACCCATGACCCTCGACACTTCTCTGTATATGAGTCCACAGGCCTTGCCACTTATCCATAAACGCAGGGCTCCATAAAGTATGTTTGAAAAAGTCAATTTCAACCTAGTGGATCGAAAGTCTTAAGGTAACCTACTGCGTGCAAAGTGAAAGCTTGTGGCCTGGTGCCGATATTTTCGGTACCAAAAACAAACAAACAAAAAAAAAAAACAAACAAACAAAAAACCAGCAGATATTTCACATGATAAAGTAGTTTCATTTCAAATTTACAAAAAAAGAAAATGTTTCTTCATGTTATTGAAGATGTATTTCTTACAAGTGTTTTACTCTAAAAGAATTTTACCCAGAAAATACAAAATATAATTATCGTTTCATAAGCCGCGCTAGTATTGTTTATTACACCAAGAAATTCATTGGTTTTCATTTGAGGTTTGAGAAGGCCTAATGCGATATTTTAAAATCAGCGCGACATCGGAACTTCTCGGGAGAGGTCGTATTATTCCATGACCCTTTTTAGCTAACAAGGCGTCAGCTTTGATAGCTTAAATTAATAGACGAAATGTTGAGCTCTTGTCAAAGTTAAACGAGTGCAAAAGGCTTAACCACTAAATCCATCGAATGCCTACGCCATAAAATGTAGTTCTCGCGTATTTCAGGAATATTTTAAACTCTATTCAAATTGTAGAAAACTCTTTGAAAAGCATGCGATTTAATCCATCCCCAACAATTCCGCTTTTTAAGCATCTCAAGAAAAAAGCTTTGGAAAATATTGTAGACAATGTAGAAATTAGTTGTAACAAGCAATTTCTTTATTGTCTACAATGTTTTCTACACAAAAAGGGAAAGATTTCTAAATTTAAAAAAATGTCGTCTGCAACTTCTTTTAATTTGAACCAGTCTAAAACTTTGTCGTGTTTTTATGGGGTAACTCCTGGTTACTTTAATCTCGTTTAGTTTTCATGATAACCTTTAGCAAAGAAGAATACTTAACAAAACTATGCTTTGTTATCTTACAGTACTTTCAGTACTTTGATTAAGGCAGCAAAGCGCCAGCTTTGATAGCTATGTTTTTACAGACAAAATTTGAGGCCGTTTCAAAGTTCAACGAATGCAATCCGCCACTGGAGGCTTAACCACTAAAGCCGTTAAATGCGTAATTCTTATGTATTTAAGGAATATTGGATTCATCTCCTAGGTATTTTTCGCTTACTTGAGCGCATCGTGTTAAAAATGACTCTGATCAGAGAAGTTGCGGACGGCGATTTCAAATTCTAGGTAGAAAACAATGTGGAAAATGAAGAAATTGCTTGTAACAAGCAATTTCTTCATTTTCAACATTGTTTTCCACAACTATTTTCTCCATGGGCGTGAAAAGGAGGGATCGTGTGGGAATGGGTTAACTCCTTGGTTACTTTAACCTCGTTTCTTCATCATGATAACGTTTGACGAAGAAGAATTTCAGTACTAGATTACAGTACTTTTATTATTTCTAGCGGAAATTAATGTCGTAGTTAGACCGTCATAACAACGCTGGAAACGGCAATGTTAGGCGAAACCGGTGTGAAACATTTTGAATTTCCAAGGTGACTTATAGGCCCATTGGGCCGGTTGTTAATATGAACTGTAAAACACATGCCACTATTTCAAATAAAATTTACTTACTTACTTACTTGTTTCCCAGCGCAGCATGATTAGTGTAGGTACTTTTGCAATATGACAGATTGCGGCTGTCAATAAACAAGAACCGTAAGAGACGTATTATCCTCCCCGAATATAGCCCTGTCTCAAAAAGGAAAAGGGTTTGGGCGGACCCACCGACGCACATGCGGGTATATGCTCGCTATATTCCAGACATGCTAAATTTTAACATACATCCTTGAACTTTGACCTAAACCTCAGAGCTATCTGAAAATTTGTTTCAAAGTGCACATCTACTCGCAATAGAGACCATTTCTGCAAAATTATTTCGAAAACAATCCATAATTTTAGAGGCTATGCAGATCTGCTGATGATAGTTCATTATTGTGTAAAGTTATCTTGAATTCAGTCCAAAATTTTAGAAGCTTTACTCAAGATATGGCTCTTTTTCAACATTTGACTTTGACCTTTGACCTAAGAGCTATTCGATTTTTTCCCCAAATTGCACATCTTCTCATGATTGAGAACAACTGTGCCAAGTTATATTGAAACCCTTCTCTAATTGAAAGACTTATGCTATGGACATGCTTTCGATTTTAACTTTCGGCCTTGGGATGTGACCCTAGCATTGGAGCTATCTGAAGATTTTTCCAAATTGCACATTTACTCATGTAAGAGAATAACTGTGTAAAGTTATATCGAAATCCATCCTTAATTTAAGGAGCTGTACTATGGTTTCAACTTTCAATCTTGACCTTGGAGCTATCAGATTTTTCAAAGGTAGATATATTCATGATAGAGAACGATTGTGCCAAGTTATTTTGAAATTCATCCATAATTGAAGTAGCTTTGCTGTTGACGAGGTCGATTTTGACCTCTGACCTTGACCTTTGAGGTATAAAAAAAAAACTTGAAAAAATGCCTCGGCGCAATATCACAAGGAATTCACATGTGTTGTTTCATTCAATTTCGCCAAAGACTTGAGATATCGGGACGGACGGACGAACGGAAATCAGAAGAACAGAAGAACGGCAGACAAAGCGGCGGTTATATGCTTGCCCCTCGGGCAGCATAAAAACTGATAGTCCATTCAATTATATATATCTATACCGGAAGTGAACATTGAGCTCAAACATGCGTCAACATTTATTCGAAGAATTGCAGTTTTTTTAAGTTTAACGTCGTAATTGAAGCTTATTCAATCTGTAGTTACGACATAAAGGTTGCCAACCAAGCACTCAATTTTGGTTACATGACACTAGCCAAACTTGGCAAGTCGAACTTCCTATCGGAGCTAAGAGGGTGGGGTCAGTGATTCGTCCATTTGGATTGAGTCCACACGGGACATTAAAGGCCACATGGCTCTCGTATGCATCAAATTTCTGAAAAAAAGGTATAAAAAGAACCCTCAAATCATCGTTAAAATTGTTTACAGAAATACAATAAGTTTGCGTACAGTTTTTACGACATTACCCCGAGCTTGTGCTAGCCTTCAATGTATACTAATTTATTTTGGTCATATTGCGACGAAAGCCTTAAGCTGATGGAGTTGCTCTCGAACACTAACAATCCAGATGGTTTCCCGTTCCCGAAAGAGAGGTAGTGGCTTAATCCCATTACCCGAATACTTCAGCTGGGTAGGCTGGGCTGGCTATTAAGTGTCTTGCCAACGAATACCCCTGGAGATTGCGGGGCTTTCAGATCACAAGTCACATTTTTTTTTTCTTATTTTTGGGGTGGGGGTGGGGAGGGGGGAGTCTCATACCTGTTTTTTGAAGGGGTCAACACAGCAAAGAGGGAAAATAATAAGTCTAATTGGATGGAATGTTTTATTTGTTAACAGACTTTTTTTAATTTACGAAGTTAACACTTGATTTATCTTGATAGTTTTCACTGTTATATAAGATTCATCACTGAAAATTTGAAGGGGGCAAACTATTCAGTTTTGATTCATAGACGTTCCTCAACCACCCCACCCCCACCCCGAGAGAAACTTATAGTCGCCAAAACTGGATATTTTCGGATTTCTTTTTTTTTTTTTTTTGGTTTTTGGTTTTTATCATTTTTTTTTTGGAGGGGGGGGGATAAAACCTCGATGTACGAGACAAACACGAGCCCTGATTACCACCGTGAAATGAAACCAAACACTTTACACGAACCTTGAAAGGGCCTTAAGTTAACATATTCATAAATCTTAACATCACCTACATACTCTCAATACTACAGGGAGGTATCAATGTTTCTATAACCTAGATAGGAAAAAACCCAATTGTTTAACAAAACACACAAACGAGCTTTTGATATGTAAATACGACTCAAACTTGTCTTCGTGGTAATCTGTTAGGCCTAAAGTTGGTTTTGTGGTAATCCAGGAAAGGTTTTGCAGAAATCCACGTTATTTTAACCCTTTTCTGGATGAATCCGGGATTTTACGTCACTGTGATTTTATACTTGAGAAAACATTGTGGAAAAAGGAGAAATTGCTTGTAACAAGCAATTTCTCCTTTTTCCACGCTGTTTTCTACCACAAAGGGTAGTTTTATTTGGAATTGGACCCAATTTTCATTGTCGTCTGCATCTGCTTTCAATTTGGACCAGTCTAAAATTTCAAAAACCAGGAAAGGGTTAAGAGATCACGACATTCGGCTCGACACCGAATGACCTCGTTTTCACATGACCAAAATTCATCAGAAGATAACAAAGTGACCATGTAAACAACCACGGTCTAGAATTATTTCACATCATGTGGTTAGTGCAAAACTGCGGTAAGTGCCTATATTTTTGATATATATCTTGAGACAGTTTTGGACTGATCTTTACAGTCCTGAAAATTGGTTAGCGAACATAACTCCCAATGATGTCATGATGACATTGGCTTGAGCGAATTCAAGCTTAATGGTGATTCCAACGGATATACGCACCACGAAAAAGTCCCAAATTTGATTGCATCTGTCTCGGCTTAATATAAAAAAAGATTAAAAGCAACATCGATATCTCCCATTAATGTCGATAACATTTATTGACAATAATATGGAGTTGGGTGATGTTCAAGATTAGTAAATATTTTGACTCAATTTTGCTGTCATTTATATAAACACTGCATGGGTCCTTTAACCATTTCCTGTACAATCCCTGGTTTTTACGTCCTTGTGTTTTTATACTTGAGAAACATTGTGGGAAAAGAAGAAATTGCTTGTAACAAGCAATTACTTCTTTGCCTACACTATTTTCTACTCTGTAAGCTGGTTACTTTTCAAACTGCCCTTCTTTCTCATTGTTGTCTGCAACTTCTTTGAATATGGACCAGTCTAAAATTTTGTTAGTTAAATAGCTCGGGGTCATTTAGCCTTCTTTTCAAATAGCAAGAACGATGCATTCAAGTTATCGACCTGAGCATTGATTCCACGTTCACTCGTCCGTGAGTTGTTTTCATTACATTACACAATCACGAGATCTGAATAAATTAGAAACACTTTTGTTCATTCACGTCTTGTACAGCAGTTCAAGCGGACAGACGAGGAATTCTTCGGTAAAAGTCACCATGGTGAGATTTCTTAGTTGCTTATTGATATTCGCTTTCTTTTGTCTCATTAATGATAATAAAACATTTATTTCTATCCATATGGCTTCTATAAGCCCTTCCAGCTATAAGTTATTTTTGTTGATTTGCACGTAAAATGATGACAAAAAGTCCTGGTAGCCGATTGTATCAACATTTCCTTTAAAATGGTATTTTGACCAATTACCAGACATCAAAATTTTTGACTTGGCCAAATTCAAAGCAGGTGCAGACGACAATTTAAGTTTTATGAAATTTTAGATTTTTTCTTATTTTTGGGTAGAAAACTTGTGTAAAATGAAGAAGTAGCAAGAAGTTTCTTCAGTTGACAGAATGTTTTCCGAATTGATTTCTCGGAGGGGCTCCAAAAAGCGTAAATATGTGGAAATGTGTTAAGAAAACATTGTTGGAAAAACTGAATGTTATAAAATCGATCAAATTATAATTCAGTCATAGAAAACGCCTCTTTGTCATAGAAAGGCTTCAATCGAGGTATATACCTCGATTTTATTTTGTTACAATTTTGATTGAATGGGGATTAACCACACTTTAAACAGTATACCAGTCATATCGCGTCGGCTGGAACACCTAACAACGGATTCCTGGTACCACCACTACATCTCTTTTCAAGCCTCCGGCTGTTCATCCAACATAGGTGTACGATTATCTACCCGTTAGTGGGACACAAATGTCGGAAAGGATATTCGCCGCTACCAGGGATCGAACCCCAGACCCAATGACGAGGAGTCCTACGTGCTACCACTGCGCTATGGCCATACACATTTTTGGCCTTGTGCATTATTTGAGGAACGTGAAAAGTAAGATGATACCGCAAAGTGTCCGTTGTTACAATAAATAATTGGCATCGAATGTTTGTTTTCACCCGAGCAAATTTCGCTTAAATACTTTGTGGTCCAGTAGTCTTATAAAACACCCGTTTTCTTAAAATAGCCTTGAATCATTACATGTTCAAAAACACTGATGGATTTTGGGAGTTGTAGAAAGTTTCAAGAATCCCAAGTGCCTGTGATCCTTCTTTCTTCATAACAATGTTACAATACTCATATTTTGTATGAAGGTACTTGGCAGAAATATGCAATTAACCAATTCCCAACAGGAAAAACAATTGGGAAATCATTGTTGAAGATGAAGAAATTGCTTGTTACAAGCAATTTCTTCAGTTTCCACAATGTTTACTGACTAGAAAATTGAAAAAACAAAACAAAACTAAACAAAACAAAACAAAAAAAACACACTATAATTTCATACACTACTTTGTCGTCTGCAATATGACCGTTGGTTATGTGTTGATTGGAATTGCATATTCAATGCTAAGGTCGTATTTTAACCTCTTTCGCTCTGATTTTGATTAGTGATTAATCTTCTGGTCGCTGGTTAAAAAATATTTAAGTTAGAATATTCATAGTCCTAGTTCCTAGGAGGTATATTGGAATTAGCTGGTTGGACAGGCTATCGGCCTGTCCTCAAAATTCTGTCCGGACAACCCCTCCCTCAATTTGTCTGATTCACTTTAAACTTGACAGAAGTGTTAAGTAGGAGTTTTAGGTATGCAAGACCAAGCATTTCAAGAAAATTCTTTGAGGAAATAGTGATAATTGCCCTGATTTACATTGCAACGTTTGCAAGGACAGTCCTCCCATAATTTTAGTCCGAATTACTTTATACTTGGTAGACGTGTCCATTTGGAGTTGTAGATGTGCAAGGCGCATTTTTATAAACCTTTATCAAGATTTAATCCTTAACTTTATCAAAATTCGAATGTTTTACAGACGAAAATTTAAAGAGGAATCAATTCGAAAAATGTCCTCTTAGAAAGGTCGAAAATATTGTGGAAAAAGAAGAAATAGCTTGTTACAAGCAATTTCTTTTTTTTTTTACATATTTTCTGAATTATAATATCACAGGCATGTAAAAACCAAGGACTGACCAGGAGGGGTTAACGAGTTTATTGCGGCTGCTTTGACTTACAAATTAGTTATCACTGAGAAGTTCAGAAAATGTGCCAAGACGCAAGTTTCGCATGACTGTATGCCTGGTGATTTCGGAATTGATCAATCTTTTGCCCCGCCCACTGACACCCTGGGCCCCACTCACTAACTCCGACTGGAAATTCCGCTTAGATTTTTAACCGCGTTATTTTGAAAAATTTATGGTCGGTAGCATGTATCAAAAAAGTTAAATGGTTGTTTAGAGACTTAAACATCGTAACTACAGCTTAACTACAGCTTGAATAAGCTGTAGTTACGTCGTTTAAGTCGACAAACCAACAATAAAGGCTAACAAAAATGGCGGCTAATGTCGGGGTTGAAAAGCTCAGGTCCGGGCTGAATAAATAATTTGATTGGTTGATTTATGACTTGATTGATATTCGCGATTGGTCATTTGATGGCCATAGTTTTTGTGATATAAAATAAAGTAACGGTTATTTATCACCTTTTTGAAAGTTTAGTTTAGTATTTCGATTGAACCAGCCTTCGTTATAGTTATAAATTATCTGTTTTGACGATGTTTAACCTTTCGTCTGTTTTATTATTCAGCGCGAGTGTATTTCTGCACACATTGGCCAGGCCGGGGTCCAGATGGGCAATGCCTGCTGGGAGCTGTACTGTCTCGAACATGGAATCCAGCCCGACGGTCAAATGCCAAGTGACAAAACCGTCGGAGGGGGAGATGACTCGTTTAATACTTTCTTTAGTGAGACTGGAGCCGGGAAACACGTGCCACGAGCTGTGTTTATCGACTTGGAGCCCACAGTCGTAGGTGAGAACCCAATCCATCCTATGAAGATAAATTTTTCAACACAATATTATGCGAGATTGACTGAGGGAAGCTCAATCTACAACTGTTTCATTTCATCTTATAGATAACGAAATGAAATGATAATAATAATTTAGAGCAAAATTAATATGAATAGACATAGTGGTTAAGGTACTAAATTAACTCATTCCCACTCAGTCCCACTTTTTGACGCCCTTCAATAAAAAAAGGCTTTCGAAAACATTGTGGATAATTAAGAAATTGCTTGTAACAAGCAATTTCTTCATCTTACACAATGTTTTCTACCCATTGACAAACATATCTTAAAAATCACCAATTTGAAATTGATTTCCGCACCTCTTTAGAATTTGGACCAGTCTAAAATTGTTCAGTTTTGGAAACTGAATTTCGCTTTGGATTGCCGTTTCTAATCTAGCCCAACCCTTTGGCAAGACATTTGGTACTTCATGTAGTGAGGAAAAGTATCGATGCACAGTCTATCTAATCTGTCAAGGAGACACTAGACTGGTGAACCTGTCCAATCTACATCTACGCTGTTCTCCGTCAATTAGGCTCTTGTCAAAGGAAACCCGGCCTTCATTCGGAGATTATGCACAAGCTTAACCATATAGATTGACCTTTGTCATGCTGATTGAAATTCTTCTCAATAATGCATTTAAATCACATGACTTAGAGCATTGAAGGGCTCTGATTGTTTGTCACTATATATTTTCTAGTTAATTTGAATAACAAGTCTGGTTTTAAAAACGACAAACAGGTGATGTAGATTAATCAAATTAGACATATGTGCTGACTGAACTTACTCTATACCTCCTGCCAAGCAGAAATATTCTTGGTTCAGCATGACGAATTTTAAAGTCAATTAGACTAAATATCAAGTTCAAACTTCATAGTCAAAATCAATCATTGAAGTAGATACAGCTAGCATGCATGGCCAGGCCTTCGTTTTCATTCCTGGAATCGTGAGTTCGAACCCCGACTCTGCTAGTATTCTTACCGATATCTTTTAAGTCATCGTGACATACATGTACTTACTTAAATCGAATGTTTTTGTTGCACTGGCGAGGGAAACGACATAAAGCCATGCTTAGGAGCTCCACGGTCGCGGCACATATCCTTTCCGAAATTTGTCTCCCACCAATAGGTCGATAATCGTAAACCTAAGTGGGATCAGCAGCTGGAGGCTCGGAAAAGATGTAATGTTAGTACTGATGTAAGATATACCAGGAATCCATGGTTAGGTGCTCCAGGCGCCGAGGTATGACTGAAATACTTTAAACCTTTTTCAAACATAGTTTGCGTCATTGGCAATCTACGCTTGTCGAGGCCTTTACAAAGCAATCCTGCATTTGAAACACCGAAGATGTTAACTTTGGAGGAAAAAATGCGAAAAAATGAGTGATTTTTACCAGCATTTTTTCCTTTTCTCTCAATGTTTTCAACCATAAATGGTACACAAGCTCAGTAGGTCTAGAAATGTGTGGTATGGTAATGGTGTAGTGATGGTTCAGGCTCTCACAAAGCTTATAAATGAGCGCATGCGTGGCATTTCCAACCATTACACATGTGCGCCAAGTAAAGAATCGGATCAGCCTGTGAATCCGCACAGTCTGATCAGAGTCTTCACTCTGCGCTCTGTAGATAGATACTGACCCAAAGCTTCTTTAAACAATCAGGGAATGTTCTTATTGCCCCGAATGGCTGTCCAGGGTGCTCAATGTGTTGGAGTCACGCACATGCGAAATTGTTGAAAGTCACGCATAGGCTCAAATATCAAAATTTTGCTCCGGTATCGTTATTACCGGGGGAAAATAATTTATTTCATTGTTAGCCGTCCGAAATTCATGTAACATAGAATCTCTATGTTGAAGGACAATGCTCTTGTTTGACATGAAGGTAACTCCTATTCATTGACACACATTTATAAAAACAATGTCAAGGTCACCTTACAAAGTCAAGATCTTCCTTTAAGATCAAGTTTATGAAATTTAAAGTTTCGAGGGCACTGGTTTGATACTTTCGAAATGGTATTTAACAAGTTTGCTAAGATAAAGGTTTTTCGGATTAACCCATTCCCACACAACAAAACTGTAGACTGGTCCAAATTCAAAAAAATTGCAGACAATTTCAAGTTTATTGAATTTAAATTTTTACGTCGTTTTGTAAAGAAAATATTGTGGATAGTGAATAAATTGCTTGAAACAAGTAGTTTCTTCTTTTTCCACAATGTTTTCCAAAGCTTTTTTCTTGAGGGGCGTAAAAAGGAGGGCTTTTGTGGGAATGGGTTAAATACGTCGCTCCTGAGATTTCCCCAGATCTTATCAAGAGTTCGTTTTGAAATAAAACCGCCAATATTTCATAGATAAACACATTCCAAAACGACATATTTTTAGACTATTCCGAATTGATAGGCTGCAGACGACAAAAAAAGTCTATTGAAATTGAGAAATAAGGTACATACGAGGTGGAAAGAATTGTGAGAAAAGAGAGATTGCTTGATCCAAGCAATTGCTTCTTTTCTCACAATATTTTCCACAGCTATATTTCTTCCGTACGTTAAAATGCCGGATTGTTTGGTAATAGGTTAGGTAAAGAGTCGCAGCTTTGTTCTTGAGATCACCTTCTCATACCAGGGCAATTATCATTTTCCCAATCAACGCTTCTATCAGATTATTGATTTTTTTGTCATCCATATTGATAGCATTCTTCGATCAGGATACGAGGCAATTACTTTTATTGACTTGTATCGTTCAATAAATGAGTCACCGGTTATAATATCAGGTCTGAATGGAACCTCTTTGGCTGGTTTCTGCTGTGGTTACATGACGTGTATCAGGTTAAAAAATCTGAACACTGGAAAATCCTTACTCTCTAGACTAAAAGACCGATAGTGTTGCCTCTTATTTGTTACCGACCTATTGTCAAAATGGACCGCGACCACGACGAAATTGCAGTGAATCATGGGGTCATGTGGATTATAATCCGTGCGCCTATCATCTTTTCCACTATTTGAGACATTGTTTCTTACCAATGTGTAAATAGCCGCTTAAATACAATGAACAATTGTATTATCGGGTAGAATGTAATATGGTAGTACTGGTGTGAGATACACCATATAAAGTAAGGAATTTCTGTAAAAGCGATTTAAATGATAAAATGTTTAAATTAACATTAAATTCAGTTTAAACTGTCGACCAATTTGTTACTCTGACCATTCGTGTTTTTAGCTCTGCTGTTTGAAGGTAAGAAGAGCTATAGCGATAGCGCGTTTCCTGAGGGTTCGACTGTTTGCTCATCCTTCCGATAAACACTTCGTTATCGAATCAATACTCCCACTTTTTCTAGAAAAAAAAACATGTGAAAATATTGTGGAATATGAAGCTATTGATTGTCACAAGAAGTTCCTTCATTATCCACGATGTTTTCCACACTAAAACGTTAATAATTTTTACTATTTCACCAACTTAACAATGTTGTCCAATTTGGACTAGTCTAGATTTCTATTGTCATGGAAAAAGGGGCCTTTTACGAATTTGATTGAAATTTCCTAATTTATACAGTAAAGCCCATAGTCTTTACCGGATTATTTTCAAACTTGCACTGAATAATTTTGTCATCATAAGCATTGTTCCTTTGTAATTTGACTCGATCCTCCAAGTAACAATTGAAAAATGGGAATTACGAGGGTGAGTCAGTAAGCCTTTCAGATTTCCATTTGGATGAGATTGGTAATGGATCTCATACCATGTTTCTATAGAATAATGTGGACACAAATTTTATTACTTTCGATTAATTCTTTAATAAAATATCGAATGTCAAACTCAGCCAGTGATGCAAAGGCGTGTTTCCAATCATTCAAGAATATTCTCATAACCAGTGAGCCATACCTTTAAATTTAAGGTCTAATTCTAAGCCTTTTGAACTGATCCCAACGTTTCAAGATACCGCCAAAAATGATGATAAATAGTTTAACAAAGCCTATACTTTTTTATAGACATTCCTTTCACCATATTCATTTCACGGAAGAAATGTTGAAAATCAGAAAAAGTTCCTTTACCAATTACCAGACGCAGTTACACGCGACAATTCTAAGTTGATGATTTTGCAAAAATATTTGTCCTTTGGGACAGAAAATATTGTGGATAATGAAGAAATTGCTTGTAACAAGCACTTCCTTCATTGTCCACAGTGTTTTCCGAAGCTTTTATATTGATAGCATTAAAAGCGTTATTGTGTGGGAAAGGGTAAATTCATGATGTGTTTAAATTGAAATTTAAGTAACAAAATTGATAGGAAAAATGTAAGAAAAGGGAAAATTGGTCTCTCCTTTACCCAAAATAATATCCCAAGCTTTATACGGCACGTGAATTGGCAATGGGCTAAGCTTAACTTACCATTTCCTTTACCATTACATCCCGGGTTTGACAGGCCGAGATTATTTTGGAACGTGGCTTTCAAAACTGAAGATTAAACTCCTATGTTGTTTTTGTTACTTCCACCTGTTTGGCTTGGACCATTAAAATCCTCTTCTTTTTTTACAGATCATTATAACCAACAACAAAAAATTAAGGAGGGTACTTTGTTTATATTTCCAAATTAGAAAAAAACAACTCTTTCTGAGATCTAGGATTCTTTAAATACCATTTGGAGAAATATTTTGAACAAATAGAACATATTTATTTACAATTTCAGACGAGGTTCGAACTGGGACCTACCGACAACTATTCCATCCCGAACAGCTAATCACTGGCAAGGAAGATGCGGCCAATAATTACGCTAGAGGTCACTATACTATCGGTAAAGAAATAGTCGATCTGGTACTTGATAGAATCCGTAAGCTGGCTGATCAGTGTACAGGCCTTCAAGGATTTCTAATCTTCCACTCATTTGGTGGTGGAACTGGATCCGGGTTTACCTCCCTTCTAATGGAACGACTGAGTGTGGATTATGGGAAGAAGTCGAAGCTCGAGTTTTCCGTGTACCCAGCACCACAAGTAGCCACCGCTGTAGTCGAGCCCTATAACTCTATCCTTACAACCCATACAACTCTAGAACACTCTGACTGCGCCTTTATGGTAGATAACGAGGCTATTTATGACATCTGTAGACGTAACCTTGACATTGAACGACCGACTTACACAAATCTGAATAGATTGATTGGTCAAATAGTCTCATCTATTACTGCTTCTTTAAGATTTGATGGAGCACTGAATGTCGACTTGACAGAGTTCCAGACTAACTTAGTACCCTATCCCAGAATCCATTTCCCTCTAGCAACATACGCGCCAGTCATATCCGCGGAGAAGGCTTACCACGAACAACTTACTGTTGCTGAAGTCACAAATGCTTGTTTCGAACCAGCCAACCAGCTTGTTAAATGTGATCCTCGTCACGGTAAATATATGGCTTGTTGTATGTTGTACAGAGGTGATGTGGTACCCAAAGACGTCAATGCCGCCATTGCCACCATCAAGACAAAGAGAACCATCCAGTTTGTAGACTGGTGTCCTACTGGGTTTAAGGTCGGTATCAACTATCAACCACCAACTGTGGTACCAGGTGGGGATTTAGCCAAGGTCCAGAGAGCTGTTTGTATGTTGAGTAACACCACGGCCATTGCTGAGGCCTGGGCTCGTCTTGACCACAAGTTTGATCTGATGTACGCCAAGAGAGCTTTTGTCCATTGGTATGTCGGTGAGGGTATGGAAGAGGGAGAATTCTCTGAGGCCAGAGAAGATCTTGCTGCACTTGAAAAGGATTACGAAGAAGTTGGTGTAGATTCAGTCGAAGGTGAGGGAGAAGAGGAGGGAGAAGACGAATATTAATCTATATTGTAACTATTGTGATTAAAACAATGTAAGCGTATTACCAGTCTGCGTTCTTTAGCATAACATAATTGGACGATCGAACTTTGTGAATTTTCTATTGGTAATTTACTGTTTAATAATTTGCTTACTGTCTTTCCGAATACGAAATTTTGAAGAAAAAACAAACAAACAAACACACTGTTCTTATGATATGAAAAGAAAACTACACTTAAAACTACATAGACATTTCTTATATATATGTCCCTACACCGATAATTTCGGATTAGATTCTTTTACAGGGTCTGTCAAAAGCGTACCTGTCAACTAATCATTTTACTATTTTTAGCTCGGCAGTTTTCGGAGAAAATCCGAGGTATTGCTACAGCCAGGCCGTCGTCTCCATCAGCGTCGCCCGAAAACGTTGACATTTTGTAATACTCTTGTGTTACCGAACACTTAAACTTAAAAATGGAATATATGTTCACTATCAAAACAGCAATCTATACCACCAAGGGGAATAAATCTAAAGTCGTCTTGCAAGATCAATGTTACTTATCAAGGTCAAACATTTCAAAAGTTTACCATTTCGGGAGCTCCCATCATAGAGCAATCGGTAGCGCATTAGATTCACAATCTTTGATCATGGGTTAGATTCCAGGCGGCGGCACATATCCTTTCGGACATTAGCAGCTTGATGCTAGGAAAGGATGTAGTGGTAGAACTGGTGTGAGATATACCAGGAATACATTGTTAGGTGCCCTAGTCGCCGCGATATGACTAAAATACTGGTATAAGTGGCATTAAACCCCATCCAATCAATCAATTACTATTTCGGGACCATTAGTGTTCCTCGAACACGTAAAATTTGTGACCCGTCATGCATAAAATGACCCCGGTTGTTCCATAAAACAAATACTCGATAGTGAATGGATACAGCACAGGTAACCAGCTATCCAGACAAATATACAGTAAGATTGAAAAACTCGCCAAGGAGCAAAATCTTTAGACTCCAGTACAGCATGTCAGCAGTTTGACGAGGCCCTTGACGAGGGTCGTTACTTTTGCCCTTCCTTCGTCTCCTTTTACTTGGCGTGGTATTTGTAAAAATCAGGATCACTTCGTTATGATGAAATCAGGAGACACTCTGAAATACCATACCATTCCTCTTGGACTTATGATAAACATGTTTACAGCAAAATCAAATTGTACAGATATTGAATCCATTGGCTATATATGGAGACAATATAACAGTCAATATGGAGATAACTTACTGTGAGCAATTGACGCTGTCAAATAAAAAGACCAATCGATCATTCATTAGACCGGAAGTTAACTGTTAACTCTAACATATTTAAGCATTTTTGTTGGTTTCGGGATTTAAACGCCGTAGCTATATCCAAGCTGCTGTTATGACGTTTTTGTCACAAACCAATTTCTTTTGTTTGAATTGGGTTTTATGCCACCTAACAGTGTTTCAGTCATATCGCGGAAACGGGAGCATGGATTCTTGTTTGTTTCTCTCGCCATTACTACCATTACACCCTTTCTTAGTTCCCGGCTGCTCATCCCACCTAGGTTCACAATTATCTAGCCATTCGTGAGACAAATGTCTGAAAGAATATTTGCCGCGACAGGGGATCGAACCCTGAACCCCTGTGTGACGAGTCCGACGCGCTACTATCCGCGCGATTTGCCTTTGTTTCTGACCGGATATCTAAGATCATGTCATTAACCCTTGTCATGCTGTATATATTACCTTACTGAATTGCTGTAAAATCAAAAGGCTGAAAGGACTGATAGAACTTATTGTTCAAAATCAATATTTCTTTTAGAAAACAACTTCATAAACAACTCTGGCATAAAAAGTACACACAGAAGGTGTAGACTAAGATCAGCCTGCACATAAGTGCAGTCTGATCTTAGTCTACACCGCCCGCTAAAACCGGAATATTCCGGGTTCAGCATAACAAGGGTTAATTACGTAAGTCATGTCGGAGATTAAAGGGCGAGGTCAGCGATCCATCAATTTCGATCTTTTGTTGGAATCAGTTTTGGGATACTTTTTTTAAAAAGTTTAAAATGGTAGAAGTAGTTAATTGACCAATCGCGGCTGTCAAAGAATGAATCGACCAATCAAATTATTCATTTAGACTGGAAGACAACTTGGCCGAAATTTATGTGGCGAATTTTTGTTGGTAAGACGACTTAAACATTGTAACTTAAGGTATTGCTATAGCCTTGGTGTCGTCGTCGTTGTTGTTGTCGTCGTCGTGCGAAAACTTTGACATTTGTGATATCTCTGGTTCTACTAGAGGCATTTACTTGAAACTTGGCACTCTTGTTCACTGTCAAAAGAGCAACCTGTACTATTAAAGGGGATAACTGAAGATGCATTTTGTGTTTTTATCCACTATCTAGCACCCAATAGCCGAGCGTAGGCACCCGTAGTGAATCTTTGCGGTTGACGTCAATCCATTCAAAGTGGTACTCCAGCAATAGTCAAAAAAGAATACGTAACGGAGGGGATAGGTGGGCTCTAAATTTTCGGATTTTCTTAACGTATTGTGAAAAAAAGATTAATCTGTTTTGTGTCGAGGATTTGCATTAAAGCAAGATACCCCATTAGTGTTCTAGGGTTAGTAATAGGGTCTAACATTCGATTTTGGGGAATCGGCCTCTATCCAGCAGCCAGTGTATAATTAACGGATCGCTGGCCCCGCCCTCTATCTCTGCTGGTCCTGGCCACTGACTTAGACAGGAAGTTTCATTCGATATAAAGCGGTGTGATTTTGCTTCATTATGACCGGTACCACGTAACAAAATTGTAAAATCAATAGCTGGCGACCTAAACGTCGTAAATAAGCTGTAGCTATGTTTAAGTCGCAAAATAACAAATATGTTCACATAAATGTCATCCAATGTCGGAGTTCAAAGTTAATCTACATGAATTATCCTATTGTCGATTTTTTCCGATTGAAAGCCACGATTAGACCCCTTGAATCCGGGGTGCATAGGTCTGATGGAAATTGCATGAAGAATATCCCATCTATACTTGATGGAATTCAGGCAATCGGACAAGCAAGTTCATAAGCAAACAAGTCCTATGCTATGTTTGCACGATGGGGACTGGCATAGCCGTCCGAAAGAATGAGTTTGCTACCTGTAGCAATGGAATTCCATCTCACAAACTGATCAAGAATCCCATTGCATTATCAAATAAAGGTGACGCTTATGTATATGCAAACCATAAATTAATATTTTTCACTGTGATCATGTTGTTTCACATCCAATTGGTTGAACCTCTAAATGACGAACTTCTCAACACAAAAGTAGGTTTATCAATTATACATACACAGAATCTGGATTCATCAAAGAGTAGCGCAAGCAACCGGTCCCGCATTGCCCATTCTATATGATTGCAATTTCTAAACTGCTTTGGACGAACGGCAGCGTAAAAAGAATACACTTAACCCATTCCCACACTTTGATCCTTTTAGACGCCCCTCAAGAAAACAGTTTAGGAAACATTGTGGAAAATGAAGAAATTGCTTGTAACAAGCAGTTTCTTTTTCCACAATGTTTTCTACTTAGAAAGTATCTAAAATTTCATCAACTTTGAATCGTCGTCTGCAACTCCTTTCAATTTGGACCAATCTAAAATTTTACCGTCTGGTAATGAGATAAGTAGTCTGGTGGTATTCGTGTCGTATTCCAGAAGACTGTGTAGAAAGGCGACATCCATTTCCGTTTTCTAAACTCGGTAGATGGGAATAGTGACGTCGACACTGAAGTGACGAAACCTTTCGTAATGTGCTGTTGTAGCATTATTTCGACCGCCACACTATTAGTGTGGCGGTCTCCGTGGGTGAGATGTCGATAACACAATTGCAATTCCACGTTCTGAGACACATGAAGAACACTGGCAGTACGACATTGTGAGACGCCAGATTAAATCCTCCCGGCACTAAGATTAATTTCTTTGGGCCATAAACATTTTAGGGACATTTTGTTGTTTGTCGAACAAAAACGAATGCTTTACAGAGTACATGAATTGAAGTACATACAAGGAGTGCAAAAACGGTATTGATTTTAGCCCTTGTCATGCTGAACCCGAAATATTCCTACTTCGGCTGGAGGTATAGACAAAGATCAGCCTGTACATATGTGCATTCTCATCTTGTGGAACACCACCTGCTTGTCCCTTTGTTTATAAATCAGTTTTCTAATGAAAGTGATCTGCGACACGCGGTTTTAGTGATTTCAGTCCTTTGATTTTGGTGCAATTCAAACAGGACTTTTATTGAGCATGACAAGTGTTAATTATTTGAATAAGTTTTTTGATATAAATAGTAATCTAAATCAAATATACACAAATTTATATAAACTAGCAAAGACCTGTAGATGTATAATGAGCAAATGTTAATCAGTTCTCTACATGTATAGACAAAATTGACATTTGATAACTCCCTATAGCTTGTACATCTATAATCAGTAACTTGAAACAAAAACGTACTATTTTACTTAGCTAGTATTCGTGGAATACATGTTCACTATCAAGAGAACAACCATTTATTTCAAGGGTGGTAAATCTAATTTCTTTTGGTCCAAATGCCCATTTTTGGTCCCCTACCAACAAAGTCTAAACTGACATTAGGTTTGCACTCTGTCCGCTCGTCTGTCTGTTCGTCAGTCAGTCCATTAAATCAATTGTCCGGGCTTTTTTTCTAAACGGTGGCAGGTATTTAGGTAATCTTTGTTGTGTGCGTCTGCAGTAATGAGTTACAGATCAAGTTTGAATTTTGCCCCGGACCATCGATTTCTGAGGAAGATATGTATACAGTTTTTGATTAGAATGATCATGGATCGTGGTACTTGGTGAAAGTTTGTAAAATTGGTCAAGGTCACAATGTGAAAAGAACACAGATCATGGACTCAAGTAATAACCTATGCCCTGCATTGGTTTTGTTTAGCTATGTACCCTCAAAGGGTCAATATTGACCAAGATATAAAACTTTAACAGAGTTGGACTCCGTAAAACCGACTTTGACATCCGAGGGTATGACAAGTAGTGCTTTCGATTTTTAAGGCCTGGAAAAGCAAAATGTACTGGTTGAGCCCGATATAAAATGTGAATACTTTCACCTGAATCGAAAGTCCCTGTGAACAGCAACTTTTGGGAACTGAGACTAGTATTTGACCTTCACCTTAAAAGATGACAAAGAACTCGATTCGAACAGAAATGTGCCTTTCATACGGAGCACATGTATATTATGAAAGAACTTCAAAAGCCATGTCAAATATCACAACTTTTGACGGACAGAGGCTTGAGCAACGGACAAACACATTGCAAAACTAAATGCTTCCGATCTACCAATGTAAGGGCATAAACACAACATCTAGTGCTGTTGTTAGGATTTAGTTTTAAAAATCAGAATGACAAAAAAGTTAAATTATGTGGTAATATACATTTTTATTAACGACATATACTGTATAACAATCAATTTAGTAAATTTGTTCAGGTATATTAAGTTACCGAAATGACATTGACATTTATAATGTGATCAAATAAAATTGGGTTGGGAATAGATCGTCTATTTTGCAGCTATAAGGTCCTGTGGCCCGACAGCACCAACAGCGGCTTGGTGTGCCTTCATCTCGTCTTGCCCGAATTCCCGTTGGGGTTCGGGTTCTAACGGGAAGTTTCCGTAGTCCCTACCACATACGAGAGTTGCCGAATCCCCAATCCCTTCTTTCTGTTTGATGTAAGCTCCGCAGTATCGAATAGCGATACCAATTCTTCTTGTCTGGCCTGAAATCATTACCACAAAAGTTTTTTTTGTGTGTTTTTTTTTCATACCATCTTTACAGATACAATAAACAAGCAAGCTTAGCCAGTAGCGACATGTTCTCTCAACCCTGATGCCATGAGTTGGAGCCCCGATTAAGCCAACGTTCTCTTCAACAAGAAATAGAATTCATCACAGCTGGTGGCATTTATTTATCACAAATGGCGATTGAAAAGAGGGGAAATCGAGCTTTTAGCTGGGATAAGATAAAAGGGTTGTACTGGTGTGAGAATAAACAGGGGCTATAGTTAGGTGCTACAGCCGCCACAATATATATGAAATACTGTTTAAGTAAATCAAAAGTAAGAAATATATTAGCGTGTTACCTGGTTTACTTTGCGAAGACGTGGAAACGTGGAGTTTCGAACGCAAATATAAAGCTTAACCTTACTGTTATTTGTTCCCGAGGAGTGGACAGTCATAACATGATGCACAGATGCCTGCCCTGGATGGAGCACAGCTGGTATCACAGTGGTTTCATCTACATCTACAGGAATCTCTTGTCCGTATAGTAACATAGAATCTTCTGCAAACGTTTTTGTGTGATCTATTTGACCCTGGAAAATGTCGATAAAATTTTAGATGCACGTGATCTTAATGACTTGTTATCATATTTATCCTCTTGTGAATTGGCACCGGTTACCGCATAAGAAAACTATATAATATTCTTTTGTTTCTAAAAGGAGTATGATAGTTACCAGAATGTTTGTTCGTTGCCAGAAAAACAACAGCGAAATCCCCCCTCCCAGAATAAAGAAGTTTCATTTCAGTTTCATTAATAGGGATTTGTTGAAAATTTAATCTAAAGAATTGGATTTCTTAGAATTATTATACTCTACCAGAATTTCACAAAGTTAATACAGATGTAATTATCGTTTTAGCTCGGCTATCCAAGGAATAGGGGGCTATTTCAGTCACTCTGGCGTCGACGTAATGCTTTAGTAAAATTTTTACGTCAAGTATCATATCTCTCTTCTACTAATGCCATTACTCTGAAATTTTTCCTTTGTGACCATCATATCACCTCCTAGGTAAAGATTCGTAACTTTGACAGCTCTTGCTCTAAGACATGGTTGTTTAGCGCCTTTGCCAGATTTGTTTGTTTGTTTGAATGGGGTTTTACGCCGCTTTCAACATTCTTTCAGTTATATCGCGGCGGCTGAAGCACCTAACAATAGAATCCTGGTATTTCTCACACCAGTACTACCATTACACCCTTTCCTAGCCTCCTGCTGCTATCCCACATAGGTCTACGATTATCGACCCATTGGTGAGAGACAAATAGTCGGAAAGGATGAGTGCCGCCGTCGCCTTTGCCAGAAAATCATGCATTTCCGAATTAAAACCAAAGCCTTAATACAATATAAAGCTAGAGTAATTGGTATAGCTATTCCTTATATTTTAAGGCCAATTAAAACCAATGCTATTCTTCTGTTTTAAGACAACTTCAGTGAAATATTACGAAAATGGAAGCGTTGAAGAACTTGGATTTTTGTCAAACATGAAAGAAGTTTTTTTTTATGAAATTTTTTTTTAATACTTATGATTACTGCATTTGTAAAACTGACATCATGCATTCGTGACAATAGAATAAGGTGACTTCATTTTTCCGGGGTATCCCTAAAGAAAAAAAGCAACCACTTCGAATGTATCAGGGTTCTTGTCTATATCCAGTGGTAAACAGAACAAAAATCAAAGAAGAAAAATAACTCGTGCTTTCAGAGTTAGCTATTCTATTAAGTTTCAAGTAAACTCATTTGATTTGATTCATATTATTTGCTCAACAGTTTTAGACAAACCCTGATCATTATTACCTTTAAATGACTTCCCCTTGAATATTTTACACATCCATTTGCTTCTGTTGAATCTGTTAGGGCAACCCAGACTGTTAAAGCATCTGGTGGATCCATTCCTGGTAGAATAAAGAGAGCTCGTAAATATCTTCATGAAAATTTTCGCACATACAGTCGACCACGTCTATCAAGCGACCGCTTCTATTAAGCGACCACAATAGAAATCCCAAAATAGAAAGCAAAAACTCTAAAGACGTGAAAGCATGTTTCCTGAAAAAATATTAGCAAAATCCTATGATGTTGGAACTCATTAAATCTCTCAATGAGATCGGATCAATCTTAAATCAAGCTTCAGCTACAATGTTTTAGAACGACAATGACGATATATAGAATCATGCACAATAAGACAGCTGATGTACTTCCTTAGTAAGGCATGCGAAAAGAACGATTTCATACCGACGTAAGTTGCGTCTTGATGCCACGCACAAACCTTTCCTGTGCCCGGGTCTTTAGGAAACATATCTGTGGACCAACATAAAATATCGGGACCTACAAAATAGGACAGAAACACACTTATTATAAAATTATTCTTTAACCCATTACCACTCAGTCCCGCGTTTTTTCCCCATGATATATAGCTTTTGAAAGCATTGTTAGGAAAGAAGGAATTGCTTGTAACAAGCAATTTCTCCCTTTGTAACAATGTTGTGTATCTTAATTGTTCAATTTAAACCCACTTTGTTGTGTCGTTTGCAACCTCTTTCAACTTTTACCCTAAAATTTGGTTGTTTGGTAATTGGTTGAGAGAGTTCGTATTTCAACCTCAGGAATATATGTGTCACAACGAGTTCAAAATCAAATTTGAATCGATAATATCAAGGAAAATATTGTGGAAAAAGAATAATCGAGCTATTAGCTTGAGGATATGTGACATGGTGATAAACTGGTACCATAGAACTACATCAGTTAACCCTTGTGATGCTGAACCCGGAATATCCCGGTTTTGGCAGGACGCAAAGACCAAGATCAGCCTGCACATAAGTGCGGTCTGATCTTGGTCTGCACCTCCTGCTTGTAGTTATTTGTGAAATTGATTTCTTACAGATATATTTTTTTAACAAGTTCTACCAGTGCTTTTAGCCCTTTGATTTTGCAGCAATTCAGTAAGATAATTAACACAGCATGACAAGGGTTAAAAGTACAGTATTTTCAAGGTTTCCAGGGCTTCAATTTTTTATTTTTTTTCAAATCTCGGATATAACCACAAAATATTGATTTAACTCAATTTAAATTAATATCAAGGAAACATTGTGAGAATGTGAGTAAGAACTTGTATCGTGAAATTTTTGCTTCACTAAAATGATATTACCATACGATTCCGCATTTGACTCATGACCTTGAAAAAACTGTTTGTACCCAGCAGTTCCTCCAGTTCTCGAAACGTTTTCAACCCTATTTGGAGCTAATTGTCAAATTTAAATATTTTTTGAATTGTCATATGAATAGCTTTAAATTAGTGTCGTCTGGTAAAGGGTTACAATACAATGTCTACTCACTTTCAATTGTCGTGTATACCCTCTTTCAAATTCCACTAGTCGGAATATACATTGACTTGGTTTATGAAATAACAGTTTAAAACGAACAAATTGCTTACTTTAAAAGTGTAAGATTATTTTTTCATGTATATCTATAAACTGATATTCAATAATTTCATGTGCACATTTTCAAGCAAAACCAGTTTACGTTAAGTTGTTTATTTTTAAGTTGTGGATACCCACCAAATATTTGTTGAACAACTTCCAGAATCTTCGGGTGCTTTATTAACTGATTCATCCACGGTAACAATAAATGAGCTTTAAATCTGAAAAAAAGACAAATAGAACTTCTCGAATTGTTATTTAATACATGAAAATAATAGTTTTTGAAGATAATAGTTTTTTAATGTGGCGAAGAGGATTCATACACTATTGTGATTGAGATTTTAGGTTCATATCGCAATGAAAATGAAACATTTTCTCTCTATTTCTTATAACATAATACAAAAAAGAATCAAAGGACTGAAAGTCCTGAGAGCGGCTTTGCTGGTTTATCAGTAACCGCCCTCAATAATGCCAGCATGTATCATTAATATGAGTAAGTAAATCGTACACCTAAGTAGGAGGGGCAGCTGGAGGCTCGATAAGGATGTAATGGTAGTAATGGTGTGTGAACCACCAGGAATCCATGGTCAGGACTCCAGCCGCCCCGATATAACTGAAATACTATTAAAAGTTGCGTTAAACCCTATTCAATCAATCATGACCCCTTACTGTTTCCCGAAATTGCCTTTTTTTAATCACAACGTTTTCTATAGTATTATTTCACCAGTGCATCAAAATTTGGGGTTATGTGATAAAAGGTTAAGTGATAAAAGGAAAGAAATCAAAGATAACATTCAATTCTATTTTCGTTGAGCAAATTATTATTACAATTGAAGTACTACATGTCCGTTTCAAAGATTTAGTCGAATTTGGGGTAAAGGGTGTTTTATTCGATACTATAACAGGGTTGTAACTTGTTACATAAACTGTGTATGCGGGGTGTAAATTTACTCGGCCCTGCCAGGTCAAAACACTAACAGACAGTTTACATGTATTCGCCTACTCCACTAACCTAGATCCTATCTTGAATCGCGAGGAAATTATTTTTCTCATTTTGACAATTCATTAGCAAATTTAATATAGATATATTTAGTCAAAGTTCTAAACCATTTTCCTGGATATTCATGACTAAAAGGAGGCTGTTGGCATTCAGCAAGTAAGTTAATTTCTTCATCAGCGATAAAACAAGATGGAATTTATGAGCATGAGTGGAAATGAGCGGAAATGTGAAAAAACTTGTTTCCGGCTGATCGATATGAAATACCGTTTTTTCCTAAAAAAAAAAACCGCTAAAAACAAAGCAAACATTCTGCTAATTTAAGTTTATTTTTCAGGATTTACTATGTGCGCAAGCATAAAGAAACATTTTGCGCGCTAAAAGTAGGAATAAACTTTCAGACAATCAAAACGACTAATAGTGATATACGAAACTATCATTAAAATTACAATAAAAAGATTCTAAATATAAATACAAAATCAGACGGTTGAGGGAAGTAATACATTATTTAGAATACAATTCAGCTTATTTACCAACCAAGAAATACATAATTCGAAAACTTTGCACATTTTTCTACATAATTTTGCTCTTATGTTCAAATTCAAGACACGCCATGAAATTTGAAAAAAAAGAACTTTCAAAAAAATGAACGAGAAGAAATTTCAATAACCGTGCATGTTTGTTGGCGTACTTCTTGGACGTTTTCATTGCTACCACGACCTTAGACTGAAATCCTAGCTGCCGTTTGAATTGCAAACCCGATCAAGACCCCGAAGAAATTATTCAATACATAGGAAAGTGGCCACATACTATAAAATTCCGTTGGCCATGTACCTGTAATTCCCTGAAATTTTCCCGCCAAGTCTCTGTTCATAGCTGAGAAAAGATTCTAAGTAAAACTTGACTTCTTCTGGTGTTAAAATATCCAAATTGACCAAACTTCCGTCCTCTGAAAACTTCTCTCTCAGGCTCATTTTACTACAAAAAAAGAATACCTCCCTTAAGGCACATAATAAGTATTAGGCGGAGTGAGTACTAACTGGGTTATATCAGGGTTTCCTTGCTGATTGTTATGTTACAGGAAAAATGGTAGATATAGTAAAACTAATTAAACAAGAGGTCCACGATGGTCCTATATCGCTCACATGAATATGTGAGTTTCAAGTTGTAATGCCTTTCTTCAATTTCTCTATGACATATGTTGCATCCAACGTTTAATGTGGATTGGGTAGAAATTGTGGCGCTTGAGGACTAACAAAAAATTGTCTTTAAAGGACCTATTCCCATGTTTTCCAACAGGGCGTTCCCATTTTCAATAGGATTCATCCTACTAAACTGCAAAGCATTCTAACCAAGTTTAAAAAAGATTGGGCCAGAATTGTGACCTGCATTACATCTGTCTCTAAAGTTTTAATCTATTACTGGACGTCAAAATTTTAGACTGGTCCAAATTCAAAGTTGCGTACGATGATTTTAATTGTGTTCAAATGGGAAAATATGTGTCATATATGGTAGAAAACACTATGAAAATAGAAGATATTGCTTGTTACAAGCAATTTCTCATTTTCTCACAATGCTTTCTTGAAGTATTTATCTTCAAGGAGTAATAAAAGGGAGTTGTGTGTGAAAAGGTTACGTGTTGAGTCCTTTTTAACTGTTTAAAATCTAAATATGAGAGTATTATAGAATTGTTTGTGTATTCCAATGCTTATTTAGCAGCATGAGTTTGTATGCAGATGCCTGAAGCTCGGCCGTAAGGTGATCAGGAGAGCCTCATTATCCTGCGCAAGTGTAGGATTTGCTTTCGCAAAAAATCTTTTATCATAGATGGAACTGACGGATCGCCGTTTTCAATAAAGATCGATTGACCAATCAAACCAGTTATTTAGACCGGAAAGAAATGTTGACCCCCACGTTATATACTAAGCTTTTTTGTTGGCTTTGTGACACCGCAATAGTAGCTTATTCAAGGCGTGATTGTGACTTTTCGATCGCGAACCAACGATTTGCATTTTGATTTATCGTCCTGAGCATAAACTACGGAAACTTAGGTCACGCAAGTTGAAAACAAGATCAAATAGCCGTGTTGGAGGTCAGTGACAGTGGCAGCGATCCGTCAATTGCTTTTAACTGACTTTGCTGACCACGCCCACTGGGCAATCACCGAGAGGAAGTTCTACCTAGACGTTAAACGGCGAAATTTTGAATAACTTGCGGTCAGTAACATGTAACAAGGGAGTGAAATGGTTGGTGGGCGACCTTAAGTCGAAAAACAATGCAAAAAAAACTTTGAATACATACCAAAGTTCAAACGGTTATCTTCAGGGTTGACTGGCAATCGGTTTTTCACGTTCTGACTGTGGCGATCCGTAACTGAGTTGCATACAACCTCGATATCTTGAGAAGAGTTTCCTGCTGAATACTTAAGAAAAAATATCGTAATCTTAAATCCTGTAATTCGCAAATATTCAATGCGCAAGTTTAATCTTTGCATCTTTCTTATATTAGCAAAGAAAATGTTAATGGGCAAGACCTTCCTTGCGGGCACTTATTTGAATTGACCAGTCGTGGTTGTCAATCAAATAATCAGTCAACAAATGAAATCATAGATTTAGACCAGAAGAGAGTTCGGAACTCCAACTTTAGCCGCCAGTTCTGTTAAGCTTTCTGATGGTTTGGCGAATTAAACGTCGTAACTACAGCTTATTTAAGCTGTACTACGGTTACGACGGTTAAGGTCCGGCTAACCAAACACTCTACTATTTTTTTACAAGCTACTGGAAATAAACTTTGCAATATAACAGCGTTGAAAATGGAAGCAGAACTTGTCGTCAAAGTTAGTGGGCGTGGACAGCAGAGTCACTTGGCGGGGCCGGCAGAGTAAGTGGGTGTATCCAGGGATTGGTCAATGGTTTCGTTTACACCTTTCCCTAGAGCTCCAGAAAGTTATTTGTGACGGAAGCTCAGTTCTTCAATCACTGTAAACTAATATGAAGTTAGCAGGTACCACTGAAATGGTATCGTCTCACCAAGACGATTCAAAGAGTATCAACAGCAGAGAGTTCGGAAGAAAAATCACAGCCTGGTAAAGATGGTCATCACTGGTGGTGTTAAATGGAGCAAACCAATTAAAATCTTAACCAACGACAACTTGAGGTTTAATAACATAATCGTTTAACCCGTTTCCACACGATTAACCTCTCTCAGGGGAAAGGGTTGAGAAACATTTTGGAAAATGAAAGAGTTGCTAATAAACATTTCCCTCAATGTTTGCAAACCAAAAAAACAAAAACAAAAAAAAAAAAAAACGAATATTGTTAAAACTGAAATTTTTGTCTGCGCTTTCTCTGATTTGCACCAGTATAAAAGTTTAGGAATGGGTTCAAAATTCATATATTGTATTGACATTCAGGTATCAGTTTTTGACTAAGTCTTGTGTTTCGGGACGAACTCATAGCGCTCTTTAGAACTTCCAATATGCTAAATCTTTTATCAATTTCATCGTATTAAGCTTGCAATCGTAGAGAAGGGTTTATTCCTGGACTGGAATAGTCCAAACAATATTAACTTTTTTGGAAAACATGGCCAGTTGGCATGACTCATGATTACACGGTGATAGGTTTTCGTTAAATTTGCAAATATTGACGGGAACAAAGTTGAAAAACTCTTTACTCAAATTTTCATTAGCATGATATTTCGTTTATCATACATTTGTTATTGAAGCAGAAGACGATATTCAATACAACTTGACAAGGCATGAATATAGGAGAAAAACATGTTGGGAAAAAGAGATAACACTTGTCAAGAACTTATAACTCATCAATGAGTCTTTATTTGATACAAAAACTTGAAAATACGTGAATGATACGCAACAGTAGGTTCTATTTATAGCCGTATCTTGAACTCGACCGGATACTGGATTGTATAATCTAGGTCAAACAGTGACAGCTTTGAGAATTAAACTTGTATTAAAAGCGAACGACGAAGCATAATTTGTTTGCGAGGGATATGGTAGAAATCATCTATCTTAGTACTTTATCAATTAAATAGAAAAAACTAGCTAAGAAGTAAGTGTCTTACCCGACGAACCCGTGTGGTAAAATATGTCCTGGTTTCTATAAATAGATAACGGTGTCACACCAGAGTAAATTTGGAATTCCAGTAGAAATGACCGGTTGTAGTTTATAACTTCATTTCTTTTATGTTATTTGAAAACAGTTAGTTATGTACATGTACACAGATGGATTTTTGCTGTTGTTGTGGTAGTAGATTTTTTTCTTTTTGTTACTAGTGTTGTTTTCTTCATTTTTGTTTTGTTTTTTTATATATATATATAATTCTTTGTATTCAGCCTTGGCTTCTATTGCCAGCGTGAAAACTACTGCCCCGCCTTCCTCAATCCATCTTTGTTATTCACCAATCCGACGGTTATCATCCCCTCTTTTTTCTCTTTAGGTGTTCTGTGAAGGGGGGGGTCGAAATCATAAAAGAATCCCATAGGCCTAATTCTCTTCACTACCGCGACTTAGTCCGCCTACGTATCTTCTAAAAGTTCTGTACCGTGACGTCGGGCATCGAAAGCAAATTGATTTGATACAGCCTGTAGGCCTAACTTTTTTAGGGTTTTGGTTGACAGATAATTTCGGTAACAACGTCCATGCATTACATCGAACAAGCCGCTAGGCTCCTTAATACGGATCAACTTTGTTATGACAATCATGTCATCTCATCTTGATCCAGTATTTATTTTAACACCACTTCGGCAAATTTTCCAACAAACAGCAACACTATAAAATGATCCGTTTTAAAATTTGGGGTGGAAAATGTTAGACCTTTACCACACAATGGCGCTGTTACTTGCTCCTCTATATGAAAGCTTTGGAAAACAATGTGGAAAATGAAGAAATTGATTGTCACAAGCAATTCCTTCATTTTCCACAATGTTTTCAATCCCCGACCAAAAGACAAAGATTTTAAAGATTTCATCATCCTAAAATTGTCGTCTGCAGTTCCTTCAATTTAGAACAGTCTAAAATTTCGTCGTCTGTATGGTAATGGGTGAAAATAAAACGGCGGCTGCCGCAATATTATCAAGGGACTGACCATCAGAGATAGATTGTAATGAGGGTAACGCGATGTAGTAATTATCGTAACAAAATCCCTCGGAAATACGAACTGTGCTGTATGGAAAGATCTTAATGTGTCGTAGTCGATTGAATATGTGACCCGTCACGCGAAAAGGCACAATCTAGAACAAATGATTCCAAAATTCGAATAGATTCGATCCAACTGGGATGCATTACCCGAAAAAATGAAAAAAAAAATATAGAAAGACAGAATGACCATTCAAGATTCAACATTCCAATACGGGCGTGTCAAGATTACACGGTCTCGATACACTTTGCGGTGCCAAATTTATAGGCTGTGTAAATAGTGGGGATCCCAGAATCTAGTCTAAAAAAAGGCATTATTTTAGATGCGTGTTTGCGTGGTCGGGAGTTGTACTATAGGTCTGTATAATTCTATTTGTATTTTATTTTCTGATTTTGATGAGACAGATTATTGCTCTCGACGTTTATTATTTATGATGCCGTGATTAAATTCCGTTAAAGAACTGTCGATCATACCGCGATATATCTCGGTTGTCCTGTGACTGCTCGATGAGTCTGGCTTTCTGCATATCGTCGACAGGCGTGACCAAAACTAGTGGTGAAAATACAGTTTGAACAAGGCGTTGTTTCATACATTTTGGTCGCCCGTATCTGACTATTTCTGAAGGAACAAGGATACATTGATCAGTTGACTTCAATGCTAATTACTAAACTGTAATTGGTCGATATTACGACCAGACCGACGTCCGTTTCAAATACAATATGTAGTCTGACTGGCCGACACGGTTTGTGCCTCTGCGATTCTTCATTTTCACCATGTTTTCCCAATTTTTTTTCTCGTGCGGTTTTCAAAAACGTCAATGTGTGGGAATGGGTCAACTAGAAAATCAGATACGGTATCTTGCATGTTGTCTGCGAAATCAAAATCGAGTGTGTCTTCGTGTGGCACTTAATGGTCATACCTGTATATGCGATAGCACATGTCGGGATTCCAAATTTCGCGAATCTCGGGAATACCAAGTAATTAAACTAATTAAACTAGTTGCTTAATATTTTTTTAACCGAAATCTTATTTCACTTTATTGATTAAAGTTATTCTGAGTTCGCGATAAATCCAGTTTCGCTTTTAGTTTCACGGGAGTTTACTCTCGTAGATACTTCTTTGTTGTGTCTTTAATTGTTATCTTCCATGTTGGATTGACGCATTACTCTGGCTACAAATTATTATACTAGTCAAAATTAAAAGACAGATTTTCGTTGGTGAAATTTGGATTACTTTGTCTTTAAAAAAGTTGCTTATTTTTCTCTTTTTCTCACAGGGTTATCCATTGTCGTTTCTTTCAGCATGTCAAATGCGGGTCTGTATTTAGACTGGCCAAGTCATTTCGAGGTTTCGAAGGTGCAAATCATACTTGAACGTACAAATTACCATTCCGTTCACACAGTTCCGCTCATGATAAGTTACATAATGACGTTCTCGTCAAGTGTTCTTACTACCACAACCACATTATATTGTATCTTGCTCGATCACTTACAGATCAGGGTTTACCTTTTAATAATATGCCGTTAACATATTTTTCCTTTCGTGTTTTATCCCTGGTTTTTACGACCCTTTGTTTTTATACTTGAGAAAACAGTGTGGAAAATTTCTTCTTTTTCCATAATATTTTCTACCCTACAGAATGATTATTTCTCAAATAAATTTGACTTTAAATTGTTGTCTGGAAAAGGTTTGAATATGGACCAGTCTAAAATTTCAAAAAACGGTAAAGGCTTAAGTCGAATTCTGACTAGTTACCCTAAAGGAGTTCAATGAAAAAATCATCAGGGAGAATCTATTTTGCGCTAAGTCCGAACTGACCAATCGTGGCTGTATAACAAAGAATTTATCAACCAATTAAACCACAAAAGTGAACTTTGAACTCCTAGATTGGCCGACATTTATGAGAAGCATTTTTGTTGGGTTGGCGACTGAAACGTTGTAACCACTGCTTACATCAAGCTTAATTACGACGTTTAGGTCGCCAACCAACAATTTTATTTTTTTGTTACATGCCACATGCCGTAACTATTTTCTACCACATAGGATGGTTTCATTTTAAATTTCATCCAGTTTTCATTGTCGTCTGTAACCAGTCTAAAATTTCTAAGAACGGGAAAGGGTTAAGATCTAATTGGAATTTTCAATGTCTTCCTAGATCTCTAGATAGATGGTGTGATTTAGATTTGAAATCTTAGAAATTACATCATTAGTCTATCAAAACTACTTAGGAATTCAACTGGACTAGTCTTGTCAAGACAATTCCATTGAGTACCCACAATAATTGGTTTAGGGTAAAAAGATAAGATTTAGCATGTCGTCAATTCTTCTTATCTTGAGTTCTGGCTGTTACTTGTCATTTTTCTAAGCAGCGTATATGTCCAAAATATACAGATCGGTTTTATTTGGGTAAGGGTTTCTGGCGTTACATAGTTAACCCATTCCAACACAGTGGAATTTTAGACCGGTCCAAATTGAAAGGAGCTGCAGATGACAATTTCAAGTTGATGGAATTTTAAATTTTTTCGTCTTTTTGCATAGAAAACATTGTGGATAATGAAGAAATTGCTTGGTACAAGCAATTTCTTCATTTTCCACAATGTTTTCCAAAGCCTTTTTATTGAGGGGCGTAAAAAGGAGGGATTGAGTGGGAATGGGTTAAAAACGAAAATGCCTTTATGTTTTGTACTAAAATTGTTCCTTCAATTTAACCGAAGGCTTATTTCAGAGCAAATGAGTCCTACGGATTATTTCAACCCTTAATTTCAGACAGTCTAAATTAAATTCGTAGTAATCATTCAGACTGTTTTAAGTAAATCTAATGTTGATATTACAGCCCTAAAGCAAACAAACTATCAATCTAACCAAGTTCATGAATAGAGATTTGAAGGAAAAAAATCTTTGTCTCGAGTAAAGCATTATAAACCGTGTTCAAGGTGATTCCTGTTGATTCCAGAATAGCATAGACAGAAAACAGCCTGCTATATGAATGCAAAATGATCTTTATTTTTGCTGATAGCAGGTCAACTGACGGGTCGCAAGCTGTACATGCGACGTTTAGGTGGCTAATCAACTATTTGTTTTTGTTTTATTTGCCCGGTCATATATTTGCGAAATATGGTTTGATAAACGTCCTTTTGGAGGTCTGTGAGCGTGGCTAGTGATATGACAATTTAATCGACAGGATAGAAGTGATCATGGTAAGCAGTGACGTAAGTCCAGGGAAGCGGTACATGTGCTTCGTGGATATCTGTACAGAAGGAGTTCAATTTTGCGATCTTCCTGATCAGCGATGTAGATACTGCTCTGACTTTGCCAAACATTGCTTTACAAACCTACAACAGCTCAACTGTACACGTTATTGTATGGGTAAGTGTTTATCACGTGATCAACAGAGGGTCCCAAATGTATGGCGCACTAAATTGGTCAAAAGTCCACTTTAGATAGTACACGCTAAAATAAACGCGTGCACGCGTAAATAATACAGTTGTACAAACAAAATTTAGGCGTATAAAATGTACGCGTACGCCTAAATTATAAGTGCACACACAATATGAAGGTGTTTACTTTTTCCGCGTGCACGCTCATATTTTGAAAGTGCATGCGTTAAATAACGCGTGCACTTTCAAAATATAAGCGCGCTCGCTTGAATTAAACGGGTTTATCTATATTATCTTCGCGTGCACGCGTTCTTTGTGTTAAGACGACTTAAAGGGGACCTTTGAGCCAAACGGTACACCATACTTATGGGCATGATTATTTATGGGCCTACCAGGTCGGACTTTTCTTACACGTTCATTGAATACCCCTCACCGATGGATGGATAATCGTAGATCTACGTGAGATTGCAGTTGCAGACTAGGAAAGGATGTAGTGGTAGTACTGGTGTGAGAAATACCAGGAATCCATTGTTAGGTGCTCCAGCAGCCGCGATATGACTGAAATACTGTTAAAAGCGGCGTTAAACCCCATTCAATCAATCAATCAATCATTTAATACCACGTTATTGTTGCAGTTTCTTTCCCTTTTGCAGTAAGAATTCTTCTGCATATTAAACATGTGCGGATTGTGAATCTTTTTTCGTGGATCTGATCTTCATGAAAATCTTTACCCTGATAAAATACTACAGAGAATTTTGTGTTAAAAGAAGAAAAAACCTTCCTCCTTTTACCATGATGTTGGATACAGATTAAACTAACAAATACCTTTAATCTGGTGTTTGCAACTTTTTAATTTTCATAGATTATAGTCGATTGAACAAGTCAGTCATTCGTTTTGCCCAGAAGTGAACTTCGAACATCGATATTGGTTTTAAGCATTTCTGTTGGTTTCCGAGTTAACGTAACTGCAGTTTGAATAAGCCGAAAGAAGACGTTGAAGGCGCTACCTGGCAACATTTTTTACAATTTATAAAGCTGTTTATTACTCCCGTCGAACGTCAATTACTGCTCACGCAAACTTCTACAAAAAAGGATTGTCACTACAATTACCATCTGACGGATCGCTGGCCCGCTCATCGACTCTGTCAGATGCGCCCACTGACTCCGACAGGAAGTTCCGCTTCGATATGAAACGACGTTATATTGCAAAATTTGATTATTTCGGACAGTAACACTTAACAAATAGTAAAATGGTTGTTTGACGATCTAAACGTATGTCTTCAAATCAAATCATTCATTTCGAACTTGAAGTGAACGTTGGACACCGACATTAGCTGACATTTATGTGAAGTACCTTGTTGGTTTGGGATTAAAAAGTTCGAAATAACGCTGTATGATATCGAATTTGAAGTTCCTGTTGAAGCTCAGAGTGCGTGGCCCAGCGATCCGTAGATTTCTCGCGTAAAGATACAAGAATAGGGGAATTGTCATTATGTCATTTCATGCACCTGGTAGACACATAATTGTGCTTCTTATTTATTCTATGTAAAAAGCGCTTTCCATGGAACTTGAACGTGTGCGCCTGTCTATGATCTAGACCCTTGTAAATCGCTTGCGATAAATATTGTCCTTGCCCAAGTTAGAAAACAATACTATGGCTAACGAGGACCACTGCATCGTTTTGCAGAAGCGCTCTCGGGCGGGCTTACCCGCTAGTAGATTTTGAAATTTAATCCTATAAACAGATCTGGTTAAACCCTTTCCCACACAATGAAATTTTAGACTGGTCCCAATTTAAAGAAGTTGCACACGACTTTTCAAATTTGGCTAAAATTCGAAAACAAGTTGCAAATATGGACGAAAAAATTGTGAAAAAAGGAGGAATTGCTTTTTACGAACAATTTTACCTTTTTCACAAAGTTTTCCATGATCGTATTTCTTCGGGCGTCAGTACAGCGTCATTTTGTGGTTATGGTTTGAGATCGTGGAGGCTTATTGAATGGTGCATTTCTGTCGTGTCTCTTTCCTCATGTTAATTTTTGGCTCTGGTCAAAAACAAACTGTCGGATCAATTATATTTCAGAGAAGTGGACAGAAACTCAACAAAATACATGTACCTTTGATAAAGAAAAAGGTAAGTGTCGATTGTTCCTTTCGGCTGATTCCATTGTACGTTTATCTCACCTGAGCACATTAACTGTGGCGGATATGAGCATAAAGCACCGACGAGTTTTGTTGTTGCTCTTTGGGGGAGGGGGTAGATAATTGATAGTAGGCAACTCATTTAACCCTTTACTAGACGAAACAATTTTAGACTGGTCAGAATTGAAATAAATTGCGGACAGCAACTTAAAGTTTTTGGAGTTTTGAAATTATATGGATTTTATGGTAGAAATCATTTCGATAATGAAGAAAAGGTTGTAGCAACTAAAATCATTAATATTCACAATGTTTGCCAAAACTCTTTTTTTTTGTGTGTGTGGGCATACAAAGCGGGAAAGTGTGGGAATGGATTAAACATATTGTCTTGTATGCCCTCCTCAAGCAATAGACCAGTTTGAACAAACATTTCGGGAATTAAAGTTTGATGATGTTTCTTATAAGAAGTGGTCGCAAAACTTTGTTTGGTTATTTGGCAGTACACGGGTCTTTACTCGCTATGAATTAGTTTACATAGATACTTGTCTAAATGGGAAAAATACGGGGTGTGGAAATGTAAAACACACACACACACACACGAACCAAAATAATCCCCATGATATTTGGTAGTTATTCTATGTCAGCGAGGATTTTATTCTCATTTACTTAAGTTATGGTGTTCTTTGAAAGTCCTGAGCTATGAGATGGTCACCCGTCTAGAGAGAGAGAATATTCTTTGATTCAGTAAAACGAAAATTGATCCTGTGACGGACGATCATGTTGGTATTTCAAATATAAATGTATGGGTAGGTAGTGCGTGCGAAACTAAAAATTCTATTCAGTCGAACATGTCCACGGTATCTGAAAGGGTTTGATTCCTTTTGTAAGTTTGATTACCTCTTTTTAACCAATTAACAGCCGATAAAATTTTGGACTGGTCCAAATTGTAAAAACGTTGTAAACGACAATTTCGAGTAGATGGATTTAAAAATATGTTGTTTTTTTTTGTTTTGTTTTTTTTTTTTTTTTTTTTTTTTTGTTTGTTTTTGTTTTTGTAGAAAATATAGTATGCAATGAAGAATGTTCTTGTGATAAGCACTTTCTTCATATCCCGCAGGATTTTCCAAAGCATTCTTTCTTAAGGGACGTCAAAAAGTGCCCTTTTATGGGAATGGGTTGACGTGAAGATAACAAAATAATCTTGATATAATGTTTTATTATTTACAGGCGAATTCTTGCCAGCCACTATTATAGTGATCATTACACAAGTGATAGCCTTATCTATTTGTTTAGTCTACATCATTGATAACGAGTTGTTGGCTGGTAAGATAAGGCAATATATCGTAAAGATGATATGCTTTTGTAAGTACAATAAGAAAGAAGCGAACATCTCAGATAGCCTGGACACCCGGTATCGTCCGGTAACGTCAATAGAGGACGACAGGCAGGAAGGAGAGGGGCGAGAAGGCGAAAACGACGTCGTACAATCCACGAGGATTCGTGGCGGTTTGAGAGATGGCGATCAAAGTGGGAACGGTTTGCATAGTTCCAATCCTTCTACTAGGCTTGCCCCTTATGTTTTTTCTACCCCAGTTAGTGTGTATCAAAGCAATGGACATGATTTTAATGTAACGACACTACAGAATGACGTGACGGAAAACCGCGATCGGAACGAGAGGTGCGGTGGAAATGGCGTACAGGCTCGACATGTATCTGGTGTTGAACACACAGAAGACTCGCCGCCTGGTTGTAGAGTTACAGGAGAACTTGAGTTTGACTCCAGCAGGAATGGTCCACCAGCTATTTCATATCACAGCGACAACATTAACCCACAGCGAGATACTGGGTATGAAACAGGAACAACGAACCACAGTCAGACACATCTCAAAACACGACCAACAATTGGTCAGAATCAGGGTGATTCACCTAGAGGATCTAATCGATTTCATCCACGGGACGGTCAAACATCGGAACTGGCTGATATGCATTCGAAACGAAACGGAACGGCTGCGCCTGAACAGAATTGGCAAACGTTAAGCAGTTTAACAAGCGTCAATTCCTCTAAAGTTCGTTCGGCTTTTTCAAAATAATAAACTCTTCTTCAATAAGGGTTTGAATAAACAGTACTTGATATATTATGTTGTTTTACAAATGGAAAATTTAGGGTCAATTGACTATTTCTCAGAGTTTTTGAAAATGTTTACCTCTAGTAGATGATTTGAAAATTTTCCCATTTCCTCCATTACAAATTGTTATCTATCAACTTGCAATACTATAACACAATAACTATGATGCAAAGGTCCGTGTTTCCTGTTATAAGTAAAACTACCTACTCATTATCAAGACACTTTCCGACGGTCTGAAGAGATACTTTCGCGGAAAAATTTGAAGGAAAAAAGAGGAACTGCTTGAAAAAAGTCGCATTATCTTACAACGTTTCCACCCTATTTGGCACTTATTCTCCAATGAAAGCACTATTTGAAATGTCTTCTGCAACTTCTTTCAATTAGAACCAGTCTGAAATTTTGTCGTCTGGTAATGAGTAAAGGTCAAGGATAATACTATTTTACTGGTTATATTTGATAGTATTTTTAACAGAGTAAAACTAACATTAAAAATGATTTACTTTTTTATAATGTATGATTACATAGTTCGTGGCACCATAATGAATAATTTGATGTGAAATTTATATGGGGTCAGTTCTGTGTGAGGGTGTGTTCATGCGCGTGTGTGTATGTGTGTTAAGTTGGGGTTGGAGTTTTCTTTTTCAGAAATAAATAGAGGTAGTTAATAAACAAGTACATATCAAACGTATCTTCTCGTAAACAGTCGACAAAAACTGGGTATTACCTAAATACGAAATTCTGATTCGTTGAGACAATTACAAGTTGTTGTAAAGTAACCTACCTGCTTTAGTATTTTTCGTAAATAAATTTTCAAGATATCTCAAAACATAATACACATTCCAACATTCTTCATAATGCATCCTGGTACACAGCCTTTTTCAAAGTCATGAGTTAAAGTCATGTTTATTTGATAAATGTTGTAATAAATCATTTTACTATAATTTTGTTGTTGTTATTATTGTTGTAGTGATTCCTGTTATTAACATGTGTTTCGTTTATTCAACAATTTTATTGCAGCCATTTTTGCTAACCTGAGCACGAAATCCGAGGTGAGCTTTTGAAACCTGGCCGCCTGTCACTTCATCCGTGCGTCTGTTTGTCGATAAAAATCTCTTATAAACCAGTCCACCAATTAAGCAAAAGCCGTGCATGTAAAAATTCTACCAAAGTTGAAAAAAGAATTAAAAACTGTGGTTGCCATGGAACAGACATGTTGACACTGTTGTTTGTAGAAACAAATAGGTAAATCTTTTTTTAAAAAATGCTCCCCGGTGAACCAGAAGACCTAGAAGTTCATATTTGCATGTTACATCATCTGATGACACTCTACAAAATTTATTTGAATTATGCCAATGGGATTTCAATTTAGCTCAGCAAGGATGACGCATTCTAGTAACGCAGGCTTAACCCTTTCCTGTTTTACAAAATTGTAGACCTGTCCAAACTCAAAGAATTTGCCGACGAAAATTTATAGTGGAATTTATTTGAAAATAACCGTTTCAAGCAACTTCCCTTTCCCCCCTACAATGTTTTCTCAATTATAAAATCACCGGGTTGTAAACACCAGGGATTAATCAGGAAAGGGTTAAAGCATTCCACTAAGAAGAAAACCTTTAGAACTCTTCTCCTGTCAGACCATGAAGTATAGGGGTTTGAAATTTTGCATTTGGCATCACCTAGTGGCCCATTAAATAAGTTGTTTGGTTAGAGCCCATGGGCTTTCTTTTTGTGCTCTGCCAGGGCATACCCTATTCTATGATGAAACAAAGAGAGAAATTACTCCTCGTGACCGTTTACAAAGCTTGCTGAAATAATGCGCCGTAGGTATCATTTTAGGCCTCGCAAGAGCACACCATTGTGTACATAGAAAAAAAAGAAGAAAAACTGATAAAAAAAGACTAGACATTGTCGCAAAGCGGACTAATACCCCCAACAGCGCTTGTCCATATACAAAAGCTATCCGCCAAAGGGCTGTAACAAAAAAGGACGCTATAATTAAAGGGCCATAAACCAGTGAAAAAATGGACCATAACCAAAAAATGATATGCACATGTCTGACTTATACCGAGTCTTTCTGTGAAATTTGAATCAAATCCGTCCAATGGTTGCTGAAAAATAAAGCGGACCCGATTTTTCACTAAAGGGCGATAACTCCGTAAAAAATCAATGGACCGTAACCAAATAGAATATGCACATCTCTGCTTGGTATTGATTATATCAGTGAAGTTGGAATCAAATCCGTCCAATGGTTGTCGCGAAATTTAGCTGACACGAAAAAGCTACAGACAGACGGACGGACCGACGGACGAACCGACGGACCGACCAGCTGACTCCTATATACCCTAAACATACTTTTAAAGGTATAGAAAAATCTTCCTTTAATGCCAGAAGGTCTATTTCGACTTCACCGGGTTTTACCTTATTAAACATAAAACTTGAACATTCATCTCTTGATAAACCATATACTGAATGGTTTTACACGTTTCGTCACCTTCCTTTAAAAGTTGTTAAAGTAATGTTCCTGGGGTTCAATAATGGCTCTGCTCAGGCACACCCTGTTTCCATTTGTCCCACCTTGTCAATATTTGTGATTGTTAATTCAGATTATCGATTTAGGACTTACGTGGTTCTCTTGTTGACAGAGTGTGCCATTTCAGAGATGATTTGTCTACGAGTGTCGAGTCACATCTCCCGTTCCCACAAAATATTGTGGACAGGGAAGAATTTGCTTGTTTCAAGCAATTTCTTCCCCGTCCTCAATGTTTCTAACCCAAATGACAAAGAATTTTAGAATATCGCAACCTAAAATTGTCGTCTGCATTTTCTTTTAGTTTGGACCAGTCTAGAATGTTCTCATATGGGGATGGGTTGATTTAAATATACCAGGGCGAAGAAATGTTCGTGCCTCGGCCGCATTCCTAGAAGAGTATATGGGATTTATGCTGCAACGCCCCAAGGCCGGTATGGTTATAATTATAGTTCGTATGCAAAGACAACATTTTATGGTCCTTGTACATAGATATATTCGTGCCTTAACATTTATTTCAAAAATCTTCATTTGAAACTTTAAATGAACTCTTTCAACCAATGCCCATGTTCTTTTAAAAGGTCATTTTAGAAAAAAAACGAACATGTCTTCATCAGAGGCAGGTATGTTCAGACAGACTGGTCCGAAATCAAAAACTTTACGGACGACAACTTCAAGCTGATGAATTGTTAAATTTTCTTAGAGAGAGAGAGAACATTCAGGAAAATGAAGAAATTTCTTTATTTTACAAAATTTTTCCAAAGTTGTTTTTTCCCACCAAAAACGTAACAATGTGGGATTGGGTGGAAATAGGTTAAATTCTGGTTGTAATGGCAATAAAAAATTTAAAAAAAAAATCTTTACCTTACCGTTAAGTAAGACCTAATCGTAAAGTAATACATATATCTAGAAATATGTAATAATACACATATCAAGTATTCTTGAATATCGTGTTGTGGAAGAGATATGCATTCTAGAGACTTTTTCTTCTTTATATGTGACTTACTATGAGCTGGTTCATTAATTGAGTTATTAATTCTTCGGCACCGAAGTGGTTGTATTCCAAAATATCTGTCAATACTAATGTTTAACTAGGATGGCTATAATTGGTCGATATTGTCAAATTTCTTAAATTAAAGAGCTTATATATAATAACCCATAGCCAGATGATAAAATTTTAGAATGGTCTAATTTGAAAGGAGTTGTAGACGACACTTTAAAGTTAATGAAATTTTAGATTTTTCAACTTTTTGGGTGGAAAACGTTGTAGAAAATGAAGAAATTGCTTGTAACAAGCGATTTCTTCATTTTACATAATGTTTTTCCTTTTATTTTTGAGAGGCGCCAAAAAGCGTCATTGTGTGGGAATGTGTTATTCAATTAGAGCCTATTCTTATGGAAGCGTTTCAGGACTACATGATCCTCTAGATGTCCGTACCTAAAAAGCATGTAGATGTAATTATAGAAGCATTCTTCTAATTGAAATTATCTCCATCTTCTGGCGTATGTGCGCCATAAACGTACCGGAACATGCTGTTCCTTAATCCTTGTCACGCAAAAATTCCAAATCTTCAATCATGGGATGTCATGGGTTCGATCCCCGGCGGCGACACATATCCTTTCCGATATTTGCTTCTAACCAATGGGTGGATAATCGTAAACCTAAGTGGGATAGAAGCTGGATACTAGGAAAGGATGTAGTGTTAGCACTGGTGTGAGAAATGCCAGGAATCCATTGCTAGGTGCTCCAGCCGCCGCGATATGACTGAAATACTGTTAAAAGCGGCGTTAAACCCCATTCAATCAATCATTGTCACGAAAAATCCGTTTGATATTCCACTAAAATCAAAGTGATGAGAGCACTGTAAGACCTGATTGTGTGTCAATATTAAGTATCATAAACTATATTGTAAACAACTCTGGCTTTAAAGGGGCACACGGATGATGTAGGCTAAGATCAAACTGCATATATATGAAGGATGATCTGTGTCTAAACCTCCTGTTAAAATCGATACATTCCAGGTTCAGCATAATTAAGTTTGGATATGTGATACATAAGGCTGATCTGTGACGTATCGTTTGCCATGAGGTATGTTAGAGACAGCTGCTAATTAAGCCATTACCAAACGGGTAAATTTTATACTGGTCCAAATTGAAAGCAGTTGCAGACGACAATTTAAATTTATGAAAATTAAGATTTTTTCAACTTTCTAGGTAGAAAATATTGTATAAAATGAAGAAATTTCTTGTTACAAGCAATTTCTTCATTTTACACAATATTTCCCAAATGTTTTCCTAAAGGGGTGTTCAAAAGCGTCAGTGTGTGGGATTGGGTTAAAGACCAATAATTTTTGTATAGGACGCAATTGAGGCAAAATAATTATGTCGGTCCGATAAGCTCAGTTGATAGAGCACTTGTGATCAAAACTCAAGATCACGGGCTCGAGCACAGGGCTGACTAAACTAACAAACTATTGTCTTTCGGATGAGACATTAAACGGATGTCCTTTGTGACGATGCTTTACATCGAGCATGTTATAAATCCGGGCGGGCTCTCAACAGTTTCGTTTTGTATCCTTGCACTATCCCCTGGAGCACCTAACCGTATTCTCGGGGCGTCGCTCATAGGGACGTGTACTACGGTAGAGACGACAAATAAACGGAAACACACACATAAATAATTATAATAGTAAGATTTGAAAGGTTCCCTTTTTTCAACTTACCCTAATTGAGCGTTTAGCAAACGTTAGACCCCTTCGGCAGGGCCAATTTAAATACCGGGGCATAATTTCAACAAACATGGTAGATAACTATCGGTTATGTCAAATACCAAAAATGAATGCAATATGCCTTGTAGTTACGACGGAGATTTTTTTCCAACTAGCTTTGATTAAGTATTTTCACAATTTATGCCTCCTGTTGCAGGATCCTTTTCCCGGTGGGCATAATCTTTAGAAACTTGTACACAATTATCTTGTCATATTACCGTACAAATTTGAAGACTTTTCTACTTACTTTAATTGATTTTTTCCAACTTTAGACCCCTTGGGAAGGGATATTTTTTATCCTAAGGGGCATAATTTCATTGAGCAAAGTAGATGAGCATCGGGTAATGCTGTATTTCAAATATAAATGCTTTAGGCCTTATAATTAAGAACACAAATTGAGCAATTTTTTCAACATTGAGCCCCTTAAGTAAAAAAGTACAAGACAATCCAGAAATGCTGCATACCAAAAATGAATGTCCTAGACCTTATAGTTTAAGTTAAGAAGATTTTGAACTTTTTTTTATTTTAACGTTTGCCAGACTTTGGACCTCTGGAGATTCGGCCATTTTTAACTCTACGGGGTGTTACTCTAGCAAATCTGGTAGAGAACTGGCTGGTTAAGCCAAGTAACACTAGGGCTTATAATTCAGTTGAAGAAGACTTTAGAATATGCTCTAATTGAAGGTTTTCCCGAACTTTGGACGTCTTGGGCGGGATCGTCTGTCAGTCTAATTTCAAAAACATGGTATAAGACTGTCGAGATATGATATGAACCAAATTAAAATACCCTGTACCTGGTAGTTTAGAAAAAGAAAGAATTAAAACTGATAAAAATGAGTAGTTTTCCAAGTTCGTACCCCAGGGATAGGGCTGTTTTTATGTTTTTATGTTTAGCTACGTGGTACATAACCATCTAGAAATGCTACATACAAAGTTTGAATGCCCAAAGCTATATAGTGTAGGAGAAGGTTGCTCTAATTGGATACTTTTCCAAACTTTGAACTTCTGGAGCGGGGCCATTTTTAACCACAGGAGCATTATTCTAGCAAACTTGATTGAGAACCACGTGGTCTTGTAGTTTGAAAAAAATCAAAGTTTATCATTTTCAATTGCCGTTGTAACCTGGGTTTTTCAATTAATTCAATAATGTTAAATTTTGTAGAACTTCGTCTCGTGAACAGTCCTGTCAGATTTCAGATTGATCAGCTTACTGGTTTAGGTAGAGAAGATTTCTAAAGAAATTGCCGATGAACGGACGACGCACAATGATCGATGACAATAGCACAGCTCGCACTTAATTCCCTGATGAGCTAAAAAATGAACAAGTCTGGATAAATTCGTGGTTATGTTGATGTAAAAAAAGAATACAATTGGCTTGGCGGGTACTGACATTTAAAGCATAACTACAACAAAACCTGCCGTATCAGCCAACTGTATAACAGCTTTAGCTGCCTAATCTATTACCACACTATCCCTCTTTTTATGCATTCGACAAATTAAATGAGGGAGAACATTGTGAGGAAAGGAGAAATGGCATCGAATAAGCAATTTCTCCTTTCATTACAAAGTTCTCAACCGTACTTTTAAATTTTTTACCCTATGTCGTGGCGTAATTATTTTCCAATTTTAAGCCAATTTTGAAAGTCGTCTGCATGCCTATTCTTTGAACTTTGCTGGTCTTAAATTTGGGCGTCCGGAAATGGGTTAAATGAGCCACTTTGAAACATCCCCGTCCTCAATTATTGCTAAGTTTACCCCCCTAATACAGAGTTCAATCGTCCTGGCGCAGCAACTACTGGACCCAAAACTTAACCAAAACCTGTGATTTTTACAACCACTATAGGGAAGAATTTTAATAATTTGTGTACATAACGTATTTGAATAAATCGCTCCTGGAAATGGAACTCAAGGCCTCTAAACCATGAAGCAAGCGCTCTACCCAACGACCACAGACACGCAACAACCGTGTTTTGCCAATAGAATTTCATGTTAGGTTGTTAAATCAAATGACGATAGTCACTTTCAAGGTTCATTTATCCGACGAATTACTTTGGCTGCAAACACAGCCACTTGCGTAAGAGAGTCACTTTTGTACAGTCCTTCTGGTGGCTGTTTTGTACGGGGCTTACTCTAATCGGTTTAAGGCAAATTTTTCGAAGTTAAGAAAAAAGAAAATGATGAAAAAAAAATTTTTTTTCATGGAGAAAAGTTCATTTTGGTTCGGCGACAACCGTCTATTTTATGCGGATCAGTGATTCAAATATTAATCGTCTAAAGTTGTGAGTCATACATTTGTGCAGGTTCATTCAACACAACTCTACGACGCTGAATGGCATCCATAAGTTTTCTGCGCGGACCAATAGGAAGTCCCATATCTGAAAAGTCTTGGTTAGTTAGACGCATGAGAGCGTCCATGTCGACCTCTGCATCAGTAAATAGTTTTGTGTAATGCGTCAGTCCACATGATTCTAGAAATACTATCACAGGTGAAAACTCATTTTCCTCTTCATCGTCGTCAAATTCTAACTCATCCGGTTTCCATGGCAATTCTTTTGACTCTCCAGCAATGCTAAGGCTGTCTGTCCCACTACTTGATCTTGGGTCCGAATCATTTCCGAAATCGTCGTGATCAAAACCGTTTTCAAGATCCTCATCATCAATCGGTATATAAACGGCTTTGAAGGTGTTTAGATGGTCCATGCGGCTCATGAAGGCGATCTGTCCGAAATTCGGTCGATTGAAAATGCCTGGAGCCTCTTCTTCGTCCGCCTGGGTCGAATCAAAACTGTCGTTTCCGGAATCTGTAAATGTGTCCTTCTTTGATTTATTCCAGCTCTTAGAATCGAGCGATGTTCCATGAAAAACGTTTGTTAGAGCAGGTCTAGCACTATTGTCAGTAATTTCTGTATCAGTAACGTACATAACTTGGGCGTCCTTTCGTAGTAGAGTGCCTTTAACGGATTTTACCGTTCTGTTGCCACTGTCGTCCAATTGACTAACTCGAAACTGAGTCATTGTATCTTGAGTCGCATGTTTTGTTTTACGAGTCGTGCCAGATTTAGAATTGGCATTCACCAAATCGGAAAACGCAGAAACAGTTCCGTTTGTGTTTTTAGCAGCTTTCAATTTGTTAGTACCTTTTATACGTAATGTGAGTTTCTTAACAAACGATCCTTCACTAGGGGGATGAAAATCTCCATTTTGTTGGGCTTCAAGTTTTCTTCTCGATTTCTCGAGTTCTTTTGACGCTTTCTCCTGCAACTTCTCAAAGGTCTTAGCATTTTTATCAGCATCTGCTAAAGCCTTTTCTTTTATAGATTGTACTACTTTGGGATTTTTTCTCATCTGCATGGTTTGCGTTTCGTCTAGAAACTTGACTATGTCTTCTCGATTGTCAAGGGCGGCAAGGTCCATCGGCGTATGGTGTTCATTGTCCATAGACCATACATTGGCACCAAAGTTAACCAGGAAGGTGATACAGTTAATATGGCCGTTCTTGGCAGCATGGTGCATCGACGTGTAACCTTGTAAATCATTCTTGTTCGGGTCACCTCTGAAAGCACATGGTATTTTAATGTATTTATATCTTAAACAGACTATAAAGTTTTTGAGTTGTCAAAATTCATAGAATTGCAGACGACATCTAAATGTAATAGAAATGTGTAAAAAATAAAAACAAGAAAGAAAGGGATAAAACCTACAGGACTTAGTGTTCCTGAAAAAAGTGAACTTTTTATTTCATATCCCATGAACGGAATTTCGAGTACGGAAATAATGTTAATGCTTTAGTATGCTTGTGCATAACATAGCTCTATAAAAATGGTAAAATATTGTCTCATTCGATATTTTTTATGATATATGCCTTGATAATCTTTGACTAAAAGAAAGGAAAAGTATTTTGTTGTTGTTGAATTCCCTGCGGTATGAAACTAAAGACGTTACACACTTTGCTTCACAGCTCCATACAGAATGGTTATAGTTTTAGATTACATTAAAGAAAAATCGAAAAAATATTATCCCCGTCTCGTAAACGAGTTCTAGCGTCTCTTTTTGGTTGTGTTTATAAAATTTGGATGATTTATCATAAATCTTAATTTCGTGTACCCCAAAAATACATATTGAAGATTAATCCAGAACATGTACAGAAATACCAAGTATTTAACGCATTACCAGACGACAAAATGGGTTAAATATACGGCTTCGTATATGAATGCTAGAAACGTATATGGTGTTACACTATTTCTACGATTTTTCACCATTTTTAAACGTCACAACTATGCTTTATGGTGTAGAATAGTCCATACCATTCGCTTTTGAATGAACTCTTCTAACTTACAACCGTCATTTGAGTCGAAGAAATAAATCAAACGTAATAAATTAATAAGAAGATCGGTAACTCCTTTTCTCCTTAGAATTCAGGGACTAATGGCAAAGCTCATCAATCTTCGACGAGGCAGTTCAACTGTGATATCAAACAACGTTACTTTGCATAATTCATAGCCAAGAATATAAATGAAAAAATAAGTTATTGGCTAGCGACTTAAACGTCGTAAAAAGTCAATCGATTGTTTGATCGACACCGCTATCTGTCAATTAAAGGGTTGTTTGGACGCTTTCCCATTACAAGACGGCAAAAATTTAGTCCAAATTGAGTGGATGGGCAGTCGACGATTAAAAGATTATATTCTTTTAATCCGACTTTATGGGAAGAAAGCATTGCGTAAAATAATGAAATTGCTTGAACCAAGTAATTTCTTCATTTTACAATGTTTTCCAAATTGTTTTTCTTGGAGGGCGTCAAAATGAGTCACTGTGAGGGAATTGGTTAACCATTCAAGAAAGTAATAGATGTAAAGAACAGTTGAGTATGTTGTTTACTGTTCAATTACAGTGTACATGTATATTCTACCACGCAGTTTCTCATACAAAGCAATGTTTACCTAACCTCTAAAAGTTGATTCAAAATGAAGAAGGACCACCGAATATCAATAGAATTTAAAGAAAACTGCACGCTCGGTCTCAATATGCTCTATTTACATCAGTTGTATAACCATTGCACGCTGCATGAACAGAAATCGTGGTTGATATTAGAAAACAGTTTCCTAGTAAATAGACTATACTGAAGCACCACCTTCAACTGAGTAAATCGGTTCCTGTAAACGTGTTAATGAGGAAAAGAAATCTTTTTCCAAAATTTCAAGGAAAAGAAAACACTTATTTATTAACGATCTCGCTTTTTTACACACCTCAAGAAAAGGCTTGTGAAAGCATTGTGGAAAAATAAGACATTGTTTCATACAAGCAATTTTTTTCATTTTCCACAACCTTTCCCTGCTCAAAAAGACAAAGATTTTATAAAATTTCATCCACTAATATGTTCGTCTACTACTTCGTTCAGTTTGGACCACTCAAAATTGAGTCGTCCTGGAATAAATTGGCACCTCCTTTTCATTCCCATTCCCACAAAAGCCCTCCTTTTTAACCCCCCCCCCCCCGAAACAAGTTTTGGAGAACCTTGTGTAAATTGAAGAACTTGTTTGTATCAAGCAATTTCGTCATTATCCACAATGATTTCTATTCACGAATACGAAAATTAATAAAAAAAGAAAAAGAAAAGGACTATTCATCAACTTGAAATTTTCGTCTAAAGATCCTTTCATTTTGGGACCAGCCTTCAAATTTGTTGTGTGGTAATGGGTTAATAATTCGACGAGACAAAATCTTGACAACGTAAAACAGCCTTTTATTTTAAATAACTGATAACAATATATGCAATAAATGGCAGGTCGCTGCCGTATACCTCGGACTAGATGGTCGTTATGGAATGTCGGGTTATAAATTGTCATCTGACCTATATATTTTATTACAACTTCTATTTGCTCTGTGCCACAAACATGTCAATAAAATTTACAAGCCCGCCATGAACTTGTCATTTTTTCTAAGTAAATTCAGAAATCTTATACAATTTGAGAGTCCGTTTGTCCTTGTTTAAAAATTGATAGTCAATACTGCCGTAATCTAAAATAAAATGATGGATCGCTAGCCAAATCGACTGTTCTTTGACAAGACAGTTTGACGAAAACATTAAAATGTATTACAAAATATTTATTATATTGTCGGGGAAATAAAACATGCAAATCGTTGGTAGGAGACATTACCGTCGTAACTACAGCTTGAATTAGCTGTAGTTTTCATGTTTACGTCACCAACCAACGAAGGCGTTAGATATAAATGCAGGGGTCAACATTGTGCTTCAGGTCTAAATTCATGATCTAATTGGTCAATAAAAAAAATATTGACAGTAGCGATTCGTATATTGGTATCTGAATGAAGACGTAGTGTACGTTAACGCTAGACAGACATTACGTTCACCATGTTTTACGTCATTGTCCCATACAATCCGATGTACCCGCTCCTGACGGTTTATTCATTTGAAAATATCAATGAAAAGTCGATACAGGTAAGGCGTGAAATAATACCTGCTTGGGGCTTAATAACCGTTAGGTTCTATTACCCTATTCCACAAGCGTTTCAAATAAAAATAGTGGATTTCGAATCAGGAATCCATTTTAACCCATGCCGTACAATGCCCTTTTATTGATCGCAGAAGAGAAGAAAAAACATTGTGATAAAAGTAACTGTTACTTATAACAAGCATTTACCTTCTTTCTCACAACATTTCATATGCTATCTTGCAGTTACTCCTTTTTTCCGGACAACCATTTTATCTATTTTTCAAGAATTAACCAGGAATGGTCTCGTTGAACGCGACCAAAACCTCTTAACTACAGCTAAATTCAAATTAAAGTCACGAGATTTTGGTAGTCATCCGATGATATTTTGTATGGATGCAATGCTTGTTGCGCAAAACAAAATATTTGGAAATAGAAAACAGTTCATGCATATGCCAATCGTGATTGATTAAGAAGCAAGTGAAATGGCCATTTCATTATGAACTATTTCAACCCTTGTAATTCTGTAATAAAAGGAATAGTGGAAAAGGGATTGTTGTAGAATTGTGTATAGCAGAGAAATTTAGCCTATACCAATTCCATTGTTGTTTCTGAATATGGGTCATTCTACCTTCCTTTATCGCATTAAAGAATTCTTTTTTACGGACGAACAGCTTAAAAAATGGAAGTAAAAAATACCGCCGTTCTACAGATGCTTGGGTATATATATTTTTTTTAATCCGGATAAGTTTTGTTTTAATGTATTTCATTTATTTGACTCGAAGCAAGGAGGGTCTTATTGTTAAACTACCCGTATACAGTTAATTCCAGATCATCGTCTAGATCTTTAAAGTTCAAGTACAGTAGTTTCGAGGGAAATATCATTGTCCTTATCTTTCATGACATGTTCAACACATACATACAAAGTTGGTAAGAAGGCAATTATCTCTGTACCTATAAACGCAACAGATGCTGCATCAGCATCATAGTCTCTTCATGGAGTCAGTCTTTCAAGGAAGTAAGGCGCTTGTCGATATGGCGATACTTCCTTCTCGTCAAATGTCTTGTTCCTCCGACAGCGCATCGGACCAACCTATGGAAATCTTCGTCTGTTCTGTACAGATTAGTCGGTCCAAATCAATATACCAGAGTGTACATTGAAAGAAGCCGGCTGTGACGTCGGTATCAGAAAACACTCGACTTAATGAGGTTGTCTTTCTCCACAAGGAAGGTATCACCAGCGTCTGTGTAGTTTTTGTAGGGATTCAGTATTAAGTTGAAGCTGTGGCCATGACTTGTCCTTGGTTCTAAAGTTGACTGATTTATGATTTATTTCAGGTTTCATTTTTTATTTCACGCCAGAATTACAGATTTAAACACAATTCTCAATTAAATGTTGGTAGTTTTACCAATTAATCTGACTGCAACAGTCTTTAATACAAAATACACGTGGAATATAATTTGAACCTAACGGTATTCTCACATTTTCCCTTACCCCCTTCTTCCCACCAGGTAAATGGTATTATTGGATTTTCAAATGTGGGAGAATCGGGAAGACATACTGCGTTGTATGCTTTGCCTGAAGATCGAATATTGATTTTCGCTGTATTTGTTGTCTTGGCAATAGGTAAATTGTTTGTTGCATCAAATTACACTATAAACTATTCCGCTATATGTTAGATGTCATAAAATATGTGTAACGAGTAACTATTTGAAGTTTAAGTTACTAAAAAAAATGGCTTTAAAGCCTATGACTTATAAAGCAATGATTTGTTTTCACTATGGCTAGTTAGTTAAAATGAACTTCACACAAACTCTTGTGCTTTTATAAGTCACAGATGGTAAAATGTCACTCGTTTACATACAAATTCAAAATGAAACACATAGGCGGCTGTGTTGTTCTAACCAATTATAGATGTACAAGTTATTGTGAATTTTACTATACAGCTATAACTTGTACATCTACTTACTTATAATAATGTTTAATCGTTATACATTTAAAATAGTCATTTTGTAAGCGTGGTCGCAGATCCGTCCTTATCACGTGACAGATTTTTCGGTGTTGGACTGTTACTTGCTATATAATACAATAATAAACATCAAATTGACAAAAAAGGGGAAAGATTTAAACTGATGCACGAAACACCGATCCTTAAACCCAATACCACACAACCCCGCATTTTTACGCACAGAAGAAATATAGCTATAGAAAACATTATGAGAAATAGCTTGTAACAATCAATGATTTATTTAATCTTTTCTCAGAATGTTTTCTACCTCATATAACCATTGTTTTGTATTTTAACCAACTTTGTTTGTTTTTCGTGTACCAATGCCTTCTTATTTTTTTTCGTTTTAGGAATTGGTTTACCAATAGTCACACCAATATACGCCCCCGAAGATAAAAACTTTGGCAAATACTGTGTAAAATGAAGAACTGCTTGTCACAAGAATGTCCAAAATATTTTCTACCCCAAAAGACAAAGGTTTTTTCAGCTAAAAGTTATCGTCTGCAACTTTTTTGATTTCGGACAAGTCTAAAATGTTGTCGTCTGGTAATGGTTTAAAGTAACACGATAGACTATTCTTTTGTAGAAGTTCTTTGACTGTTCAGTAGTTTATTCTTCATTTCATCGCCAGGCTTTCATCAATATCACGAACCAAACACCGTTCTTAGACCACCTTTGTTACTTTGTTTCACACTTTTGGATAAGCCGTTTTAACCCATTAACATACGATAAAATTTTAGACCTGTGCAAATTCAAAGAAGTTGCGGACGACAATTTTTGTCGATGAAATGTTAAAAATATTTGTCTTTTGAGGTAAAAAAACCAATGTGGATAATGAAGAAACTGCTTGTGACAAGTAATTTTTTCATTTCCACCATGTTTTCCAAAGTATTTTTCTTGAGAGGCGTCCAAAAGCGTCATTGTATTGGAGTGGGTTTAAAGATACTCTGTATTCATGATATGGAAATAAATACCCGTGGTCCAGGAAAACGTACCTAAATGAAAAAAAATATGATGATTATTTTCTCCCAAATTCTAGAATAAACCATCTTTCTGGTTCACAAAAATAAAATAAAAAAAAAAAAAAAAAAAAAAAACCCACATCGATATCATGACAAAGCCACAACTGTTTTTAAACACTAACTTATTAATTACAATACGATCGAATTTAGACGGATCAATTAAAAAAAAAAAAAAAAAGATGAACATTTTTATTTGATGATTTTTTAACGCGCATTTTGCGATAGAAAAATTGTACATAATAAAGAAATTGCTTGTAACAAATAATTTCTTCGTTTTCAACAATGTTTTCCAATACTTTTATACTTTTCTTTGAGGGCGTAGCAATAATAAGACGATTGTGAGGTCACGAAACATTGTAATTTTATTAACATCACAATGTAACATCATTTAGGCAGATTTTCCAAGATAACGGATCAAACGGCCTATTTTAAAAATGGCACGGTATATATCAAGAATTTAGAACACACCTGCTGAACATTTCGATAAATATCGTTGATAAATATCTTTATCAATCAGGTCACACTAAAGGATGACAGGGGTCCTGTCTGGCACAGGGGTATGGACGCCGGACTCACGAGTGAAGTGGGTGCAACGAACATGTCGAAAGCTTAGTGTAAAAACATCATAAGTGTCTATACTTTGTATAGACACTTATGATGTTTTTGCGCTAAGCCATCGATCTGTTTGAATCCGTGCCGCGCTGGTTATCTCATGCATGAAATGTCCCTGTCCAAGCACAGGACTAGCTAGAGTTATACAGTGGGTGTCAATGGATCTGCGCTGTCAATCAAAAAGTGAATTGACCAAGCAAATCGTTCATTCATGCCGAAAGTAAACTTTTTACATAAACATATTTAGATAAGCATTTTTCGTCTTGGCGACTTAAACGTCGTAAGTACAGTCTATTTTAGCTGTATGAACGACTTTTAGGTCGCAACTAAACATTTAGCTCACCTGAGCACGAAGTGCTCAAGTAGAGGTATTGTGATCGACCATCCTCCGTCGTCCATCCATCGTCCGTTCATCAACGATTTCTAAACCACCGGACCAATCAAGATGAAATTTGGCATTTTCTGTTCGTGATGCATTTTTGTTGATTTTTTACCAAATGTTTGTCTTCATCTGCCCTACCTCATATTATCGGCGTTTTGTGATTCAATGCTGTGTCATGGGAAAAGGAGGCATATTGTCAAAATTCTTTTTATTCGCAACTTCTGCATTTGTTGAGGGATTTTGATGATTTTTTCTCGAAATGTTTGTCCTCACGTGCCTTACAGTGCATTATCAGCGTTTTGTGATTCAATGCTGTGTCATAGAAAAAGGAGACTTATTGTCAAATTGTATGTATGCCCAACTACTTCTACAATTCATGATGGCATTTGATGAAGCATTTGAAACCCTGGTTATATCATTACCTTTCCTTAATTTAAGTAATATCAATTGGGTCCCATAAGGGCTACCCCCCTAATGAAAATAGCAAAGAACATCTTTAACAGATCCTCTTGTGAGACCCGGAAATTGAATGTTTAGCATCACCTGCTGACCCTTTTTACAAGTTGTTAAAACAAATCCCCTTTGTTTCAATTCAGCTTCACCATGATGCCACATTTTTTAGAGAAATAAAGGACGGAATCTTCAAAAAGTCTTTGGACAAACTTTTTGCTTGAGTACTCTATTTGGGGAAATTTGTTTTAATTCAATAGGAGAATTAGTTGAGCGATTAAAGTCCACCAAGATCCTCTTGTTTATTACACATAACTGACCATAACTTTTTCAAAATAACGCTGTATGATATGAGCCTGTGCGTGACATTTCCAACAATTTCGCAGGTGCGTGACTCGCACACATTGAGTACACAGGACAGCCATTCGGAGCAATTAGAATATTCGCCGAATGTTTAATGAAGCTTTGGGTCAGTATCTATCGACAGAGCGCAGAGTGAAGACTCTGATTAGACTGTGCGGATGCACAGGCTGATCTGAGTCTTTACGTGGCGCACATATGTAATGGTATGAAATGTCACGCACGCGCTAATATGTAACTCGAACTGCCTGTGGATTCAGTTTGTTTTGTCACCGAACCGCCCATAAAAAGAATTGTCTAAATCCGCTACTGCTAGAGAACAAAGCGGAGTAGAATTTGATTACGTAAGCTATTTGTATTTCCTAGTTTGTTTGTTTGGGTTTTGGTTTTACACCACTTTTAACAGTATTTAAGTCATATCGCGACACCTTACCATGGATTCCTGGTACTTCACACTCCAGTACAATCACTGCCCATTGGTGGGCGAAAAATGTCGAAAAAGATATTTGCCGCGACCGGGGATCGATCCCTGGGCCTCACGATTGGGAGTCCGATGCGCTACCAACTGCGCTATGGCCGGGGCTGCATGTTCCTGAACTGGTAGTGTACACAAAGATCAGTCTGATCTATGTCTTTACTGCTTACTTGTCATTCATTCAGCAGATCTAGGCTACTTTGCCCTAACATATTTTGTAGAGGGTCATCAGATGAATGTACTTGTCGTCGGTGGGTAACCAAAATATCAAAATTAATTTCCAGTCTAAATGAATAATTTCATTGGTCGACTGATTATTTGATTGACAGCAGCGATTTGTCAATTGATAGGTAGCCACTGCCAATCAAAAAGTCGATTGAACAGTCAACCAGCATTTAGTCTGAAAGTAAAAAGTTTAACTCCTGTATTTATGTTAAGCATTTTTGTTGGTTTGTCGAATAAAACGCCGTTGCAACAGCTGAACTAACGACGTTCAGGCCGCCAACTATGCAACGATTTTTTGTGTTTACCTAACCATGTATTATACAAATAATGTCGATTATAATCTCAGTCAAAATATCCTGTCGGGGATCATTGAGCGGGACCAGCAACTCCTCAATACTGTTTCCTCAAAAAAATTAGACTCGAGCTCGAATTTAACTGCAATTCAACTGAAAGAAACGCGTTTGCAATTGAATTTTTGCGGATACGGTCATCGAAAAGCGGTATATTTCAATGAAGTGAAATGATGTTAATCGCCATTATTCCCTATATGTTTGAACAGACAATTTAACAATTGACAAGTGACTAACAACCAAGGAATGGCGCCTACAATTTGTTGTGGATTTATTTCGGATAATAGACAATTTAAGGTGGTTGTTTATGCAAAACAAAGTGAAGTAGCAGCAATAGAATGACGTAATGTATACATTCCTAGTCATTATACCTGGTGAGCTGACCCGAACTCGTTTTGCTCAAACCCGTTTCCCATCATTTGTAGATCATCATCCATCTTTTGTTCTTAACCAATTCCCACACAACCGAATTTTAGACTGGTCCAAATTGAAAGAATCTGCAGACGACAATTTCAAGTTAATGGAATTTTAAATGTTTTCATCTTTTTGGATAGAAAACATTGTGGATAAGGAAGAAATTGCTTGTAACAAGCAATTTCTTCATTTTCCACAATGTTTTCTAAAGCTATTTTATTGAGGTGCGTAAAAAGGAGGGATTGAGTTGGAATGGGTTAAAAAATTCTTGACATTTTGTTTAGTCTACCAATACGGACATGCAGGGTGAGACATCCCTCACTAAGAATTCTTAAACTACACGGCGATCCTATAGCTATCTTTCTTGTGCAACCTTATCAATAATGCTAAAGAACTTTGAATGGCCTTTAACCCATTCCTACACATTTCCTTCTCTTCATGCCCCCCTAGAAAAAAGGCTTTCGAAAATATTGTGGGTAATGAAAAAATTGCTTTTATCAAGCATTTTTTTCATTATCCTCAATGTTTTTACCCCCCCCCCCAAAAAAAAAGACGAAAAATAAACAATTCAATAAACTTGACATTATCATCAGCACCTTCTTTCAATATGGTCTAGTCTAAAATTTTGTTATTTGGAAATCGGTTAAATATGGACGTGGTAGGGTGGAATTCTTTTATTATGAAGTTCTAAATGCAACCAAACTTTGTAGGACTGTTCATTTGAGACATTTCTTTATGGAGATGTGGCAGATTTACAATGACGTCACAAGTTGGATCATCGTGCGACCTATTTAAGGCTTAGTTATGTACTTTTATTCTTAACGTTTCCATTTAACCCAAAGCCGTTTTTTTTTTAAACTAAAGACTGGTCTAAATTAAAAGGGATTGCAGACAAAAATGAAAATTTGATGTAATTTGAAATGAAATCATCCGATGTGCTGAAAAAATGGTGGGAAAAGAAAAAAATGCTTGTCATAAGCAATTTCTTCTTTTTCCACATTATTTTCTCATATACAAGATCACGGGTTTGTACAGGAAAGGGGTTAAGCGATAAACTGATTTGTTCTTTATTAAAGAGGTGCAATTTTTTTTAAAAAAAATGTTGTTGTCGTTTCTCTGTTGACTATTGTTTCAAAAATGTACCGAATGACCTATAAAGTCAAAATAATCTAATTTAGTATTATCTTTCGAGAAAGGTGACTTCTGAGTGGGTAAGAAATTCGTTTCATAACTCAATGAAAAATATTATTAAGGAATTAGGTCGGTAGTATTGCACATACAGGAAATCCGTTAAAACATCTCAACAAGTGTTTGCTTACGTAATATTCTCTTATATTGTCAATATGTATTGACACTATTGAATTACAATAATTGATGTGATTAATATCGGTTCGTAGGTTAACATATCGTGGTTAGATCTTTGTTTCATACCTTGATGAAAAAAATATTCTCTTCATCTAAATGGTTTTATCTTACATTGGCCCAATTCCCAAGAACTCGTTTGTTTTATATTCTTGTTTGTCCATTCGCACTATAGACAAAAGCCTACCTATGTTTACACCCAGTTGATCAAGTATACATCTTTAGAGGTTGTGAAACGGGAGCTTTTTTTACTCAACCACTAACAAAACCATATCAAATGCATTTAGCCCTGGAGTAAGGACATTGATATTGTAAATGTCTCCATAGATGGGTGCACTTTTTATTTCAAATCAAAAACTTATACCATCGGACCTTTCAGTTTATAAAACCAATGGTAGCTTTAAGTATAAGATATCAGATGAAGGGCCATTCTAACAGTGTTTACTCTTCTTATCTTGGGCTATTATGGTCTGAAAGAGGTTACTTAAATGTACATTCCGATGTGTAAATAGGCCGGTCATTTAATAGATCCTTCCTGTACGATGGGTGAAAGATTGAAAGGTTTCTCTCTATCCTAACTCTAAGATTACTTTAGAGAAAGATTTTGACTATAAATGAGTTTCAAAAGATCCGTAATCTACTGAGATTAGTGTATGAAATAACACTTAAAGAATCTTCGAAATACTTTAAACTTTTGACAGAAATCATTCAGTTGATTTTAACTCCGCATTAAAAAAAACTAAGTTTTACAGAATTCACAGTCACTAGTCTCCTGTTATCTATGTTCCTTTCACTAAGTGATCAAGGTCTTTAGCTCTCTGTTAACCCAGTCCCAGACGGCAATATCTTAGACTGGCCAAAGTTGCAGACGACAATCAAATTTTGGATTTTTCAACTTTTTCAAATACTAAAAGCTTGCTCCATATTTGATAGGAAACAAAGCAACATTCTTCGGTTTACTTAACACATTTCCACACAATTTCGCCATTTAAACCTTAAGACAGTTGCTCTAAAAACACAATGAAAGACTGCTTATTAAATACAATTTCTTCATTATCGACATGTTTTCTCCCATGAAAGAAACAACAACAAAACAGTTGTCCTGAACTTGAAACTGTTTTTCAACGAGTTTGCACCTGACCAAAATATTGGTAATTGGTATTCATTTGCTTTTCTCCAAACACACTATTTTTCTCCTGTAGTTCTAATAACGTCCGCTAATACTCTTATTTTGAAAATAATTTTGTATCTGAACAACTGTATTTATTATGCATACGTACATGACAGAAATTTGTCTTTTGTTTCTTCGATTAACTGTAAACTGTAAAAAAATACAACAACAACCAAAAACCCTCCTACCTACAGAGGTATAGACCGCGGTTAAGAGATCTACAAATTGAGGTATCACACCAATAAGGGTGTTGTGTGTTGTAGAAACATTAACACATCGTCTCTGTCTAACCTTAAGATTGAATTCCTTTCCAAACAATCTAGCACATTAACACATTGGAGAAACATAACTATAAAATAGTGTGCAAAAAAGAAAAAAAATGCCTTTCTCACAGTATTTTCTACCCATTTGACGCTTGTTTTTTTGTTTTGTGTGTGTGTGTGTGTTTGGTTTTATTTTTTTTTATTTTTTTTTTTTCATGTTAAGCTCAATTTTAAATGATCGTCTACATCCCCTCTGACTTTGAACAAGTCTTAATGGTTTTCGTCTGGTAATGGGTTAATAACCTGTAGTAAGACGTTATGGTCTCCAACCGGCGATACCCCCCCCCCTCCTTTTTTTATTTCGTTCTTTTCATACAAGCTCTGATTTACATTATTGTAGTAATAGGATAATAGCATAAAGATCGTCTTAATTCTTTGCAACCTCTAAGTGCTGAATTGATACGAAAGGAATTCTTTTCAAAAAGTGATATGTCTTTCTTGATTTATTGCAAAAGATAGCATTTGTCAGATCAACCCAGTCATTTATTAAGTTTATCACAGGTAAAGCTCAACTTTCCTGTTAATTTCACAAAAACGTGTACTTCTCGAATACATTAAAATCAGATTTCTGGGAAATTCCTTTAATCAATCGATCTACAGCTCCCCTAACGACAATGTGCTCTAGGTGAGCTTTAGTGGCAGTGTATCCGCCGTCCATCGTCACAAATTACGTTTTGGATACTCTTGAGGTTTTAGCTTTTGAGCAATTGTGACAATTCATGAGAAAGTTGGTTTTGATAAATTTTTATCACTGCTGGGATAGGTCACAAAGCAAACAAAACAAAATAATAAAAAAAACTTGACAACTTAGATGCTACAATTTTATTCAGTTGATCTTCACACTACTGTAAAATAATACCGTAAAATTTTGTCGTTTTTACGGTATTTTCGTCACGGTTTTGTTCCGTATTTTCCCATTACAGAATCTGACCGTAAAAATGTTGCATTATGGGTAAACTAATTTGAACACCGCAGACATTTTGCTGACAACTGTCACTTATTTCGAATCGAATTTGGATGCTTGCGTTGATCTAGGTCGATAGAGTTCAGATGGGGTTAAAAGAAGTTGTGGTATGATAGACATCACCTTGTAAATTGTTAAAGAACGCAACTGAGAAAGGTAACTATCTTTATTCTGCTCTTTTATTTTTCAGATTACCCCACCCATTACTGTTTACTTTCATGCAATATCTATGTTTTGACTGAATGATATTAACATGCGTGTTACACATATGGATAGTTTTGTAGCTTTGATGGCCAACGTTAGGATATAGATATATGCTTTGTGATGCTCTTTCCAGTCAAATAAAAAAAATGGCGTTTAACAGGGAAACCCGTCTTTTTACTGGTACTTTTCCGTTTTTTTGACAATTATCGAAAACTTATTTGTTTGGTTATAAAGACACGTAGTTAGTAAAAAATCTCTTTATTAAAGGTAAAAAGAGATTAAATATAGATAAATAAATATAATATATATAAATATAATTTGTTGGTGCACATTTGTAAACTCTGTATTTCAGGATTAGTTGTTCTGGCTTTGCCTGAGTGTATCATGGTGTTTGATGACCGGTATTTACAAAAGTATTAATTATTACCCTAGCCCCATCTTGCTATCAACATGGTGAATGCAGACTGAAATCCCCCTAACAGGTAAGTTATATAATCTTGGCCAAGGATTGAACAATGGTTGAAGTGTATAAATTTTACTTCTATCATTTGAATTATGAGTTCACATGGCTGATTTTTTTTAAAGAAAATATGCACTTTTTTACATTTTGATGTGATACTATTCGAGTCATCTTACAGACATTTGCAGAAAGGTCACTGACGAAACTTCTATATTTATGGATGGATTTAAAAATAACTAGGCACAGTTGTTCTTCTTGTTCAGTTCTAGTGTCATGCAAACCGTTTGTTGTGATACCTCCAAGGTCAAGATCACAGTTGAAGGTCAAACAATAAAATTAACTTTGTCTGTAGTATAACTTCTATATTTATGGATGGATTTAGTATAACTTGGCACGGTTGTTCTACTTGGTGAGTGCTAGTGTCATGCGAATCGTGTGTTGGGATACGTCCAGGGTCAAGGTTAAAGTTAAAAAAACATTCTGTGTACCATATTCTCGGTAAAAATCAGCGGGCTCGACATGTTGTCCCTGGACAACCTATTTCTCGTTAAATACAACCTTCCTACCAACACTGTTTAGTTCAATAAAAAATATAAAGTTGTTTGTGACAAAAAAAATTTTCTTGAATTTGGACCACAATATTTGAACGAAGTATAAGTTATGTAATATGTCTTATATATATCCGTATTTTTATTTTAGGAGGAATTCAACCGGCCCTGAATCCAAGATGGTACAATTCAGTGGAAACAAACAACACAGATTATATGAAAACTACAGAGGAGGATTGATCAGTACTGTTAGAAGAACCCAATCTTCACCTTAAAAATATTATGATTCTTTTGTGTGATTTAATTGTGATCAGAATTTTTCATTGTTAAATCATGAATGATTCAATAAAACAAGTCATGGTTAATTCAATACATACTTTTTAGTCTCTTTGTTATGTTAACAGAAGAAATGTGTATATTTCTTATGGAAATGTTTGCCTATGTTTCTCTAGATATGTTGAAATGGTGTAAAAACATTTCATTATTCTATGTATAATTTACTGCAGAAGGAAATCATTTTGATATGAATGTGAAAAAAACGGTCTTAATGCCCCGTAAAATTTTACGGGAAAAGACCTGGCAGCTGGTTTCCAGGACAGATCCCGTAAAATTACGGTTCATGCGTTAAAGTATACCACCGTAATTTTACGGGATTGTCCTGGAAACCAGCTGCCGGGTTTTTTACTGTAAAATTTTACGGGATTTTTTTTACATTGTAGTTCAAGTGGCTGTCTTGATAAAATCTTTATCTAGTATAAACATGGCGGATCGTCAGTGTCAATCGAAAATCGATTAACCTATGAAATTAAAATTTTAGACCGGAATTGAACCGTGAACACTCAGCACCTACATCTCAATCAAAGGCAGGTCATAGAACTCGATTGTTTCTAGTGCAGAATTGCCATTTACATTGCGGTTTGCTAATTGAAGGGTAGATGTGTACCGACAGCCTAGAGAATGTCGTGCCCAAACGTGTGTCAGAGAGTTGGACAGATGTGGCGGTGAAAGTCTTATGGTATGGTGGTGTTTTTGTGTTCAAGGACATTCTGCCTTTGCAGTTATTCAAGGAAACTTAAGCTCTAACAAGTACAGAGATCAGATTTCGCTACCTTCTTTGTTCCCCTTTATATAGAGACCCTGGTTTTACGTTTCAGTGCGATAATTCTAGACCTCATACAGTATTTCTAAGACAGGACATTCTGAGAAATTCAGAAATTGTAGTTTTAGAAGGTCTTCATGCAGTCTTGGCCTCGATCTGATTGAGTATAACTGGGGCGAGCTAGGACGCCGTGTCCGTTAATAAGTCAAACCATCTCAGACGTTAAGAGATCTTGAATGTAAATATAGTACAATTGAAAAGAACGTAAATGATAAAGAATCTTAGAAAAGGGAAATGTCGCTTTCAACAATGGGTTTGCTAACTTTTTAGTTGTTGAAATTGTAAGGTGCTGAAGGAGAAAAATTGAATGTTGGTAACTTGAATAATGCAATGTCAGTAAAAATTATTTTATTCATTGAATATTTTTTGTTGTGACAATTTGATATTCATTGGGGAGACTGATTGGGAAAAGCTATTTCTCCAATACGATTTCCAAAACATAATTAACCGAAAGCATGCAGGCAAATTCTTATTACGACTTTTAACATTATTCTTTTAAATGATAAGTACACTAAGCACTGATGGTTACTTCTTCCAAACCACAGGGAGCAGTTACGTATGCGAGACTGATTGGGAAAAGCTATTTCTTAAATACGGTTTCAAAAACATAATAATTCTGAAGCGTGCAGATAATGCCGCCGTCATAGCGAAGTCGGTAGCGCACCAGACTCCCAAACTTCAATCATGGGATGTCATGGGTTCGATCCCCGGCGGCACATATCCTTTCCAACCTTTCCGACCAATGGGTGGATAATCGTAAACCTAAGTGGGATAGCAGCGTGAGGCTAGGAAAGGATGTAGTGGTAGTACTGGTGTGAGAAATACCAGGAATCCATTGTTAGGCGTTAAACCCAATTAAACCAACCATTGTTTGAGATAGACTACATTGTAAAACACAGAGCTTCTCAAAACAAATCAAAGCATTGAAAGCACTGATGGACGTCCCTGTTGGCAAAGAACAGTGATATGCCAATTTTGGTGGAGAAAAAGGCAGCTTTCGTAAAGAAAATCTGATTAGATTTTAAACTAGTCCTAATTGAAACAGTATGCAGACGAGTAAGCAAAGTTGGTACAAAATGAAAATTTAGGGCCATATGAAGTAGAGAACTTCGTGAGAAAAGAAGAAATTTCTTATTACAAGCTTTTTTTCTTTTCTTCTCTCACAATGTTTTCCACGTCTATATTTCTTTTGCGCGTACAAATGTGGGATTGTGGGGTACTCGGTTAAGCAAAACGTCTCACCTAGCACGATTGGATTAATAGGTAATACAGGATATTTTCTATTAGGGTGCCCCCCCCCCCCGTTCAGCAAAAACGCAATGGCCACACGCGTCATTTACCACTACTCGATAAGTAATTTGCCTATCAAGTTGGCTGAGTAGCTAATGTCCTGGTGTGAAAAATGACAGGAAGCCTTGGTTAGGTGCACCTACCAGCCACTGTATTACTGAAATACTACTGAAAGTGATGTTAAACCGAAGTCAGTAAGTCGCAGTCTAACTAGCTTTCGAGATCAATGCTTCATTCCGAGATGATTTTTTTCCCATGACAGTTTTAGACTGGTCCAAATTGAAAGGAGTTGCAGACGACAACGTATAGTTAATGTAATTTTAGATTTTTCAACGTTTCATGTAGAAAACATTATGTAAAATTAATAACTTGCTTGGTGCAAGCAATTTCTTCATTTCACACAATATTTTCCTAATTACTTTTCTTGAAGGTCGTAAAAAGCGTCATTGTACGGGAGTTGGTTAAGAAACTTGAACAATATTTGATTCGCGATTCATTTAGAATTATAAGATACAAGAAACAAATGAGAAATTCTGTATAAGCTTCTTTGACCAAACAGTAGTTTAATCTAAGTACTGAAAGTACTGTAAGCTAGCAAAGCATAGTTTTGTTAAATAATCTTCTTTGCCAAAGGTTATCATGACAAATTATAAGCGAGGCTTAAGCAATTCAGGAGTTAATCCATTACAACACGATACAATCTTAGACAAGTTCAAATTTAAAGAATATGCAGACGACAATTTCAAGTTGGTTGAATCTAGAAAATCTTTCCCTTATTGGGAGGAAAACATCGTGGTCAATGAAGAAATTGAATTTTTGAATCAGCGAAGTAAATCACAAATTAGGCTAAATTATTAATTTTGGCATTAGACCGTAGCATTCTGAAGGAAGGCAAATAATGCCACATTCCACGCTTATTTGGGTGTTGGTGGGTGATTTCTTATGTAAGAGGAGTCTTTACGTTTTAAAAAAATTATCTAGAATCCTCATATCACGCCATTTTTATAATGAACAATTGTTTGGAGAAGCCAGGCTTTGAAAAATGATAAATCGAATCTAATTGACCACTATTTCTCTTCTACCCTAAAAATATCCTACTGGATTTTCCAAACTGGGTAACACTGGTGTGCGTCTACAAAAAGTAGAACCCATAGTCTTAGGGTTGTCTATGGATTATGGAACCGAAACTATAGGTTCTCGATAGCGTAAGTGTTAACATATATAAAACAATAATTCAGAAAATCAGCGCATATACGCCAGAATGGTCTTGTCTCTGAAAAACACTGCTATTTCAGCTATTTTACAGAGTCAAGGTATAATAATTCTAAAACAATTTGAATGATTAAAACAGTTTGTTCCGTGCACAACTACACACCACAGATATTCATTATGGCAAGTTTCAATTCATTATAATTGAAAATATTGGAGGAGTTGCGCACACGCCAACAATACTAACAAACAGACAAAAAGACAGACGAACCGACGGCCAGGGCCATAAAATAATATGACCCTTCGGGCATATAAAAATGAAAAGAATAAAGTGCATGCTTTATTTGAGATTCGAGTATGTGCGAGTCCAGAGGTTGACAAAAAATGCAATAAATGCACAGTCGTTGTGTATGCGCCAAGATAGTTTTATTTACACCGTTTAATAAGACGAAACTCATAAAGCGTCAAGAACCTTAGGCTGGTCTAAGTCTTTACTATGCTCACATGGCTAATGGTTGGAAATGTCGAGTACAGACTCAAAGAGGAGAGAAACTAGATTCAAAGTAAAATTATGCGCAAAAGAGAATATTTTTTTATAATTGTTGAAAAGTAAAGTCATTTACTTCTTCATGCGTTTGATAAAGGATAAAAACATTTGACAACTGATGTAAGAAGGTAATAGATACATGTAGGACCTGACTTTGCATACTTGAGCCATATCAGTGGAGATGTTTCATGTGATCACTTGTTTATCGACATTATCATTTAAAATATCTTGTCATCAAATTCCTCGACCCTTCTAAAATCTTATTCTTATTCTGTGCAATGATTATCAACAAATTCAGACTCGTTTAAAATCTTATTGCAGAAAAGAAAATGCAAGCAGAAAGTGAATTGTAGCTAAATTATCTTTGTATGGCATACATAAATAATATTGCATTATGATATCCTACATATTATTTAAGTGGGCGTAAGAAAAAGGTGTCCCATTTTTACTCTGTTTCAGAACAAACTGGTGTTACGAAGTCCCCCTCCTGTCGACGAAATGCATGTTATGTAAAATATTTAGAATACAGGAGTAGACGACCGAAGTAATTATTGCGTGTTTTTCTTTTTTCTTTGAGGAATAAACGCATTACGAATCAATACCGAAATAAGAAAATGCTAAATGCATCTTCTGATATAGCGCGCGATGTAGAAATGTAAACAGTAAAATAATGAAAATGCCGTTTAACTCATTCCCATCCCCATTTTACGCACACTCCTCACCAAAAAAAAGTTCAGGAAACAAAGTGAAGAATGAAAAAAAAAGGCTATTTACAAGCTAATTCGTCATTTTCACATAGTTTTCTACCCAAAAAGATTAAAAAAATTCGAATTTCACAAACATATTTTTTTGTTTGCAACTTATTTGCATTTTGACCAGTTTAAGAGTTTTCCGCGTGGGAATGGGTTAAAATACCGTGTCTGGATTACTCAACCTTCGGTATCATGGTATAGTGAAATATCCTAATTTTCCTCGGCAATAAAAGATGTATGTCTATCGTAACATAACATTCTTCTAAAGTTTCTTTAGACAATCACCAATTATTCTACAGTGTGTGAATGTCCAGGCTGTTCAATATATGGGAAATTGTTAGAAATGTCTCGCACAGGCTCATTTGTTCTCATATTCTTATATTTCAATTTTAGTTTCGTCTATCATGATTCAAGCGTTTATTAGCTAAAATTTATTGCTGTTGCTGTTGTTGTCATTGAGGTATGTACATAAAAAATCAAGTCGCGTATTAGGGTTTTAAGTTCATCCCTCAATGAAATTGGGTGTAAGTTTGTCTGTATGTGTATGTACAATATGAATCGGAGCAAAAGAACGCCTACATGTATAGATAAAGACCCCGTCATGTGAGCAGGAAGCATCCTAGCAGCGATATCGTAGCCCTCTTTCTAATAATTTGCTGGCGAGAAGATTATTAGAAAAAGGGCTACGATATCGCAGCTCGGAGCATCCGGGAATTCGCGTTTCGCCGCTGTCAAAAAAAGCCGACTAATCAATCAAAACATTCATCCTTGCTCGGAAGTGAACTTTGAACACCGACATTTATGTTAAGCAGTTTTGTTGGTTTGGCGACTTAAACGTCGTTACTACAGCATCTGTCGCCGAGAGACGATTTGCCTTTTCTATGTCCCTGGCCACGAATTCTACAAAATACAGGCTTTGAATTTCCTCAAATAAACTGCAATATCGGACGATCAGTGTTCGGGACAGGTCATAAAACAGGGGCTTGAAAATGAGATCGTTTCCAGCCTCTTAGGTCATTCCAGATTTTTAATTCAAAACTGAAGATAAATTTAAGTATACTTACTGAACAAAAAGTTTGAAATCTTGTCAGCCTGCGCAACCCGCGCTTTCAGCCCATGATCGATTATTTTCGCACTTCATGTATGATCCTTAATATCATTAGTCTATATATTAGTTTCTTGCCGGGGAGCCGCCGTCATAGCGTAGTCGGTAGCGCATCAGACCAAATCTTCAATCATGGGATGTCGGGGGTTCGATCCCCGGCGGACGCACATATCCTTTCCGACATTTGTGTCTCACCAATGGGTGGATAATCGTAAGCCTAAGTGGAACAGCAGCTGGAAGCTAGAAAAGGATGTAGTGGTAGTACTGGCGTGAGAAATACCAGGAATCCATTGTTAGGTGCTCCAGCCGCCGCGATATGGCTTAAATACTGTTAAAAGTGGAGTTAAACCTCATTCAATAACAATTCTTGCCGGGGTATATAACGATTTATTCCCGTCTGGAGGAAATGGTGTCATATTTTCTACAGCCCGAAATAAATCGTCATATATCCCGGCAAGAAACTGTATAACTGATAATCAGAAGGAAAAAAGAGCAATTCAAAAGTAAAAATCGATACAGATGTCTAATAAATGTCGCGTTGAACGAAAAGAACAGGTAAATTAACAGCATTTGAACATGAAATGCATACCGTAAAACATTTGTCCGATAGAATTTTATAGAGCATGCTAACTGACTCCCACACATATTGGATTGAGATTCATGCAGCCTCATTTGAAGGTTCAATTATATCATATTGGCAAAGTCTACCTAAAGTAATAAATTTGTTTAGCTTGAAAATGAGCAGACAAGAAATGATGAATGATAATGATGATATACGTATTCCAGAGTTTTTTCGAGGAATGGTTTTAAGGAGTTTCTTACATAAAAATTCACGTGGAAAGTGAAATAAAACGCGACATAATTGACAATCGCGAACCCCGCCAACTGACTCATTTGGTCCCGCCCATTGACTCAAACAGGAAATTTCGCTTCGATTTTTGACGCCGTTATTTTGAAAAATTAATAGCCAGTACCATATAACAAATAAGTAGAATGGTTGGTTGGCGACCTAAACGTCGTAACTACAACTTGAATAAGCTGGAGTTACGATGTTTAAGTCGCCAAATCAACAAAAATGATTCATCAAAATGGGTTCAAACTTAACTTCCAGTCTAAATAAATGAATTCATTGGTCAAATGATTATTTGATTTACAGCCACGATTGGTAAATTTTTTCACGTTCTAAAAATATCGACCCCAAATAACAATAAAGATAGTAAAAATGAATAAATGTATCTAGTGTTCAAAATAATGGCTTATCTCGCCAAAATTAAGCTATTAAGTTTTAACCTAAGGTCGAAGTATTTACTTATTTTTCATAAATTATATTTTCTTGCCCTCAAAATAAAAATCGTTTAACACAACGATCATGTCGACTCACAAAGCGAATTTCAATTGACGACTAGAAAATCATGTCTACACTCTTGTGGTACATCATTCAAGTTGAGTAGATTCACAACTAAATGTAGAAGCATAATATCATAATTTGATTTTTAAGTCAGAATCTTTGAGAATAGAAGATTTGATCGAAATAGTGCATTTTTTATTAATCCTTTCCTGTACAATACCTAACACAATACCAGACGACAAAATTGTAAACTGATCAAAATTGAATGAATAAACGAGTGTAGAAAAAACGTATCGAATTACGTTTCGATAAAAGGTGGAATAGATTATTCCGAACAGGTTCTCTTTTTCCTATCATGGATTTTGTATATATTTCTTTGGTGCAATAAAATGTGGGATTGTTTAGTTATAGGTTACTTTCCTGTAACTTGAATTTTGTTTTAAATAACTTGAAATTTTAACCTCTCAGATAGGATCAGTATCAAAACTAGTTTTCAAAAAAGTTTTAAACAGCTTATTAAATTCTTTGGCAAATCATTATCTGAAACCAAATTAGGTGTGGTTACGAGGTTTCGGAAGATTAACCCACTCCCACGCAATGACACTTCTTGACGCCCCAAAGAAAAAAAAGCTTTGGAAAAGATTGTGTAAAATGAAGAAATTGCTTGTTACAAGCAAATTCTTCATTTTTCACATAGTTTTCTACAAACAGTTGATTCATAATATGTTCTACCGAAGAAAAAAAGCACCAACGTAAATTTGTCGTTTATGCATCTGGACAAGTCTAAAATTATCTAATATTGTAATAAAAACGATAGATAAGTTCCCCATTTTGACAGTAAAGTGTAATTGATAAGATCCTGGTAAACCTTCTTAAATATCTTTTATCACATGACATGTGTTTTGAGGACTTATCTTATCAGACAATAGTTCAATACATTGATTTTTCCACCGGAATAGAAATAGAGAAAAAATAACTAGGAAGTAATGTATTTCTGATAACATATAACTACACCTTAACGGCTCAAAAGCCTTTCCATTTATAGTAATCATACACATATTTTTGAGAATTTGACCTTTTGAAAGATATTTTTGAAATAATGAAGCATAACATGCCAAGAATGCTTATCACGTGTCATGCTGAACAAAATCCTCTACAGAGTTCTATTAGAATCAAGGGACTGAGAACACTTGAAGCTCTAACTGATGATTTATATTTATTTTTAACAAATGATCTTCTAACCAACTCTGGCTTAAAAGGGATAAGCAGGTGCCGTAGGCTGCACATTTGTGTAAACTGATTTTCGTCTATACCTTATGACAAATATGCGTATCCCTGGTTCAGTATGCCAAGGTTTAAAAAAAAACTGGTATTTATTCTTACCAATGTCACTTTCAAAGAAAAGGATCGTGTTTTTAACTGAGGTAGGCTACACAGGATGAATGTTTGCATGATTTAAGAGAGTTTTAAGCAATACCGAAACCGACAGTTGAGAATAATCTAAGAAATTCTGGGAGATTTTCAGAATGAACAGAGTGCACAGTAACGCTACCCAAGGACAAATTGGCAGATCGCTGACCACGCCTATTAACCTCCGAAAGGGTGTCGATTTAGATGTTAAACCATTCACCACCAATGACACTTTTAGGCGCCCCCCCCCCTCCCCGAAAAAAGCTTCCGAAAACACTGCCTCAAGCAATTTCTTCACTAACCACGATGTTTTCTATCCCCAAAATTAAAGAAAAAAAAAAATAAACACACACACACACACACAATTATTCACAACTTTTTAATTGTCGTCTGTAACTCTTTTCAGTTTGGACTGAAGTGCATGAGTAGATTTTTGATTGACAGATGCGATCTCTTCATTCACATAGAATTTTCTTCTCTAGGATTTAAATAAAACACCACTTTGGAATAAAACTTAATCGGTTTGATTAAGGGTTAAATATTTATGACCATTTTATACGTGGTTTTCGAACCATAGATATGCACACATTTTCCATAAATGTAAACTGATAACAAAGTTTGAAGTATAAAGAAGTCGTGTAGGTCGAGAGATATTGGGAACAAGGACCATGAATACTGATAGGGACTTAAGACTTGACCTGACGTTTGCTAAAAGTTAGCCCTGACCAGTCTTTGAAATTAAATGTAATCTTCTCGAGTGGTAACAGTAAATAAAATTGTTGTGAATCCGAAATATAAAGTATACATACTACTCAATTTCGAGCTTACTATAAGACCAAACAATGAATTGGTATATATACTTAGTTCCATAAATATATATTTTTTAATATTTGTTTTATTTCTCTTTTCATATTTCACTGAAAATAATAATGTTTGGTATCAAATTGTAGTGTAAAGTTTCAAGAAAACATCTGGCTTATCCTTCTTTGAAGCCAAAACAAGAAAAATTAAGTGTACACTTATTTTTGGAACTGAGCATAGAAATCAAATAGAATTGTAGGTTGCAGAATTTCAATTTAGCTTACCTTGCCCTAGGAGCTAAGGACCAGTTTATCTAGACTTAAATATTAAACCATAGACATTGCTTGGCAGATAATTTGAAATGCACAGAATACACTTTCAATCGTTTTTGAGGCTTAATATAAAGAGTTTTTCGGAAACAGTTTTTAAAATATTCATCGATATTGGAATATTAAAAGGAATCGGGGAAAAGAAAAGGTTTTTAAAAATATTAATTGTAATAATTGTAATAAAATGATGAATACATGACAGTACCAACAAGTTTACATGTGGATGTTTCTCAGACATTGAACTTTATGAACATACACAGAGTACATTTGATCCTATGTGACAGTCCCAACAAGTTTACACGTGGATGTTTCGCAGACATTGAACATTATGAACACCCACAGAGTACACTTGATCCTATGTGACAGTCACAACAAGTTTACATGTGGATGTTTCGCAGACATTGAGCATTATAAACATCCACAGAGGACAGTCACAACAAGTGTACATATGGATGTTTGGCAGACATTGAGCTGCATGGATTTCCAGAAAGAGTACGTTAACTGACGAATGGCTGGCCTAGTCCCATGATCTGCGATATGAATTCCATCTTAAATATTAAACGGCGTTATTTTGTTAAATATGTGGTTAGCAACTTGTATAAAAACAATTAAATGGTTGGTTGGTTACTTTAACGTCGTAACCTGAATAAACTGTAGTTACGATGTTTAAGTCGCCAAACTAACAAAAATGCTTCACATAAATGTAATCCAAAATCGGAGATCTAAGTTTACTTCCAGTCAAAATGTAAGATTTGGTTGGCATATCCATTTTTGATTGACAGCTGATATCGGTCAATTATTCGCCGATTCTCTACGGACACTTTGTGTCGGTAACTAGCTGCGGATTGCACGGGTGACTACTCTGGTCAAACCGCATGAATGTAAATATATATTTTTATGACAACCAGTTGTTATAGTCGATTACGTGCGTTATAAAGTCGAGGATAGGCTTATAAATAATGCATACTTTAAGCACCAATAAACAAAATACAATCCTCTGTTGGGTGTTCAACTGGTTGACTCATTTTACGATTACAAAAAACTATTCAAGCCGACCGGTCTAATTCGACAATTAATTATAATTAAATAATCAATCTAACAAAAGTAAAAAGCTTTAAAGAGTTGATCTTGGTCATATCACCCTAGTATTCATGCTGATCTCAATCCGCCGTTAACGGAGAGATGGCATCTGGTTCGGCACAGAAAAATGATCGAGATGTTCATGCTATTTACTAAGGAATGCTCGAACTCAGGTTAATCTTTAACAAATCTCGATCTAAGCCTTTTGTTTTTACATCCGTATGTGATGAAATAAAGTGTGCCGTTAATAACATTCCTAAATTTTGTGTTTATTGCAATTTTACCTGGGAACGATCTTGTTTATGTAGTTTAACATTTCAACCCATTCCCATACAGAGACGCTTTTAGACGCCCATAAGAAAAACATTGTGTCAAATGAAGAAATTGCTTGTCACAAGCAAGTTCTTCATTTTCCATTATGTTTTCTACCCAGAAAAGTGAAAAAAAAATCTGAAATTTCATAAACTTTAAATTTTCGTCAGCAACTCCTTTCAATTTGGACCAGTCTAAAATTTTGCCGTCGGTTAATGGATTAACATAGCTTGTGCTAGCCTTTAAAATATTTTGGGATCAAGATTGTTTTTGAAGGATCAGCACAGCAAAGAGAGAAAATGATGAGTACAGAGTTGAATGTTTTAATTGTCAACTGACTTTTTCTAGTGTATATTGGTTCACCTAGTATAAGTATCTTTATTGATTGATTGAATGGAGTTTAACGCCGCTTTTAACAGTATTTCAGTCATATCGCGGCGGCTGGGGCACATAATAACGGATTCCTCGTATCTCTCACACCAGTATTACCACTACATCCTTTTCAAGCCTCCAGCTGCTATCCCACTTAGGTTTATGATTATCCACCCATTGGTGAGAGACAAATGTCGGAAAGGATATGTGCCGCCGCCGGGGATCGAAAGCATGACAACCCATGATTGAAGATTAGGAGTCTGTATCTTTTAAGTTATGAAGTAAACATTGATTTCTAGAGTTTTCACAAGAACATAAGATGCATCACTGTAAATTATAGGGATCAAAATATTCCGTTTTGACCCTTAAAAATTCTTCATGACGTCGAAATCTCGAAGAGTCAAAACAGCATATTTTCATTTTTTACGGTTTGGTAGCCCTATTCTAATGACGAATTTCTAGTCAGTGTCCAATATATTTAGTCGAACGAACATCGTTAACCTTTTCCTGCACAATCCCTGGTTTTTACGTTCCTTTGATTTTATTCTTGAGAAAATATTGTGGAAAAAGAAGAAATTGCTTTTAACAAGCAATTTCTTCTTTTTCCACAATATTTTCTACCCTATAGGTTGGTTACTTTTCGAATTGAACCCAGTTTTGATTTTTGTCTGCAACTTCCTTGGATTTGGACAAGTCTAAAATTTTGAAAAAACGGGAAAGGGTTAATTTTATTTATTCATTTTACCAGATACAAGCACGTTTTGTCCCATTACTAAACGACAAATTTCAAACTTGTGCAAATTAAACGAATTTGCAGGGTTGATAGAACTTTAAAGTTTCTTGTCTTTTGTCTTGAAGGGTAGAAACATTGTGCATAATGAAGAAATTGCTTGTAACAGGCCATTTCTTCATTTTCCACAAAAAAAAAAATCTAAATTTTCTCCTTAAGAAGCGTCAAAAAGCGGTATTGTGTGGGAATGGTTTAAATACCTGTCTTAAAATGCCCCCTATTCATTCCCTGTGTGACCCGTTCCTGTTCAAACAGTTCGCTTTTGATTGATTTTCTGCATATAGCAATATCTGATTTTGAGACATCTAATCTCTTCTTTAAAAGGTTGTATCCGGAGTCACAATTACGTCTCTGTTTTACGACTTAGAAATTTCCGTAACCATGATAATCTAATAAAGGTTTGTTCAAACAAAGTTGTAGGTGTTTATGAAAGATTAATGATATTTCACGCACTTCGGCGTTTCCAACGTTATCTTTTTATAGCTACTTTAAACCCTTGCCTTTTTATACGCCCGAAGTGTCGTATTATATGTTATGGTCCCTGTCGTCAATCCGTCCGTCCGTTCGTCTGTAAGTCCTTTAGTGTTTTGTGTGTGTGCGCAACTCCTCCTACATTTTCAATTGCAATGAAGAGAAACTTGCCACAATTAATCTCTTTGATTCCTACTTGTGCATGAGATAAAATATTTTGATCCTTTAAGTTTTTTAGCATTATCTGCCCTACAATTAGCTAAATAGCTTAACCCTTTGCTGTAAAGTCCCTTGTTTTTACGGCCCCGTGATTTTATACTTGAGAAAACATTGTGGGAAAAGAAGAAATTGCTTGTTACAAGCAATTTCCTTTCTTTTCCACAATATTTTCTACCCTACTGAATGATTTTTTTAAATTAAAGCCTCTTTAAATTTTCGTGTGAAAAACCTTTGAATTTGGACAGGTCTAAAATTTTATTAAACAGGGAAGGATTAAAATTACAATATATATATTTCTGGTCTCAATAGTATGTAGATAAAACAGTATATTTAATTTCCAGCCATTATCCAAAGACTTAAAATGGTTTATGGCTGTGAATAAAAAAACGAGCGGAAACGTATTTCTTTAATCCATTCCCACACATTCCCGATTTTTTACGCTCTTCATGAAAAAAAAAACTTTTAAAAACATCGTGGAAAACGAAGAAATTGCTTGTAACAAGTAATTTCTTTTATGCCCACAATGTTTTCTACCCTAAAGGAAAAAGGATTTTAGAATTCTACCAACTTATTATTGTCGTCTGTAACTTCTTTCAATTGGACCAGTCTTACATACCAGGAATCTTAACCCATTCCTACATAAACTTGAAATAGTCTCTTGCAATTTCTGTCAATTCGGATAAGTCGAAACTTTTATCGTCTTGGTTTGTTATAACTTAAACTATTAAAAAACAGCAAATATAAAAAGAAAAAAGAAATAAGAAAAGATAAAAAAAATATACACCTACCCTCGCATTATTATCATTCTCAATGCCTCCAGGTTCCCGTTTTCTGCTGCCAACATGGGCGGGGTCCGGCCATCTTCATCCGGGGTATTCATTTCCTTTCGATTCCCATTTCGAAGGATATCCAAATATCCATCACGTGCAGCACGATGGTACTTGTCCGCCATCACTACAGCTATTCCAAACGTGTGATTATTTACATTGAAAGTCACTTGTTGTCAGTTCTCTGTAATGCCATTAGTACAAAATATCAGAGAAAAACATTAGGAACTTAACATTCCTTGTAATACGACTATCGCAGACGCAGGGAGTGATTTTTATATCGAAATTGACAATATCGAGGCCTAAGAGCATAGAACATAGTATGGGTTATACATTTAATAGACTCATAGTATGTTTTTGCTCTAAACCCTAGATATAATTATAATATCTTTGTTCTCTAAATCGAGGTCACTTATTGGAATCGTCTCATCCAGATGATTTCAATAAATACCTACAATTAAGTATTTTTTTCTAGATATTAAGATCACACCCCCTTTCACCTGTAGATTTGTCATAGGTCCTCTACGGTCGCCAACAAGGAAGGTATGTCAAATCCACACAACGTTAACGATTAAATCGCTCGATCGAGGCTTTCTTATCAGTAAAAACCAAAGTTATGAATTAATAAAGTCCCGCCGTCACAAGTCACATATCGGTAAAACTCGGCAGATTACGTAAAACAAGTATACTTCTCTTAGCGACAGAGCTACAACACTACATTCGGTAAAACTCGGGAGATTGTTTGATCCATTCAATTATTGGTATTTAAAGTTACGAAATCGACCGAGTTTGATAAGCCGCTAGATGAAATATGAGTTCAGTGAAACCCTTCTCTTTCAAACACATTTATATGTCGTTGTATTTCAAACCGCCTTTACGACTGACCAATAGCTGGCTCCGCCTACTTACAACGTTAGCCCTGCCCATTGACTCCAACAGGAAGTCTCGCGTCGATATTTCATGGAGTTATATATTTATTATTAAAAAATTATGGCCAGTATCATGTAACAAAAAAGCAATATAGTTGGTTGGTGACCTAAACGTTGTAACTACAGCTTATTCAAGCTGTAGTTACGACGTTTAAGTCGCCAGACCAACAAAAAAAGTTAACAAAAATGGCGACCAATGTTGGAGTTGATAGGCTCAGGTCCGGGCTGAATACATTATTTGATTGGTTGGTTGATTCCTTGATTGACAACGCGATTGGTCAATTGAACTAAGTCGTGGAATTAAAGGATCGGGTAAGGTCTTTAAAAATCAATTGACCAATCAAATTTCATTTTGTATTGGTACATGTTAAAAAATTACACTATCAATGAGGATGCAATTTCCATGAGTTTCATTTCAGATTTGTATTAATTCTATCACACACACACACAAAAAAAAAAAAAAAAAAACAACAAAAAAACACACACACACAAAAAAAAAAAAAAAAACAAAAAAAAACCCCACCAAGTCGTGAATCGTTCTGGAATCATTCAGTCATTGCCTTCCAACAGAAAAGGCTGTCAACCGATTTGGAAAAGTTTGAACCACCACAATATCGATAAGAAGGATAATACAGCCAATCGAACTGATAACAGTGTAAAAGGACCGTTAACGGCTAGGTCATTGACAAACGCCTAGATACCGTAATAATACAGTTATGATGGACGTATCGAAGCTTCTATTGTATCTATAAGTTTGCTGTTTCACTTAGGTCTCACTGCATACCTATAGTTTTCTGGTTCATTGGCGAGTCGCTGGCCACGTCCTCAGACTCCCGACATGACAGTTCGATTGAGGTGATAAATGGCATTTAATATTGTATACATAAAAAGGGACAACTTTGGTTGGTGACGTAGATGCCCTAACTACAGCTTAAATAAGCCGCCATAACCAATAGAAATGCTCCCATCAAGAAAAGAATAGGAAAAATTCGAAAAGTTATGAAACTGTTTATAGCAAGCAATTTCTTCATTTTCCACAATGTTTTCTTCATAAAAAATCTAAAATTTCATAAACTTTTAATTGTCGCCAGCAACTCCTTCAAATTTGGACCAGTCTAAACCATTGCCGTCTGGTAATTGATTAAAGACGACTGCGCCACAAGTCTACCATCTACGCTGCTCTCCAGTATTGGCTTATCGTAACATTAGGACAGACCATAATACGGCCGCAACCAGTCAAGCAAAGGCCTCGGACAATGAGAAAAAGATGCTGGTTGTCATTTAGACCTTATTCCGTCCACTTAATGAAAGTGAATGAAATCTTAAAAAATAAAGACTTACTGAAATTTTATTACAAAAGAACAAAACAGAGCACGATGCTCTCTGTGCTTTGATTTTCCTTATGAAACACAACAACAACAACAACAAAAGTTTTGGATCTTGGTTTGCGAGGGAATAATTTGAATTTATACAAGCTAGGCTAGTTACAAGACAATTAAAATATTTTTGTACCCATAATTACAATGATATTACTATTCTTATAAGTAATATGAATATAACAATCAAACACGAAAGAGCGTTGCAGACGACGTTAACGATTTGTCATTGGTATTCGTGCTTGTCATAGTGTCTTTAAAATTTGGCTTTTGCAGTCAAAATCCCTTAAAGTATTTATACATGATTAGATAGATTATGATCTGGCTGTATATCAAGAGCATATTTGTCTATTTCACCTGCAAATTAGAATATTCCCAGATCGTGTCAAAGAGTATTACCAAATCTCAGTTAACTGTCTAACTACGTTATTGTGCATGACCTCCTTAGGAGGCTCAGTGAGCTTTGTTGACTTAATTTTTCCACAGGGTGTTTGCATTTAGTGTCCTCTTATAACCACCTACACCATGTAGCACCATTAACTAAAACCCAAAATTAACCTGTAAGAAAACATTTCGTAAGAGCCATGATATAGATTAAGCTTATAATTAAAACTCAAAACTGAACTTTATATTGAATAAATATTCAAAGGTAGTTGTTTTAAGAAATGATGGATGATAAAAAGAGAATCAACAATTTGGCTTCTTTTTGGTGTCTTGGTTACTATTTTTGGTAAGATGCATGATAACTGCAGTAGTAGGCCAAAATTCTTGAGGGCCTGCAAGGCAGCTAACAAGATAAATTTCTTGTAGAAGTTAAGAATAGAACTAGAAAAAAATTGTAAAAAATGAATTAAATGTCAGTAATATATATATACCAGATTTGGTCAGATAAAAAGCATTTTTATCTCCTGCTGTTTCGGCGAAGGGGATATAGTAATGGTCTCCAACCGTCATTCAGTCACTAAGCTTGTCCAGAGCATATCTCTTAAAGTATAAATGCTATCAACTTGAAACTTTATAGGTGGATAGATCTCATTGAGGAGAAGTGCAGTGTACAAGAATCACAAATCAGTTTACTATTGAGCTTCTATGGTGGGGGATGGCAATGTCCGACATGGCTCTTGTTTGTTTTGAACCGAACTACAGCTTCCTTACATGCATGACAATTGAGATAAAGAGGATATTCATTTAACCTTGTGTAGCAATTTCAACACATATAAGTATTTAATCAATTTTTTTATACACCTTTAAATGCACTATTTTTTTTATCAATATAATTATGGTATCTTCATATTCAAATTCAGCAATTTTGTGCTTTTTTAAAAAAAATAAATCAGGAACAATTTAGGTGCATCATTGCTTCTCTAAATATGGTGTGTTTTGTGTGTGTGTGTGTTTTTCAACTCCAGGATAACAAAATAAAGAGAAAAAGTCTTATCAACATCATTTCAGGTTTTACATTTGGCACTAGAGAGACAGCAGATTTAATAATGGGTTTTCAAAAATGTGGGGGATTTCAGCTCAAGTCTATACAATTCATTTCAATTGGTATTTCGTGCTCTTTGTTTACAGAAACCAACATTGAAAATAAGGGGATCTTGAAAAAAATGATAGAAAAGCCCTAATCCCCTTGCCTAGAATAAACAATGAGAGAGGCAATGGATTCTAGTCGTAACAGCTGGGTGGATTGATGTTGAATGGGGTTTAATGCAACTTTTAACAGTATTTCAGTCCTATCTGGGCGGCTGGAGCACCTAACAATGGATTCCTGGTATTTGTCACAGCAGTACTACCACTAAATCCTTTCCTGGCCTCCAGCTGCTATTCCACTTATAGGGAAAAAGACTATTAATTTCAACCTAGGGGCCCAGCCTGCCAAAATTCAATATTTAACATTAGAGGTATAGGCATTTTCTCAAAAGGTCTAGGGGCCCGGCCCAAATCTAGGGGCCAAGGGCAACTGGGCCCCTGCTAGTCTTTTTCCCTGCACTTAGGTTTAAGATTATCCACCCATTAGTGAGAGACAAATGTCGGAAAGAATATGTGCTGCTGCTGGGATCGAACCCATGACATCCCATGATTGAAGATTCGGAGTCTGACGTGCTACCGATTGGGCTATGACGAATTAATATTTTTGAGTGAACAGATGTCTGGAAACAACCAAACAGCGCAGAACCTGTTTTTTTTGTGGAAGTTCTTTTACTTATAATATCTATAAATTTTCATTGTATAAAATTTCCATTTCCTTAAATACCATTTGAAGAATACAATTAGTATTTTTCTCTATTGAATACAAATTTAAAAATCATCTTATTATTCTAATTTTCTTAATAATGTGTATTGGAAATCTCCCAAATTTGCCGTAAATAGCTGAGCTACGAATTGAGGACTTAACATTCAGTATTCCTTTCAGAAATTTCCTATGAATTTTTCAGTTAGTTTGCTGATCATTACACCAAAGCCCTCGCTGGAATAACAAATGATTGACGCAACAAATGAGTCAAATAAATTAAGTAGTATTTTTAACGGAATATCTTTATTTTGGTACTTTGGTGAAAATCACCTAGTGCAGGAGTACTTTTCCTACTAATGTTATGATGGCATTATTGAAATTTGCATGTGTACTAAAAGCTAAGCCTAAGTATTTGAATGTATCAACAATTTCTATATTAATTCCTGAATATGTAAAGATAGTATTGTCAAGTCTTTATCTACATTTATGAAAAAACATAATTTCAGTCTTTTATACATAAATTTTAACTTCCATTTAATACTTTTAAAATGCTAATAACAGCTGATGTAATCCTGTAGGGGTGTTGGATATTAATACTTTCATCTGCAAAAAGTATTAGATAAATGGATACTTTACTCCTTTTGACCATGAACTAGGGAATGAATTTCTATTCAAAATGTAATTAAATAATTTCAAAAGGGGCTGTCTCTAGATGATCGATACATTCTTTACAATATTTGTGAATGATGTTGTCAGTCGAACATGCTATATTTTTTCAAGTTTTTTGTAATTTAGATTCTCCTACAAACCCGATCTGATTACTGTGATGATTAGATAATCGCCTTTTATAGATGACAATACATATGTCTTCAGGGCAATTGCTTTAAGTACTTGATTGTTTTACCAGACTCTGTCTAAGACATCAAGAACTATGGAATAAACAACTGTACAGTACTAATTAATTTCATTTGCTTAGTGATAAAATTTCACTCATTTTCTAATGCTGGGATATTGGAATAACCAAGGCTATTATGATTATACCGAAAAGGTATCTAACCAAAATGAACACATTTTTATGGATGGGAATTTGATTCATAATAGACTGGAGATGTTTCCTATAATTCATCAAGGATTATTATCTAGTTATTTTTACAAGAACATCTCAAAGAAAATAGTATCATGGTTCTTTCGTCTATCTGGTCAGACATCTGTAAATTCTGTTATTTTTTTCTGAGCTGGAACATCAATCTCAATAAACATGGGGCTTTAAGAATGTTGTATTATAATGCTTTAAAATTGCTATTTCCTGTCCTCATTTACCCCTTCTTGTATTTATACATCATAATGTTACATATTTTATATTTTGTGTAAATTATTGGTGCCCAAGGGAAAAGATTTGTTTTCAATTTTTTGTTCCGGAGAGTAAAACTATATAAAGTGTGTTCCTTACAAAGTCAGGGAATGACAAGGTTTAATTGACATTTTGCGAAATTTGGTCACAAAACTCTTATTTTTTTAAGAATGGTCGAAATTGTTACAACACCTAGTGGGATATTTTTTAAATGTAAAAAAAAATAATTTGGAGTAAACATAAGCATTATTTTTCAGCATTAGTGAAACATTCTAAAATTCATAACTCAAAACAAAAATATGAATGTATTTCACAAAATTATCTTTTATTAATGGAAGTTTAAAAAAACAAAACAAAAAAAACTAGCAGCGCCTGAGTGCATGATTTGCTCCACCAGCCTGGATTTACTAATCATAAAACTAATTTAGATTTCTTTAACAACTCATTAAAAAAAAAAGAAAAAAAGAAGAAGAATTACATTTAAGCAATTAACTTTATGGTAGGCAACTTTCTTTGATACAAAAAATATTATCAGTGAAGCAGTATCAATTATTTCCATTGCATGACTACATGTATATGATCTGAACCTGAAATTGCCAATCCTCCTAAGCTTTATTATAAAACCTATTAGAACTTCTTTATAAAATCTGATAAAGGATCACCAATAGATCATTATAACCCAAGACATTTGGTTGAAAACTGTCCTCCAGTTTCCAAGAACAAGATTTCCAAATTTCAACCTTTACACCACACATAGACATCAGCCTAGCCGATAAAAGAAATGTTCTTTTGACCAGCCATATTCTATGAAGGAATTCTATGAAGGAATCTGACAAATAGTCACCCAAGGATCATTGTAGTGAAATTTGGTTGAAACACACAACTGGTTACTGAGAAAAAAGATTTTAAAAGTTTTCACTATATACCATATCTGGAAATTTTCCACATCCATGTTGTTATATTATTTGGTCTTAAGCAATTTGATAAAGGGTCACCCATGAATTGATCATTCCTATGGAATTTTTCTGAAATCCATCCTCTAGTTTCTGAGAAGAAGATTTTCAAAAGACAGATGCACGACAGACACAACACCATGGCAATAAGTTATAACTCACTTGGATTAAGCTAGTGGAGTTAAAAAGTAGACAAATACAAATCAATTGGAAACAGTTTTTACTTGTGTCTTGCAGTAACATGGCATGGTCAGGAGCAAACTTTAGTGACTTCAAACAGTTTAGTTCCACAAGTTCATTAAAACCATCAAGAAACAACAGGTTTCCAGAACAGATCAATAATAACAGCACCGTTTTGCATCTTGAGCAGCTGAACATCGGAAACACTGCAGTGGGTATAAATTTATTTAACCCATTCCCAAACGACAAAATTTTAGACATGTCCAAATCGAAAGGAGGTGCAGACGACAATTTTAAGTCTATGAAATTTTAAATTTGTTCAACTTTCTGGGTTGAAAACATTGTGTAAAGTGAAGAAATTGCTTGTAACAATCAATTTCTTCTTTTACACATTTTTTCCCCAATTTCTTTTCTTGAGGGGCGTCAAAAAGCGTCACTGTGTGGGAATGGCTTAACCTATTTCCACACAACAATCTTTTTGGACTGGTCCAAATTCAAAGATGTTATAGTCACTTTTTGAAATTCTTTGACTTTTGAGGTAGATTATGAAGAGAAATGCTTTTAACAAGCAATTTCATTTTCCGTAATGTTTTCCAAAGCTTTTTTCTTGACCACAAGTGGTCACAATTCTGTCTCAATATTTGTCAAACTAACTGTAATTGCTTGTATTGTCATGAAAGAAGAACCCCCATTTCATATTGGAGAAGGTGACATTATTGGCAATATCCATTTCGAATCACAAACTTTTGCTTTTATATCCATTTGACTTTGTAAAATATCTCATTCGTTGTTTTGTTAGCTTGAGAAAGTGAATTCAGGTGAGAGTTCTAGGGCCATCTTGGCCCTCTTGTTTCATTACCAGATGACAATTTTTTTGACTTGTCCAAATTCAAAGATCTTACTATGGACAACCATTTTTGATAAAATATACTTTAGAAATTCTTTTCATTTAGGATAGAAAATATAATGGACAATGATCTAGGACAATAGCCCCTCCGGACAAAATCTCCCTACTGTGTTTTTTGACAAGGCAGACATCATCCCCTTCCCAAATTAAACAGGGCGGACATTAGTCCCTTTGTTATTCTGTCGGGTGGATAAAATCCCCTTCCTAGTATTAATTGGGCGGACAATATCCCCTTCAATGTTTTACAAAAGCCCCTTTCTACAATATATCAAAAACAATATCTAGACCCTTTTCACAGTTTCTGGGCCGGTTAGAATTCTGGAATTTCACCTGAAAATCACAGATCTTAAATGTACCAGGCATTCTATGTCCATTTCTTTCAATTATAGCAGAATATTGAAATTGGCGCATGTATCTCATTATTATTTTATACATGGCCAGAAAAAGAAATACTTGAATGAGTGCGGCTGATGTCTAGGAACTTTAGCTTAATAAAATTGTAAATGAGATCTCAACACATTTGAGTTATCTGTTTATACAATTGGATTTTAAATGCCACAAAACACGTGATGGTCTACCCGGCCAGACAATCACCATGTTGATCCTAAGCTGCTGCATTAACTCTCTTCTTGTCTAGATGAAATTTGTAAAAATAGGTAATAAAACTCCTGTGTGCTGCATGCTTTGGGCATTGTCACATGGGGCATCGAAAACAGTTTGGTTCACGGTGAAAGTTCAAAGAAATTGAATGGTTGGTATTATGAATTTAACTTTCTGAACTATTTTTTAATTGACAGTTAGGCAACCGATATCATTTTTAAAAAAAGAGTAAATTACGGTTCATGTTTGTGAAGAATATGAGTGGAAGGAGCTTTTGTACGTTTCGTTACTTTAGTGTGAGGGAATTCAGTTTGCCATACCAATTTGACAAAGGGTATAATGTCCGCCCATCGAGGAGATAATGTCCGCCCTGTTTAAATTTGGAAGGGAATAATGTCCGCCCTGTCAGAATGACAAAAGGGGCTAATGTCCGCCCATTAAATTTAGGAAGGGGATAATGTCCGCCTTGTAAAAACCATGGAAGGGGATAGTGTCCGGAGGGGATATTGTCCGGTTACCTGATGTGTATCATGCATAGTACGGTATCAACTTTAACCTTGTATACATTCTGACAATAGAGTTCATAGCTGTTTTCTAAAATAAAGCTTAAAATTGTTCGGAATGTATTTCTTGGTCAAATTTTGGACAATTTTGATATTGGCTAACTTAGGGTCAGGACTAGGTCAGGAGGTCAATTCTTACAAAATCCTGTGGACACCAAAGAGGTCATAATTTCTGCTCAAACAACCTGAAAATTGATCAGGATGTCTGTCTTGATGACACTTTTTAAATTTTGTCACTTAGGGTAAAAAAACTAGGTCTACAGCTCACTTCATAGAAAACCCTTGTAGACACTCTGAAGGCTCAATTAATACTCTGGAAGCTCAATCAACTTGGAAATTTATCAGAATGTTTATCTTGATATAATCTTTGACAAGATTGAAATAGGGTCACCTTGGGTCAAAACTAGGCCAGTGTGTAAATTCTTAGAAAAATCTTGTAGTCCCTCTAGAGCCTACAATTTGTGCTCTATCAACCTGAAAATTGGTGAGAATTTGTCAAGATGGAATCTGTGGGGATTTGAAATTAATTCAAATCTGTAAAAAGAAAATCTTTCTCATGTTGTAGAAGCCACATTTTGTGCTCGTTTAACATGTGAATTACTAAAATTGTATGTAGAGAAAAGGACTTGAATGAGTTAAAAACAAAGTCACTCAGGGTATGAACATAGGTACAACCATAAAACAGTACCTACAGACAAAATTTTGCATGTTTGACCTAAATAGATATCTTGAAAGAAACATGAGTGAGTTTTGAATTTGGTTACTCTGCGTCAAACACTATACTAATTCTTAGAAACACACTTTTATCACATTTTCTTCTTGACCCTTTTCCACACAATCGCAATTTTTACGCCCCTCCACAAAAAAGTTTGGGAAAATATTTTGAAAAAAGAAAAAATTGCTTGTAAGAAGCAATTTCTTCATTATCCACTTTGTTTTCTACCCAGAAAGCCAAAGGTTTTTAAGATTTCATAATCCTTAAATTGTTTGTTTGCAAGCCCTACACATTTGGACCAGTCTAAAATTTTGTCGTCTTTGAATGGATGAAATGGCCTTAAAATGGGCGGGATAAATTGTTTCTACATCAAACTCATGTCAGATATTTAGGGCCATTATGACCATCTTGTTGTATTATTCTGCCTTTATGACTTAGATTTAAAATCCACGATCTAACTCCCAACAGCCGAATGTCAGGCACCTCAATTGGATAAATTGTTTTTACATCAAACCCATGTCAGTAATTTAGGGCCATTATGACCATCTTGTTGTATTATTCCGCCTTTATGACTTAGATTTTAAATCCACCATCCAACTCCTAACAGCAAAATGTCAGGCACATCTAAACAATACTCTTATTCAGAAATATTGAATTTGTAGTCAAAAATTTATGTTTACCTAGCAAAGCTTTGATAGCTTAAGTTAACTGACAATATTTTGAGGTCTTCTCAAAGTTCAATGAGTGCAAACTGCCACTGGAGGCTTAACCACTATATCCATTGAATGACAATACCATAAAAAGTAGTTCTTATTTATTTCAGGAATATTGCAAACTCTATTCAAATTGTAGAGAACTCTCTGAAGCATTCTATCTAACCCATTTCCACTCAATTCCACTTATTAAGAACTCGAGAATAAGCTTTGGAAAACATTGAGGACAATTAAGAGATTGCTTGTAACAAGCAATTTCTTGATTATCCACATTGTTTTCCACCCAAAAAAGGAAAGATTTTCTGAATTCAACCAACTTGAAATTGTCTACACCTTCTTTCAATTTGAACTAGGCTAAGATTTTGTCATGTTGTAATGGGTTAACTCTGTGCTTACTTTAACCTTGTTTATTTATTATGATGTCCTTGACATAAAAGATTTCTTAACAAAACCATGCTTTGCTGGCTTATAGTACTTTCAGTACTTTGATTTCAGACTGTGATTGGTGCAGTTATAGCAAAGGAAGATGTGAAATCAATATTTTCAAAGAAAGGTTTGTAGCCTGCTCTGTTACATCACCTGCTTTTGTAAATTATCATCAACTTTGAAACCAGGCATTTATATTGTTGAAGCATTTTTGTTGGTTTTTGCTACTTCAATGACATAACTACAGCTTATCATTGGCTGTCAATCAAATAATTGAATTTCATTTATACTGTAAGTGAACTTTGAAATCAGGCATTTATGTTATTGAAGCTTTTTTGTTGGTTTTGCGACTTCAATGGCATAACTAACAGCTTATCATTGGGTCTAGTGCATGGTTACAGTGTTTAGGTCACCAACCAAAAATGTGCCTTTTAATTCATGTCCCTAACCACATATTACCGGTATACAATATAATGTTGTTTATTACCTTAGAGTTCAGTGGGCATTGTCAGTGATCTGTCTGTATGCCTGTGCAGTTTGATCTTTGCATACATCACCAGAATTGTTTATTTAATCAATTATCAAGAATTATTGACCCACAATTACAGTGTTTGCAGTCCCTTGATTTTGACGTAATTCTCAATACAGATTGTATTCAGCATGACAAGGTTTAATGTAATTGACTTATCATTGTTGTAAAGTTTTTGTGGAAAAACTTTGACATTTTACGATATATATTGAGAGCTTAGAGCAAAAACATAGTTTGGCTCTATACAATGTATAGAGCCATACTATGTTTTTGCTCTAAGCCATCTATATGTATCTTTACTTGAGCTAATACAATTTAAACACAGAATACATGTTCACTATATGAAAATAACAACCTATAATAATATGGAAGGTATTTACTAAAAATGCTTTTTATCTCTCCTGAGAACTAAGGTATCTGGAAAAGCTATTGTGACTGATCAATATCTGGAATCTATCCATCCAACTGACCATCTATTAATAATAACAAACAAGAGGACCATGATGGTCCTAGATCGCTCACCTGAACTGTCTGCTGTTAAAAAAATGCAATTAGAGACAAATAACTATAATCAGTTTCACGATAGAGGCAAAACTGTGACTTCTATATTGTAAACAAAGAAATTGTCATTAAGGCCCCTTTTCCAGTGTTTTCGGAAAGATCCCTCTAATAATCATTAGGGTCTATCTCTATGACCTAATAATTTTTCTGGCAAAATTTTATGAAGATAGAGCCATATTTGTGGCCTCTAAAGTGTAAACAAAGAAATAGTCATTAAGGCCCCTTTTCCTGTGTTTTCCAAAAGCACCTTCCTATAAACAATAGGGTTCATCCATGTGACTAAACAATTATTCTGGACAATTTTCATGAAAATTGTGCCAAAATGGTGGTCTCTAGAGTGAAAACAAAAAAATTGTCATAAAGGCCCCTTTTCCTGTGTTTTCTAAAAAAACTTTCCATAATCAATAGGCTTCATCCTCATGCCCTAATAATTCTTCTGGCCTAGTTTTCATTAATATTGAGCCTAAAATGTGGCCTCTAGACTTTAAACAAAGAAATTGTCATTTAGGCCCCTTTGCCTGTGATTTCCAATAGCACCTTTCCATAATCAATAGGGTTAATCCTTATGACCTAACAGTTATTCTGACCAAGTTTCATGAAGATTGAGCCAAAATTGTGGCCTCTAGAGTTTAAACAAAGAAATAGTCATTAAGGCCCCTTTTCCTGTGTTTTCCAATAGAATCCTCCAATAATAAATAGGGTTCATCCTCATGATCAAATAATTATTACGACCAAGCTTCATGAAGATTTGGCCAAAATTGTGGCCTCTAGACTTTAAACAAAGAAATTGTCATTTAGGCCCCTTTTCCTGTGTTTTCCAGTAGATCCTTGCCATAATCAATAGGGTTAATCCTTATGACCTAACAATTATTCTGGCAAAGTTTCATGAAGATAGAGCCTAAATTATGGCCACTAGAGTTTAAACAAAGAAATTGTCATTAAAGCCCCTTTTCCATTATTTTCGGAAAGATTCCTCTAATAATAAATAGGATTTATCTCTATAATCTAATAATTATTCTGGCAAAGTTTCATGAACATAGAGCCATATTTGTGGCCTCTAGAGTGTAAACAAAGAAAGTCATTAAGGCCCCTTTTCCTGTGTTTTCCAATAGAATCCTCCAATAATAAATAGGGTTCATCCTCATGATCAAATAATTATTATGACCAAGCTTCATGTAGATTTGGCCAAAATTGTGGCCTCTAGACTTTAAACAAAGAAATTGTCATTAAGGCCCCTTTTCCTGTGTTTTCCAATAGAACCTTTCCATAATCAATAGGGTTAATCCTTATGACCTAATGATTATTCTGGCAAAGTTTCATGAAGATAGAGCCATATTTGTGGCCTCTAGAGTGTAAACATAGAAATTGTCATTAAGGCCCCTTTTCCTGTGTTTTCAAATAGAACCCTCCCATAATCAATAGGCTTCATCCTCATGACCTAACAATTATTCTGACCAAGCTTCATGAAGATTGGGTCAAAACTGTGGCCTCTAGACTGTAAACACTTCAATTGTTGGCGCGGCACGACGGACAACGGACGACCGACATTCAACAATCACAAAAGCTCACCTAGAGCATGTTGTGCTCAGGTTAGCATAAAAAAAAAATACACACAAAAAAAATCTCTAAAACCAAACCACCAGATTTCAACAAAACCTCACAGAAATGCTCCTTATGTCACATACTCTCATAGTATTTCAAAGAATTTGAATCAATAAGAAGCTCTGGTAGAGTTTAGAAAATATATCCTTTGATTTTTAGCTCTGCTGGCTGAAAACATCAGGCTATTGTCATGGCATGGTGTCCGGTGTACATTCATATGTCTGTCCATTCATAAACTTTTACTTTAAAATCTTCTCAGAAAGAACTGAACAAAATTGAACCAAATTTCACAGAAATGATCCTTGTATGACCCTCAGATTCTTTCAAAGAATTTTGATCAGATGAAATATATGGCTTATATCAGTGGGCTAATTTCTACATATGTGGTATTTATTGAAAACTTTAATACCATTTTTTTGTAGAAACCAGTCACTTGATTTCAACCAAATTTCACATGAATTATCCTTTGGAAACCTTTTATCTAATTTCCATATAAAGAATATATTCTGAGAACTTTGAAAATCTTCTCAGAATGATCTATTGATCGATTCAACAATATTTTGAAGGTCACTCATCCATTGTCAGATTCCTTCATATAATTTTGATTGATTGAAAATGATGACTTTTATTGTCATGGCTTATGTCCATGTATGGCAGACAGTAAAAATCTTCAAAATTTTGTTAATACCTTTTCATCTGAGAGTATTTTTGTAAATGAATTTTACATAACTCAGCTTGATTTGTTTGAATGGGGTTTAACGCCGCTTTCAACAATCTTTCAGTTATATCGCGGCGGCTGGAGCACCTAACAATGGATTCCTGGTATTTCTCGCACCAGTACTACCACTACACCCTTTCCTAGCCTCCAGCTGCTATCCCACATAGGCTTACGATTATCTGCCCATTGGTGGTAGACAAATGTCGGAAAGAGTTTTGCCGCCGTCGGGGATCGAACCATAACTCAGCTTGACTTTTGTAAACAGTGAAAAGTTTGAAATGCTTCTCTATAACTGTTTCAAAGGTTTCAGCGACTAGATTTATTTGCCAGATATGGCAAAAATGATTCAGTTTATTAGAATTCCTGAAAACACCATTTCATTGGTCAGCACAAAACAGTTGTAACTGTATGATTACAGTTCTGGCAGTTACAAATGTTTCTTGCTGACCCATCAGTTTGCTTAATCAGTACATTCAGGTCTGTGGAGCGATACAGGTGCTCAAGCACCTCTAGTTTTTGCATGTAATGTTGCATAATTATAACCTTCTGCTACAAATCATAATCATTCTTTGCGATGAAAAATTAACATATTTTTTGTTTTCGGATCCTCAATTTTGCATAGAAATTCAAAAGAAAGGAAATCTTTAAGAATTTTATTGGCATGTCGCATCCCAAAATACCTCTTTGAATTGTATTTCTGAAGACAATGTAAGTTAAAGTTAATTTCTATGCTCCTGCATTCATAGATCTGGGCATATAATTCTATTTGGGGCACAATAATTTCCATTTTCTATACTGTTCCTTTAAACACTGCTATGAGAACTTGAAAATAAAGAATACTCTCTCCATATTCTTGATTAAATCTTCGCTTTGTTTCAATATTTGGATGCTTTAAAAATTGAATGAATTGTTTCACCTATCTTTTATTTATTTATTTCTTTTTTCAAGGAGAAAAAAAGATTTTGATATCAAATACAAAGAGGAACATGTTTTCCATTTTAATAGAGTCATTTGTCAAGATAGACACACTGGCTTGTTTTAATTAGTTCAAGTTCATCTGTTGAAAGTACTAAAATTGGCATCATTAGATTATTCAACCAGTACAAAGCAATTTCTTCATTTTCAACAATGCTTTCTACCCAGACAGTTGAAAAAATCTAAAATTTCATAAACTTTAAATTGTTGTCTGCAACCCCTTTCAATTTGGACTAGTCCAAAATTTTACTGTCTGGTAATGGTTAATTGGTTGGTTAAATAGATAGTACAGAAGGTACCTACGACCTCAATAACCCTTTGCTTGTGAAGAGGTATGTATGGTGATACTGAATCTTACATGGAAAATAATGAGGAAATCTTTCAAAATCTTCAACTTTGCTTTGATTTTTGGCATGATACATTGCCTAATGGTTCTCTACCAAAATATATACCAAATTGTTTTTCAAGATTTCACATAGAAATAAAGAAGGAAAAAATTAGAAATCTTTTCTCTCAAACTTAAAGACCTAAGGCTCTGGTTTTTGCTATGAATTATTGCCTAACATTTCTCTACTAAAAGATTTCAAATTATTGCTCTATAATGATTGTTGGTGTTCCATGTATGTTATGGAATCCAAAACTCTACATAGAAATAAAGAAGCAAATCTTTAAGAAATACTTCATCCAAACTGTCAGTCCTAATGCTTTTTAATTTTCATGTGGCATTGCCTTGTGTCTTTTGTCAAAATAATTAAGATTGTTGCTCTCTAAGGCCACAATTTGCCCTTAATTTGCCATAGGTTTACTTCAAATAGAAATAGAATTTTTAAAAATCTTTTCCCACCAGAACATCATACTGAGTTTATCTATTTTTTCTTTGCTTGTAGCAATTCCTGGTGGCTCTGTATTAAGGATATAATCTATTTTTGTAAAATTTGAATTAGTCTATAGTTGTTAAATCCAAGAAAAGATGGAAATCTTCAGAAATATTATCCACTACAAATATCAACTGTTCGTTTTCAAATTTTGCATATATATAATCGCCAAATGGTAGTTCACCAAAACATTTCAGTTTATCCCTCTTAGATCAAAATTAGCCTCATGTTGTGGCATCCTGCCTCTAGCTCACCTTAGCAAAATATTTCTCAAAATTAAATGTGATGATCCATTTTGATCCCATATTGACAACAAGGGTAATTGATATTCATATCATTCTGACCAATATCAATAGGAAACGGGCCATATTAACATTTCCTTGTTGTCCTTCTTAAGGGCAAAATTCTGGCACAATCTTTTTCAACATGTAGAAAATGTTTGAATGCTAACCAGGACGATCCCTATGCAATATAGTAACATTCTAACTTATCTCAAGAGAAAAGGATTCTTATTTACAATTTTTGTATTATCATGCTATAGGTCACAATTTCAGATCAATCTTTTTCAAACTTACTAAAATATTTGCATGGTCCTCTGATGTATTTCTAGTCATTTGAATGACACATTTTTAAAGGTACAGTTAGTTTAGATTGCATGAGAATGTGAACCATTCTTTTACATGTATTTAACCCTTTCCTGTTATGCAAAATTTTAGACCATTCCAAATTCAAATGTTTTGCAGATGAAAATTTAAAGTGGATTCGTTTTGAAAATAACAAATCAGAAGTGTAGAAATATTGTAGAAAAAGAAGAAATTGATTGTTACAAGCAATTTCTTCTTTTCTTCAATATTTTCTTAATAATAAATTTACAGGGACATAAAAACCAGGGATTGAACAGGAAAGGGTTAAAGTAATAGCATATTGGAAAAGTATTTATTAATCTAAAACAAACAATTTAACCCATTTCAAAGAATTGGCAGATGACAGCTTATAGTTCATGGTTATTTAAAAATCTTTGTCTTTTATGATAGGAAACATTGTGGATCATGAAGAAATTGCGTGTAACAAGAAATTTCTTCATTTTTCCAGATGTTTTCCAAAGCTTTTTTTCTAAAGGGCATCAAAAAGTTTTATTGTGTGAGAATGTGTTAACAATATGGAGAAATTTTGTTCATAAAAATTTCATTTGTTGATTGTTTCAGATAAGGGAAGTGAGCGTTTTCTCATTGGGTTTACCATTAGAGATTCTCCGAGTTGCTTTGTTAATTGTACATGTTGGGGAAATGAGAACTTTATCAAAGATCTTTCAAGAATATTTGGTATAGGAGATGTAGGTGGGTCAAAATTTCTATATAAATTTTAGTGGCTTTGTGTGGTTTCTATCAAATTTTGACTCATTGTTTCTAGTAGCACTCTACAGGCCACAAATGACCAATTTAGGTTGTCAGGCAAAGAATAAATTGACAAATTGAAACATTTTTACCAAAAGTGAACTTGAGCTCCCATCAATGGCTGGCATTTTTGTGAAGCATTTTTGTTGGTTTGGCGAAAATGAAGTTTATGTCGCCAACCAACCATTTTACTTTTTTGTTACATGCTGTTAGCCATAAAAGTTGTAAAATTACACTGTCTAATATTGAAGTTGAACCTCCTGTTAACCCTTTCCTGTTTTTCAAAATTTTAGACCAGTCCAATTTGAAAGAAGTTGCAGATAACAATCAAAAGTGGTTGCAATTTGAAAAGTTACGAACCTACAGGTTAGAAAATATTGTAGGAAAAGAAGAAATTGTTTGTGACAAGCAATTTCTTCTTTTCCCACAATGTTTTCTCAAGTATAAATTCAGAGGGACGTGAAAACAAGGGATTGTACAGGAAAGGGTTAAAGTCAGTTGACATGGCCAGCAAAGTCAGTGGGCCAGGACAGCAATTTGTGATCTGTAACCTTAAGTATTATTTTCAAAATAATACATGCCAATAAACTTTCTGTTTTGAGATAAGGAAAACAAAGATATTTTATTGATCCAAATGATCAATTACATAAACTTGCATTTGTAATTTAGCTTCCATTGCAGTTAATCTGCAAGTACCCGGTAACATCTATCAAATAGCCTATATCACTATAGACATCACTCAAACAACCACTCACTTTGGCTTATTCATCTTATTTATATTTCTTTAAAAAAATAAGAATAGGAAAAAAGTGTGGAAAATGAAGAAATTGCTTTAAACAAGCAACTACTGCATTGTCCACAAGGTTTTCTTCACTAAAATACAAACATTGAACTTATTTCATAATATTTTGACTTACACAGCCTTTTTTAATTTGGACTAGTCTTAAATTTTCTCGTCTGGATATGGGTTGAATGAAATATAGTAAATATTTACCTGCAATAAGATTTCCAGACTTTACTGAGCTTTTGTCACTCAGCTTCCCAAAACATTGCATTTTTAATATAACAGTAGCTTTTTTAGATTTGTTAAACTCGGTACCAGATGACAACATCTTAGTCTGGCTAAAGTTTTAAAAGAATCTTTGTCTTTTGGGTAGTAAACGATTTGGACAATGATGAAATTGCCTGTAACAGGCACATTGGAAATTTTAGACTAGTCCACATTCAAAGAATTTGCAGACTTCAATATTTAGTTGATGAAATTTTATTTTGTTTGTCTCTTGAGGTAGAAAATGTTATGCAAAATGAATAAATTGCTTGTAGGCAATAATTTCTTTATATTCCATAATGTTTACCTAAACTTCTTTTCTGAGGGGCATAACAAGCAAGATTGCGTGCGAATGGGTCAGCCAATTTCCAGACAATCCTGCCTTTTTATGCACCCAAAGAAAACTGTTTAGAAACTTTTGATGTCTGTGAATTCTTTGAATTTGTTCACTTCTTATTAACAGTTTGGTTTCTCTGTACTGTTTATATTTTTTCCTAACTGCATTGTTTATTTACATGGTTATCTTTTGTTTAAAAGACTGTCATGATAGCCTTATTGTTTTCAGTGAAAATAGAAAATGCATTTGTTCAACAAAATCCCCTTGATGGAAGCGATGAGAGGTATAGAGTATCTACCCCTCTGTGAGTTGCATAAAATATTCTTCTTCTTTTTGACTTTGGCTCACCTGAGCACAATTTGCTCAATTTGAGCTTTTGTGATCACTCTGTGTCTGTTGTGAGACATGTGTCCGAAGTTGTCACAACAATTCTTAAAAAATCTTCTCTGTAACCATTGGGCCAATTTCAATCAAACTTGGCAGGAATGAATCTTGGGTGACCCTCTTCAAAACTTGTTCATGAAAAGGGAGTGTGGCAGGGCGGGGCTTATGAGACTTAGAGGATTCATTAGTTCTTTAAAAATCTTCTCCTCCTAAGCCACTGGGCCAATATGGACCAAACTTGTCAAGAATGTTCCATATGTAGTCCTATTCAAAACTTGTTCATGAACTTTTGATTGGTGAAAAATGGGATGGGGTGTGACAGATAGGGCTTATCACACTTAACAGAAATTATGAAATAGTTCTTTCAAATGTTCTCCTTCCAAACCACAAGGCCAATTTCGACCAAACTTTTCAGGAATTCTCCTTTGATGACACTTTTCTTAACTTCTTCAGGAAAGTTTGATTCATAAAAAAGGGGGGCTTGGCAGGGCCTAGCATATAAGACTTGGAAAATTGATAAAATCATTTTTTAAAAATCTTCTACTCCTAAACCATTGGACCAAACTTAAAATAACTTAGCAAAAATGTTCCTGATCAGACCCTTTTTTAAATTTGTTGATAAAGTTTTGATTTTGAAAAAATCAGGCGTGGCAAGACAGGCTTATCTGACTTTAAATATCTTCTCCTCCTAAATGAAAGGGCCACTTTGGTATACTTGACAGGAATATTCCTTGGGTGACACTACAAAACTTGTTCAGGAAATTTTGATTTTCAAAAAAATGTGGGCATGGCAGGGAAGGGCTTATCAGACATAGTGAAATCAGGAAATAATTCTTTAAATATTTTTTCCATCTAAACCATTGGGCCAAATTAGAGAAATCATTCTCAGGAGAGCAATTTAGGGCAATTTTGGCCCTCTTGTATTTATAGTTTTCTTGTATAGGAACATCAGCAGTAACCTAAATGTTTTATATGTAATAGATTCAATGTATACATGGGCATATTAATTGGCAAGTTCTTTTCATTTGTTACTCAAGAAAACTATACAGGGAAAACTGGCCGTCAAAATACATGTATATCATCACATATTACCTAAATAATATTTCACCTACTTGAATGTTCATGGATTTTCGGAAACAAATGAACATCCTTATTTCTATAATTGATTAAAACCAGATAAACAACAAAAATCTTCTGCCATATGTTATTATATACAAACTGAGTTTTTGTATATCTTTTGCCCTCATATCAATAAGATAGGGGCATATTGTTTTACAGGAGTCCATCTGAACATCTTTCTCTTTGTGTACCTATGAGCAGTAAATTTAGCCCAAAACCTTAACATTTTGCTGTTATTCAAACACTCTTGAAGATACATATTTGGAACATAAGTTCCTTGCATTGGTAGTCATCAGTTAGTTGTAAGGTTTTGGTCATCCATTAACCCTTGTCATGCTGAACCCAGAATATTCCGGTTTTGGCAGGAGGTGTAGACTAAGATCAGACTGCACTTATGTGCAGGCTGATCTTAGTCTACACTTCCTGCTTGTACTTTTCCTGCGAGAGTTGTTGATGTAGTTGATTTCTAAAAGAAATATGGATTTTTGAACAACAAATTCTATTACTGCTTTCAGCCCTTTGATTTGACAGCATTTCAGTAAGGGAATTTATACAGCATGACAATGGTTAAGGTTCCTATTGTTACAGGGGCACATATCTCTGTTAACCCATTCCCACATGATGACGCTTTTCAACACCCCACAATATGAAAGCTTTGGAAAACATTGTGGAGGATGAAGAAATTGCTTATTACAAGCAATTTCTTCATTATCCACAATGTTTTCTACCCTGAAAGACAAAGATACTGAAGATTTCATCAACTTAAAATTGTTGTCTGCAACTTCTTTGAATTTGAACTCGTCAAAAATTTAATATGTGGGAATGGGTTAAACCAAGCACTCATGCTTTCTCTTATACTGGTTAACAGTCCATTCAACTTATCACTGAATGAGAAACACAGCAGCTTAACACTGTATAGTGGCCTTGACTTGGATTCTTATTCATCACTACAACATTTACCAACGAAAGATAACAGTGACTTCTACACACTAGAAGATGTATTAGCTAATGACCAAAACCTGAATGGGGAACATATTAACATACTGACAGCTGTTAGAAAAGTAAGCATTATTAGGTACTGTAGATCAGGTTTATTAGTCAGGGATTTATTTTCACTAATATTCAAGAAACTCGCTTAAATAGGACCATTTTGAACAGAGAAATACGGAGATGTATGAAGTAAGTCACGGACTGACAAAGATCGATTGACAAAATATTATCTTTTTTTCGGCAAAGTAATGAATAAATTGATGTTTAAATCATCCCATTTTATTTCATACATGGGGATTATCACACTCTCGACATGAAAACCGAATAAAACAGTTTTGAGAATGGAACAAGTCTTTAGCAGATGTCAAAATTTTATAACCTGCCAAGTTGTCAACTTTGTGTATTGAACACAGCTATACAAATATAACAATGAAAAGTAGACAAGGCAATAAAATTCTAGGCAACAACAGTTATATAACAAAGAGCTAAAAAGTTGTCTCTTTATTGCATAGACTCTTATAACCTTTCAACGAAATGAAAGCAGATGATGCGACATAAATTATCTAAAATGAAACAATTATACCTGTTTTGACACAGGATATTATTATTTGATCTGATGACAGTATAGTTAGACTATCATTGTATTAATAATATAATGCTGTAGTGCTTCAAGAGCCTAAGTGCATAAACATATTACCACCATAAATTTTACTCAAAGTAAACTTTAACGCATACTTTGTGTTTTTGCATCGAGTTTAAGGAGATAAATTGCTTTTATATTAGAATAGAGAAAAGGTAAATGTTTTTTTAAATGGATTATCAGCAATGACTTTACTCATAGAGCAGAATTGAATCATGCTGTAATTGATTTTTTCTTTGCTGATACTTATGTAAATAACTGAGGTAACATACAGCTGCTCACAAATTCATGAACTCACTGATAAGTCCTATTCACATGAAATTAAGGCGACATGAAAATGACCAGATTAAGAGTATGAGTATTATTTATATTTATCTAAAAGACCTTGGGAGGACTTGGACATTTGTGGACAATCTTTATAGAACTACACAGAGCCCAAGTAATACTCAAACTGCATTACATCAACAAAGTTTGTAAGGGTTTATTGAGAGATTTGATATACAAAATAGCAATACTCCTTTGGTTCAGGAAGAGAAGATGTCTTAAGTAATTATTGAAAGATGCAGAACCATGTCAGCTGCATGACATTGGACATTTGAAATACCTTGCCTTGAGTCTTTAGGAGTCAACATTGGCATTGTGGGTTTTATTAAAAGACTTTGTCTCTCTTAGCTATGATAACTGCTTGAAACATTAATGCATGTTCAATATCAAAAGAATAATCTGAACTATCAAGGGGGATATCTATAAAGTCTCCTATTTTGCTTTTTTTTCTTTTTTCATTAGGACCCATCGTTTTTGTCCGCTTCAGCATTAGCATTGTTGTCTAGAAACTTGACATTTTATTTAACCCTTTCCTGTTTAAACACGGGATTTTACGTTACTGTGATTTTATACTTGAGAAAACATTGTGGAAAAAGAAGAAATTGCTTGATACAAGCAATTTCTTCTTTTCCCACAATATTTTCTACCACATTGGATGGTTTTATTTTGAACTGCATCCACTTATCATTGTCCTCTGCAACCTCTTTCAATTTGGACCAGTCTAAATTTTCAAAAAAAAGGAAAGGGTTAATCTCTGATACTACTGAACACATTCACTTGAAACTGGGAATATATGTTCACTATCACTCATATTCAAGGCCATAGATTAAAATTCATATTAAAATTGAACTTGTCTGGAGAATTTGCTCCTGCATTCAAGATCAAAGGTCACAATTAAATGGTAAATTGGAATAAATTCAGCACTTGAGCTGCATTATTTTCTTACTGTTGCATGGATTCAATTTTATATGGCACATTTGTGCTCTATCCAGCGTACATTTTCTATTTCAAAGACATAAGGGGAAAAAAGACTTAAAAGGCATACTTCATTAACAATTACAGTGTTGGTTGGAGATCTCAGTTCAACAAAGTAACTTGTTAATATTGTAGGTTGGCCCTTCCAAAGAAATAACAACTAAGACTGGAAAACAGACAAAGAGATGTGAAATCAAATTATTTGATGAAAGTTGTCAAAGTTTTCCTCTGATTTTGTAAGTTTCTTTATATTCAGTGGAAAAGTACTTATAGAAGATTTTGAATTTATTTCGAAATTTTGTAATCAAAGTACTTAGATTACTGTAAGCTAGCAAAGCATGGTTTTGTTAAGTGATCTCCTATACCAAAGGTTATCACGATCAATAAACAAGGTTAAAGTAATCAGGGAGTTAACCTATTCCCATACAATCCCTCCTTTTTAAGACCCTCAAGAAAATAGTTGTGGAAAGCAATGCGGAAAATGAAGAAATTGCTTGTTACAAGTAATTCTTGTTTTTCACATTGTTTTCTACCTAAAAAGATAAACATTTTAGAATTTTCAACAATTCGAAAAAGTCGTCTGCAACTTCTTTGAAGACTCTGATCAAAGTCCTTTTTATACGTCGCCGGAGGCGGTCGTATATTGGGGTCATCTTCTCCGTCTGTCTGTCTGTCCATCTGTCCGTCCCTCCATACGTGCGTACATCCACTTTTCTCGTGAGCGCAACTCCTCCTAAGTTTCTGGATGGATCTTTTTGAAACTTGGTCAAAAGTAGTTATCAAATTAAATGGTAGATGAGCATGAAGTAAGGATTTTATGGTTCATTGATTTTTGCAACTCCTCCTAAGTTTCTGGCTGGATCTTTTAGAAACTTGGTGGATGTTAGAACCTAAATTTGTAGATGTGCATGAAGTTAGGATTTTATGGTTCATTAATTTTTCCCTGACTTATACCCCCTTAAAACTTAGTCTCTAGGGTTTTTTGAAATTGCAGCCTTGTGAACGCAACTCCTCCCTTCTGTTTGTCTTGATTTAAATGAAACTTGGTCGATATCATCACCATAATTTGTAGGTGTACATGGATCAAGGATTTTATGATTCATTGATTTTTGCAAGAGTTCACTCAGCATATTTGCCTGTCTTTCTGATATAAATAAAATTCCTTATTTCTCATCAGATTTCATCAGATTTTTTGTATGGATATCCCTCTTCAATATTTCTCAAAATATTGAATTTGAATTTATACAATCAGTTATTTACAAGAAGGCCAGGAAAAAGACAAATTTGTTAAATCCTTTGACATTATGTCTCAATTTTTTAACTAGGTTTCCAAAGGAAAAATCTGGTTAACGCATTCCCACACTGTGACGCTTTTGGATGCCCCTTAAGAAAACCATTTGAGAAAACATTGTATGAAATGAAGAAATTGCTTGTAACAAGCAATTTCTTCATTTTCCACATTGTTTTCTTTCCAGAAAGTTGAACAAATCTAAAATTTCAAAAATTTTAAATTGTCGTCTGCAACTCCTTTCGACTTGGACCAGTCAAAAATTTTGCCATCTGAGAATGGGTTAATAAATGAATGATGGCGGCAGATGGTCAGTTGGTTAGCTTGGCAGATGTTAGCTTTACTATGTTTGTGCAACTTCTTCAACGACTTTTGACGGATTTTGATGAAATTTTACCAAATGTTTTTCTTCATGTATCTGGTTCAAATCATTAGCATTTTGTGATTCAATACTGTGTCATGCATAAACAAGACGTATCATCAAAATTCTTGTGTGTACAACTTCTCCTTCAAAACTTGACAGATTTTAATGAACTTTTCACCAAATGTTTGTCTTCATGTAATGTAGCTCATATTATCAGTATTTTGTGATTCAGTGCTGTGTCATGCAAAAAGGCGATTGATTATCAAAATTCTTGTGTGTGAAGCTTCTCTCATAAAACTTGAAAGATTTTGATGAAATTTTCACCAACTATCTATTCATGTGACCTAGGGCATATAAGCAGAGTTTTTAATTCAGTTCAAAAAGGAGGGTTATTGGTTGTGAGTGCGACTACTCCTTCATTTGATGAGTTGAGCCATTGAAAACCTGGTTTTGTGACAGTCCTTATCTCTTTGTCTTTTTATGCTCCCCAAAGGGAGAGCAGAAAGTCGCTTTGTCTGTCCATCCTTAAGTTTTCCGTCTGCAACTATTACTCCACAACCCTTTTGCCCAACTTGAATAAATCTTGATATGTGAATTCCTTATGATACTGCCCAAAGATGTATTTCCTGGTTTTTGATAGCTCCAAGGTCAAGGTCACAGTTTAAGGTCAAAGGTAAAAGTTAACCTTATTCACAGCATAGCTCCATCAATTATGGATTGATTTCAAACAACTAGGCACAATTGTTCTCTATCTTGCATAGATGTACCATTTGAAAAAAAAGTTCAGATAGCTTCAAGGTCAATGTCACAGTTCAAGGTCAAAGGTAAAAATTTACATTGTTCACAGCATAGCTCCTTCAATTATGAATGGATTTCAAAATAACTTGGTGGAATTGTTCTCTATCTTGAAAAGGTATCACTTGAAAAAAGAAATCAAGTAGCTCCAAGGTCAAAGTCACAGTTCAAGGTCAAAATTTATCTTGTTCACAGCATAGCTCCTTCAATTATTGATGGATTTCAAAATAACTTGGTACAAATACTCCCTCCCATGAGTAGATATACAATTTGAAAACAAAAATCAGATAGCTTCAAGGACATAGCTCAGGGTAAAACATTGAAATTACGCATTTCCAGAACATAGTTTCTTCAATCATGGATGGATTTCAAAATAACTTTATACAATTCTGTAGTATGAGTAGATGTACCATTTGAAACAAATTTTTAGATCCCAAGGTCAAAAATAAAAATTAAGCAAGTCCAGAGCATAGCTCCTTCAATTATGGAAGGATTTCTATATAACTTGGCACAATTGTTCTCAATCATGAGTAGATGTGCCTTTTAGAAAAAAATGGATAACTCCAAGGTCAAATGTTGAAAATAGGCATGTCTGGAGCATAGCTTCTCAAATTATAGATTGAATTCAAAATAACTTTACACAATTATCAATTATCTATCATCTAGATGTGCAATTCGAAACAAATCTTCAGATAACTCTCAGGTCAAGGTTACAGTTTAATGTTAAATGTGAAAATTTAGCATTTCAAGAAGAAAGATCCTTCAATTATGGATGGATTTCGGAATAACTTTACACAATTGTGTTCTGTCATGAGATGATGTGCCATTTGAAATTCTTTTTTATGTAGCAACAAGGTATGGGTCACAGCTCAAGGCGGAACATCAAAATTAAGCATGTCAAGAGCATAGCCCTTTCAATGATAGATGGATTTCAATTTCTTTAATGCTTTCAGGTGGATTATCGAGAAATAACAGTAGATTATCATTTGATAAACTCACCGCCTATTCAGTGAAATTATAAATTACTTATGCCCGGCTTCCGTTCATTTCACCCTATCTGACGTTATCTAAGCAGAGCCAAATAAGTGACATCATCTTAAGTGTTGCATAGCAGTCACATGCAAAATGACGGGCTTGTCATATAACTTTCGCATTTTGTCTAATTTTGGCATTAAGAAAATAGAACAATCGTTTGTTTTTCGAGTAAGATCGATTTATATTTCATTTCGTGAACAACAAAAGCTATATTTTCACTCGTGGCCTCACCACTCTCGAGAATAAAGCTTTTGTTGTTCACTCAATGAAATATAAATCGACCTTACACTGAAACAAATGATTATCCTCTATATAATTTGGCACAATTGTTCTCAGTCATGAGTAGATGGGCAAAAAAAAAGTAATTCCGATAGCTCAAAGGTCAAGGTCACACCCTAAGGTCAAAGATTAAAATTAAGCAGGTCTGGAGCATGGCTTCTAAAATTGTGGATTGATTTCGAAATAACTTTGCACAATTGTTCTCTATTGTTAGTTGATGTGCCATTTGAAACAAATTTTAAGATAGCTAAAAAAAAATTGACACGGTCATTTGTATCCAGAGAAAATCTTCTCCATTTATGCATTAGATTCATAATAACTAGGAACAGTTGTTCCCTTAGAGTGCTAGTGTCTTAGGAAAGTTTTGTTTGGCAAGTCAAAAGCTTAAGTTCACAACTGTAAGTCAAGTGACAAATTTGATATTTTCCTAAGCATATCCTATTTATCAATGGATGGATTTCAAAGTAATTTGGTGCATTGTTCCCCTTGATGAGTGCTAGGAGTAAAAAAAGTTTTTTTTCATACATCATTTTCACAGCTGACATTGTCCAGAGCATATCTTCTACATTTACCGATAAATTCTAAACTAACTTTGCACAGTCTTACCCCTTAATGAATGCTCCTGGGATGCAAAAAGTTAGTTAGTTTGAATACACCAAAGGTCAAGGTCACAACTGCAGGCCAAATGACAAAACTGCTACAATTAGAGATTGATCTCAGAATGACTTAGTACAGTTGTTACATTGATAAGTACTAGTGTCATGCAACATTTGTTTGGATATACTTAACCAAATCTCACACAATAACCCTTTTGATGGATCTCACTGAAAGGCTTTGGATAGCATCTGTGTCTATGTCATATGTCTAGTTTCTTTTGGTGATATATTTCTGATGGTTCAAGTGAATTGTATTTGAATTTTATTGTAAAACCATATCTCTTTAAGGTGGGGAGAAGAGCTTGTAAATTTTGTGCAGACATGGAAACCATATGAAACAGGTAACCTCTTTCACCCTTTTTCCTTGCATATTTAAGCTATTTATATACTAAGTAACTTCCTATGTACCATTATGAATTTTTTCTAGTCTTACTGACCTAAGGCCATGACAGCTTTTGATATTGAAATATTACCTGTTTATTTGTTTATCTTAATGCTTCTCTCTGTTGACTTCTTTAGTTCACCTAAGCACAACATCCTGAAGTTAGCTACTTTGGAATACACCTAAGTTTTTTCATTCATGAGCAATTACTTTAACTCAATACCAGATGACCAAATTATACACCAGCCTAATTTCAAAGATTTTACAGACAAGTTTTAGTAAGTTGAGTTAGTTTTAGTAAGTTAAATTTTGAAATTCTTTGCCTTTTTGGGTAGAAAACCTTTTGGATAATGTAACAATTTCTTTATTTTTGGTTATGTTTTTCAAACCTTTTTTCTTAGGAGGGGTTGTGTTGGAATGGGTAAAATTGACATGTCCTCCAAATTAGCTTGGCCATTTGAACCAAATTGGGCAGAAATGTTCCCAAGGTTTTTCTCTTTCAAAATAAGTAAAACAATTCAGATTTGTATAAAAAAATAATAACACAGTGGTTGCTATGGCAACAAATGTCTAATCTCAAAAAAAAAATCTTTAAAATTCTTCTCTTGACCCAGAAGGCCTACATCCTAGATATTTTACATGATGCAAATCAAAGCCCTTTTGGCAGCAGTATATCAGAGCCTTGATATTTGTCATGAAGAATCTACTGGTTGATTTCTATGAATATATCTAAAGTTTTGCCATTCTGATCCCAAGGGGTAGGGGTAAGGCCGTTTTATTAATAAATTATAGGCCAATTTGTATCATAATACTCAAATTGACATTAAACTTGACCACTGAAGGGAATGGATCCTTTGTCTCAGGGGAGGGTACTTCTTATTAGTTAGACCTGTAAAGTTTTTTCCAATCTTCTTAAAAATTAAAAAAAATATTTTACCACAAGATGTTTTATTGTTTTTCTTTCTTTTTTACATTAAATTTCCTTAAGACATTTTTCTGTTTAAACTATTCTCACACAATGATGCTTTTTGACGGCCATCAAGAAAAACAATTTGGAAAACATTGTGTAAAGTGAAGACTTTCCACAATATTTTCTACCTAGAAAGTTGAAACATCTAAAATTTCATAAACTTTAAATTCTTGTCTAAAAATTCCTTTCAATTTGGACCTGTCTAAAATTTTGCTGTCTGTTAATAGGTTAACTTGTGATATTTTTTTGGTCTTGCAGTTGTGTTTGCTGCTGATGTAAGAATGAACTATGATCATTACAGAAATGGAATGACAGCAACAGCAGATTCTAAAACAGTTTTTACAGTAAATCCAGGTGAAGAGAATGTATTTTATTTTTTATCTTGATAAGTTGAAGACACAAATATTATCATAATTATTATTATTTTTTTTTTGTAAAAAGCCTATTACATCCATTGAAATTTGTCAGTATTTGACTTGCTGAATCAACACAGCTTTTAAAACATTTTGCAAAAGGAAGAAATTCATGTAAACATCATTTTCACCTTTTCATACAGTTTCTTTCCCTGCTACGTTCTGTATGTTGCCAATTTCAATTCTGACTAGTCTTAGATTGGTTGAAGGCTTTACACTGACTAACAAAGTGGCTGTTTTACATATAGTGTTGATGATGACCATGACATCTTGACTTATAACCACTTTAAATAAATTTTTGACAAGGATGAATTGACGAATTACCACTGTCAATCAAAAAATTTACCAATCAAATCATTCAATTAGACCTGGAATAAACTTTGAACTCAGACTTTAGTTTCATGTTTATCATTTTTTATGATAGGGCATCTTAAAAATTGTAACTATAGTAGCTGTAGTTTCAAAGTTCAGGTAGCCAACCAATAATTTGCCTTTTATGTCCTTATATTACTAAACATTATTTACCCTAGACCTCCTAATTAGTCCCCTACCTGCAAAGCCGAGGGGACTTTAGGTTTGCCCTCCGCCAGTCTGTCCGTCTGTCAGGACATTTCAGTTTTCTGGACTTTTTTTCCTAATCCTTTGAGATATTAAACTGATTTTTGGTATGCGAGTCCGCATCAATGAGTTACAGAACAAGTTTAGGTTGGGTTACAGTCCATTAATTTTTGAGGAAGATACAGATGCTTGACTAAGAATATTACTAGGAGATTTTTTTTCTTAACCCTCAGAGATATTAAGCCAATTTTTTAGTGTGTGAGTCCATGTTAATGATTTAGAGAGCAAGTTTGAATTTGGACCCGGTCCAGTGATTTTTGTGGAAGATACAGATGCTGGACTTAGAAAATTACCAGGAATTTCAGTTTTGGGGACTTTTTATCTAACCCTTGGAGATATTAAGCTGATCTTTGGTATGTGAGTCCACGTCAATATGAGTTACTGAACAAGTTTGAGTTTGATTCTAGTCCATTGATTTTTTAGGAAGATACAGATGCTAGACTTAGAAAATTACAAAAAAATTCAGTTTTCGCAACTTTTTTTCTAAACCCTTTGGAGATATTGATCTGATTTTTGGTATGTGAGTCCGGGTCAGTGAGTTACAGAACAAGTTTAAGTTTGGTTACAGTCCATTGATTTTTGAGGAAGATACGGATGCTGGACTTAGAAAATTACCAAGAAATTTCAGTTTTTGGGATATTTCTTCTTTACCCTTGGAGATATTAAGCTGAATTTTGGTATGTGAGTCTGCGTCAGTGAGTTACAGAACGAGTTTAAGTTTTGTTCAGGTCCATTGATTTTTAGGAAGATATGGATGCTAGACATAGAAAACTACTGGGAAATAACAGTTTTCCAGACTTTTTTTCCTAACACTTGCAGGTATTGAGCTGACATTTTGGTAAGTGAGTCAGAAATGATGAGTAACAGAATGAGTTTAAGTTTCGTTCTGGTCCATCTATTTTTGAGCAAGATACAGATGCTGGACTCAGAAAATTACCAAGAAATTTCAGTCTTCCGGACTTTTTTCTAAACACTTGCAGGTATTGAGCTGATTTTTGGTAATTGAGTCAATATTGATGAGTTACAGAATGAGTTAAGGTTTTGTTCTGGTCCATTTATTTTTGAGGAAGCTATGGATGCTAGACTTGGGGAAATAACAGTTTTCGAGAATTTTTTTCTTAATAATTGCAGGTATTCAGCTGATTTTTGATAAGTGAGTCAACATTGATGAGTTACAGAGCAAGTTCAAGTTCTGTTCCAGTCCATTGAATTTTGAGCACGATATTTGGCAAACAACAAAAAGAGACACCTATTTTTATGTTTGTGTTTTTTAACGTCTGGTAATGGGTTAATAGGCATGTCAGAGGTCACTGAGCTTGACTGGCGATCCATCTATTACCAATAGTTCAAAAGGGCCTGGACCCTAGACCCTCTGATACCAAAAACTGCAACCTCCTACTAGTCCAGTCACCCCTCTTTGAAATATTTCATTATCATTTTAAATAGTGAAAATGAACAGGAAATCTAGATAATAAATGGCATATGAAGGTTAAATAAGTAAAATTGTTACTGTCAAGCGTTTTATCTCAAAGGCATAGAAGAGTTTGTTCCCTGTGATGATATATCATTTGTAACCATTTTCATTACTTTTCTTTGTCTTTTTTTTGAAGATACTCTTGAAGCAAGATGCCTCTACCAGTTTGCTCAAACTCAGAATTTCTCTGGAGATATAGAGACAGAATATGCTGACCCACCATGTGAGTATCTATACTGATAAACTGCATCGTTTCAGTATACTGTTGTGATTATACTCAGTGACTACAAAAAGAATTGACTTGAAACTTCAGTTAGTAGTCTTAAATGGTGCTTATAAAATTCATATCTGCAAGTTATCTATTTTCATTTCATATGCCCCTGCTCATGTAATGGCGACAGGTGTATAGAGTTACCTCATTCCTTTTGTGAGTATTTGAGTGGATGTGATAGTGTTTGTGTGTTAGTGTCCTAATCTTGTCCAATGATTATCCACTACATTAACCCTTTCCTGTTATGCAAAATTTTAGACCTGCCCAAATTCAAAAGTTTTATAAACAAAAATCTAAAGGGGAATTTATTAGAAAAATAATCATTCAATAGGGTAAGAAGTATTGTGGGAAAAGAAGAAATTGCTTGTGACAAGCAATTTCTTCTTTTTCCACAATGTTTTCTCAAGTATAAAACACAGGGACGTAAAAACCAAGCATTGACCAGGAAAGAGTTAATTGATGGATTTCAAAATAATTGGACACAGTTATTCCAATTGGAGAGTACTTGTGCCATGTGAAAAGTTCTGTTGGATACTCCCAAGTTCAAGGGCACAACTGTTTGTTATGTGATAAGCAATAATGTGGGGGCATTTGTGTCTATGACACATTTAGAGTATGACTTCGTTCTTTTTCTCGAATATTGCCTAGTAAAGTTGAATATTTTTGTCTTTTTTGCAGCCACTTTTAAAAAAACTTGGTTTAAAGGTTCAGCTTGGGTTACACCTAGGCGCCACCTATTTATTTAAAGCGGCTCTTGAACAGATTTTCATGAAAATTTGATATAAGAAGATTATCAGTTTTTTTCCAGAAGTTATTAATATCATTTTTGAGATAAATATTGTTTCTTCATGTTAAATCTTCTAAATTTACTATAAATTTCATTAAATTTGATAAATTTCCTATGCACTACTTGGAATCATTGTAATTTATCGGGTGACGTCGTTAGTCTTAAGGTGATGTTGATAACCACTGTATTGCTAGCGAAAGCCAATGACATAATTGATATGTCATGGAAACCATAAATAAGACAATTCTCAGTGATGAATCCGGTTCCATTCGTGTTGTACTTTGCTGACTTATTTGGCATCTCGCTAAATATTTCTGCTTCTTTTCTTTCTGTGTTTAAAGTAAAAGACAGTCATTTACCCTGCAAAATCAATTTTATCGCCCTCTTACAAATGTCTGAAAACCATATAATTAGAAATTTGAAAATCATGAGCCATTTTTTTTTAACTTTCATAAGGTTGCTTTAAGGACCTCAAGTAATCGACTCTACTTGATTTGAAACTTGGTACGCTACTTTCAACTAATTGTCCTACATTGCACTTACAAAATTAAGGTCTGTAAATTATCTACAGTAAAACCCCTCCTTACAACCACCCTGGAAATACGGGCACCCCGCTTTTACGACCAAATTTTTACAGAACAGATTTTTTTGTTCTTTATTTCAATGGTCTTGAACCCCTCTAAAATGGGCACCCCGCTATTACGACCACTAAATCCAGTATCAACTTAGCTGATACACTATTTTGAACCCCACTACAACGACCAGTAACTTCACACATTGAGACCGACCACCCGAATTTCACACTTGATAAGAGCAACACTGATTGGGTACGAATACAGTGTAAACACATTATCGGATTTTTGATTATGTGATATCAAACCCTTATTATAATAGGTGTTAAGATTTAAGTGGCCGATCACTTTTAGAAATTATAGCTTGTATTATTTTTAATTGTTATTTGAATGAGTCACAGGTCTTGACTCGAGTGATAAATTCGAAAGTGAAAACATATCCGAGAAGTTATGTTTAGTTTGTTTACGGCGTTCCGAACAGTTAACTAGCATTTCAACGTGATTGATGCTTGGTATTCGCATTATAGAAGATATGAACCTGTACTTACGAATAAATAATCTGAGGTCGGTCTTCTGAATCAGATCCAAATGTAGAATAGAGAAAGTAGAACTTATCAAAGATTGTATATTTGAAAATGACATAAGGTTCCGCTGTAATACATGTTCTTATAGTTTCATTCTTGTATGTATAGTATTGATATATTCAAAAAATCGAAAATAAAATAAATATGAATTATTTGACAACAAATGACCAAACCTCAGTATTACGACCACCCTGCTATTACGACCACTTTCAGAAAGTACCGCAAGCGGTCGTATTAGAGGGGTTTTACTGTACTTCCTTTTTTACAACTTGGCTTAATAGTAATAATAATAAAGTCTTTATTTAACGAGGCAACACAGTTGGTTTTAACCAGTCTTCCCTGTGGGCCTCTACAAATATTTACAAAGACAATACATGTTAGTATGTACAACAAAATAAAACATTTTACCAAATAGGTAAAAGAAGGAAAACATAATTATGAAAGATTGACCACGTAATTTTCCCGTAATTTTCCAGGCTTCAGAATCTTTTCCATAGGTATTGTCATAGGTTCCTATTAAACCATTCTGAAGGATTTTAAATGATTAATGAATAGTTTTGATTATCTTAATAGAATATAGTACAGAGAAAAAAAACAACAACAGAGCATTGTGGAGAAAGATAAATATCTTTGGCCAAGCAGAAACATTTCAATCTTAACAGCATCTGCTCTAATGTCTTTAATCCAAATCCGCATTGACATATCCATCTCTAACCATATGCATTTGACCAGTCTGAATGTTTGAGATTGATGTTAGTACACAAACTAGACAGAAAGAATATAGGCATGAATTGTGATTTTTGATATATTGTTATCATAACTGTTAACATGAACTAAAAGGAAACTACTTCAACCAAGAGCCTGTACATGCAATGTAGAATATGCATTTAAAACATATCTGCACATAAGTGGATCCCTTTCTTGAATAAGTATTTACGTATAGTTCAAGATTGAGTAATTACATGTGAAAATGTATTCTCCTACCAGAGTTCCACCAAATTAAGAAAGCAGACTTGTACCTATTTACACTGTTAGTATTTTTTATGTGCAAAAGTATTTGATTCCAAATTTTTGGACCTGAATATGAAATTGATTTTCTGAAAAACTCAATTCTTGGCTTAGGAATTTTAAGAATGGCATTAGAACTTTGTGTTAGTGGATTCTCTAAAGAGACCAGAAATAAAGTTTGGAAGCTTGCCCTGTAAAGATTTGAACATGAATATTGACTTTTTGAATACAATTCAATCTTGAATAGGTAGCCAGCTAAGCTCTTTGAATAACTCTTCACTGGAAGAATCAGTATTTTTATCAAGAATAGTTATTGCAGCTCTTTTTTGAAATTTGTAAAGTTTCTCTAACAGTTTAGAATTGCAGTTTTCCCCAGGTTATACAACAATAATCAATGTGTGGGAGGATATAGGCATTATAGAACATTAACTGACATGAATATATGTACTAAGATAAATTTTAATTTTAGTGAGAAGGTATAATAAAGAATTACACTTTCTTAGCATATTTTCAATTTGAACTCTCCATGATCGATTATGGTCAACTTGAACTCCAAGTAATTGTTCTACTTCTGAAAATTCTACCTGCTGGTTATGGAGAATCAATGGAAAATTGGTCATACTTGGACTATTATTTGATGGTGAGATTACCATTGCCTTTATTTGGATTAGGCAACATTGCATTTTTACTACACCATTCATCTATAACATAAAGACAATTTTGAAGCAATCTACACACTTCAATTTCAGAATTTCCTGTCACACTAACTGTTGTATCATCTGCAAATAAATCAGTTGATGATGCAGCTAGATGTAGAGGCAGGTCAATTATATATAATACAAATAGAATAGGACCCAAAACAGAGCCCTGGGGTACACCAGACATTATAACTTGTGATGAAGACAACTTACCTTCATCAGATACTTTTTGTGTTCTGCCTGATAGATAAGATCTAAACCATGACAGATTATCATTTCTTATGTTATAATTAGCCATCTTTTGGAGAAGAAGACTGTGATTAATCAAATCAAAGGCTTTTGTTAAGTCAAGGAAGACAGTACCTACAACCTGCTTATTGTTAATGGCCTCTAGCCAAGAATCAATAATGGAAGTGAGTGCTGTCTGACAGGAATGATTACTTCCAAATCCTGACTGACTTGAATGTATTAGCATGTTTTCTTCAAAAAAAAGCCTTGAAGGCTTATTTTTCAAATGTTGCCTGAAGTACTGAGTGGTTTATTTTCTGTATTAGATGTATATTTTTGTCGCATTCTCTCCGCAACTAAAAAGAAAGTCGACTTGAACTTGGTTTGGAGGTTCAACTTGGTGTCCTTCATGATGCTCTCCCAATATAGGTCCCCAAATTATCTTTTTCCTGTTTATGACTTAGTTTATATTTGGACATTGCCTGTGATAGTGGTTGTTTTTCTTCAAATCAATTTACAGACTTCATATTTCTTCATATTTCTCCTTTTTGAATGTTGCTGCTATAATGATCTCTTTTTCCATAATATTTCTTTCATTTGAAAATGAAAACTCCAAAGATATTACCGGTACTTAATCTTACATGTAAGTTCCAACCACTTACAATTTTGATAGATCCAAATTTCTGTTGTTTTCAAAAGTACGGGAATAAATTACTTTGTATAATACTTTATGTACCAGCTAAGACCAATGGTTCATTTGTTTCGTAAGGAAAGATCATGTTTCTTCTATATTTAGTGACAGAAATCAGTGATGTGAAGACCGTCAAACAACTGTATGATATTGAGGGAAATTCTGCCTATGCAGTATTGTATGGTGTCGTGACAAGATATGACTTGGATGCTGACAACACTGATCAGTTCTTTATTAGAAAATGGTATGTTCTTCTGTTAGTCTTATATGATTGTTAGTAAGGTAGAACTACCAATCTATATGATAGGCATTGTAAGCTGAACTTTGACCCTAGTCAGTATGAGTAGTCTACACAGCCTAACCAGGATGCCTGAGTGGTAAAGGTCCTTTACTAGTGATCTAATTGTCATGGGTTCGAGCCCCACTGTCACCTGGGTGTGTTCATGGGCAAAAGCCAGTCCTTGTAAAATTGGATAGCAGTGGCTTAGAGCCACAGCCTCTCTTTAAGCGCCTTGAAAACATTGATTGTGAGTTTTTGAGAGCAACTCTATTAGCTTAAAGCAGTTGAACTGAAACAAAGGTATTCTTTTCTTCGGCATTCTCTTCTTTGGCATTTAAAGGTTTGAGGTGTAAGCCATTTAGCCCTTTCCTGTACAATCCCTGTTTTTTATGTCCCTGTGATTTTATACTTGAGAAAACATTGTGGAAAAAGAAGAAATGGCTTGTAACAAGCAATTTCTTCCTTTTCTACAATGTTTACTTCCACATAGGATGGTTTCATTTCATTTTGCATCCAATTTTCAATTTGGACAAGTCTAAAATTTCAAAAAAATGGAAAATGGTTAAACTAGGGGCCCTTCAGCACTTGTTTTGTTCCACAGGCCTGAATGTACTGATTAGGCAAAGGATGTCTTTGGAAATTTCAATATAAACTGAATCATCTTTGCCATCTCTGGCAAATAAATTTAATCACTCAAATATTTGAAATAGTTCTAGAGAAGCATTTCAAACTATTCACTGTCTTATAAAAGTCAAGTTGAGTTATGTAAAATTCATTTACTAAGTCAGATGGAGAGGTCTTTACAAACTTTTCACTATACCATATAAGAACATAAACCATGGCAATAAAAGCTATGTTTTTCAACCAATCAAAATTATATGAAGGAATCTGACAAAGAGTCACCTGAATATCAATCCTTAGAAATCTTGTTGAAATCTATCTACAGGATAATTTTTCAAGTTTTTAGAGTATCTCGAAATATGGAAATTAGCACTACCCCCCCCCCCCCCCCTAAAAAAGCCATGTTTTTCATCCAATCAAATTCATTGAAGAAATCCAAAAAGGGGTCTCCAAATGATAATTCCTATGAAATTTGGTTGAAATCAATCTACTGGTTTCTGAGAAAATTTTTTTTGAAATTTTTCGCCTTATACCATATACGGAAATATGCCCCTCCTATTAAAGGCATGTTTTCATTCTATCAAAATTATTTTAAATAATCTGCTAAAAAGTCACTAAAGGACCATGTAGATCTTGATCAATCAGTTTCTGAGATAAAGATTTTTAAAACTTTCACCATATATGAAAATTAGTTACGCCCATTAAAGCCATGTTTTTCATCTGATCAAAAATTTTTGAAGGAATCTAATAAAGGGTCACCCCAGGATCATTCCCGTGAAATTTGGTTGAACACCATCAACTGGTTTCTGAGAAGATTTTCAAAACTTTCACCATATTTGGAAATTAGCCCCACCCATTGAAGCAATGATTTTCATCTGATCAAAAATCTTTAAATGAATAAGATAAAGGGTCATCCTAGGGTAATTTGCATGGAATTTGGTTGGAATCCATCAACTGCTTTCTAAGATGAGATTTTCAAAGCTTTTACCAAATATGGAATTAGCCCGCCCATTAAAACCATGTTTTTCATCTGTGCAAATTTCTTTGAAGGAATCTGATAAAGTGTCACACAAGGATCATTCCTATAAAATTTAGTCGAAATTCATCAACTGGTTTCTTTGGAGAAGATTTTTAAAGCTTTTATCATATTTGAAAAGCCGCACCCATTAAAGCCATGTTTTTCATCAGATCAAAATTCTTTGAAGGAATCTTATAAAGGGTCACTCAAGGATAATTTCTGTGAAATTTGGTTAAATTCTGTTCAGTTCTTTCTGAGAAGAAGATTTTTTAAAGTAAAAGTTTATGATTGGTCAACCGGATGGAAGAACACACAGCCAACAAAATGCCATGACAATAGCCCATTGGTCATTTCTTTGAGTTTAAGAAATAATGTTTAATTATTGATTCATTTTTAGTGCTAGATGTAAGAAGATTGTTACAAGAGAGAATGGACACAAATGTATAAATCCTGAGTGTAGCCTTGGAGCTCTACAGATGTTTAACACAGGTGGTCAAGTAACATTAGAGGAACCTGAGCTGGACTTTAGAATGACCATCTCTATCTCTGATCATACTGGAACTATCTCTGGGCGTCTGACAGCAAGTATTCTGGAGGGAATGACAGGCATGAAGGTACAAAGTATTTGTCAAAAAAGATGCAGAATAAAAAAATTGTTCAATTTGCAAACATTGTAATATATACTTTTTTATTTCAATATTTTCGACTGGACCTTATTGAAAGCAGAATTTCATGGAATTTTAAGTTTTCTCTTTTTTTTAACAGAAAAGATTGTGGATAATGAAGAAATTGCTTCTTTAGGAGCATAAACAGGAGGGCTTGTATGGAAATGGGTTCAATAAAACCTGTGTTTAGCTCCTGGCTAAAGGCAATTTGAGATATTGTCATGGCATTGTGTCTGTTCATGTGTCAGTCCGTCCTTGAACTTTTTCTTACTTGATGAAAATCAACCATATTCACAGGAATGATTTCTTTGTCAACCCTTTTTTAGATTCCTTAAAAAATTGATTGGATAAAAACCATGGCTTTTATTAGAGGGTCTAATTTCCGTGAATGGTATATCGTTAAAATTTCGAAAATCTTCTAAAAATAATTGCTCAATTCCAACCAAAATTCACTGGTATTAACTTTGGCTGACTCTTTACCAAATTACTCTAAAGATTTTTGATCAGATGAAAAACATGACTTTTACAGTAGATGATAATTTCCATATGTGACTTTCAATGAAATCTTTGAAAATTTACTTCACAAAAAATGGTGAATAGATTTCAACCAAAATTCACTAATTTAATCATTTTTTGGTTACCCTCTGCCAGAATTGTTTGAATTGAAATATAACTTTTATGGGCAGAATTATTTTCCAAATTGTGTTTTTATAAAAATTTTGAAAATCTTTTCGGAAACTATTGGCGGGATTTCAAGCAAATCTTCTGTTATCCTTTGTCTGGTGGCTTCTAAAAAGTTTAATGGGTGGGACTAAATATTTCAAAATATTGGTTGTGGCGCAAGTTGTGAAAAAATCTTGCTCTCTATATCTGTAAATTCAAGCTTGTGGAGCCATACAGGTTCTCATGTGCCTCTTGTTAAGATAAAAGGTACAAATCTTCGGAGATTTGTTTAAGTAATGATTCTCTAGCTGTGTCCACTTTTTAAGGAAGATAACATGGTCAGTTTGTTTGAGATAATGGACAACATAACACAGATAGATGACAGGAACCTCATAAATACATCTTAACCCAATCCCACACAGTGACGCTTTTAAACGCCCCTCAGTATACAAGCTTTGGAAAACATTGTGGAAAATGTAGAAATTGCTTGTAACAAGCACTTTCTTCATTATCCACAATGTTTTCTGTCCCAATGCTACAAAAAATCCAAAATTCATTAGCTTTAATTTGTTATCTATAACTCTTTTTAATTTGGACCATTCTAAAATATTGCCATCTGGTAATGGGTTAAATAAGTTCAAAATTTTGGTTTTCCATTGACAAATAATTTGCAGTAAGTTGTGGGAGACATCCTACTAAAAGAAAAATAACAAACAGCAAATCATTGAAAGGCAAATAATTCAAGTTAAAGTTAGGACCATTTTGGTAACCTAGCAACAAAATAAATTTACATAAAGATTGGAGATAAATATTGGAGATCAATCTGGACTTAACTAATGATCTGATTGGTCCATCAATATTGAAGAATAAAACCAAATATTCTTTTGAACCCTTTCCTGTTTAATCCCTGGTTTTTACATCCCTATGATTTATATTTGAGAAAACATTGTGGAAAAAGAAGAAATTGTTTTAAACAAGCAAATTTTTCTTTTTCCACAATATTTCTACCCTATTGAATGCTTATTTTTCAAATAAGTTCAACTTAAAAAATTATTGTCTGCAAAACCTATGAATTGAGACATATCTATAAATTAAAAAAGCGGGAAAGTGTGATCTAAAGCCAATTTTAGAGTTTCTTTTTTCCTCATCAGTACTACTACTTTAGGATGACTTTCCTTATACAGTTAGATATGTATTAAGCAACCACTCAAAAGACATCCAAAATGCGGTCGTTTAACCCATTTCCATATGATAAAATTTTAGACCATTCCAAATTCAAAGAAGTTGCAGACGCCAATTTTAAGTAGATGATACCTTTAAAATTATTGTCTTTTTTGGTTGAAAACATTGTAGATAATGAAGAAATTGCTTGTCACAAGCAATTTCTTCATTTTCCACAATATTTTCCAAAGTTTTTATATTGAGGGGCATTTAAAAGCATCACTGTGTGGGAATGGGTTAAGAGAATGGTCACTTGGTTCACTCTTTTCCGACAAGTATGAAGGATTGGTTTGACTGCATAAAATTGATAAATTATTGCAGGATTCTCAGTTAATGCTATGTTGATGGAACTCATTAGAGTCATGTCATTGAGGCAATTCTAAGGAGATCCACCAACATAGGAAATTAGTTTTGATAATTTTATATGCAAAATCGTCCAACTATGAAGATCCTTTGTTTTTTATGCTGGTTGCAATGAAAGTGGTCCCTTAATAGAGGTAGTTGCTTGAGCAACATAAACTGTAATTGCAAAACACCTGTTTTATGGTCAACACCTGTTTATTTTCATGCAGGTAAATGAATTGTTCAGTCTGGACATACAAAAAAGAACTGATATAAAATGGCATTTTCTACTAGAGAGATGTAAATTCCATGTTAAGGTATGTATGGTCATAACTTCAAGAAGATTTCTTTTTTCAAATCCCTGTCGTACAAATTGTTTTTAAAAATTTACAGCTTTCCTCCAAAATACACTGGTCTTGCTCAAAAACTGTCTATCAATTATTATACAAAATAATATCAGATAAGTCACTTATGAATAAGAAATCGATGATAAGTCAAGCTGAGAGTAAATTGAAAATTTAGCATCTGATAGACCTTGTAAACTTTATCATTAATGTTTGCACCTTTACCATCAAATAAGTTTATCAAAAAGTGTTGAAAGAAAGGCCTAGTCTTCTTCATATTGATATAAAAAACTATAAAGCTACAAAAAGCAGAGACTGCAAAATTGCCTGACTCAGAGAGCATCTTATTTTCAGCTCACCAACTACAACATGCTCATGGTAAGCTTATGTGATTGTTAATGTCTGTTTTCTGTCTTACATTGGGTGGTGTTAACATTTAAGTGTTTATGCTCTAGGGGTCACTAGTTTAAGCTCAGTCTTGATGGTAAATAGCCACATTATTTTTGTAAAGATGAAATATTAAATTGGGAAGATTCCATTGGAAAAACACAGGAAAAGGGGCCTCAATGACAACTTCTTCTGGTCATACTCTAGGGCTGCCATTTTGGTTCTATCATGTTGAAATTAGAATTACTTGTTAATGTCAAAATCTCATTTTGAAAACACAGAAAAAAGGCCCTTTTTTTACTTCTCTTTTGACAAATTTTAGGCATAAGCATATGAGGAAGTAAAAAAAAAACAATATGCATTCATAAATTATTGCAATAGATAAACTTAACATTATGCTATTTATTCTAGTTACATTGATTAAGAAAATTCTTACTACCAACAAAAGGTTTAATTCAAAATTAAATGAGTTTGAGGCAGACATTTTCTCCCTAATGGACAGTGGTTTGTGGTTCTGGAAATAGGCATTTGTTGGTGCTGAACACCTAAAAGAAAGTGGTCACCAAATAAAGGTTTCAAGAGCTCTTTATTTCATCAGTCATTCATCTTTAACCAATTACCAGATTACAAAATTTTAAACGGGTCCAAACTGAAAGAAGATACAAACTTTAAATTGATGGAATTCTAAAATTCCTCGTCTTTTCAGGCAGAAAGCATTGTTGATAATGAAGAAATTGCTTCATATATGCAATTGCTTTCTTGTCCGTAATGTTTTTTTAATACTTGAGGGGTATGAAAAAGCAGGATTGTGTGGGAATTTACTCATTTCAGATGATGAAGAATTTCAGAGACCAAGAGAAGAGTATTATGAGGATCCTGTCCTGTTGTCGAGCGGATACAGGTGAAGTCGAGAACAGTATTGTGCAGTTTTAAACAGTAAACCCAGTAAAGCTCAACCTCATTTTTTCTGCATTTAATTAAAAAAGAAAACCTAACCCATTCCAACAAGACAAAAATTTAGACTTCAAACTCCAAATTGAAGGGAGTTACAGACAATATTTTCAAGTTGATGGAATTTTGATATTTTTCGTCCTTTTGGACAGAAAACATTGTGGATAATGAAAAAATTGCTTTATACAAGCAATTCCTTCATTTTTCAAAATGTTTTCCAAAAATTTTTTCTTGAGAGGCGTAAGTGGGAGGATTCTTTTGGAATGGGTTAAGACAGATCCAAATTTTCAGAATTTGCTTATAATGAAAGTATCTGTGTAAACTATTGTGAGGAAAAGGATTGTTATCATACATTTTCTTAAGATCAATGCAAGTTACGTCCATCTGTTTGTTTAGTGTGATAGAACTGATATGTTTAGTATCTGTGATAATTTGTTCTGTGATATAATGAATTTAATACTTTTGGTATGACTTTGCCCCTGGTTCCTATGGTAAAACAGTCCAAACCTATTGCATTGTTGTACCCTTCAAAACTATATTTGAGGGTACACACGAGTAAACTCGTGGACTGGTTGGTCAGTCTGTAGCTTTTTTTTGTCCGCCCATTTAATCCTAAACTACTGGTTTGGTTTGATTGAAATTGTACAAAGCAGTAAATATCAAGCAAAGATGTACACATGCCATTTCGGTAATTATCCATTTATCATACACAGAGTTATCGATCTTTGTTTAATAATCTTATCCACTTATTTGTTCTTTAACTCTTGAATGGGTTTGATTCAAATTTCACATGAGCATTCAATATCAACCAAAGATGTGCATACTTTGTTTAAGTTTGGGTCCATTGACATTTATTGGAGTTAGGACCCTTGGTTGAAAAAAGGCTCTGTTCCAGTGACAAAATGTTTTTCTTTGACATGGAGATACTGGAGGATAATAATCACTCAGGGATAATTTAAATTCTCTTGATTCTGTTCACCTCAAGACATATTTCTTAAATCAAATTCTGTTTGTCTTGGAAATGAAATTTCAATCTGAAATTCAATTTTTTGACTGAACAACAATTTATTATTTACACATTTTAGCTCAAGAATTCCATACGATTTAAGGGCAGCTAACTACAATTGAATTGTGTATAAATTAAATTCTTGCATAAATACCCTTTGATAGATCAGAGGTATAATTGTTTTGCCTGTGTCTGTCAGTCTGCTGAAAACTAAATCTCTGAAAATAACATTTTTCTACGACTTCCATACTATTCAAGTTGCAATACTCATATTTGCCATGATGATAGCTGTTACTGATATGCAAATGCTGATGCCAAAGACAATGTCATCTTACAAGGTCAAGGTCATCTTTTAAGGTTAAACTTCTGAAAAATCGCAGTTACAGGATCATTAGTGTTTCACTAACACATCTTGTTTTCACTTATTTCAGATTGATAGTATTTAGGCCCTGCTATTCTGGTATAGAAATTTTCAGAACCTTATTTAAATGTATGAATTTAGTTAAAGTATATAAGTTCAAGCTTTGGAAAATAAGATACTGGGTGAAAATCCATAATTCTTTGTTATTGGAAAAACTGACAAATTGATTCTGTCAATAAAATATTAATTAACTTATCAATGTGTCTTTTCAACATTTATATGCACAAGTAAACTAATTTGTTAACCCATTCTAAAGCAGTGACACTTTTGGACGCCCCTCAAGAAAAATACTTCGGAAAACTGAAGAAATACATGTAGCTTGTTTTAAGCAATTTCTTCATTTTACAAAATGTTTTCTATCCAGAAAGTTGAAAAAATCTAAAATTTCATAAACTTTAAATTGTCAATTGCAACTTTCAATTTGGACCGGTCTAAAATTTCATCTTCTGGTAATGTGTTAATGGAAAACCTAGACATTGTAGGCTATTCAAGATGTGTCATGAATAGTCTTTGATTTGAAACCATTCTTATTGTATTAACTTCAATGTCACCTGTCAAGGTCACACATAATTTCTTCTTCCACAATTTCTAATGCCCATGCTGGGTAATGCGTCCGTCTGTTTATCCAATTTCCAAACAACAAATATTTGGACTGGTCCAAATTGAAACAAGTTGCAGATGACAAATTTAATCTGATGGAACTTTTTTTCCCTTTTAAGTAGAAAAAAAGTGGGAAATGAAGAAATTGCTTGTCACAAGCAATTTCTTCATTTTCCCCAATGTTTTTCAAAGCTTTTTTCTTGTAGGGCATCACAAAATGTCATTATGTGGGAATGGGTTAAATAGATGTAGCCTATTCCTTGATTGGCATAATTTCATCATTTACAGATGCAATTGAAAATAAATTTGGACAACTGACAAATTGATGCTGTCAATCAACAAATTGATTGACCAATCACATCATTCATTTAGACCATAAGTGAACTACTACATTTTTATCAAACATTTTGTTGGTGTTGGGACTTATTGAAGCTGTAGTTATAATATCTAGGTGCCCAACCAACAATTTGCCTTTTAAGACCCTTACTACTTATTTTACAAAATAATGTTTAACCCATTACCACACAATGACAGTTTCTGAAGCCCTGAAAAATTTAAATTTAGAAAACATTGTAAGTAAAGGAGAAATCACAATGTTTTCTTCCCTTTTAGTTACTCATTTTCCTATTTGAGAGTAATTTGAAATGTTGTCTGCAATTTCTTTTCAATTAGGACCAGTCTAAAATTGTGATGTCAGCCATAGTATTTGAGATAAATGAAAATTTACATTGGTGTTTATGCCTGTAACAAGCATTTCAAGTTTCCTAAGATTTATAGTGTCTATGTCTAGGATAGAGGGTTTAACCCATTACCTAACAATTCCGTTTTTGACACCCTGAAGAATTATACCGGTAATTATGGAAAAATTTACAGAAAAGGATGCATTTCTTACAAAGCTGGATTGGTGGTAATGGTTTAATCTAGGTTTATTATAAAACAGACATTGTTTGTTTCATGGCTTATTGTCTATAAACAAGTTGAACAATAAAGTATTAGAGAGAGTTACACTTGTTAATTTGATGTGTCCCACTTTTAAGATTGCCATGAAATTGTTGATTTACATCAATTGAGAAACTACTTCTTTCAATCTAGATAAATCCCTAGGGAATACACCAGTACTAATTTCCATTGCTCCTGAATATATAAATCTTAATTGGTCCAGCTGATGTCCCTCCCCTGGAGTCTTACTAGGGACCTTTTGATCTCAAAGCAGATACTCTACCGTAAAACCAAAAGCACCAAAATTTGAGGATAGCTTTAATCGTAAACTTTTTAACAACTGGCATTCAAAAGAATTTCAGTGCGAAGCAAATGTATACTGGTAGAGGAACTAGAAATGTGTAACAGCGTGATATCTCTAAAGGTCTTGCATTCATTCCCATACATAAGGTTATGTGGCATGAAATTAACAGCTTTTGTTAAGATCAATTTTGTCATTTGACTGACTTGAGTGTAACAATAGCCATTTTTAATGACAAGTACACAATCCACTTTTAAAAAAACTGGGTTATTTTGTCACTAAACCTTCAGCTGTGACCTTGACCTTTGGCATATTCAAACAAAGTTCTCATGGGAAACTAATACTCATCAAGGGGGGGGGGGGAGCAAATGCCCAATTTTTAACCAACTAATGTCAAAAATGCTCTGGGCAAGATCAATCTTTAGCTCCAGCAACCTGCATGCATCCTTATCATATATCTCCTCCTTAGAAAATACTGGCAGGATGCACAGGTATGTCACATGCATTATACATAGATTCCTGAAAAGAATATGTTGATTTGGGTGGAAAAAGTTTTATTGGCGGAGCTTATTTCCACGTATGGTATACATTGGAAATTATAAAAATCTGCATCTCGTAATATACTCATTGGATTTCTAATCTAAACTAGATTTCACAGAAAAGATCCTTGAGTTACCCTGTTCTTTTTTAAAAAAAAAATTGTTGGAACACATGGCTTTTATGGGAGGAGCGTGTATTCCTATAGCAAAGAATCAATCGAGGGTTGTTGTTGTAACGTGTGTCAATTCTTGCAGGGTTGTTTGCCTTCATGCTAAAAATCACTTTCAAACAATACCTTTCTACATTATATTCTAGAGTTGTTTAACTCACATGCTTCCAACATAGTACATTTAAATGAATTTTACATGACTGAACTTAGTTTTTGTAAAAATAAAAAGGTTTAAATTCTTCTGTAGAACTTTTTTTGAAGATTTCAGTGACTAGATTCATTTGCTGGATATGACAACAAATATGAATATTGAATTTCTAAATACATTATTCTATAAATCAGTACATTCTGGTCTGTGGAGCAATACAGGTGCTCCAGTGCCTCTGGTACACTTCAGCTTTGACCTTGACCTTTCACATCACCTTATAACCATCTACCAAATGACATCAAATAATTATTCTACTCTTAAAAAAAGCCCTGTGTTATGGAATTCCAAGTTTAACTTATAGAAAGAATTCTTTAAAAATCTTTTTTCCAAAACTACATATAAGCCCAAAACTATAAGCCCAGGGCTTTGAAATTTTTCCTGTAGTATTGCCACTCAGTCCTTTACCAAATTTTCTCCCATTAAAACGACCAGTAACTTCACACATTGAGACTGACCACCCAAATTGAACACTTGATAAGAGCCACCCTAATTGGGTACGAATACATTGTAAATACATTATCGGATTTTTGATTATGTGATATCGAACCCTTATCATATTAGGTGTTATGATTAAAGTGGCTGATCAGTTTTAGAAATTATAGCTGGTATTATTTTTAATTGTTATTTGAATGTGTCACGGGTTTTGACTTGAGTAGTAAATTCGAAAGTGAAAACGTTTACGGTGTTCTGCAATTAAATTTTGATTTCAACGTAATTGATGCTTGGTATTCGCATTGTAGAAGGTATGACATCGACAGTTTGACACTTTGAACCTGTACTTACGAATAAATAATCTGAGGTCAGACTTCTGAATCAGATGGATCAAATGGAGAATAGCCAAAGTAGAACTTATCAAAGATCATAAATTTGAAAATGACATAAGATTCCGCTGTAATACACGGCAAGTGGTTGTATTAGAGGGTTTTTACTGTATAAGCCCAAAACTATAAGCCCAGAGCTTTGAAATTTTTCCTGTAGTATTGCCAGTCAGTCCTGTACCAAATTTTCTCTGTTTAATCCTTATGACCTAACAATAATTTTGACAAAGTTTCATTAAGACTGAGATAAAACTGTGGCCCCTAGTGTTTAAACAAAGAAATAGTTGATGTTGGGTGTATTGGACTGCAACCAAGATAGAATATGCACAACTTTGCTTGGTTCTGAGTGCATATGTGAAATTTGAATAAAATCAACTTCACGACTGTAGACCAGATTTTTGTCCAGCCCGCTTGCGGTGAGCGAGACATAGTTGTCACTATGACAAGTCGGTGAATGTGCCTTAGTGGTTTAGTCCGTCCGTTAGTTTGTCTGTCCGAATTTGTCCGGACAATTACTCCTACTTTTAAGGATGGATTTCAAAATAATTTGGCACAATTAATCTCCATCATAAGTAGATGTGCCATTTGAAAGAATTTTTGGGATAATTCTAATGTCAAGGTCACAGCTCAAGGTCAAACACTAAAATTATGTTTGTCTGGACAATTACTGCTACAATTATGGATGGATTTCAAAATAAATTGGCAAAATTGTTCTCCATCATGAGTAGATGTGTCATTTGAAAGAAATTTTGGATAGCTTCAAGGTCAAAGCTCAAGGTCAAACACTAAAACTGTGCTTATCTGGAGCATGATACCTACAAAACTTTGCAGGCTCAACGGCAGTTGTCCTGGGACAACCATCTAGTTAACAAAAGGCCTTAACTTTTAGAGAAATGCAGTAAGATATGCTCATCTTTGTTTGTGTGTGTGAAATGTGAATCAAATCCATTAAGTACTTAGGAGAAAATGGATGAATACCAAAAAGCTACAGATCAACAGACCAACCAACTGACAAATTGACTCCTATGTACCACCCAAACATAGTTTTTGAGAGGGGCGGGAGTATAACTGGTTGTTTTATTGAATGGGGTTTGGTGAACAATTTATCATCATATCATTTAAAAGTTCACTAATGCATATACTTCCTTGGCATCACTTATACAAGGTTGTGGGTCTGAATGCCTAGCCCAAGGGTATACTCTTGTGACCAGTATAGTGGCAGGAACTCAAACCTGCCATCATCAACTTCTCTCAAATTAAGTCAAACTTGACATTATGACCTTGTTTCTACCTCTAATTTTTGTTTAAATTGCACCTTTTGTCAAACTTTGAGAAGTGGGTCAGATTTTATCGAATATAATCTATTAATAGAGCATCTACTCTTTGGTCTAGTTAAATGTTAGTAAAACCATTACCAGACAGTAAAATCTTAGACTGGTCTAAAATGAAAGTAGTTGTAGATGACAATTTAAAGCTGATGAAATTTTTTATTTTCTTTACTTTTGGGGTAGAAAACATTTTGGATAATGAAGAAATTGCTTGCACAATGTTTTCGACAGCTTTTTGCTAAAAGCATCACTGAGTGGGAATGGGCTAACATTGATGAGTTACCTTAAGCTTATAAATATTCATCAATTTTTACTCAATTGGTACATTGGAGGATAGAGCAAAATTATTTTAAAATATTTCAAAATGTGTACAAGTTATAAGGGCTTGACAAACTCAGACAGATAGATAAACAAGGGCGATGTCAGACATGGCCATCCCCCTGCCGTAAAGGCTTGTTAGTAAACAGAGTTGTGACTCTTGTACACTGTACTTCTCCTCAATGAGATCTATCCACCTATGAAGTTTCAAGTCGATAGCATTTATATTATAGGAGGTATGCCCTGGACAAAATCAAAGTCTTTAAAATAACAAAGGGCAATAACTCTAAAATTATGCAAGCAAGAATTATGTTTTTTATGCACTGCACTTCTCCTCCATGAGATCTATCCACCTATGAAGCTTCAAGTTGATAGCTATTATACTTTCAGAGATATGCCCCAGACAAAATCTAAGTCTTTAGAATAACAAAGGGCAATAACTCCAAAATTATGCAAGGGTGAGTTGTGGTTCTTGTGCATTGCACTTCTCCTCCATGAGATCTATCCATCTATGGAGTTTCAAGTTGATAGCATTTGTACTTTCAGAAATATGATCCTGACAAAATCTAAGTATTTGAAATAACAAAGGGCAATAACTCCAAAATTATGCAAGGAAGAGTTGTGGTTCTTGTACACTGCACTTCTCCTCCATAGATCTATCCACCAATGAAGTTTCAAGTTGATAGCATTTATACTTTAAGAGATATGCTCTGGACAAGCTTAGTGATTGAATGAGACCATTACTATATCCCCTTTGCCGAAAAGGCCGGGGACAATAAAGCAGAAAAACCCCACAATAGTATCCATCAACCAATTGGCTGAGGACAAGCTGTGCGATTTATATGGGAGGTTTAATCCATTTGAACATGATATACTTTTTCACAACCCCCAAGAAAAGAGATCAGGAAAATAATATGGAAAATGAAGTAATTTCTTCATTTTCAACATTGTTTACTACCCAGAAAGAAAGATATTTGAAACAAAATTGATATATATTATTGTCATCTGCAACCTCTTTCAATTGGACAAGTCTAAAATTTTGCCGTTTGGCCATGGGTTTACGCAAATAAGACCAACACATCTTTGAATCATTTTTTAACATACTTTCAACTTTGCACTAAATTTTCATTTATAAAAACCTTATAAGAAATTCACAAAATTTATTTGCATCTTCAAGATCTACTATAGTTGATCATATACAAAATCAGCAAGGTAAGTAGCACAGGGCCTGTGCTAGCATTTGAATTAAGGAGTCCTTGATCACAAAACCTAATTTTGATTGGGGTCAGTTCAACAAAAAGAGCAAATCATGAGTATAAATTTGAAGGTTTAAGTGCCAACAGACCTTTTTTGTAAATGTTGATTCACTTTTGAGTATCTATTATAAAGATATGAAGTTAGCGATTAATTTGTAATTTCTTAACCTTTGTCATGCTGAACCTGGAATATTCCGGTTTTAGCAGGAGGTATAGACAAAGATCAGACTGCACATATGTGCAGTCTGATCTTAGTCTACACCTGTCTATCCTCTTGAAACCAGATTTGTTTATGAAATTAATTTTCAAAGAAGTATTGACAACCGAACAACATGTACTGCCAGTGCCTTCAGCCCTTTGATTTTTACATAATTCTGTAAAGGATTTTATTCAGCATGACAAGGGTTAATATTACACAGGTTACATTATGGAAAAATTGAGGAATCAAAATACCCTGTATTGATGCTTGGAAAGTTCTTAATTCCATGAATTAGGGTTCAAAACCCTAGTTTAAAGTCAAACACAAGACCTGTTGCAGAATAGGCAGATATTAGTCAGATACTACTGACCTGTCAAGCCAAATGCAACCTCCTGGGAAGTGCAACTAGAAGCGCTTGAGCACATGTATCACTACATAGGCTTGATTGTACTGATTAAGCAATTGGTGTTTTCAGGAATCCAATATAAACTGAATCATTTTCTTCATGTGTGGCAAATAATTTTGTCAATGAAATCTTTTAGTATTTCAAACTTTTCTTTGTTTAACAAAAGTCGATTCATTTACCAAGTCAGCTGAAAAAGGTATTCACAATTTTTTTAAAAAAAGTTCACTGGATACCATGTATGGATATAAGCTACAACCATAAAAGTCATATTTTCAACGAATCAAAATTAATTGAAAGAATCACCACAGGATCATTCCAGTGAAATTTATTTGAAATCCATGAACTGGTTTCATTAAAAGGATTTTCAATATGATTCTTGAAAACACCATTTGCTTAATCAGTACAATTAGGCCTGTGGAGCGATACAAGCGCTCAAACGCCTCCAGTATTTGTCAAGTGTCCCAATAAGGCTTCAACTTAAAAGATCCAGTTTAACATAAGCTCAACATCATAATATAAAGTGAAAGACATGGAGAAAAAAGTATTTCCAAAATTTACCCCAAATAAGAGGCCCATAGGGCCTTATTGGTCACCTGAGTCCAAAGAGCACAAAAACAAATAAAAGTCCACCAGATAATGCTACATACTAAATATCAAAGCTCTAAGCCTTTTAGTTTTGGAGAAAAAGATTTTTAAAATTTTTCACTAAACAAGCCTATGTTAAACTTGAGACATCTTGGAAAGGGCTAATTCTGACCCTTGGGCCATAATTTATACAATCTTGATTGTGGGCTATCAGGTGATGCTACATACAAAATATTAAAGCTCTAGGACCTTCTGTTTGGGAGAAGAGATTTAAATTTTCACTATATAAGCCCTATGTAAAATTTGTGACTTCTGGGAATGGGCTAATTATGACCCTAGGGCCATAATTCATACAATATTGATAGAGATCCACCAGATAATGCTACATACTAAATATCAAAGCTCTAAGCCTTTTAGTTTGGGAAAAAAGATTTTTTAAAAATTTTCACTAAACAAGCCTATGTTAAACTTGAGACATCTTGGAAAGGGCTAATTCTGACCCTTGGGCCATAATTTATACAATCTTGATTGTGGTTTAGCAGGTGATGCTACATACAAAATATTAAAGATCTAGGACCTACTGTTTGGAAAAGAGATTTAAATTTTCACTATATAAGCCCTATGTAAAATTTGTGACATCCGGGAATGGGCTAATTATGACCCTAGGGCCATAATTCATACAATATTGATAGAGATCCACCAGATGATGCTACATAGCAAATTTCAAAGCTCTAGGCCTATCTGTTTGAGGGAAGAAGATTTTTGAAATTTTCACTATATAAGCCTATGTTAAATTTGTGACAACCGGGAATGGGCTAATCTTAATCCTGAGGCAATAATTTGTACATTCTTGATAGAGGTCTACCAGATGATGCTGTATACCAAATATCAAAGCTCTAGGCTCTCCTTTTTGGGAGAAGATGATTATCAAAAATTATATATTAAGCCCTTTGTAAAACTTGTGACGTCCGGGAATGGGCTAATTCTGTCTCTGGGGCCAACATTTATACAATCTTGATAGAAATTCACCAGATGATGCTACAAATCAAATATAAAAGCTCTAGGCCATCTAGTTTGGGAGAAAATGATTTCTGAAATTTCACTATATAAGCCTCTGTTAAACTTGAGACGTCCGGAAAACAGGCTACTTTTGACCCTAGGGTTATAACTCATACCATATTGATAGTGGACCACTAGATGATGCCACATGCTAAATATCAGAGCTGTAGGTCTTTTGGTTTGGTAGAAAAAGATTTTAAAGTTGTCACTATGTAAGCTTATGTGCCCCCCCACCTTTGCCCCCCCCCAACCATTTCTTGACAGATTTTTTTTCTTGTACAAACTTGATAGTCCTTGCCCTAAAGACTCTAAATACCAGATGTGAATCTAATCTGACAGCCGGTTCATGACCAGAAGATTTTTAAAGATGTACCCTTTTTGGCTCCTTATGGGGCCCCAAGGGGAGATAACTCCATGACGTGTACATATCTGAAGCACCTTCCCATAAGGATGCTTCCTGTCAAGTTTGGTTGAAATCAACTCAAGGGTTCTTAAGAAGAAGTCGAAAATGTAAAAAAGTTAACACACAACGCACGAGGACGGACAAAACCTGATCGCAATAGGTCACCATGACCTTCTGTCAAGTGACCTAAAAAAGTGTGGTATTGAGCTTACACAATACTTTGTTTTACAATTTACAAAGATTTGATCTGAGGCAATTTTCAAACTAATATTTTATCCATTTTTTATGAATGATAAGTGCACATTATCTTGAAGGATCATTTACAAAATCAAATTATCTTCAAAAGAGAGAGAACATACAACAATATCAAAGACTGTATTCTTTTTGACCTAACATAAAAGAAGTTGCAAAGCTAACTTGACATCCAAGAAATATTGAAAATATCCATAATTAACAATGCTATGAATTAAAACCATCTGATTTCTAACTTTATGCAAGATAAAACTTTTTTCAATATTTTCGGTAAAAAAAAAACAACAACATATATTAACCCTTTACTGTTTTTCAAAATTTTTGACTTGTCCAAATTCAAAGGAGTAGCAGATAATATTGTAAAGTAAAGGTAAAAGAAAGTATCGTGGGAATAGAAGAAATTGCTTAACACAAGCAATTTCTTCTTTTTCCCACAATATCTTCTCAACTATAAATTCACTAGGATGTTAAAACAAGGGATTGTGCAAGAAAAGGTTAACACACATTTCGAGAAAATGTACCTCAAGGTCCAATGAACATCTTATTAGCCTAAAATTAACAACAACAAAAGGAATATTCAAATATTATATTTATCCCTCATTCCTATCCCTTGATTTTTTCCATTGATTTTCATTCAGATGATCAAAATGAAGGAATATATGGAAAAATCTTTATGACAAAAATCTAATTTTTGGTGGGATAGAAGCTTTACAGTAGGAGTAGAAAAAGCTGTTTATCAAACACTTCAACAAGCTTCTGTAGTTACAAAAGCATGCACAAAAGTCATCAAAATTGTGATAGTATTAGCATTGGATAGCTCTACCACTGCTCTCGACAGCCTATATTATCGACATCATCCCATTCAACTAAGAGTATCGTTATATACCAAGTTGGTTCTCAATACATTCTATCATGTCTTCTCATCTAAGGCCTGAAAAAGATGAAACAAATGTGTTTGTGACCACTTAGATACTACAGACTATTGTTTTCAATATGTAAACTTAATACATGTATATGACCTTAAGTCTTATCATCATTGAATCATTTAACAAACTTCCTGAGAGACCATGGACACAATCATTCTGACCAAATATCAAGTCATTTGAGCCCCAAATGTAGCCTCTCGAGTGCAAACAAAGTATTTCTTAGCTTAGGCCTAGTGACCTTGTTTTTGGCCAAATGTGACTTTGCCAAGAAAACATTGAAACAAAGATCTGACCAAATATCAAGTCATTTGAGCTTAAAATATGGCCTCTACAATACCAACAGATATTTATTACATTTGATCCAGTGACCAAGTTTTTGATCCCCTGTGACCCAAATTCAAACTTTGCTATGAGATTGTAGAGACAATCATTCTGACAAAGTTTAGACAGATTTGACCTTAAAATAAGGCCTATAGAGTGTAAACAAGGTATTTGTAGCATTTGACCTAGTGACCTAATTTTTTACCCAATTTGACCCAAATTCAAATTTTGCCAATGGGAATAATTATTCTGACAAAGTTTGAAGACATTTGAGCCAAAAATAGTGGCCTCTAGAGTGACAGATGACAGATCAAAATAGCTCACCTTGAGGACAATGTGCTAAGGTGAGTTAAAAAAGTAATTATTTTCTTTTAAATCAGTTGCTGCCTATATTGAAGAAAACTTAAGACGCTTTTAAACGCCCCTAAATATGAAGACATTGGAAAACATCGTAGAAAATGAAGAAATTGCTTGTTACAAGCAATTTCTTCATTATCCACAATGTTTTCTACCCCAAAGACAAACTTTTTTAAAAATTTCATCAACTTACAAATTGTGGTCCACAACTTCTTTCAATTTTGACTGGTCTAAAATTTTGTCATCTGTTACCTCTAGGGTCCACACAAGATGTTTACACATTACTAATATCGTACATAACTAGATCTTGAGCTCTTTGTGCTCAGGTTAGCTAGAACACAAAAAAATTTTTAGACTCCACCACACTGAAATAATTTGTATGGCAGAAGACAATCTACATATAATTTGAAAAAATATGTAATGATGAGAGAAGAAATTGCTTTTCAGTAGTAATTTTTGTTTTCCCATCATATTTTCCTGGGTATTATTCATAACGGGGCATCGAAACCCAGCTTGTGGGAATACTATCAAACATTTTACAAAGGAGCTTACCGAGTATTGCTTAGATATAAGCAAGTGTTGCTGGACATCCACTTGAGTTGTTTTGATAAATATGATTGCAGAATCTGGGAAAGTTGGAACTTGAGTCTTAAAAAAATCATACACCATCTTAAAATGGTCACTTTGTTCTTGTAGTTTGTTAACCCTCTTTTTATTCAAATATCCTGTAAATGGTCTCAACAAGTTTTGTCTCTGTAACAACAGGCTGTCTATTTCCTTTTGAACACTATTAGGATCATCAGTATTTTTCTTCTTATCACACAATTTCTCATATGTATATTTGATAAGGGAGAGTTTTTTCTGGCTCTTTAGAGAAATCGGAGACATGAGAATTAGGAACACAGTACCACAGAGTGATTTTAAACTACTCATCTCTTCTTCAAATAGCAAATCCTGTGGTACCCGTCTATTTGGATATCCAAAGTAATTTGTCCTACCTAACAAAGCAAGCATAGTGTTTTCTACTGTTGTCAGAGCACTTTCTAAACACACCTCTTCATAACTACCTGGTGGAAGAGGTTTATGATTGAACATTAAAGGATTAGACTGTCTAGACTCAAATGGTTGTCTCATCCTTTTTTTGACATCTTGTATCATATTGAGCTCGATTCTAATTTGGTCATGTGACACCTCAGGACCATTGTAGGCAGTATCTACATCTTTTGAATTCATGTCATTTCGATTTGATGCAAAAGTTGATTGCTTAATACCCTCTTGTTCTATCACACTTTTTACTTTCATTCTTATTTTTCTTCTCCTTTGTTTTGGAATAATGGAGAGGTCAGTATCCAATTTGTATTGAATTATGTTCTGTAATGGTTCAATATTATCTATTTCAAGTTCCACTTTCAACCAATCACCTAATGTTTTAATTTGAGATTTTGCCAACATTCTTTGCTTTTCCTTTAAAAATTTGGCAGCAGAGTTGGATAATAATCTTGTCTCTTCTTCACTAAATTCAGATGAGCTTGGCTTGTTTAAAGGCACTTTCTCTTGATGATCATTTCCTTTTGATTGTAATAGATCAGACCATAAGCTACCAGCCCTGTGAGACCTGCTCTCTCTGCTGTAGTCATAACTGTCTCTTCCATAGTCCGAGTCATATCTTCTAGAATAGTCATCATGAGAATATCTTGAATAATCGCCTCTTCGATAATATTTTTCTTCTGATCTTCGATCTTTTGACCTCCTATCTGACTTCCGATCATCCTTTCTCTTATTGCTTGTCTGTATTGGGATATCATCATCATCGTCGTCTGAAATCTCCCCATCTTCCAACTCTGATTCATCATCTGCTTCAGACTTTTTTGTGCCTTGCTGATTATCAGTGGTAGCTGGTTCACTTTCAGAATGATCAGTTAACACTTTAATAACTGAATTATTAGACTCTATCTTTAACTTTTTTGAATCGCTAACAGAATCCGGCTTTTCAGCTGAATTTCTTTTTCTAGTATTATCACTTATCTGAGAAGTAGTATCTATGTCAACTTTAATGTACTTATTTGCACTAGTAGAACTGAACTCATAGTTTTTGTCTTTTGTGACTGTACTTTCTGTCTTTATTGTGCCTGTCCTAGCCGGTTGTTCATTAGTTAATTTTATTGGTTTAGGATCCACTGAGACATTTTGTACTGGGTATTGATGTTGGGTTTGATTCCCTAGGGAGGGTATCGACTGACTTTCCTGTATCACCGGTGATTGGTTTTGAATATTACCCTGCTTATCTGATCCTGTAAACTGGTTTTGTACAGTCACATTAGTCTGAGACACAGTTTGAATAGGATAAACTATCTTCTGACCAGTATATGGGTGGACATATTCTTTAGGTTCTTGGCTGGAATATCTGTTTGATTTGTTTGGAATGGCCTTTCTATCAATAAGTGTAGAGATAGATGAACCTTTAAATTCCTCCTGCTTAGGATCTTGTTTGACAATGGTCTTTGTAGGATAAAAATATTGAGTAGGCTTTTTAGACTGACCCAAAACTTCAATGGCTGATCCCACAATGCTATCATTGTAAGCCTTCCCAGTTTTGACATCTACAATTTTGGTTTCTCCTTTCAGCTTAATGACCATATTTTTTCTCTTCTTCTCTATGAATTTTTTCATCTCATTGTTACTAGATGGCAGAACTGTTGGTTCGTCTTCAAGAACTTCAACATTCTGACCACTTTCTTCATCAGAAATTGCTTCAACAACCTGAAAATAAAATCACCATTAAATCTTAAATCTAGTAACTGCAGCTTAATTTGCACCAGCTCTGACCACTAGCTAGCCACACCCACTTCAAAATGCATTCAAACCATTACCATATGGCAAAATTTTAGACTGGTCCAAGTTGAAAGGAGTTGCAGGTGACAATTAAAAGTGGATGAAATTTTAGATTTTTCAACTTTCTGGATAGAAGACAAGCAGTTTCTTCACTTTACACAGTATTTTCTCAATTGCTTTTCTTGAGGGGCATCAAAACGTGTCACTGTGTTGGAAAGGGTTAACCCATTACAACACAAACCACCTTTTTTGTCACCAGCAATTTCTTCATTTTTCACAATGTTTTCCAAATTTTTTTCATGAAGGGCATCAAAAAGCATTTTACTAATTTAAGGGTGTTTCAATACCACATTTTTTCATGGATGAGGAACATTTCACTTGCTTTTTTCTCATTCAAACATTATCCCGTTTTTTATGCCCCATGAAAAAAGTTTAGAAAAACATCTTGGTAAAGCAAGAAATTACTCATTACTAGAAATTTCTTCATTATCCACAAAATTTCAGACTGGTTCAAATTGAAGAGTTTGTTTGTTTAAATGGGGTTTAAGGCCGCTTTTAACAATTTTTCAATTATAACGCGACGGCCGGAGCAACTCACATTGGAATCCTGGTATATCTTGCACCAGTACTACCATTACAACCTTTTCTAGCCACAAGCCACTTAGGTCTACGATTATACCTCCATTGACAATAGACAGATGTCCGAAAAGATATGAGCCGCTGCCGGGTATGGAACCTACGACACCTAATGATTGAAGATTAAGGAGTCTGATGATATACCAGCTGCGCTGTGACGGCCACTTTCAAATTGAAGGAACTTGCTTACAACAATTTAAATCAAAAGGTAGGATTATGTGGAAATGGATTAAATCTTTTGGAATAGTTATTCTATGAATAAGGCTTCACTGATGTTTCAAAGGTATTATGTTTTCATGTACCTGATTTGTTTCATCTAGCACTGGGGTACCCCTTCCATCTGTACTGTGGTTTGTTTTACTTTCTCTGTTAGTTTTGTCATGTTTCGAATCACTGCTGTCATCATCAATGGTAATTACATTGTCTGTAGTACCATCATGATCCTTTTGATATGAATATTGAAACCGTTAACAATACCATGTCCCATACACAAACAATATTTAAACCAATGGAAATTGCATGCAATTTGAAATGATACAATCCTCTGTGAAAGAAAAATTATAGGGAAAGGAGAAATTACTTGTCACAAGCAATTTCTCCTTTTCCCACTAAATTTTCTCAAGTATAAAATCACAGTGACATAAAATCCAGAGTTCGTTCAGGAAAAGGTTAAGCTATTCCCACAAAATCCCGCCTTTTTACGCCCCCAAAGAAATAGTATAGGAAATCAATGTGGAAAATGAAGGAATTCTTCATTAGCAACAATATTTTCTACAAAACAAGAGGGCCAGTGTCCCTGGCGCTCACCTGAGATAAGGCTCTTTTTTTCTTCAAGGCCTAATACAAACTGGGTCAGGAGAAAACCTCCTTTGACATTTAACTAAAATCAACAAGCCCTATTTAGTTTAAAATGGCCAAATAGTTTTGAAAGGGTTGCCTTCTTTATTTCTATTTAAGCCTAGTCACCCTTTGGCTCTAAAATTTTATCAATTTTGAATTTTGAAAGAGGTCAATGTACTGATGCTTCATGCAAAATTCAAGATTCTTCAAGATTCTTCAACTTCTGGGTCAGGAGGAGATTTTTTTTGTAAATTCTTTTTTTCCAATTTTACTCTTGTTGTCATAGCAACCAGATTTTTCAACTGATCAAATTCTTTGGTTGAAATCAGCTCAGTGGTTTGGGAGAAGATGTCGTTTTAAAGGGCAAATCCATAGGGGTAACATAATTTCAATTTTCAAAATTCTATTAATAAACGAGTTTATTGATATTCATTGAATGTTCTTAAGAACGTTTGAAAACCACTTTATTGGAGTTTTTATTTTTACCTTTTCGTTTTTACGGCCTCGCTTACGTCCCTTACCTATTGGTTACACATGCTTAACTCCCCTGAATTGTGACGTCATAGTAGAAGTTCATTAAAAATGGACGTAGAGTATGAAAGCGATTTGAGCGATATTCCCGATGAAGAAATTGATGTTTCTGGTACTGTAAGGTCATATATTTACGAACCAGTTTGAAGGACAATCGCTCCGGAATCGAGAGATGGTGATGACAATAGTTCTTCGTCTTCTTTTTGTCACGATTTTGACGATATGTCCCTGAGGTGTCAACATGGTGAGTGATTAATATTTGCGGCGAATATTGCCCTTATAAACATTTGAAACGTTATAAATTTAAATTATCCCCTTTTTAAACGTTTAAATCATAAATGATGCGTAGTATGAACATAAAACATATCTGTATTGACCTGAACAACGAATTTAAATCGAGATCCCAATGAGGTGACGTTTACGAATGGGACCCATTTTGAATTTCACGGAGATTATTAACACAGTAAACAAATACTCCCTCGGATTTTTTTGCCGTTACGATCAAACATCTCGTTTATGAATTAAAGACTAGAATAAGAAATTAAGTGCATGGCATTTCCAGTCGAATTGCCCAAACAGTGCATTAGATGATTATCTGGCTGTCATAAGAAACTTTCTGTCTGAGCTATCTACTAGGTACAAAGTGAAGCTTGATCAGACAGGATCATTTATGCAAATGTCAAACACTGTCTTAAATGGTTTTTGTTCCTTGAAATCAGTACTACATTATCAAATGTTTGAAAACAATTGTTGTTATATGGTTTACAATTGTACGCTATCTATATATACTGCCAAACACCCCTTTCGGGTATTACTGGCAGGTGAATAGGTTCTATTACCCTCATCAGATAAGTTACATTACTGTTTGTTTACTCTCTGTAAATATGGACAGTAAAATCATTCTCAAATTTGAAAAAATTCAATTTCACAGGTGTGAATATGCTATCTGTGACAGAATCCAAGTGCTGCATGACAACAAACATTATAGATGGGAGGGTTGAAGCAGAAGGATTGACGTGCATGACAGATCACATTGGATTCTAGGCCAATTTTCTGAACATTCATGTTTTGGAAGTTGCCTAATGACCATGTGTTAGACAGGCCCACTTGAGGGAAATCAAAGAAATCATGAGTAAGTGAAATATTTTCTTGTTTTTCTTGTTTTGTTATCATGACCCTATATTGTTCTTTCCTGTTTTGAAAAAAAATTAGACCTGTCCAAATTCAAAGGACTTAAAGACAAAAATTCAAAGCGGATTCTAGCTGAAAACAACCATTCTGTAGGGTAGAAAATATTGTGGAAAAAAAGAAATTGCTTGATACAAGCAACTTCTCTTTTTTCCAAAATGTTTCTCATTCATAAATTTATAGGACCTTCAAATCAGGGATTGAACAGAAAATGGTTAAGGCAAGGAAACTGCCCCAAATTACAACATAATCCCATGTTCTGACATCCTGAAGCTATATAGTTTGCAAATAATTGTGTGGGAAAAGGAGTAAATGCTGTTAACATGCAATTTTTCCTCCAAAAGTGAACTTTGGACTGCGATTTTGGCCATCTATCATTTTCTTGGTATGTTCACCTTGACATTGTAACTGCAGCTAATTCAATCTTTAGGTAATATTTAGATCACCAGCCAACCATCTTGGAAATACTGTAGAAAAAGAAGAAAATGCTTGTTACTTGATTCTGCCTTGTTTAGACAAAGCCAGTAAAGTTCATCAACTTTATATTGTCATCTGCAATTTTTTAAATTTGGATCAGTCCAAACTCTGTTGTCTATTATTAAGTTAAACGTCACCAAAAAATTCATGGTGCAAAAGCCAAGATCTCTTTCACAATTTTCTTTTTATTCTAGGCTATACAGAAACCCGGATGATTTATTAGATGGATTTATGGACTGCTTGGGAAAGGATTGAAAAAATTGATTCCTCTATGTGTGGTGACTGCTACCAGAGGACTATAGTGCATTCAAATACCTCCAGTAGTTAACTTTATGATCTTATTTTGCCATGGAGAAAAAGTGTTCAATTCATTTCCTTACAATCCCCTTTTTTTCATGCTCTGAAGAAAACCAAGCTGAAGAAAATACACAGAGAAAAGTATCCATTGCTCAGGACATTATCTCTAAACTTCATACCTATTTTACACATACTTGTTCTAGACCCGCCTTAAATTTGTCATTTTTGGTATGAACCCATTGCCATAAAACCCAGCTTTTTGACACCCTAAAGAAATATGGAAATTTTGCAGGAAAAGCAGAAATTGTTAATGACAAACAATTTTTCCTTTCCTCTCAAAGTTTCTAGACTATGTGTCAACCTCAATCCTGTTTAAGCAGGCATTGTCAACTTTTAATTTTGGACTAGTGTAAACTTTTGTTATCTTGGCATTATAGGTTAAGAGCCCCTGATACAGTGGAATCCTTTCAGTCTCAACACTAGCATGTCAACTATTTTACTATTGGGAAGGTAGTTTTCATAGGCTTCTGTTAAAAAGGGGAAAAAAGTCCTGTAAATTTTGTATTTAATCCTTTCCAGTAAAAAAATGGGATTTTAAGTAAATAGAGAAAACATTGTGGGAAAAGAAGAAATTACATCTAACAAGTCATTTCTCCTTTTCCTACAATATTTTCTACCGCATAGGATGGTTTCAGTTCATACTGCATCCAATCTTCATTGTTGTCTGCAACCTCTTTCAATTTGGACCAGTCTTAAAATTCCAGAAAACAGAAAAGGATATGTCAGTTGCATATAAGCACTGAAGTGCAATTAAGGGGTTGTTATCAACCCCTTTCTAGATGATTTACCTGCCAGTAATACCTGAAAGGGGAGTTAGGCAGTATATAGTTAGATAAATTTTAGACTGGTGCATATTCAATCAATTTCTAAAAGGAACATGTTCAAGGCTTACAATGTGTTTTCATCCTGAGACTTGACAATTTCGAAAAGCTATTTTTTCACGTTGATTGAACTAAAACAAACTATAATGAAATGGCGAGATATACTGATAAAACGGGACTTGGAAAATAAATAATATCTGCAAGCTTCATACGTTTTATTCTGTTTCTTATTCTGTTTCGCTTGAATTTTATGCAATGTTATTCTACAATTCATTTGAATGACCTACTACCATACTATAAGACACAAAAAATGAGACCGGTTCAATTTTAAGGCTACAGGTGACAATTCACAGTGTTTGGAGTGAAAATTTGGGTACCAAATATGATCTCTAATAACAAGAAATCTCTCCTTTTCCCACTTTCTTTTCCATTTTATAATGTTTTCACATACCAAATAAGAATTGTGTGTTAATGGGTTAAATGCATGTACAAAGAAAGGAAAGTCGTGTGTAATGTGAACATGGGCAAAATTTAAGAGTACCCTAGAAACAATAATTCAAAAACAATCATGGAAAAAAGAAATTTTGGTTCTCAGAAAACCTTTCAATTATTTAAATCAATTATTAACCAATTATAACAACCCTCAAGAAAAGGCTTTGATTGACATTGTGGAAAATTGGAAAAATTCTTGTTACAATAAATTTCTTCATTTACCACAATGTTTTCTGCCAAGGAAACAAAGAATTAAAATTCTTGTCTGCAACATCTTTCAATTTGGACAAGTCTAAAACTTTGAAATTCAGTAAAAGGTTAATTATATGTCATCTACTAGCCATACCAGCATCAATCACAAACTTGTCTGAGACACCAGATAACATTAATTTTTTGGCTGCTGAAAGCTAACTTACAAAGTTTGAGTAAGCTATTGGTGGAATGTTGTTAGTTGTCCATCTACAAAATCATTTCCCCCAGTTATGTGTTTGAGATTAACATCTGTACTCATGTCCAAAGAAGTGATTTGATAGGCAATGATTTTTTGTTCACAATACGACATATCAAGCTCATATATATGACTTGTCAAGCAAAATGGGACTATCTGTCATTTAACAGAATTTTGATCAACAAAAACGTAAAAAAAGAGAGATTAGATACAGTACTGGTCAGTCAATGTTGGCTTGTCAGGCTTAGCTATGTAGATACTTATTTTTTTTCCACTTTTTAAACTTGTCCAGATTGAAAGATGTTGCCAGCAAAAACAATCTGAAGTCAAACATCCTAATAAGTAGAAAATATTGTGGAAAAGAAGAAATTGCTTAATTTTTGATGTTTGTGCAGGAAAGAGTTCAAGAGATTTCAAGTAGGCCTCATTTTGCATGACTTGTTTTCTTTGTCAATGTGAAAACTTGTATTGCCTATTCCCACAGAAACGGAGAAGAAGAACCCTGGAGCTGGTGTTTTAATGTTTAACCCATTTTAATATAATGTACATGCGGTATAACAGTCATTTGCAAACTATTAAATTTTGAGTAAAAAATCGATTTTTGATTTTGATATTGTGTCCCTAGTTTTTCTCAGATGTCGCAAACTTATGAGCTATTATGAGACATTTGTCCCATACTTTTTTCTATCTTGCCAGAACACTGCAATTGGGCTTAACCCATTCCCACTTAGTGACCCTTTTAGACACCCCAATTAAAAAAGCTTTAGAAGACATTGTGAAAAATGAAGAAATTGATTGTTACAAGCAATTTCTTAATTATCCTCTATGTTTTCTAAAAAGAAAGTTGAAAAAATGCAAATTACATTCACTTTAAATTGTCGTCTGCAACTTCTTTCAATTTGGGCCAGTCTAAAATTTTGCTGTCTGGTAATGGAATAAAATGATGGCTGCTGTTAATCTGTTTAATTGGTCTTTGCTTGTCTATTTGTCCATTGTTTTGTGCCATTGGTTGGTCGAATATCAGGGTAAGTTTGAAGTCAAATCTGCAAACCAAGTCACTGAACACAGAGATGATTGGCTAGTCTGTGAAGTTGTCATACTTGTAGCTGATGCAGCTGTAGTTGTAATGATTGTGGTTGTTAAAGCAGCTGAAGAGCTCACAGTAACAATTGGATAAAGTGGAAAAGCTTTGTAGACTTCTCCAAATACAGTTACTTCCTCATCCATGCATGTTCTGCTGTCTGATCTTATGTTGATGATAGTACAATTTATCTAAAATCAAAGAAAAAATACAATAACCAAACAGTTTAACCCTTTCCTGTTTTGAACATTTTTAGACCTGTCCAAATTCAAAGGTTTTGCAGATGAAAATTTAGAGTGGATTCAATTTGAGAAATAACTACCCAGTAGGGTAGGAAATATTGTTGAAAAAGAAGAAATTGCTTCTTACAAGCAATTTCTTCTTTTTCCACAATGTTTTCTCAATTATAAAATTACAGGGACATAAAAACCAGTGATTGTACGGGAAAGGGTTAAAAACAATTTTTATGCATGATTAGAAAGGCTGATAATCCAAACAAGTTGTTTACAAGATTTTTCCTTTTTTAGTTAATAGTTTGAAAAAATGAGAAACTTTGCAAAAAAAGAAAATTTACCCTGACTTGTCTGGTGAAAACAATAGGTGGAGCTCAAAATGTAAAAAAGTTCAAACCCATTACCACACAATCCTGGTTTTTATGACCCTCAAGCTAAAAGCTTGGGAAATATTGTGGATAATGAAGGAATAGCTTTTTCCTTGTCTTCCAAACTTACTACTCCCACAAAATTTTCTGTCCAAAATGAGACAAGGATTTTTGAAATTTAAAAGAATTGTCATCTCCATCTTCTTTGAATTAGGGCATGAATGAAATTGAGTCCTCTGTTTAAACCCTTACTAGGCGACAAAATATTAGACTGGTTAAAATTGAAAGAAGTAAGAGATGACAATTTCAAAGTGACGAAATATTAATTAGTTTTGTCTTTTTGGGTAGAAAACATTGTGGAAAATAAAGAAATTGCTTGTCACATTTCTTCATTTTACACAATGCTTTCCCATTTGTTTCTTTAGGGGTGTGAGAAGATGCCATTGTGAGGGATTGGGTTAACAGAAATCCTTGATCCCCAATTGTATGAGCTTATCCTTTATTGGGTTTCCTCCATGAAGGCTACAGACAGGGTTTAGTAACGACCCCTGCCCCCTTCTATGTGCAGACTTATCAATGTCTATATCCCGGTCAAAACAGGAATATTCAAGAATTCTTTGATATCCCAGATTCAGCATTATAAGGGTTAAATCTTTTCTAATTTTGTCATTCTAAAAGTGTCAAAACCTGTCATGTTTGTCTAAGTACATAATATTTCCAAGAACTGTTACAAGGGTGATAATGATTTTTTCATTGGGGTAATTGATATAGATTCATTAGTTAGTTTAACAAGTCAGTTTACTGGTAATAATTTCAAACTTTCCAAAACTCAAATAACAGATAGAATTCTCATTCATATAAACAAATTAAGATTAATTCATACATGACATAAATCATGACCTTTTCTAGTATCATCTTTGCTTATTTCTAAAGTCATAATAAGTTGCAATAGAATATAAAGGGATTTAACAAAGGAGTTATACAGTCCTTGGAAGAAACATAGATCACGGGTAAAAATTAAGGGTGCCATATACATCACTAGTTTGTCTAACATGAAAGGATGGTATATGCATCTGTTATGTAATCATTTCCTATATTGTTTAAAACACTCATTAAGACATGACATGACCTTAGTTTACCCTTTACCAAACAATCAGTAGCTTGTCTATCCGCTAGTGACTATTGAGATCTTATTAAAATATTAACATAATGATAGCCAGTTTTCTGTTCAATCATCTGTCCTAGTTTGTACTCACAGTAGGAAATAGCTGTGACATATATTGCAGGAAAAGGAGAAACTGCTGGGGTCCCTTCCGATTTTAAGGGATCCCGGAACACTGTTAGTGTCGACCCCTTGTTGTGGCTGAATGGATTTGTTGGTGGTAAAAAAAAAGACAATACCTTCTAACAACTGTGTAAAAGGAACATTTTGAAACTATGTTGGAATTCTAGATAAACAGTATGTTTCTGGGGGAACTATGTTCATATCAATAATTAACACAGTTCTAAAGTAGTTTATAAGAGCAATTAAATTCAAAGCACCTCTTCTCAATTTGGACTAGTCTAAAATTATGTCATTTTTGGATGGGATTAATGAAAAATGAAGGTATGGCTAGGGTAGAAATTGGTGAGAATAAAGGGAAATGACTTATAATTACTAAGTTCTCCTTTTGCCACACAGTTTTTAAGAATATATCAAAATTGACCTATTGCTGGCTCTGCCCATTACTACTAAAGCTCCGCCCATTGACTCCGACAGGAAGTTCCGCTTTAATTTTTACAGCATTCTCTTGCAAAATTTTTGCCCAGTAGCATGTAAAAAACAGTAAATTGGTGTGTTAATGACCTAAATGTCGTAGCTACAGATTAAAAAGGCTGTAGCTACGAGGTTTAAGCCGCCAAATAAAAAATAAAGGTAAAGAAAAATGGCAACCAATGTTAGATTTCATAAGCTTAGGTCCAGGCTGAATGAATTATTTGATTGGTCAGTATATTCCTCTATTGAAAGCCCCCTTTTGTCAATTCAAAGGGCAATATCCCAGAAAAAAGGGAACACTTTCATTTCTGCTGTCTTATGAAAATTGGTGATGAGATTCATTATTTTCTTTTTTTATATATATAATCCCCATCCCATAATATAATGGCCGAGATATCAGTTTATTCACCATAATGAACTAACCTCAGCCTCGAAATTTCCCTAGCTGATGTTCGGCATGTCGGTCCCTCTCCCCGTGAGTTCCCCGGGTTAAAGATTGTTGGCACGGCGTCAGGTTTCAATCGGAGTCGAAAGTTCTCAAAACCAACGTCATTTACTAGTTTCGGGCTGATAAAAAAATTAAAGTGTCTCACACAAAGCTTTGCATAACTCGATGGCTCAGAATTTGTCGTTGCTCGGTTCAGTTTATGAATCCACAACTTTTTTTCTTTTAAAATCAATCGGAAACGTAAAAATGCAGGTCCTCTGAGTTCCCGATTCATCATTACAACCGTAAGCATCACAGATCGTCATTATTCTGTTTTAAAATTGTTTTTTTATGTATTATCGCCTGTATTTACTACAGCATCCATTTGACACAACTTCTACTATGACGTCACAAATGCAGGGGAGATAAGCGGTTTGGGGAATGTACAAGGGAAGTAAGCGATGCGCTGTTTTTGAGCAGTATTAAATCTTGACATTTCGAATTGGTTTTTGTACATGTGCACGGCCTGCAATCGCGAAAATATTGTTCATGTGTTTAAATAACACCATATACATAAAAAATAATGAATGAAACGACAAAAAAAATTTTTTCTTGAATTTGCCCTTTAAAAAATCCTTCTTTATTTCTACATAAGCCCCCCCCCCCCCCCCCCCCCTGGGGCCTGAGGTTGGTGATTTTAGCAATTCTGAAAAAAATCCTTCTTTATTTCTATATAAGCCCCACCCACCCTAGGGCTCTTCCCCAGGGTACCCTAGGATGATGATTTTAGCAATTCTGAAAGAGGTCATTGAACTGATGCTTCATGCCAAATATCAAGGCTCTACGCTTTCTAGGTCAGGAGGAGATAATTTCTAAAGTTTTTATTAAAATTTTAGTTTTGTTGCCATGGCAACCAGAGTTTTTAAATGATTTCAATTCTTTTAGAAATTTTTAAAGGCACCACCCAAGGAACATTCCTGCCAAATTTTGTTGAAATCAGCCAAGCTGTTTGGTAGGAGATGTCATTTTAAAAATCCTTCCTTATTTCTATATAATCCCCACCCCCCCGGGGGCTCCGCCCTTTGGTACCAGAGGGCGAGATTTTAGCAATTCTGAAAGAGGTCATTGCACTGATGCTTCATGCCAAATATTAAGCCTCTATGCCTTCTGGGTCAGGAGGAGATAATTTTTAAAGTTTTCATTAAAATTTCAGTTTTGTTGCCATGGCAACCAGATTTTTTTTACCGATTTCAATTCTTTTAGCAATTTTTCAAACAGCACCACACAAGGATCATTCCTGCCAAATTTGGTTGAAATCAGCCCAGCGGTTTTGGAGGAGATGTCATTTTGAGATTGTTGACAAATGACGGATGACGCACGCCGCACACAGGACGATCAAAATACCTGACCATGAGCACTTGGTGATCAGGTGAGCTAAAAACACAAAGATTTTATAAATTCCATCAACAAACAATTGTCATCTGCAACTTCTTCCAATTTGGATCAGTGAAAAAATTTTACTTTCTGGTACTGGGCTAAGAAACAAGAAATCTGCAAGTTCTTACTCACTGAAAATAGCCTTGCTTTCAAAAAATTAACTTCTAATGCTGAAAATAGGTGACTTGTTTGTTTGAATTGGGTTTAACGCCAGTTTTAACAGTATTCTAGTTATTTCCTTGATGCTGGAGCACCTTACCATGGATTCCAGGTATTTCTCACATCAGTACTATCACTACATCCTTTCCGAACCTTAGGATGTCTATCCAACTTAGGTTTATGATTATCCACCAAATTGGTGGAAGACAAATGTCAGAAAGGATATCAACTGCGACCAAGGATTGAACCCTGGACCTCTTGATTTTTAAGTCTGAAGTGCTACCAACTGTGCCATGACTTCAGCCTTGAAAAGCAGACAACCTAAGTGCAATGAAAATTATGATGATATGTAAAACTCTTATCTGAAGGACTATGCCACGTTTTAAACTTAGCAATTCATGATTGCCGAGAAAAAAAATTACCAAGAATTTTGCATAAAAAACATGAAAAAATAAATCATGTAGTAAAGCATTAAGTAGATAATGTGATGACCTAAATTGGCAAGCAACCTGCAGCTGAACCAAACAAAAATTAAAGTCTCTGTGATTCATAGGTGCTGAGAAAAGTGCAAAGAAATATTGGCACTTTACCCAGTTATTGGGAAAAAACTAAGGTAAAATCAGAGAGTAGCTCATGTGCCCACCTGAATTCAGTAAGTGTCATGTAGGGCCTAAACTTATGCACCATACCAAGTATCAAGTCTCTATGAATGATACTTGCTGATAATATTGAAATTAAATATCAGTAATGTTATAGAAAGACAGAGGTAAACCAGTATACCGCTGTCTTCACCAAAGTGGAGGGGGTATTATGGATTTATGTCAAGTTATAAAATCTTTATTCATGCTGCTGTTATGTCTATCTATGTTACAAATGAATTTTAACCATAGCAAAAATCATTTTAGACTGGTCCAAAATGAAAGAGGTTGCAGATGATATTGAAAAGAATATCTATATTTGAGAAGAATCATGCAACTCAAAATAAATTATGACCAAATAAGAAACTGCTTGTAATCAATTTCTCCTTTTCTCAGATTATTTTCAAGAAACATCACTATGATAAACATTGTAAAATAAGTAGAATGACTACCATTTTCTGCTTTTCCCATAATTTTTTTTAATGTATCTTTCACAAAATTTCAAAATTTGGTCACATCTAAGACGTTGTCTGGAAATCCTAACAAGTTCAAAATTATCTTATCTAGTATTAGGTTTAGTCCTACTATAACCACACAATTCCATGGCTTCTTTCCTTGGGAAATTTAGCCATTGAAATGCTTTAACCTGCATTTCTTCTTTTCCGAAGATATTTAATACTTTTATCTGATACTTTATTTTACTGATGTGGACACACATATATATATGTATAATCCACTACGTCTTTCAGTTTGGACTAGTTTAAAATGCTGTCATCTGGTAATAAATTTACCCCCTTTTTTACAATTTTTACCCAAACTATCATTTTGTAATCTGACCTTGAAGAGTTGACCACATTCAAATTTGCAAAGATTTGAGCTTAACCCATTCCAACACAGTGGAATTTTAGACTGGTCCAAATTGAAAGAAGCTGCAGACGACATTTTCAAGTTGATAGAATTTTGATTTTTTTTTGTCATTTTGGGTAGAAAACATTGTGGATAATGAAGAAATTGCTTGATACAAGCAATTTCTTCATTTTCCACAATGTTTTCCAAAGCTTTTTTCATGAGGGGCGTAAAAAGGAGGGATTGAGTTTGAATGGGTCAATGGGTCAAGGTCAAGGCTTGTCATGCTGAATAAAAATCCTCTACAGAACTACATCAAAATCAAAGCACTGAATGCACTAATTTTAGGTTAATAATTATTTTAAAAAAAAATCATTTCATAAACACCTATAGCTTAAAAGAGACAAGCAGATGGTGTAGACTAAGATCAGACTGCACATATGTGCAGGCTGATCTTTGTCTACACTTCCTGCCAAAACAGTAATATTTCGGGTTCAGCATGGCAAAGGTTAACCTTTTGATGTATATTTACCTCTATCTCTTTAACTGTATGAGAACCATCCAAATCAATCACCAGACCATTCTCATCATCGGAATCAACATCATCACCATAGTCTACAGCAGTAATATCTTCCTTCATCTTCTTTGCTTGAACTTCATGTACAATTCCACCTATAGCTCTTTTATTACCCTCTGACTGAGGAGCTTTTTCAAGGGAAGATTCAATTTCTTCATACGGTTGAGATTCATCTATTTCAACACTATCATGCTCATTGTTCAAAGTGGACTGTTCACTTGATTGGAAAAATGCATCATGCCAAGGATCATCAACATCAGAATTACTACTTTCAGCTCTTTTTCGCTTAGACTTCTTCTTTGGAGACTTAGACTTTAACTCAGACTTATCTGATTTCTGGGTAATTTGAGATTCATCATCCCCCTCTGTGATTGTGTCTCTTTCAGGGAAATCCTTGCTAACTAGCTTATTTGTCTCATGTATTGTGTCTAGACCAGGTATGATGTCTTCATGAGACAAAGAAAGTCCTGGAATCATATCATCTTTGTCTTCTTCTCTCCCAGCAGGCTGGAGACCCGGTAAGGTAAGGGTGTCAACATTATCATCAGACTTTTCTTTCACCTCAGATAAATCTGCAGATTGATTCTCTTCTTTGGTCCCTTCTTTGGTAGAACTGCCAGAATATTTTGCCATTGCCATCTCAATTTTCTCCTTTTTCTTCAATTTAAGGAAGGACAGACCTATAAAAAGCAGGTATCAAAGAAAAAGTTACATAAGTGACAACACAGATACACAATTACAGTAGTTTATTCCCCAACCCTAAAAAGTTTTACCCTTAACCAAATGGTGAAAAACTTGTCCAAATTGGAAGAAGTTGCAGATGACAATTTAAGTTGACAGAATTTTAAAAATCTTCCTCTTTCAAAACAGAAAATATGGGAAATGAAGAAATTGCTTATTTCAGTAAATCTTTTCATTTTCACAATGATTTCCACAGCTTGATATTTGTGAGTTGAATAAAAGTGTATTGTGTTGGAATGAATTAAATATTTTACTCTCTCTGTATGAACTTATCTACAGCTATCTATGACAGCTTCCAAAACTTAAGACTGGTCAAAAAGCAAAGAAAATGAAAATGAGTGATAAACTCTAATTTAAATCCATTATGAATTTGTATAAAAGGCTTCTAAGAAATTTCAGTAACAATGAAGTAAATTGCATATCATGAATCTCTAGTTTTGAAAATAGTGCCTTTATATGTTTAAGGAGTTAAACTTTTCTCACCAAATTTCACGTACGGAGAAAATTACATTTGAGAAATATTAACCATTTCCTGTACAAACCTATGATTCAAGGTCCCTGTGATTTTATACTAGAGAAAACATTGTGGAAAAAGAAGAAATTGCTTGTAACAAGCAATTTCTTCTTTTCACACAATATTTTCTACCTTAAAGGATTGTTTTTGCCAAATTGCATCCAATTTTCATAGTCCTCTGCAACCTCTTTCAATTTGGACCAGTCTAAAATTTCACAAAAAGGAAAGGGTCAAATTGACTTTCAATACTGATTTGCAAAATACATTTTACAAGTTAAAGAGAAGTTTACAAGTGAAAATGAACATAATGAGTAATTTTGATTTGCAGGGAAGTCTCATATATAATAAATGACCTATTGAAAGACAATAAATACAGTTAACCTTCAGTGGCTTAAAAACAACTTGAAGACTTATTTGTTTTAGATATCCGAAAATTGACCAATCCTAAGAACAGACAAACAACCAGTAGATTTGATGTTTTTTTTCAAGAGTAGGACACTTCCTAGAAACAAATACAAACTTTCACATACTCATGGAAGCCAGAATTGTAATTAATGGCTAGACAAAAATGCTGCTTAGGGATTTTCTACATGCTAAATTTTCGAAATGGCACACTCATTGTTTCAAATCCATCAGCCTAAAATTAAACTTTGAACTCAGACATTGGCTGACAATTATGTGAAACATTTTCATTGGTTTGGAGAATTTAATGTCGTAACTACAACTTGAATAAGCTGTAGTTACGAAGTTTAGGTCACCAACCAAACATTTTCATTGTTTTGGTGACTTAGATGTCATAACTACAGCTTGAATAAGCTGTAGTTACGACATTTAGGTCACCAATCAACCTTTTAAAATTTTTGTTATATGTTACCGTCTATAAATTTCACAAAATAGTGTCATTCAATATCTATGTCAAACATGCTGTCAGAGTTAGTAGGTATGCCTAGCAGAGTCAGTGAGCTGGACCAGCGATCCGTCATTTAGATGAAATAAAAAGTTCACCTGTGCAGAAAGCAGGCTGGTTCTCTGGCTCCTCATCATCGTCAGGGTTAACACTCTTTGGATCATCTGATGCCTGGGAGTTTGGGCCTGAAATATTTTGTGAGTGCCCTTGGTTCATTGAGGGACCAGGCTTCTGTACTGTAGCAAGAATATTTCTCAAGTTTGAAAAGTCAACTTTGTTCATGATATTGTGAATACCTCCTGTGTTTGATGGACCTGCTTGATTGAAGTTCATGTTATTGTGGGGTGAAGGACCACTACCACCAGTCCAGAAGGGATTAGATGGCTGTCCCCCTGTACTGTAGGAATACTGTTCACTGTACACACGTCCTGGAAATCCAGTAGATCTGTATTCACCTCCAAAATTGACAGAAGAGCTGAAGGAGGGTATAGGACTTTGATATGAAGTGTATGACTGCAAACTGACTGAATTTTTACCATAAGTGGCCGGTTGTTGCATAGTGTTCATAGGTTGACCAAACATTGGCTGCATATTAGAAGTATAATGGAAGCTCTGAAAGTTTGTAGGTGATTGAAAGTTTGGTGGGTTTTGCGTACTTAAGTTTTGATTAGTTGATGATGTACTATTTAACCTAAGATTATCAGCATCTGATTTACTTGTATTTTGACTGGCCTCTCTCAAACCTATGTTAGATTCTGTTAAGGATTTTCTCAAATCAATATTAGATTCTAGAATTGGTAGATCTGGACCCTTGGTATCTGTATCTATCTCTCTCAAATCAATTTTAGATCCCCTAACTTCTAAATCAGATTGTGTTAGATCCTTGCTTGACCCCCTCAAATCTATATCTTCACTGCCTTGTGAGTCTGTAGACTGGGATGCAGATATATTCAACTGTAAAGCCTCAGACTGTGTTACTGATATATCCTCTTTTGATAATGAAGGAGTAGATGTTGAACACTTTGATGCTGCAGATTTTGAAGCTCTCAGATCTATATCTCCCATTTCAGCTGCCTCAGCTGCCAGCCTCCAATCAACATCACCGAACTCGTTCTCCATCTGCATTCTTGTTTGATCAGCTTCTTCATTCTTTCCTTTCTGTCCTGCCCCTAGATTGTATGCATCAAAGAGGCCAGATTCTGCTGAGCTTTCTGAATCCTGATCAAGATTATGCAGAGGTATAATTTTAACATCTTCTGTATCCTCAGCTACAGATGAAGGTGAAGCACTTCGAGATCTAATTCTGTCAAATTCAATCTCTGTACCAAGAATATTCTTGTTTTGTATACTATTCACAAATTCCCCTGTACCAATTACAGCAGCTAGATTTGGAGGGGACTGACTGCGGGAGTGAGATCTTCTTTCATCTTTATCCAGAAAACTTGGGTCATCAAATATGGTGGGTAATTTATTTGAGTCTCCTGCTGGCTTTTCTGTTCTAATTTCTGTTTTATTAATTCTTTCATCTTTATCCATATTCACTTTAAGTGATTCCATGTTGGGGGTCTTTTCCTGAATTGTTTGTCTCTCATCCTTATCTATTAAATTAGATGAATATTTTGAATCTGGTAAAGGTTTAACTCTCTCATCACGGTCCTTGATATCATTCTCTGGTGCACCCATTCTCTCATCTCTATCAACTAAGCTGTTCATACTCTCAGATTCTGAAATAATTTCTAATCCCGTCTGTGATATATCATACGAAAATTTACCTTGCGATTTTGTATCAATAGGCAGACCAAGATATCTATCTTTCTCTTTTACTCTATAATCTTGATCTACTACTTCAATTTGTTGTATAAAAGACTTGATTTCCGCTGTATTACTTTTCTTATTGACAAGATCCTTGTCATTGGCCCTGGTTCCTGTTACATGGACAGGAGATTTGGACTCAAGTCTTTCATCTTTATCTTGTACTTCTACAGCACCTGCTTTCTTATCCTCTGCCTCAAACATACTGCGTGTACTGACTGTGTTTGTTTGTTTAAGACCAAAGGATAATGTAGATTTGTTAGTCTTATTTTCTGAAATTTCTAATGGTTTATTTTTAATTGGTGATGAATCTGGCAAGGGAATATTGGCTAAATCTACATTTGAAGTATTTTGGCTATCACTTTGTTTACTTTTTATTGGTGAATCACTTGGGATAGGAATAGAAGATACTTCTAAAGAATCTAACACTCTTGTATATACTTGTCCAGTGAATGTCTGAGAAGATTGAGGTACTGATTGTTCTGTCTTGTGAAATTCTTCAAGAGTCCTTTTCATTGCCTTATCCATCGCTGATTCTTGATAAGATAAATCAGTTTTACTTCCAATGATATTCTGAACAGATTGTGCAGTATTTTGTATTTCCATGTCAGAACTTGAAGTTTTAGATTGATCATCCTTTGGTACTTTTTTACTTTGATTTTTTTTATTATCGTCTATTTCATTAGTCTTGGCATTTTTCAGAGATTCCACATTTTCAGCAATTGCTTTAACAAGGAAAGCTGGATCGTGTAGAGCATCACCTATCTCCTCAGCAGATTCCTGGAGCTTTCTCAGGGCTTCAGTTATCAGAGTCATGTCCCCTGAATGTTCTACAAGTTTTCTCATGGCTTCTGCTAGTAGAGGGTCTTCCTGTTCAACCTCCTCCAACATGGCTTCATGTGTTGGACTTCCTTCAGGATCTGACAGTTCATTAAGAGCTTTCTTCATGTCATCTGGATTGTCTACCAAATCATCTTGACTAGAGTCTAAATCATTATTCTCATTTTTCTGCTGATTTTCTATTGAAGTAAATGCAGTTTGTTGAAAATCAGACATTTCAGTTTGGTTTGAAGGATAATACATATCATCAACATTCATATCATTCTGATTTTCAGCAAACTTTGGCACTTGTTGTATGCCAACCTTTTGTTTGTAATCACTAAATGACATTTTCTTTCTCAGATTAGGATTGTCAGAATAATGTGGCTGAGGCTTTAGAGTTTTTGGAGTATTTTGAACATTAGGGGTAGCCTGACTATCTGTTTTCTGTATTCTGGGATCTCTGATTCTGGGATCCAATCTGGGATCTAATCTAGGATCAAGTCTTGGATCAGCTCTCTTCAATCTTGGGTCATTTATTTTCATGGGTGGAAGATTGGGGTTAGGTTGGAATATTAATTGTAACTGTTCTGGTGGCATTGGGACTACTGACTGCATATAATCTATAGTTTCACTCTCAAACTGAGGTCCAAATGATGGTCGATACACTGAGCTGTTTTGAAATCTATGGTCTCTTGGAGGTACAGAGCCAGGTGCTGTTATAAGCCCTAATGACCCCGGGGGTGGCCCTGGGGTCAACCTTGGTACACATAGTCCTGTCTCAGCCTCCTGTTGTTTTATGTAACCTGTCCTCAAATCATGTGAATTAAGGTCTTTTTTGCTAAATCTAGGATCAGAAACATTCAACATTTCAACTTTATTTTGTAAATCACTATCTACATTGCCCTTTTCTGACCTCGATCTGTCATAAATGGATGCGGGTCTTTTTGAGTAGCTGTCTGACTGTGGCTGCCCTATTGTAGACTTGTTCTCACCCTTTTCATAGGTTAATACTGCATATGGAAGACAATGACGTGGACAGTCTGATGGTTCACAGTCCTCGTTGTATTCATATAAATAGATCTGAAGTGAAAAGAGAATTGAATTTAAGTCATTAACAGAAACTTTAGTTTGGTCTTAATCAAAGAACTTACAGATGACATGCCTAAGTAAAAATAAATAGATATTACCCTGTACAGGAAACTTTATGGAAAAGGATTCCCATGATTTTTTCTTTGATTAAATCTTGAAACAAGAGCGGTCAGTAGGCAGCAATACTCAACAATGGTATTATGGTCAAAAAAGCAAATGTAAAGATTCAGACCAATAAACATGTAGGAATAACATAAAGCAGTTGCAAGTAAAACTCACCAAGTAAAAAGGTTAGAATTCCACAAGAATTGATGTCAAGTAATGATACTTATTATTGTCAAAACAGAATTTGAAAAGTTTCAGAGCAATAGAATATGTAGGAATAGAAATATAACAGATATATTACAGTTGCATTCAAACTTTAATCAAATGCCCAAGTCGAAAAAAATGTCGTAATTGCACTAAATTAAATGTCAGAGTAAACCTTTGCTTAGGGGATGATATAATGATCACAACGGTATCTGCGAAATTTCAGACCGGTGGCATAAGGAGAAACAGAAATTTGAGACTTGCATGTAAAACTTTAAACAAAGCATTACGTCGATGCCAACACCCAGGTGAATGGAAAAGTCCCCCTTTTGTTGAAAAGTCAAGTAAAAATCAAAAAAATAGATTTAATTCAAGCAGTGAAAACTAAAATAAACATCAGTGTGACCTTGATCTTAGGCATGAATTAGTGTTTAACCCATTCCAACACAAGAAAATTTTAGACTGGTCCAAATTGAAAGAAGCTGCAGACGACAATTTAAATTTGATGGAATTTTAAATTTGCCAGTATTTTGGGGTAGAAAACATTGTGGATAATGAAGAAATTGCTTGATACAAGCAATTTCTTCATTTTCCACAATGTTTTCCAAAGCTTTTTTCTTGAGGGGCGTAAAAAGGAGGGCTTGAGTTGGAATGGGTTAAGAGGGCATTACTACTTATGATTTGTGCTAATAGCAAATATGCTAAACAAAATTGGAATATATCTAAATGTGTCTGTCCAAAAGTTTGCCCTTCAACTGTGACCTTGACCTACCAGAAAAATGTTTCAAATTACACTTCGACTCAAAGTGGAGAACTATTATTTTCGACAATTCCTTTCCTCGTATTTTTTTCCATACTAAATTTACCACTCAATTGGGAGAAGAAATCTGGTAATGAAGTAATGTCAATATTGATACCTGAGATCTTGCTAGTTGGAGATGGATTGCGTCACATGATCTTGGTTGATATTGGGACACATGACAATCATAGTTAGGTGTGGGCTCCATTCCTTCACCTCCATCACTACCACTGATTAACACCTTACATTTACCAGGGGTAATCTGATTGAAAAATTATAAAGTTGTAACAATTACAAAATGAAAATAATTTAGTCTAGTCAGGAATCAAAAGTTTTTTTTTACAGTGATTTAGTTGTTAACATTAATTTCCTTTTTTACTCTCAACCCATTTGAACACAGTGAGGCTTTTTAACACCCCTAAAGAAAAACAATGAGGAAAACATTGTGTAAAATGAAGAAATTCCTGGTAAAAAGCAATTTCTACATTTTAATTAATGTTTTCTACCCAAAAACTAGAAGAAAATGAAATTTCATAAACATGAAATTGTCATCAGCAACTCCTTTGAATTTGGACCAGTCTAAAAGTTTGTCTTCTGGTTATGAGTTAAAGACAAGAGGGCCAACAGCCCTAAAGCGCTCACCTGAGTCAATGACTACAGAAGTAAAATGGCACAAGTGACCTTATCTTGTCATAACAAGACTCGTTACTGAAGTCTTGTCTCAGAAATTAGACTAGAAAGACATTCTTATCATGTTTCAAGATATCTACGCCAGAAGCAGAGTGACTTTATAGAAAGGAAGGATATCATAAAATCAGACCTAGTGACCTACTTTATTAACCATGTGACCTTATATATATTGAATATGAAAGAGTACATGGAAACAACCATTATTAACAAATGTAAAGACTTTGTATACAAAAAAAAGGGCCTCTAGAGTGCACACAAGGTTTTTCTAAAATTTGACCAAGTGACCTAGTTTTTGACCAAACATGCCCATTTGGATCTCGGCTGAGATCTTATGTAGACAAACATTTTGACCACATATCAAGAAATTTGAGCCAAAAATCTGACCCTACGGTGCACTCAAGGTTAATCTCAAGATTGACCTAGTGACCTACTTGTTGATCCCACATGATCCACTTTTGAACTCATTAGAGATATCATGTAGACAAATATCCTGACCAAATATCAAGTGATTTGAGCCAAAATCATGACTTCTAGAGTGCAATCAAGGTTTTTCTTAAGTTTGACCAAGTGACCTAGATTTTGACACTACATGAACCATTTTCAAACTTGTCTGGGATCTTATGCAAACAAACATTTTAACCAAATATCAAACATTTGAGCCAGAATGGTTACCTCTAGAGTGTGCTAAAGGTTCTTCTAAGATATGGCCTAGTGACCTAGTTTTTGACCCCACATGACCAAGTTTTTAACTAGTTCTAGATATCATGTAGAAAAACATTCTGACCAAGTTTAAAGACAATAGAGACAAAAAATGTGACCTCTAGAGTGCACTAAAAGGTTTTCTATGACTTGACATATTGACCTAGTTTATGACCCTACATGATCTTTTTTTGATCTTGTCCTAAATATCATGGATTCAAACATTTCGATCAAAAGTAACTTGAAATTGTCGCAAAGTGGACTAATACCCCCCAATAGCACTTGTCCATGTACAAGTGCTATCTGCACAAAAAATGAACTTTTTAATTAAAGGGCCATAAATCAGTCAAGAAAAATGACCATAACCAAAGTAGAATATGCACATGTCTGGCTTATACTGAGTCTTTCTGTGAAATTTGAATCAAGTCCGTCCAATGGTTGCTGAGAAATTGAGTGGACAAGTTTTTCACCAGAAGGCCCTAACTCCGTCAAAAATCAATGGACCGTAACCAAAATGAAATATGCACATGTCTGCTTGGTACTGATTATATCAGTGAAGTTTGAATAAAATCTATCTAATAGTTGCCGAGAAATTGAGCAGACACAAAAAAGGGGGTTAAGAAAACATTTGAGACAAAAATGTGACCTCTAGAGTGCACTCAAGGTTTTTCTAAGATTTGACCTAGATTTTGACCCCATGTGACCCATTTTCCAAGTCAACAAAGATCTTATGTAGACACCAATTTCGACCAAATATCAAGTCATTTGAGCCAAAAATGGGAACTCTAGAGAGAACACATTTTTCCTAAGATTTGACACAGTGACTTAGTTTTGGGACAACAGAAAGAATATGAGCAAACACATAACTACACACCAGCAATATTCAGACAAACAAGATACTACTGTACTATGAAAAAGAAAAAAAAAATATTTCTATTGAACCACTTTTTTCTGCCTTGGGCCATAGACTTTTCAATCATTCCTTGTAGTTCTTGATTTGCTTTTTAACATAATAATGATATTTATATATAAGATCATATCTAAGTTAATATTTTTCATTTCCATGATATTTTCCAAAGCTTTTTTAACCCTTTCCCTTTTTTGGAAATTTCAGACTAGTCCAAATTGAAAGAGGTTGCAGATGACAATGAAAACTGGATACTATTTGAATTTAAACCATCCTATGCGGTAGAAAATATTGTGGAAAAAGGAGAAATTGCTTGTTACAAGCAATTTCTTCTTTTTCCACAATGTTTTCTTGAGTATAAATTCACAGGAACGTAAAATGCCGTATTTGGATGGGAAAGGGTTAAGAGGCTTAAAAAGCCTATTTTGAGGGAATGGATTAATTCCGTACAGTTTCTTTACCAATTAGCAATCAATTAATTTTTGGAAAAAACCAATTCCAAAGTTGCAGACTACAATTCAAAGTCTGTTGAATTTGAAAAAAAAATTTTCATGCAGGATAGGAACAAGAGGGCCGTTGGCCCTGGGGCGCTCACCTGAGATAAAGGCTCTTTTTCTTTCAACAGTCTAATTCATGTTAAGGTTAGGATTATGAAACAAGTGGGCCACAATTACATATAAACACTATGAACGTTGGGGTCCAAGTCTAAATTACAAATTCCAAGGCTTTAGTGCTGATTTGAAAGAAGGAAAAAACTTTTTCCATGGGTTATAATTTCAGAAATAAGAAAGAAGTCTGTGAACTGATGCTTCATGCCTATACCCCCCCCCCCCCCGGGTCGGCCCCTGGAGACCCGAGGATCATGATTTTAGCTATTTTGTAAGAGATCAATATACTGATGCTTCATGCAAAATATATAGGCTCTACGCCTTCTGGGTCAGGAGGAAAAGATTATTTTGAAATTTCACTTTTGTTGCCATGGCAACCAGAGTTTAAAATGGATTTCAATTCTTTTAGCTAATTTTAAGGGGGACCATCTAAGGTACATTACTGCCAAATTTGGTTCAAATTTGCCCAGTAGTTTGGGTGGAGTTGTCATTTAAAAAATCGTTCCTTATTTCAATATGACACCCCCCCCCGAGGCTCTGCCCCTTGGGACCCGAGGATCCTGATTTTGGCTATTTTGAAAGAGGTCAATATACTGATGCTTCATGCAAAATATCAAGGCTCTACGCCTTCTGGGTCAGGAGAAGAAGATTTTTAAAGATTATTTTAAAATTTTACTTTTGTTGCCATGGCAACCAGAGTTTTTAACGGATTTCAATTCTTTTAGCTATTTTCGAAGGGGACCACCTTAGGAACATTTCTGCCAAATTTGGTTCAAATTGGCCCAGTGGTTTGGGAGGAGATGTCATTTGAAAAATCGTTCTTTATTTCTATATAAACCCCACCCCTCTGGGGCTCCGCCAGTGGGGACCTGAGGATCATGATTTTAGCTATTTTGAAAGAGGTCAATATACTGATGCTTCATGCAAAATATCAAGGCTCTACGCCTTCTGGGTCAGGAGAAGAAGATTTTTAAAGATTATTTTAAAATTTTACTTTTGTTGCCATGGCAACCAGAGTTTTTAATGGATTTAAATGCTTTTAGCTATTTTTGAAGGGGACCACCTAAGCAACATTTCTGCCAAATTTGGTTCAAATTGGCCCAGTGGTTTGGGAGGAGATGTCATTTAAAAAATCGTTCTTTATTTCTATATAAACCCCACCCCTCTGGGGCTCCACCAGTGGGGACCCGAGGATCATGATTTTAGCTATTTTGAAAGAGGTCAATATACTGATGCTTCATGCAAAATATCAAGGCTCTACGCCTTCTGGGTCAGGAGGAGAAGATTTTTAAAGATTATTTTAAAATTTCACTTTTGTTGCCATGGCAACCAGAGTTTTTAACAGATTTCAATTCTTTTAGCTATTTTCGAAGGGGAACCACCTTAGCAACATTTCTGCCAAATTTGGTTCAAATTGGCCCAGTGGTTTGGGAGGATATTTCTTTTAAAAATTCGTTCTTTATTTCTATATAAACCCCACCCTTCTGGGGCTCCCGAGGATCATGATTTTAGCTATTTTGAAAGAGGTCAATATACTTATGCTTCATGCAAAATATCAAGGCTCTACGCGTTCCGGGTCAGGAGAAGAAGATTTTTAAAGATTATTTTAAAATTTCACTTTTGTTGCCAAGGCAACCAGAGTTTTTAACGGATTTCAATTCTTTTAGCTATTTTGAAGGGGACCACCTAAGGAACATTTCTGCTAAATTTGGTTCAAATTGGCCCAGTGGTTTTGGAGGAGATGTCATATAAAGAAATTGTTGACGGACGACGCACAACGCACAACGGACGGACGCTGGACAAAAGGCGATCTCAATAGCTCACTTGAGCACTACGTGCTCAGGTGAGCTAAAAATAGAAAGAAAAGGACAAGCACTTGTTTCAAGTAGTTTCTCCTTTTTGAACAATGTTTTCCTTTGCTGTATTTCTTCAGAATGTAAACAGATGGGATGTTGCAGTAATGTATTAATGACTTGAAAAATTCAAATTACTTAACCCATTTCCACACAATGATACTTTTTGACGCCCTTCAGAAACAGCATCTCGGAAAACATTCTGGAAAATGAAGAAATTTGCTTGTGACAAGGAATTTCTTCATTTTCCAGAATGTTTTCTACTCAGAAAGTTGAAATAACCTAAAATTTCATAAACTTTAAATTGTCATCTGCAGCTCCCTTCAATTTGGACTGGTCTAAAATTTTGTCATGTGCAAATGGGTTAATAATTGTATTATTGCTGATACATGTACCTTAAAAACAACCATAATACAAATGTTTAATCCCCAGTTTTCTGCCAACCGCAGTTGGATGTCTGCATTTCGAGACACGTACAGTCCAAGTTTACTGTTACCTAAAATGGAGGCAAATTAAATCTTTGCAAGGGGACTTCCTTAAACAAATACCAGACAGCAAAATTTTACACTGATCCAAATACAATAGACAACAATTAAAACTGGTTTAAAATTTCTATGTAAGATCCATATTGGATTGAAATATTCATTGGAAAAATTGCTTGCAACAAGCAATTTTTGGTGTTTTGTTATTTTTTCTTCAAATTTTTCAAAACAAAATCTTTGCAAGGGCCTTCCAGAACCAATTACCATACAACAAAATTTTACACTGGTCGTAGCACAATTGAATTAAAACTGGTTTTGAATTCAATATGTAAGATCCGAAGGATAGAATTATTTACATGAAAAAGCAATTTCTTCTGTTTTTTCAATTTGTTCAAAACCTTTTTTCTTCTGCACACCAATATGTGGAGTTTAATGGCAAGTCTTTCATTTGGTTGAACACATCATAAAAAGCCTAGATATCTTTTTGGCATTGAAGCTGAAAATTACTTTATAAGCAAAAAAGTAAACTAATAACACAATTTGAGACTTATCGCATTGGTAAAAAGTAACAGATGACAAAACAAAATGAGTAGAATATTTACTAGAATGGTTATACAAGGACAATTCATGTGGAGCCCACAACTTTGGGGAGAAGAATATAATTAGAATGGTTATACAAAGACAACTCATGTGGAGCACACATTTTTTGAGAGTAGAATATAACAAGAATGTTTATACAAGGACAACTTATATGGAGCCAACAGTTTTGGGGAGTAGAATATAACTAGAATGGTTAAACAAGGACAACTTATATGGACCTGCAACTTTGGGGAGTAGAATATAACTAGAATGGTTTTACAAGGACAACTAATATGGAGCCAACAATGTTGGGGAGTAGAATATAACTAGAATGGTTATACAAGGACAATTCATGTGGAGCCCACAACTTTGGGGAGAAGAATATAATTAGAATGGTTATACAAAGACAACTCATGTGGAGCAAACATTTTTTGAGATTAGAATATAACAAGAATGTTTATACAAGGACAACTTATATGGAGCCAACAGTTTTGGGAGTAGAATATAACTAGAATGGTTAAACAAGGACAACTTATATGGACCTGCAACTTTGGGGAGTAGAATATAACTAGAATGGTTTTACAAGGACAACTAATATGGAGCCAACAATGTTGGGGAGTAGAATATAACTAGAATGGTTAAACAAGGACAACTTATATGGAGCCCACAACTCTGGAGAGTAGAATATAACTAGAATGGTTATACAAAGACAACTTATATGGAGCCACAACTTTTGGGAGTAGAATATAACACGAATAGCTACAAAGGACAACTTATATGGAGCCACAACTTTGGGGAGTAGAATATAACACGAATAGCTACAAAGGACAACTTATATGGACCTGCAACTTTGGAGAGTAGAATATAACTAGTATGGTTATACATGGACATATGATATGGAGCCCACAACTTTGGGGAGTAGAATATAACACAAATAGCTACAAAGGACAACTTATACGGACCTGCAACTTTGGGGAGTAGAATATGACTAGAATGGTTTTACAAGGACAACTTATGTGGAGCCAACAACTTTGGAGAGTTGAAAATAACTTAAATGGTTATACAAGGAAAATGTATGAGGAGCCCACAATGTTGGGGAATAAAATATAACAAGAAAGGTTATACAAGGACAACTTATATCGAGCCAACAACTTTGAGAAGTAGAATATAACTAGAATGGTCATACAAGGACAAATTATATTGAGCCCACATCTTTGGGAGTAGAATATAACTAGAATGGTTATACAAGGACAAATTATATTGAGCCCACATCTTGGGGAGTGGAATATAACTAAATTGGTTTTACTTGGACAACTTATATAGAACCCAGTAGAATTTAACTAGAATAGTTATATGAGGACAGCTCTTGTGGAGCATACATTTTTGGGAGTAGAAAATAACTAGAATGGTTAAACAGGGACAACTTATCCGAAGCCCGCAATGTTGGGGAGTAGAATATAACTAGAATGGTTATACAAGGACAACTCAAGTGGAGCCAACAACTTTAGGGAGTAGATTATGACTAGAATGGTTATGCAAGGACGACTTATGTGGATCCCACATCTTTGGAGAGTAGAATATAATTAGAATGGTTAAACATGGACAACTCAAGTGGAGCCAACAATGTTAGGGAGTAGAATATAACTAGAATGGTTATGCAAGGACAACTTATGTGGATCCCACAACTTTTGAGAGTATATATAACTAGAATGGTTATACATGGACAACTCAAGTGGAGCCAACAATGTTAGGGAGTAGAATATAACTAGAATGGTTATACAAGGACAACTTATTAGGATCCCATAACTTTGGAGAGTAGAATATAACTAGAATGGTTAAACAGGGACAACTTATGTAAAGCCTTCAATCTTTGGGAGCAGAATATAACTAGAATGGTTATACAAGGACAACTTATGTGGATCCCACAACTTTGGAGAGTAGAATATAACTAGAATGGTTATACATGGACAACTTATATGGACCTGCAATTTTAGGGAGTTGAATTTAATTTGTTTGATTATACAAGGATACTTTTTGTCAAGCCCTCGTCTTTTGGGAGTAGAATATATCCCTAAAAGTTTGGACACTAAGGAAAATAATTTCCTTAATTTTAGGCCACAAAAAATATTAATTATTTTTCCTGTCCGGACATTAAGGGAAAATACGGTAACTAGAATGGTTACACAAGGACTTGTTGAGCCCACAACTTTGGGGAGTAGAATATATCAAGAGTAGTTATACAAAGACAACTAATGTGGAGCCTACAACTTTTGGGAATAGAATATAACTAGAATGGTTATACAAGGACAATTTATGTGGAGCACACAACTCTGGGGAGTAAAATATAACTAGAATTGTTATATGAGGACAACTCATGTTGAGTCTAAAACTTTAGAGAGTAGAATATAAATAGGATGGTTATACAAGGACAACTTATTAGGAGCCCACAACTTTACAAATATTTTCAAATTTTACATGAATAAAGGCAACAAGATGGTTGTCCCAGGACAAGTGATGTTGAGCCTGCAAAGTTTTGACCATCGACATGACCTTGACTACTAATTTTAGTGGTTGTCCTTGAGCTTTGACCTTGAACTTGAAGCTATCAAATAATTCTTTAAATGGCACATCTACTCATGATGGAGAATAATTGTGCCAATTTATTCTGAAATCCATCCATTATTGTGGGAGAAATGCTCTTGACAATCACAATTTTAGTGGGTGACCTTGAGCTGTGACCTTGACATTCGAACTATCCCAGAAATTCTTTCAAATGGCACATCTACTCATGATAGAGAATAATGGTGCCAAATTATTCTGAAATCCATCCATAAATGTAGGAGTAATTGTCCGGACAATTTGTAGGTATCATGCTCCAGATAAGCACAGTTTTAGTGTTTGACCTTAAGCTTTAACCTTGAACTTGAAGCTATTCAAAAATTCTTTCAAATGACACATCTACTCATGATGGAGAATAATTGTGCCAAATTATTCTGAAATCCATCCATAAATGTAGGAGTAATTGTCTGGACAACCACAATTTTAGTGTTTGACCTTGAGCTGTGACCTTGACATTAGAACTATCCCAAAAATTCTTTCAAATGGCACATTTACTCCTGATGGAGAATAATTGTGCCAAATTATTCTGAAATCCATCCATAAATGTAGGGGTAATTGTCCGGACAAATTTGGACAATTTGTAGGTATCATGCTCCAGATAAGCACAATTTTAGTGTTTGACCTTAAGCTTTGACCTTGAACTTGAAACTATCCAATAATTCTTTCAAATGACACATCTACTCATGATGGAGAATAATTGTGCCAAATTGTTCTGAAATCCATCCATAAATGTAGGAGTAATTGTCCGAACAAATTTGGACGATTTGACGGATGGACGGACTAGCGCATATACACCGACTTGTCATTGTGTCAACTCTGTCTTGCTAACTGAATGCTGGCTCGACAAAAAGCAGCACAAAAGCTGAATATTATACCAAAGTTAACATTTGCTTTGACATGTGTCCTAGACCACAAATCTATCAGGGTTTTTTTCAGACTGCACTTGATGGAGAACTATTGTCAACTGATTTGTACATCCATCAATAAAATTTGTAGAAAAGACAAGCTCAAAATTAACATTTGACATAAATGTAAGACCCAAGTCGGATAGTAGCTGGAGGCTAGGAAAGAATGTAGTGGTAGTACAGGTGTGAGAAATACCAGCAATCCATTGTTAGGTGCTCAAGCCATCACCATATGACTGAAAATCTGTTAAAAATGACATTTAACATCATTCAATATATCAATCAACAAATAATAAGTTTGTTTGTTTTTTCACACACAAGATTCATTGTTAAAATTAACCTCTTGAGGTACTAACAGATTGATATAGTCAGGGATTTATTTTCATTACCTAGAGCATTAAAAGGTAGAGAGCGGCACTTCAGACCATCCTTCACGATTGATGGTAGCATGCCAGCATCTCTGAACAACAAGTATGTATATTGCTCTCCCAGGTCTCTTGCGTTACGGCCTTCATCTTTCATCTCTACACGCTTTTGTCTAAAATTTGAAAACAAAGTTAAGAAATCATAAAAATTAACAAATTCAGAATTTATCTAAAATATTTGGTACAGAAAAGTATAAGTAAGTATATTGCATGTATTGCATTATTCCTTCATCAAATCACTTGGCAGTATCAATAAAAGAAAGGACTGTGGTAGAAAATATTTGTGAAAATAAAACATGCCAAAGATAAATCATCAAATGAAAAAAGAGAGCACTGCATCCACATGCCAACACTCAGTTGTTCAAGTGCTTATAGTGGTTATAATTTCATAGTTGGCACAGTTCATTTAAAAAAGCAATACGAGTTAGTAGCCTTATTAGAGATTAAGCCAAAACATGACCTCAAGAGTGGTAACACAGAAATTGTCATTTAAGACTCTTTTCCCTTTATAATGAACAGAATGTCACCCTATTTCATAGAGATCACCCTAATGATAATATAAGCATTCCTATTTTCTATAATCTAGGTCAGAATGTCACCATATTCAATAGGGATCTTCCTTCTGAACATACAAAGATCTACAGAAAGGTTGAAAAAGACTAAGTCAAAAGTGGTAACACTCAATTGTTTTCAATAGTTAAAAGACATTCAAGTATCGCAAAAGGTCAGTTGAACTAAAAAGGGGTGTGTTATTTTTGCAAATTATCTTAGGTTTAGTTTTTTTGAAACAAGAGATCAAATTCTCGTTGTCCATCCTAAATTTTTATATGTGTGCATAGTAACTTGCTCCACATTGACCATTCAAATAACAAGTCACCAAAAAAAAAAATTCACTCAGACCAGAAATGAGTTTTAATCTCCGACATTGGCCGCAATTTTGTTAACCTTTTTGTTAGTTAGGCAACTTAAATATTGTAACTACAGCTTATTCAAGCTGTAGTTACGACATTTAGGTCACCAACCAACTTTACTACCTTTTTGTTACATGCTATTGGCCATAATGTTTTCAAAATCACCCCCTTTATAATCCAAGTGGGACTTCATGTCAGAGTCAATTGGCGGAGCTCACGAAGCATGTGGGCGGAGTAAGCGATCGGTCAATTACTGACTTACCTATACCGCTCCTCAAGCTCCCTGTTTTGGACATACTGAACCGTTTTCAGCCGCCACTGTGGTTTATATCCACTTTCTATGTAGGACCGCTGGACAATATTCTTTATATCTTGGGCATCTCGACTGTTAACATCTATCTCTCTTAAACCATCTACAACATCAAACACATACTTTGTTAAAATATCTGTATTGTTATTAATGCTTTCCAGTAGATTATCACTCTATAATTTCTTAAAAAGAAATATCAAAATGATCAAAATGATAAACTCACTTTTTGGTAGATTAATTTCTGCTTTTGAGCTACAGAACGTCATTTATGTTGAACCATATACTTTTGACATCAACAGGTTGCCATTTAATCACTTGCGAACTGACGCGATTTTGGAAATCTTGCCAGAAAAGGTATCAATTTATCACTTTTTCTTTAAATGTAAGATGGAGTTACATTTTAATCCGTGAACAACTAAAGCATATTTTTACTTGTGCCACTCGAGTAATTATAGCTTTGTGCTGTACACTCAAGGAACAATTAATCTATCTAACACAAATATTGACAGATTGCAGTTGACAGACTAATCAAATAAAACATTTAGATTGGACGTGACCAATGACATTGTTAGAAGCATTTTAGATGGTTTGGGGCCTTAAACATCATAAATGCATCTTATTCAAGCTATAGCTATTACACAAAGCAACCATATTACTTTCTTCTTACATGTTACTGGCAATAAATTTGCAAAATATCACTGTTAAATGTCTAAGTTGAACATCCTGTCAGAGTTCCGTTAGCACAGACATCTATTTGTGGATGATTCTCTACATATCATCATCATAAACATTATCATCAAGAAGACCACCATATTTAGAAATATTTTATGGTGTTGTTGATTTTTTTCCATTTATCTTTTCTCCTTTTTGTTTTGTCAGTTTGAATGGGGTTTAATGCCACTTTTAACAATATTCAATTATATCGAAGCTGCCTGAGTACCTAACTATGGATTCCTGGTATTTCTTACACCAGTACAACCATTAGATCCTTTCCGAGCCTCCAATTGCTCATTCCACCTAGGTTTACGATTATCCACCCATGGTAATGTGATAAATGTCGGAAAGGATACTTGCTGCAATGAGGATCAAACACTGGACCTCATGACTGAGAGTCTGACATGCTACCAACTGCTCTATGGATGTTGCCTGTTTTGTTCTGTTACATTTTAACCCTTGTCATGCTGAACCCGGAATATTCCGGTTTTGGCAGGAGGTGTAGACTAAGATCAGACTGCACTTATGTGCAGGCTGATCTTAGTCTACACCTCCTGCTTGTAAATTTCCTGTCAGAGTTGTTTATGAAGTTGATTTCTTAAATAAATATTGATTTTTGAACAACAAGTTCTATCAGTGCCTACAGCCCTTTGATTTTACAGCGATTCATTGAGGAAATTTATACAGCATGACAAGGGTTAAGAATATATGTAATGTTTGTAGCAATGAACCATTTGACAACCTTCAAATGTTTTATCCATTACCAGACGAAAAAAATTGTACAATAATCCAAGTTCAAACAAGTTGAAGATGACAATCTTAAAAGATGATCGAACTTTGAAAGTGTTTGTCTTTTGATATGTTTTCCAAAGCTTTTTTCTCTAACTCATTACCAGACAACAAAACTTATTTTACACAAGTCCACAAGAGTTATCTACTGACAATGTAGCACATCCCATTGTTTGTCACCTTTCAGGTGATATTTGAAACAGGACTAAATGTTCAGGGCAAATGTTAATAGAGTCAATGCCATCCCCTTAGGAAAACAGGTGTACATATGAGCACCTTGGGATGAATAGATATATGACTAAGATATATAAAGTTCAAGTTTTGGGTTAAAGTTTTCATAAAGGGTAAAGGGTGTATGTCTCACAGGCAAGGTCATTGTCTCAAATGAAAGTCTATCTCATGATACCTACAAGTGTAAATATGAGCCTTCTAGGTTGAAAACTGTCCAAGATAGAAAAGTTAAGGTCTTAGGTTAAAGTTTTTTTTACAACGGGTTAAAGGTCAGGATCATACGGTCATAGGGTCAAGAACTTAGTCTCAAATGAAAGCCTATCTCCTGACAAGTGCATGAGTGAAATATCAGTCCCCTAGGTTGAAAAAGACCAAGATAGAAAAAGTTAGAAATTTTCGTTGTTACAGTTTTTGATTAAAGTTTTTATGACGAGTTAAAAGTCAAGGTCAAAAGGTCACAGGGTCAAGGTCATGGTCTCAAATGAAAGCCTATGTCTTGATATGGGCCCTAGTACTAGTTATTTAGATTCTATACTATGTGACAAGAATTGGATGTATACCTTTGTTCTCTTTTCTTATTTTTGGCACTTTAAAGCTTTTAGTTGTAGTGTCAGTCATCATTCATATACCTGAAAATACAAGTACATTCACATCAGTTAACCCATTCCATATTCCAGAACGACAAAATGGTATTGACTTGTCCAAATTGAAAGAAGCTGCAGCCAACAGCTTCAAGTTGATGAATTTTACAAAATCTTTGTCTTCAAGGAAAGAAAATATTGTGGACAATGCAGAAAGTGCTTGTCACAAGCAATTTCTTCATTTTTACGATGTTTTTCAAAGACTTTTCTTTGGAGGCGTAGAGAATCAGAATTGTGTAAGGATCAGTTCATTATACATACCTTCATCATTTTCCACAAATTAATTTCTGACCTTTAACAAAGGCCCTTACTTAGCAAACAAATGAAAAGTACTTTGGGATAAGTTAAGATCATGCAAGATATGAAAGACCAAAGATTTGCCTTATAAAAATTGAAGAAGTTGTAGATAAATTTTCAAATTGCAGGTAAACTGAACTAGAATGGTTGCAAAGCAGACTCATACCCTCACCAAAACTTTGTTTCTCAAGCAGGACTGTTAATTGAATGATTGAATGTAGTTTAACTCCACTTTTAACAGTATCTTAGTTAAATCATGGCAGCTGGAGCACCTAACAATAGTTTCCTGGTATTTCTCACACTAGTACTACCACTCCATCCTTTCCTAGCCTCCAGCTGCTATCCAACTTAGGTTTATGATTATCCACCCATTGGTGAGAGACAAATGTCAGAAAGAATATGTGTCGCTGCTGGGAATCAAACCCATGATGTCCCATGATTGCAGGACTGTTGACTTTTGACGAACATACCCAAAAGCAATAGGGCACCTTGGGTCATGGATAACATGTGTATACAGTTTCAAGGTCCTAGGTCAAATAACCTTGAGTAAAGCACAGAAACAGTTTTCAATTGATGTTCAATTGTGACCTTGACCTTTGACCTACATGACCAAAGAACATTAGGACACTTCCTTTGATCAGTGGAAACAATTATATTTAGTTTCAAGTTTTTAAGTCAATTGGTTCTTGACTTTGAGGACAGAAATAAAAAAGTCTACAGACAGATGAATCGATGGAAGGAGAGACAGACATGGTGAAACCAATATATCCCCCTCTACCTAATAGGTTGGGATGAAAAAATATATCACCCATGGGGTAAAACTTTGTAAGAAAGAGGTCTGTTACAAGCAATTTCTCCTACTCTTGCAGTGTTTGCACATTTTTCACCTGTGGTCATTAATGAATGTAGAAGATATGCTCTAGGCAAGAAATGGACACGCACTAACTCACCCAAACATACGCACACCTGTCATGAAATGGAGAAATTTAACCTTTTCCCTGAATACTATGGATTCTTCAACTAAATGTGTGCCTCAACCCATTACCAGACGGCAAAATTTTAGGGTGGTCCAAATTGAAAGGAGTTGCAGAAGACAATTTAAAGTTTACAAAATTTTAGATTTTTTCAACATTCTAGATAGAAAACATTGTGTAACAAGCAATTTCTTCATTTTTCATCATGTTTTTCAAAGCCTTCATATCTAGGGGCGTCTAAAAGCGTCACTGTGTGGGAATGAGTTAAAACATTGGATTAAGTGGTATTTGGGAATTATGGGTAAATCACTATGACCGACGACTAATTTTCCAAGAATAAGGATAAATATTGACTTACACTAATAATAAGACTATTTTCAATTAGGTTCCTATAACACATAAATATTTACGACTTGACAATAGGAAGAAAATGCAGCATTCATAAAATTTTTAGAGGTGTTTTCTGACAGCCAATATATGCTACAAATTCTCTGAAATCATAGTTTGCTATTAACAGCTGTCACTTGCCATACAAAGCTTACAATGTCCAAGGGTCACATAGCAAGGGTCTATGATCTTATGAGATTCTGTACAAGATATTAAATTATAAAGAGGTAAATGAAAATAAGAATTTCTTTAGGTTAACCCTTTCCTATTTTGAATTTTTAGACCTGTTCAAATTCAAAGATTTTGAAGACGAAAAATTTAAATTGGATTTCATTTGAAAAATAACCATTTCATTTGAAAAATAACCATTTAGCAGGGTATAAAATATTGTAGAAAAAGAAGAAATTGCATGTTAAAAGCAATTTCTTCTTTTTCCACAATGTTTTCTCAAGTATAAATTAACAGGGATGTAAAATCCCAGGTTTTCTCAAGTATAAATTAACAGAGACGCAAAATCCCAGGTTTGTACAGGAAAGGGTTTATGAAAGGTCAGAGGCAAGGTAATACAAGAGCACCTCAAGACTGAATGCCCTTTGATTCTCAGCTGTAGGTTCTGTAGTCATACAATAATTGTGTCATAAGATCAATAAATAAAAAAAGTCACGATGATATTGTTTATGATGATGATATGTAGAGGATCATCAAAAAATACGACCTTCAACTTAACCTAGATCTAGGTGAACCTACATACAAAATCATTCAAATGGCTCATCTGCCTTTGATGTAGAAAAACTATGCAATACCCATAAATACATCAAGTGTGACCTTGACATTGGACTACCTTAGAAACTGCTTCAAATGGCACATCTACTCATGATAGTAAACGGATGTGCGAATCTGTATTGTAACAGACAGACAGACCAAGGGTATATCATAATATGACCCTTAGGCATATCAAAATGTGACCCATAGAAAATCTACAAGCTTATAACAAACTTAGACCTTGACCTATGACCTTGAAAACAGACACTGTTCCTAGTCTCTCTAAGGGATTCCCACTTGCAAAGTTTTAGAGATTGGTTTTAAAAATTTGACCTATAGAGAGGCCCCTATTGAAGAGTGATTCAAGAGTGCTTCAATAGGTATGATCAGTTAGCTTGCAAAAATGTAAGGATAGTTTAATATGAAACATATAAAATAATATAGAGACAGCCACAAGACAAATAAAAAAATAAATGAGGAATGAAGGAACTAATGAAAAATGATAACTATTTTGTTTCATCTTACAACATGCCAGTTGTCAATCTTGTTCTAGTACATGATTGATTGATTGATTGAATGAATGGGGTTTAACGTTGCTTTTAACAGTATTTAAGTCATATTGCGGTGGCTTGAGCACCTAATAATGGATTCCTGATATTTTTCAGACAAGTACTACCACTACATCCTTTCCTAGCCTCTGGCTGCTATCTCACTTAGGTTTAGTACATGAATGGGTAAAATTATAATGAATAGCCTATTCTGAGGTGATTTATTCTTATGCCCTTTTAACCACGCAGGGTCTCAAAGGTCTGAGTTTTTTCTTTCCAAAGCTCATCTACATTAAGAGAAAAATATCAACATGTGTAGAGCTTGTAGACAAAGAGAATTCATTCAGAGAAAGGATCCTCAACTCTAATCACGTCTACTCTAGCTATATAGGCAACAGCTAGCCATATTTCTAACTGATGTTTTCCTGATTTGCAGATTTAAAAAGCAAATTTATCTCCATTGGAACCGTAACATTAAGGTCTCCTCAATGTAGAAGATTTGTTGGCAAGGCGATTCCTGCCTGGAAGTTGCCATCAACCCACAGCTGCCATCAAATGTAGAGCTTGTAGACACTGCTAATCAATTTAGAGAAAAAGATCCTCAGCCTAAATGGGTGTACTCTATCTATAAAAGCTACCCATAAATTTCACCGATAGTTTCCTGATTTGTATGTCTCATTGTAAAATCCCACCGCTGAAAACGTCAATTTTTTTTAACAACTATGTTACTGTAAACCCCCAACAGCAGAGTTATAATGAGATAATCATACCCAAACTCACGAAAATAAGATGATGCTTTGAACAGTTGTATTTTGGCATTTTCTAGCTCATCCTTTCTTTGCATGCATGCAGAAGATTGGGAGCAATATCATAATTTTTGTTCCAAGGTGAATTGTCAAATCTCTAGTTTCCCCAATGTATTGGTGGCTTAGTGCAAAAACATCATATTGAGTGTCTATACACTTATGATGTTTTTTCACACTGAGCCATTGGTATATTCTTCCTTCCTTCAAATGTCCCTTATCTAATTTACTATTTTTATAAACATTTTGAAAGCAAAACAAGTCCTAATTTTGGTCAACCCTGGTCGTAATTACTGAATATGTTTATGTAATTATTTGGTTTTATAATCATTTAATCTTCATAAACTCATTTTCAAAATATTTTGCAGACAATAACGCAGTTATAATACATAATACCTCTCAGTTTTTCTTGGAAAAAGGTATACATAAATATCCTGCAGACCAAGAAACTGTTTGTGAAACATAAAATACCTCTTTACAGATCGATTTTGAAGACCATGACCTTAAAAATTGTCCATAGAAGATGATCTTGACCATTGATAAAGTTAACTAAAGGAATCTTCCGAATACATCTTTAAACCTGCATCATCAAAAGAATATCAATCCTTGGTTAACTTTTCAACCAACAAAATAACCCCATTACAAGAAGGCAAAATTTAAGACTGGTCCATTTTGAAAGAAGATGCAGATATTTCAATGTAGGTGCAATTGAAAAATAAGTTTAAAATAGGGTAGAAAAGACAGTGAGAAAAGGAGAATATGCTTATCACAAGTAACATCTCCTTCTCCCTACTTTGATGCCATAGCTACTGTATTTTTCTTCAGATCAAAAAAAGTGGACATTTTGTGTTTATTAGGTTATCAATTGTACAATGCATTATTTAATGTGTGCAGTTACACTCAGCTGTGAGCTAGAGATGAATCAAACCTCAATGTATATTTTCCTCTGAAGTACAAGAGTAGGTGTGTATCTAATCTAGGATCCAATACTAGCTAATTATATTACCTGCAGAACAGTTCTGCTCCTTAACCAATTATAATATAACAAAATTTTAGATTGGTCCAATTCCTACTTCCTCTTCTTAGTTGATGAAATTTTAGGAATATTTGTCTTTTGGGTCATCAATATTGTGGATAATGAAGAAGTTCCTGGATTGTCACAAGCAATTTCTTTAGTCTGATCTTTGTAAATACCATCTATTTGTCCATATTGAGCGGTATTTGGTTAATCTATGATGGATACATTATACTTATTTCAAAACTGTGCATCTGCAGAGTCCTAGATGTAATTCCTAGATATAATATCTAAGATCTGACCTAGTGACCCAACATCAAACTTCACCAAGATACAAAGAAGATAAACTTTCTGACTATGCTTCATGACATTTGAGACAAAAATGTTCCCTCTAGTGTGCACATAAGGAATTTCATGGATTTGACCTAGTGACCTACTTTTTAACCAAACATGATCTAATATAGAACTTATCAGAGATATCATGCAAAACAAACATTCTGACCATGTTTGAAGACTGTGGCCTCTAGATTACACACAAAACATTGAAGCCCAATGGACACCAGATGATGGACAGCAGACATTGGATGCCAGGTACACTATCTCTGTCAAAATCAACTATTGTTATGATGACGCAATCAATCTGTGATATATGTGGACTTTATTTTGTCAATGTGGACTTTTAATTTTTATATGGTCCCTTTTCCTGTGATACTTTACAGAACAAACCAAATTTCGAAAGGAACAATTGTAATGAAGGTACAGTCATACTTAAAGAGAAACAAGAGGACCATGATGGTCCTAGATCACTCACCTGAACTGTCTTCTGTTAAAAAAATGCAACTAGAGACAAATAAATATAATCAGTTTCATGAAGATTGAGGCAAAACTGTGACTTCTATATTGTAAACAAAGAAATTGTCATTATGGCCCCTTTTCCTGTGATATCCTATAGAACCTTCACATAATCTATAAGGTTCATCTTTATGACCGAACAAATATCCTGACCAAATTACATGACGATTGAACAAAATTGATGACCTCTAGAGCGTTAACAAAGAAATTGTCATTAAGGGCCCTTTTCCTGAGTTTCCAAATGTACTTCCTATTATCAATAGGGTTCATCCTTGTGACAAAACAATTATTCTGGTAAAGTTTCATGAAAATTGAGCCAAAATAGTGGTCTCTAGAGTGTATACGAAGAAATTGTCATTAAGGCCCCATTTCCTGTGTTTTCTGAAAGATCCTTCACATAATCAATAGGCTTCATCCTCGTGCCCTAATAATTATTCTGGCCTAGTTTCATGAAGATTTAGCCTAAATTGTGGCCTCTAGACTGTAAACAAAGAAATTGTCATTAAGGCCCCTTTTCCTGTGTTTTCCAATAGAATCCTCCATTAATCGATAGGGTTCATCCTCATGATCAAACAATTATTCTGACCAAGTTCCATGAAGATTAAGCCAAAATTGTGGCATCTAGCGTGGAAAAAAAGAAATTGTCATTAAGGCCCCTTTTCCTGTGTTTTCTAAAGGTCCTTCCAATAATCAATAGGTTTCATCTTTATGACCTTATAATTATTCTGGCAAAGTTTCATGAAGATTGGGTCAAAACTGTGGCCTCTAGAGTATATACGGAGAAATTGTCATTAAGGCCCCTTTTTCCTGGGTTTTTGATAGAACTTTCCCATAATCAATAGGATTCATCCTTATGACCTAACAAATATTCAGGCAAAGTTTCATGAAGTTTGAGCCTTAATTGTGGCCTCCAGAGTATAAACAAAGAAAATGTCATTAAGGTCCCTTTTCCTGTGTTTGCTAATAGAATACTCTCATTATCAATAAGGTTCATCCTCATGACCAAAAATTATTCTGACCAAGTTTCATGGAAGATAAAGCCTAAATTGTGGCCTCTAGACTGTAAACAATGAAAATGTCATTAAGGCCCCTTTTCCTGTGTTTTCTAATAGAATACTCTCATTATCAATAAGGTTGATCCTCATGACCAAAAATTATTCTGACCAAGTTTCATGAAGATAAAGCCTAAATTGTGGCCTCTAGAGTGTAAACAATGAAATTGTCATTAAGGCCCATTTTCCTGTGTTTTTGTAATAGAAAACTCCCACAATCAATAGCCTTCATCCTCATGACCAAAAAATTATTCTGACCAAGTTTAATGAAAATTGGGTCAAAATTGTGGCCTCTAAAGTGTAAACACTTCAATTGTTGACATTATATGCACGACAGACGACAGACATTCAACAATCACAAAAGCTCACCATGAGCCATTTGTGCTCAGGTGAGCTAAAAAAAAACTATATTTTACCCTTAGTGCCCTTTTTCTGTGACAAGGCCTCAAATCCAAAAAACGGGAAAAACTCATCAGCATTATATCATAGGGAGTTCACATGGTAAGTTTTATTTGATTTGGCCCAAGGGTTTTTGAGAAATCGCTCCGGACAGATGGATGGACAGACAGACAGAATGACAGACAGACGGACGATGGACAAAGCGTAGGTTTTATACTCTCCCTTCAGGCGAGCATACAAAGGAACCTTAAACAGGCTCGTTTTCCTGTATTACTTATCAGATCTTATGTCAACATCAATGATCATAATGAGGATACAATCAATCTGAAAGTTTGAAGAAAATCCCAATGAAAACTTTGGACTTGCTAACAAAGAGTTTTAAAGAAATTTTCAAAAGGCCCCTTTTCCCGTTTTTCTTGAAAGTTTAGACCCAATTTTAGCCCTTGTCATGCTGAGCCCGGAATATTCCGATTTTTGCAGGAGGTGTAGACTAAGATCAGACTGCACTTATGTGCAGGCTGATCTTAGTCTACACCTCCTGCTCGTACTTTTCCTGTCAGAGTTGTTTATGAAGTTGATTTCTAAAAGAAATATTGAATTTTGAACAACAAGTTCTATCAGTGCTTTCAGCCCTTTGATTTGACAGCAATTCAGTAAGGTATTAAATACAGCATGACAAGGGTTAAAATGAATGATCTTTAAGACCTTACAATCATTCTGTGTAATTTCGACAAAATCATTATTGTGTAAAACCCATTACCAGACGACCAAATTTTAGACTAGTCAAAATTGAAAGGAGTTGCAGACGACAATTTCAAGTAAATGAAATTTTAGATTTCTTCTCATTTCTGGAGAGAAAACATTGTCTAATATTACATTTTACACAATGTTTTCCAAAAAAATTTTCTTGAGGGGTGTCAAAAAGCATCACTGTGTTGGAATGGGCTAAATAAGAATGGTTTAATTAAATATTCATAAGGCGCCTTTTCTAATATTACTTGATGGATTAGAACTAATTTCAAAAGGAAATGAATCCTTTGAGGGTACAACTATTCTGTGAAAGTTTGAATTTGATTGTTTGTTTGAATGGGGTTTACTGCCCCTTTTAACAATTTTTCAGTTATATTGCGATGGCTGGAGCACCTAACAATGGATTCCTAGTATATCTCACACAGTACTACCATTACATCCTTTGCTAGCCACCAGCTGCTATCCCACTGAGGTTTACAATTATGCATCCAGTGGTGAGAGACAAATGTGGGAAAGACTATGTGCCCCCGTCGGGAATCGAACCCATGATACCCCATGATTGAAGATAGGAAATCTGATTCGCTACCAACTTTATTATGACAGTGGCCATGTGAAAGTTTGAAGAGAATCTTATGAAAACTGTTGACTCTATAGTGTTTATGACATTTTATACATTACTAATTAACCTTTTATAAAGCCCCTTTTCTCATTATACTTGACAGATCTAACCCAATTTCGAAACAAACAATACTTATAATAATACAATAATTTTGTGACTGTCTAAAGAGAATCCAATGAACACTGTGGACTCAAGAGTGTTAACAAGTATTTTTTAACCAAATTTTCATAAAGCCCTTTTCCAGTGTTTCTTGATGGTTTGGACCAAATTTCAAAAGAAACAATCTTTATGATAGTTCAATCATTCTGAGTAGATTTGAAGAGAATCTTGTGAAAACTGTTGACTCTAGAGTGTTATAAAGGAAAAGTTAACAGACAGATAGAGAGCTTGACTGAAGCACAGACAGGAAAATACCATTGCTATAGCTCCTCTGGCCATGGACCAGTAAAGCTAACAAAACGAGATGTTTTCGTGAAACACCAAGCTCATCTGTAACACCCTTTTTCCTGAAATGTGACCTTCATAAGTGAACTTGACCTCACTGGATTGACCTAGACCTTACAACCAATGCTTATTCCTGCAAAGGTGCTTTAAAACAACATAATTTTAGGTTTGTATTGTGCTTTGCTCTCAATCAGTTTGATATCCATTCTCTCAAACCTAGGGTATTGATTTGGGTTACTTATTTCTGCATTTTAGTCAGCAGTTTTAGATCTCTGCCTCAAAATACTTCACTTTTCCACTAGTTGATCGCATTTCTCATTTCCAATATATTTACCATAATTTTATGCATTCTTCTGTGTCCATATACTCAACATTTTTTCACTAAAAAATCCCAAAAGAGTTAACCGAAATCTACAAAATTTGCAGGAACCTAATCTAAAGGTTTAAGAAGTCAATATTCTTGAAGCCTTGATCCGTTTTTCATCCCTTGACAAACCAACTCCTATACACAAATCTACAATTGGTCCGAGTATCTAATTAGATAGGTTTTATAGAAATTACCGATGCCTTAATTACTCTAAATCAGAGGTAATTGTCAATCCTTACCAATATATAATATTGGGCATTGGGTTTCAAATCTTAATCAGCCGCCGTCAAAGTGCATTTGGTAGCGCGTCGGACTGCCAATCTAGAGGTCCGGGTTTTATCCCCGATGGCAACACAAATTCCTTTCCGACTATTTGTCTCCCACCAATGGGTCGATAATTGTAGACCTATGTGGGATAGCAGCTGGAGGCTAGGAAAGGATGTGAGAGAAATACCAGGAATCCATTGTCAGGTGCTCCTAACGATATAACTGAAAGATTGTTGAAAGAGACGTAAACTCATTCAAACAAACAAATCAAATCTTAATCATTCAGTTCTTTAGTCAGAAGAATAAATCAGCAAATGATCCATTACATGATCCGTTTCTTTGAAATCAACTCAGTACTCTACTTATATATGCTGTGGCAATATCTCTACTGCCTGTTATTTTGATTTTTTACAAAATTTATGCAATTATAATTATATCATTTGTTTTAAAACTTTAGCTTTGATTTTGAAACTGTTGATTTTGTATTTTGATGGAGACTTGGTTCATCCCCAAGACAGGGTTAAAATAATTGTATTCCTCAAGTCAAAAAGGACAAGAAGTAAACAAGACCAACTTATTGTTATTGATCTGGCTAGTTGACTTTTGTCTGGTAGAGCACTTGACTTCAAATCTAAAGATCACAGGTTAGAGCCCTTGGCTGACCATATCAACTAATAAAAATAATTGTCTTTCAGATGAGACATTAAACCGAGACCCCATTTGATGATGCTATCCATCAAGCACATTAAAGAACCAGGCGGAGCTCTTAGCAGTTTCGTCCTGTATCCTTGCACTATCCCCCGTAACAACTAACCATCTTCTGGGCGCGTTGCTCATATGGGCAAGTGCTATGGTAGCGACAATAAATATATATAGAAATACAAACACCAATTGACTTGACATATGTATCATTGATTTGTACCTTCATACCAAGCAGTCAATAATCTAGGTTCTGCCTTCAGAGAGTCCCTCAAATATCTGAAACTTACAAAGTCCCAGAAAAAAATGAACTATTAACAAATTATAATCAAGTGCAAACAAACAACAATCTTTATTGTTTGAACCTTATATTAATTAGGTCTACTTTTAAAAGGATTATAAATCTCCTAAAAATAATCATATGACCATCGATTATAAAATCATAAACAAGAGCACCGCCTACAGGTGCCTAAGCTCGGCTATTGGGTGCTGGATAGTGGATAAAAGCATCTAGATTTTTACCCCTTGATAGTATAGGTTGCTCTTTTGATAGTGAACAAAGGTGCCAAGTTTAACCCATTCCAACACAGCAAAATTTTAGACCAGTCCAAATTGAAAGAAGCTGCAGACAACAATTTCAAGTTGATGGAATTTTGATTTTTTTTTTGTCTTTTTGGATAGAAAACATTGTGGATAATGAAGAAATTGCTTGATACAAGCAATTTCTTCATTTTCCACAATGTTTTCCAAAGCTTTTTCGTTGAGGGGCGTAAAAAGGAGTGATTGAGTTGGAATGGGTTAAAGTGAATGCCATTAGTAGAAACAGAATTATCACAAAATGTCAAAGTTTTCGCATGTCAACGACGACAACAATGACGACTAAACCAAGACTATAGCAATTCCTGGGGCTTTCTCTGAAAACTACGAAGCTAATAAAAATCATTTCTGAGTTTATATCCTGCATCATCCTCTCCCAAATCAAATATAAAAGCTTTAAACTCATAGCTGAAACAGTCATTCAGCAAATGCAGTCAGTGCTAGGATTATAATGGTGTTATGATTATGGATGTTTTTCCCCAAGTAACAAACGTCAGTTAAAAATATGTTACAAACCGATTAATTGATTACAAAATTTCTCAGTCAATTATTGTAATCGGAAGCCCAAACCAACTGATCATTGATTATAATCTATCATCGGCCCATCACTACCAATTTACCTCTATTGTAAGAAGAGCATTTCAGCTATTTGTCACATCTTCTAGAGTCAGTATCCTCTTTTCAAATTTCATATTGCTAACAATCCACTGAAAATGCTTTGTTAATACATCATACAGGGAAAAAGCAATCATATTTGAAATGGAATCCATAGTAGTGCCTATAAAGCCAATGAGAATTTGAATCAGGACTTAACCCTTGTCATGCTGAATAAAATGCAATGTAATTAATCAAAGGGATAATAGTACTGGATGCAATTATTGTGAGGTTAATAATTCTTTTGAAAATTTATCGTATAAACAACTCTGGCTTAAAAAGGAAAGGAAAGTGGTGTACACTAAGATTAGACTGCATATATTATGTGAAGGCTGTTCTCTGTTTATCCCTCCTGGCGTAACAGGAATATTTAAGATAATGTTTGTTGTGTTGAATCTAATAATGGTGACATACACGTAAATCCACACTATTGCTAAGTGACAATAGATCTTGCAACTGTGAGCAACGTTTTTTTGCTAATGTAAGTAAGGCACACTGTGGGGCTAAATAATTAACCGATAAAAGCAATTGTTTTTATCAGGTCAAAAAAGGCTGCAGCTAGAAGGAATCTGATAAAGAGTCGGCAAGAGACCATTCTTATTTCCTGTAAAATTTGGTTGTAATGAGTATTATTTCTAAGAAGTGTTTTTACTTTTTCACTATAGACCAAATATCAGACTTCAGGCACTTTTTGCCATGGTAAAATTTCTTCAATTCATTCAAAGAAAACTAGATTATAACTGAATGTCATTCATACAACCTGACGGCTTCATGTTAAAGGAGATTTTATTACCGGATTTCAAAGCCTCTTTTTTTAACAAGTGGCCATTATTCTGGGGAAAAGTAAATGGACTGGAATCAGAATATTACGAGTGCACATGAAATTGGAATTAAATACCAAATGAATGAGAAAATGATCGAAGAGAAAATGAGAGGACAAGAATTTTAACCAAAGGGCAATTACTAAACAAGAGGACCATGATGGTCCTATATCACTCCCGAGTATGATGGCTCAAGACTGAATATAATTATATACAAAATATCAAAGCCCTACACCTAAGAAGATTTTCAAAGATTTCCTTGTTTATTCCTTTGTAAAATAAGGGATCACACGGAAAAGGGCTAATTTTCAGAATACTTTGAAGTATTTTGGTAGAGGGTCAATAAGTGATGATAAATACCAAATATCAAAGCTCTAGGCCTTATGGTTTGGGAGAAGAAGACCAAATATCAAAGCTCTTGTCCTTATGGTTTAGGAGAAGATTTTTAAGATTTCCTTTGTAAAATCTGGGATCGCACAGAAAAGGGTTAATTTTAAGAGTACAGTAATTCTTTGAAGTATTTTGGTAGAGGGTCAAAAGGTGATGATATGTATAAAATTTCAAAGCTCAAGGCCGTATGGTTTAGGAGGAGGAGATTTTTTAATGATTGTTTACGGACAGACAGACGCACAGACGGACAGAAGGACACCTTACAATTACCGATCACAATAGCTCACCTTGAGCATGTTGTGCTCAGGTGAGCTAAAAAGTAGACTGGTCCAATTTCAAAGACGTTGCAGAAAGCAATTCAAGTTGTATTTAGGCTAAAAAACTAAAGTTTGTCACAGGCGGAGAATTAAACCTCAGTCAGAACCATGTTTATAAAAAGTATCTTAGTTCAAGGAAAGATAGTTCATCTGCCAGGGGAAGATGAGACAGGAAAGAAGCCTGTTGCAAATTTTCAACATGTGATCAATGTATATTTATATAGAATTTTATTACTTTTGAAGTAAATTACAGGAGTTTGTAACACGCTATTACTTGAATGAGCCTCATTTATAATGTCCACCAGGTGATGCTACTTACAAAATATTAAAGCTCTATAGGACCTCCCGTTTGGGAGAAGAAGAGTTTTAAATTTTCACTATATAGGCCCTATGTAAAATTCGTAACGTCCGGGAATGGGCTAATTATGACTCTCGGGACATAATTCATACAATATTGATAGAGATCCACCAGATGATGCTACATGCCAAATATCAAAGCTCTAGGCCTATCTGTTTGAGAGAAGAAGATTTTCAAAGTTTTCACTATATAAGTCTATGTTAAATTTGTGACATCCAAAAATGGGCTAATTTTAATCCTGAGGCAATGATTTTTACAATCTTGATATAGGTCCACCAGATGATGCTGTATACCAAATATCAAGGTTCTAGGCCCTCCTGTTTGGGAGATTTTTAAAAATTTCACTATATAAGCCCTTTGTAAAACTTGTGGCGTCCGTGAATGGGCTAATTCTATCTCTGGGCCATGATTTATACAAGCTTGAAAGAAATTCACCAGATGATGCTACATACCAAATATAAAAGCTCTGGGCCCTCTAGTTTGGGAGAAGAAGATTTTTGAAAGTTTCACTATATAAGCCTGTGTTAAACTTGTGGGCTAATTTTGACCCTGGGGTTATAATTCATACAATATTGATAGACGTCCACTAAATGATGCCTTATACCAAATATCAGAGCTGTAGGTCTTTCGGTTTTGTAGAAAAAGATTTTCAAAGTTGTCACTATGTAAGCTTATGTACTCCACCCACCTTTGTCCCCCCCCTAGCACGGCCATTCTTGACATTTTTTTTTTTGTTGTACAAACTTGAGAGTCGTTGCCCTAAAGACTATAAATAAAAAATGTGAATGTAATCTGACAGCTGGTTCATGACAAGAAGATTTTTAAAGATGCACCCTTTTTGGCCCCTGATTGAGCCCCAAGGGGAGATAACTCCATGATGTGTACAAATCTGAAGCGCCTTCCCATAAGGACGCTTCCTGCCCAGTTTGTTGAAATTCATCCAAGGGTGCCTAAGAAGAAGTTGAAAATGTAAAAAGCTAACACACCACACACAGCGCACGACGAACAAAACACAATCGCAATAGGTCACCATGACCTTCGGTCAGGTGACCTAAAAAGTGTTTAAGTTCGTTGCATTCCGACTTTAGAATTAGGGTAAAACAACTTTAACTTCTATTATTTTCACAACACGTAGGTTCTATTCTAGTGCATGATATTTCCGTGAATGTTAATTAGAACTTATATTATTTTACACGAACGTAAACCTTGATGCAACATGGGTACCGACAAAAAAGCAACTTTTTTTGAAAACTAGATTTTTTAAAATTCTCGATTGTTAAATAGTCTTGGTTAGATCATCCCTGCAAGCTTTTTTTATAAAGCCAAAACAGAAAAATTATGGAAATATGATAACTTAAAGTTAAGAGCAAATGCTGAAAGCAGGTTCATGAAATTTCAAAACCCTCTCTTTTTCTTGGCAGAAATTAACAAGTTCCTGAACAGCACTGATTATAAACAAAGGTAAAAACAATTAATACTATTCTTTGGGCGAATTCTTTAGACAGCTTGAAATCATAATAATCAAATTTGCTCTGCAGAAGAACTTTCAGTACTTTGATTAACTTATGGCTGGAAAATAATTGAGTGGCAGCATCATCTTTGTTTACACCTCGATATGATTGAAAGAAAGGGTTGGTTAGACGCATTCATCACTAGCGGAAAATCCTTGAAGCATTCATCTTTAAAGCCTGTGACCGTCCAGTTTTCCTTTACTCCTTTTGATAATTCTTAACTTGTAAAATGAAATGATATTTTTCTGTTTTTCCGTCAGAATATACGTCCAGTTGGGCTAAAGGCAGTTTTGGTAAATTGCAGCAACACAATCTCGAGTTTATGGTTATATAAATTGGTCTATGACCAATTAATAACTGAAACGTGATCTATGTATGTATAAAGGTATATCATTTTTGCAGCAAAGTTGTATAGAGAGTTTGCAACAGAAAGTTACATTAAATTTTGTACACAGATGGACACACAGATGGACAGAGAGACTGATTACAGTATACCCCAAAAACATTTGTCTTAATAAGGTATAATGAATGTGTATAAGGCCTGTGGTTCACAAGACCCATCAAGCAGGATTTTAAGGGGTCATTCTTTGAAACCATGGGTCAATTTAAAGTGTTGAATTTCAAATTAATTCTTAGTAATAAGCACCACTTCAGAATTAACTTTCTGTTTCTTTGGTGTATTATGGTGTGTTTCTGTGTTTTGGCCAGGCCAGGCCATTTTTGTCTAGGAAGTAATTTCTTCTTTTCTCACAATGATTTCTACCTCATACCATGGCCCTAATTTCCAAACTAAATCCGCTTTGTTTTGATATCTGCACCTTCTTTCAATTCAGACCAGAGTCTAGAATTTTGTTAATTGGGTATGGGTTAAGTAAAATTTCTGTCCTTATAATAGACCTGATCCACAGAAAGTAACACATACTTTTATACTATTTATATCTATACCTCATAGTTCAAGGCACTAACAAGAAAAGTTTCTACAGATAGTTCCATGTATAGGTAGTTGAAATCCACAACCGTAAAAAGTGATGTGGAATTAACAAATGTAATCAAGACTACAGTTGATTAGTAACCTTATGATTAGCTAATTCAACATTATAAACTTACTCTGAGGTTTTTGTAACCGACAAATAAATATTGGACTCCTTTAGGATTCAAACCAGATTTCTGTTCGGAAGCAAGGGCTCTACCACGTCACTAAAAAAGCTAGCTTATACCGCAAGTTAGTATAAGCACCCCTTATACACTACCCGGTTACATTTCTTTTTACCAATGCCTTCAAATGATCATTTCTTCATATGTTATTGATTTGTTTGAATGGGGTTTTATGCCGCTTTCAACAATCTTTCAGTTATATCGCAGCGGCTTGAGCACCTAACAATGGACTCCTGGTATTTCTCAGACCAGTACCGCTATCACATCCTTTCCTAGCCTCCAGCTGCTATCCCACATAGGTCTACGATTATCGACCCATTGGTGGGAGACAAATAGATGCAAAGGATGATAGCATAATTACTCCACTTCTTCCACTGCAGAGTTCTGCCAAGCTTTTTACTTTGTTAGGCCACTGACCCATCCAAGCTCAAATTATGGGACCATTTTTTCCAAACATAGGGCCAATAGTGTTATGATGATCAGACAAGTGATTAACACAAATATCAAGAAGAAACCTAAAGCTATTCTACTCATAGTGATGATAAATCTAATTAAAATGCAATTACATGTACCTGGTTTTCATTTATTTATTGAGTCATCATCACAAAGTAAACTTACAAGTGGAGATTTTTCTAAAAAGTTATTCACCAATTTTTCTAAAAAAGTTATTCACCAATCTTATTGAAATATGAATAATAAAACTACCTTCAGTGCTGAAAATATGCTACTCTCTTTCTCATCAAATACTTTTTTACACTTAAATGTATGTTAGTGGTAAACAAGAGGGCCGTTGGCCCTGGGGCACTCACCTGAGATAAAGGCTCTTTTCTTTCAACAGTCTAATTTCATGTTAAGGTTAGGATTATGAAACAACTGGGCCACAATTACATATAAAGACTATGAACCTGGGGATCCAAAAGCCTAAATTACAAATTCCAAGGCTTTAGTGCTGATTTGAAAGAAGGAAAAAACTTTTTCCATGGGTTATAATTTCAGAAATAAGAAAGAAGTCTGAGCACTGATGCTTCATGCCTATACACACACACACCCCTGGAGACCCGAGGATCATGATTTTAGCTATTTTGTAAGAGATCAATATACTGATGCTTCATGCAAAATATCAAGGCTCTACGCCTTCTGGGTCAGGAAGAGAAGATTCTTAAAGATTACTTTGAAATTTCACTTTTGTTGCCATAGCAACCAGAGTTTTAAACAGTTTTCAATTCTTTTAACTAATTTTAAGGGGGGCCACCTAAGGAACATTTCTGCCAAATTTGGTTCAAATTGGCCCAGTGGTTTGGGAGGAGATGTCGTTTAAAGAAATTGTTGACGGAGGACGCACGACAGACGGACGGACGGACGACGGACAAAAGGGGATCACAATAGCTCACTTGAGCACTATGTGCTCAGGTGAGCTAAAAAATAGGCAAGCATCCATGGCAGCTTTATGTGTTTTTGTTTGAATCGAATAACAGACATGGAAAGTCTGGGAGCCACTTTTCTGGAAGCTTTTCTCGTATTATTGTGTTTTCTTGCTTGCAGGCTTACGTTGATGCCAGGAATTTGATGTTCTCTATTGATCCAATTGACTGTCCATGTCAGTCAAGGACTAATTAGCTCTGGTTTACCAAAAACTTACACTAGCTTTAATTTTTTTTTTACTAAAAACAGAAAACATCTGATGCAAAACAAAAGTGAATCAAATTTGATCTTCTATTTTCCTTTTGTTACGCCATTTTTCAGCTCATATCCCGAAAACCGATCTTTCAGTAAACCTCAAACCAATGAAAATTGCTGTAAACCCCAAAACATAGTTATTCGCCCCAAGAATTTTTTGTACCTACTGGCAGTGCATGGTTCATAATTTTAATGTGCCGGCTAGCCCCTCTAACATATTTGTGTTGAGGGTTCCATCTGTATTTGTTTTTGCTCTTTCCTACAATGGCACATCCTAAGCAGAACTCTGCCCCGTTTCATTTCTTGGACTTCACATACAGTATCTTCAGGTCAAATTTCAGAATTCTTACTGGCAATTTTAGATTTTCTGGAACCCTGGGATGGATAAGTGAGATTTTCTAAAAGAAAAACGATCACTTGATAATCTAACCAAAATACCTATGAAAGTATTGAAATGATAAACTCATTGTTCCTGTGGATTTAATTTCCTTTTCAATGAATTTGCCCTACAAAAGGTCTTCTAGGGGGATAGTGATGGTTTCAGGGGAGGTAATTTGCTGGGATATGCAATTTAGGAAATCTCTAGAGAGACATGTTTCTATTTGTATTTACATAATATCGACAAAGTCTACCCTTCTAGGATTAAGATCTTTTTCTCAGAATAGATTTGCTTTATCTATCAGCTCTGCATGTTACATTTGGTAGCAGCTATGGGATGTGGTCAACTGCAAGAAGATGCCTTGGACAAATATAAAGAAGATGAATCTGGTAAATACGGCCTTTTTCAAGCTGCAGTTACCATGTTCTGGCCATCCAATGTTGATATTGTATTCTCCTGTTACAAGCAACTTTCTCTTTTTCTGCACCATGTTTTAACCATTTCCTTCTGGCTTCTTAAAAGTTGTTGCCAACACTTTCGCCAAATTGAAAAAGATTGTGGGTAAATGAAGGAAAACTGGGGCCAAATTGAGGAGGAGGTGGTGCCAAACTTGAATATTTCTTAACTGCATACTATTTTCTTATATATTGTAAAATAAACAGTATGTAAATTAAACTGGCTGTAAACATGGTTACTCATTTTGAATTGAATGAATGTAGTTAATTGATGCACCCGACATAATTTAAGTCCTCTTCGATCAGTGCTTTCAGTACTTTTCTCTAGAAATCAAGTCTTTGATGAGATAGAGAGAAGGAACTAATAATAATCCGTATTAAGATGCTTCATTTGAAATTATAAGAGCCGTCGGAGACAGTTCATGCCCCCGGAAAAAGGCTTTGTCACAAAACTATATGCCATTATTGGACAAAAAACTTTAGTTTGAGAGTTCAGTTCACAAGAAATTTGGAAGTTTGACAAACATTGAAGGAATCTGTTTGGCTTCACAGGCCTGATTCTAGTAAAATTCAGTATTATTATATGGTAAAGGATTAAATATTTTACCTTGACCATCAAAGTTATCAATGAAAAATGTCTACATAAAAACAAGAGGACCATGATGGTCCTAAATCGCTCACCTGAGGCATCTGCAAATTACAGTACTTTTTTTAATAAAAAAGACACAACTTCAGCAACATAAATGAAACAATTGCAATTTCTCCATTTCTATTTAAGAAGAATTCTTTCAATGCCATTTACACAATTTTCAATCCCAGGAGTAGAGACATTTCTATCCTAAGAGCATAAATTTCCTGTAACATAGAACAAAATGATTTAGAAATGCTACATACCAAATATGAATGCCCTACATCTTATATTTCAGAAGGAGAAGACTTTTGAAGTTGCTCTAATTGGATGTTTCCCAAAATTTTGGACCTCTGGGGCAGTTCCATGCTTTATCCGAGGGCTAAGATTTTTAGCAAATTTGTAGAGAACCATCTGGTTATGCTATATATCAAATATGAATGCCTTAGACTTTGTAGATTGGGAGGAGAAGACTGTTAAATATGGTCTAATTGAGCATTTTTACAAACTTTGGACACCCAGGGAAGGGTTTTTTTTTAACCTAGAGGCATAATTTAATCAAAATTGATAGATAACAGCTAGGCTATGCTACACTCAAAATATAAATGCCCTCCACCTTAAAATGAAGATTTTTTTTCAACCTTCTCAAATTTTGAATTTTTCCCAATTTTTGGACCCCTAGTGCAGGGTTGTTTTTGACCCATGGAGGACAACTTTTAGTGATATAGTACAATTTGTTTGTTTGTTTGAATGGGGTTTTACGCCGCTTTCAACAATCTTTCAGTTATATCGCGGCGGCTGGAGCACCTTGATATAGTATAAAACCATCTAATTATGCTACATACTGAATATGAATATCCTAGACCTTATAGTTTAAGAGGAGAAGTCTTTTGAAATTGCTCTTATGAAGCATTTTTCCAAACTTCAGACCTCAGGGGCGGGGCCATTTTTGACCCCAGAGATTAAATATTTAAAAACTTGTTAGAGAACCATATGATTAAGCTCTATGCAAAATATAAAGGCCTTTGGCCTTGTAGTCTATGAAAAAAATAACAAAAAAAAATTATTAAATTTCCCATTTTCAAATGCCGCGGTTACAAGAGTTTGTCACAGAATCAAATTCTTTTGACAACTTTTGAAGAGCTTCACCCAATAAACATCCCTGCAAAGTTTCAGCTTGATTGGCCTACATGTTTAGGAGGAGAGGATTTTTAAAGCTATCTAAAGAATTACTTAAGATTCCCATTTTCAAATGCTGCAGCAACCAGAGTTTTTGACAGTATTAAATTCTTTTGACAACTTTTGAAGAAGTTCACCCAATGAACATCCCTGCAAAGTTTCAACTTGATTGGCCTACTGGTTAAGGAGAAGAAGATTTTTAAAGATATTTAAAGAATTACTAAAATTTCCCATTTTCAAATGCCGCGGCAACCGGAGTTTTTGACAGAATTAAATTCTTTTAACAACTTTTGAAGAGCTTCAGCCAATTACTATCCCTGCAAAGTTTCAGCTTGATTGGCCTACTGGTTTAAGAGGAGAAGATTTTTAAAAGATAATTCAAGAATTACTAAAGATTCCCATTTTCTAATGCCGCGACAACCGGAGTTTTTGATGGAATTAAATTCTTTTAACAACTTTTGAAGAACTTCACCCAAGGAACATCCCTGCAAAGTTTCAGCTTGATTGGCATACTGTTTACTTTAGGAGGAAAAGATTTTTACAGAAATTGTGGACAGTCGGACAGATAGACGGACGGACGACGCCACGATAATAGCTCACCTTGCACTTTGAGCAACTATACACCCTTGGCACTCAGTCTTCAGATATAAGTAAAAGTAAATGTATGTATTAACAAGACTGTAAAAAAAATTTGCCGCTACCAACTTTTTGCAATTGAAAAAAACTTGTGCCAGAATTTTTTGTTGCATTTGGTGAAAATAGCGACCGACAGCGTGAACCCTGATTTATCATAATTCAATTTTCTTCAATAGATTTCAGACAAAGACTCAATGAAGGTGGTTCTTGTTTTCAGATCTGAAATAAATAAATATAAAGATAAGTCCTGGAAAGTCGCATCAATATAAATTAAAATGGCTAACTTGTAAAATTTAGACCTGTCCGAAGAAATAAAGTATCAATGCCAATTAGACTGGTGCCGCTGTCAATTCACGGCAACACCAGTCTACAACACCAATGAGCCTGCGAAATTTATGTGAGCTGGCTGGGATCAGAAGTGTTCTTTTTCTGTAAAAAGTCTAAAAGAAGAAATGTTATTCTACCGAGCAATCGAAATTATTCAATCTATTGGGATGAAATAAACTATTAGTAAAATTGAGGGAAAATGCAAAAAGATTGCCAAAAAATTACTGTTTCTCGCTAAATTCCAAAATTAAATCCAATCCTAAGTCTCAAGATAAGCAATAAATTACACGAGGCAATAATGTAAATGCCATAATTGGGTAGCCTTATTTTACTGCGAGGGTAGAGAAGGTGACCAAAGAGGATGACACCAGGTGTTCAGCTATTTCATGTCGAGATTACGGAGTTGACATGTGTTTCTCGTGAGAAGTTAGACCCTTATCATTTTGTGTATAATTTGAGTGGACATACTCTCTGGGATATGGTACATAAACTTTTGGATTTTTTTCATGCTACAGGTAAGCTCTTCCAAAAAAGTAAAATACAAACCTGCATTGAGTCAATATAGAAGTTTGCCTTCTATGTCAGATAGGGTTTTTTTTTTCAATTTTGCACTAATTGAGATGGAACAATGTTGATCCAATGGAATTTGCGGTTGTTGTATCATAATTCCAACAGTTTTCTGCTACAGATACGTTAAGATTACTATATAATACATCGCTACTTTAGTACCTGTTATTGATCAGTTATGATGCTGTCCGGTGATCTTGCGCAACTCAGAAAACTTTCATAAAGTATCAAATTAAAAACAATTATATGGTTCTTATAATTATTTCACAGTTAACATAATACTTTTATGAATACATTGGCACAATATTTCAAAGGAAAGTTTATTTCCGTAGTTCAAAAATCTAGCAATGACACAGTTACCCCCCATGATTTTCAGAATATACAACTGTCTGGTGATCTTGCACACTTGCATAGTATGCCTAGAGATGAATTTTCAAATTATTGTGGCTCTTTAAAACAACACACTTTCATTATGCTTTGGTAATTCACTACCCTGGCTATTTGTTTTCACCAAGTTCAACAATTGGAGGGAATTGGAAGGAGAAGCTTTTTGCCTACACTAAATGCATTACAACAGAGAAATTTCTGTTAAAAGTAGATTGTAGTTAGATAATTGCTTGATTTAATGTTTTAAAGAGTATAAATTATTCTGCCTATTGGGTAGCGGATAGATAACCAACAATTCATTTACAGGCATATCAAGCAATCTATTTGTGGATGCTGTATAACAATGCACAGATGATGTGTTGACATGTTGTTGTGATGTGGTAAAAACTGAAAGAATACAAAATTTATTCTTAAGGTTTTTCCTTTATAGAATTTACTTGAAATATTGTAGAAAAAGTAGCAAACTGTTCAAAAAACATTGCTTCTTTTAAAACATTGAATTTCTTCTTTTCTAGCTTTAAGCTCTGCTAATTAACATTGATGAGATGAAACACCATAAATCTATGAATAACCTCTGCTGTGATAAATGCAAAATTTCACTATTTCAACTTCTCAAAATCCATTCACTAAGTGATATTAATGAATAACTAAATGCCTTTTCCAATAGGAAATTGGAAAAAAATTAATGCTAATACATAGGGCGACATTAAACGAAGTGACCTCTTGAATTCAGCTTAGATTTGTTTGTTTGAATGGGGTTTTACGCCGCTTTCAACAATCTTTCAGTTATATCGCGGCGGCTGGAGACCTAACAATGGAATCCTGGTATTTCTCACACCAGTACTACCATTACATCCCTTCCTAGCCTCCAGCTGCTACCTCACATAGGTCTACGATTATCGACCCATTGGTGAGAGACAAATAGTCGGAAAGGATGAGTGCCGCCGTCGGGAATCGAACCCGGGACCTCTAGAATGATAGTCCGACGCGCTACCAACTGCGCTATGTCAGCTTAGAATTAATAAAATTTTCCGACATGAAACCATTTACACCATAAATGGCTGGTCATGTGACAAAATGAACTAAGATGAACGAAATGACAAAATTATAGCCTGAGCGAAGTCTTGCAACTTAAATACTGTTACTGCAAAGCTTTATATCAACCAAAGACTGAACATACGCAGAAGCATTACTTACTCCATGGTGAGCTCTTAAACATCTACGTTTGTTCCAGAATATTACTTTTCTACAAATGGCTGACGTTTTTCTGTCAAATTCACGTGCTCTACTAAAAACAACAGGAACTACGTCATAACAAAGTACCCTGTGTATCCTTATCAGCAAAGTACTATAAGTACTGCATATCTAGAGCATCACTAGATTCTAAACTAATTTTTTTTAAAGCAATCTGATTGACAAAGCTGACAGCTCAAACATGATTGGCTGAGCTATAAATCTTCTCCAACCAGAGTGCTGTTCGAGTACATAAATAGTATTTTGTTTTTTTAAATGGAGTTTTACGCCGCTTTCAACAATCTGTCAGTTATATCGTAGCAGCTGTAGCACCTAACAATGGAATTCTGGTATTTCTAAGACCAGTACTACCAATACATCCCTTCCTAGCCTCCATGACTGCGGTAAGTATAAATAGTAACTGGACCAAAATATAGCATGATCGAAAGGTAAAGTAGCATAGCCAGTCTACATTGGAATAAGGGTCAATGGTCAGGGTTTTTTGAATTCTTAATTAGGATGACGTCATATTCATACAACATCATACACAAGTAAAAAGTTTACATACCTAAATTACTTTCTGGCCATTCTAAATTACTATAAACAGTGAAACATTCGTGAGAGACAAGCTGTAACTGACCAAAGAACTTTTTGAATACAAAATCCCCATAGTGCGCAAAATCACCGGACACGACTGTATCAAATGACCACAATCTAGACTTACCATTTCACTTGTCAAAATCCAATTAAGTGCATAGACAAATTTGTTAGGAAATATTTCAATCTAAGTCTAATTTCTTGCAATTTAGTTTGGTGTAACACCTCAAGGAATCAATTATGAAATAATAATGTACGGACATTTGATGAATGCGATCCTCAATTCTGGTGGTAGCACTTTGGACTGAAGTTTTTCCTAACATCAGGACTAATAATTTTTGGGTATTTTCCTGCAATAAATTCCTTTTTATAGGCTAGTAAACGAATATTTCTATAAAATATTGGACTAAAAAATGGTGTTTTTGTTTTTATCAACTCACATTCCAGAGTTCTCCCCAGAAATATTTGAAGGCGTAGTGGCAAATGCGCGGCGTGTTGTCTGTTAACATCTTGGTATGACTATACATAATTAAGGTCATTAAAAGTGCTTTTTAGCTTGATTATTGACATCTTGTTTTTTTATTGAGAGTTATTCTTGAATTATTTTCTTCATTTTTTAATTATTTTAAGTTGATTTATCTATTCTAAGGCTTATTTTGATACCAACCAATTGTGACATTACTCAGCTTACTTCAACTCTCTATCCTATTTGTTGGAAAGGGCACTAAATTGTCTCATAAAAAGTATGTGAAAAGGAAAGATAATGTAAGAATATACCCAAAAGTCCCATGAGTAAAAAAAGTGTCAAGTGCTTGTCTATTAGATAGGATTAGCTTTTCATGCTTGGCCATTTTATCAAGTCTGTCCAAAAATCATATCCTTGAGGACTCTTTAAAAAAGCATGGAGTGTTGGATTGATGAAAAATGCCCTTCACCAGAAAAAAATAGAAAATATTATCAGTAATTTCAAAAATGTATTTATAAGGTTCCTGTGTGAAATACCTGGTTTCATTTTCAAATTTTGCATCTTAAAGAGCTCCATTAGATTCTCTGTGTAAAATTTGAAACGCTCATTATTTGCCCATTCAGAAGCCTTCGACTGTCTGACACTATAACTATTCTTCTAACAGTACTTTCAGCTATTTGATTTCAATAAGTTAATAAAAAATGTATAATATATCAGCAGTGTCCAACCTTATTTCTCAAATTATAACATGAAACTAGATCAAATTTATTAAACAAGTGTCTATACTCTTCTCTTCTTTAAGTGATTTCAGCACTTTGATTTTCAAAAGAGGATTTTGTTTTCCAAATATTATAGCGTGAATGATCTTTTCCTGATTCTAAATAATTATTAAACCATTACTTTTTATAAAAAGAAATCCCTAATTGGTCTAAGGCATTCTTTTCTTGAAGTGCTTTCAGCACTTTGATTTTTATGGGGGTATCATTTCTTTTTGGGTAAAAAACATGAGAGGATGAGATATTATTAGATGATTACTAAAAGTATAATAATTTTTTTCATCAAACTGTTAAAACAAATTTATTGAAAAAATGGGTTGAACAAACAAGGGTACGAATGTTTGAGATAATGCCCTCCATGTTGGATAAAAAATAAATGGACTTGTTCCAGAAGATACATGTATGTAATTATTAAACTGAGTTGGAAACAAGAGCTTAGTATAACTAGGATGGCATCTATACAAATCTGTCTTTATTATTTTGGCAAATTCTCGTAAGGAAAAAAGATCGCGAAAAGGGTATGTTTTCAGTGATCAATGTATGAAATAAACTGACCCAATAAATCTTTCCTTCAAAAAATTAAATGTTAAACCACTGTGGCTTTAGTTTGATAGTTGACGTATCAAATAACCACATCTTTTACTTTTAACTAGACCAATCTCAGCCGAAATGACAATTTTCCCGAACCGGGTCGCCATTTTGAATTCATTGTTTACATATTGGTACCTATCATGCTTGGTGACTGATAGCGAGGTACCAGTGGGAAACGCGAGAAAAAATCGATAATCACCAATTAGTAAGCGTGTAAGGGTCTTATCAAAAGAGATGTTATGTAATACATGGTATACAACATTATAGATAAAGAGCCTGTCGTGTCCGTGCTTCTGCAACCAATTTTAATGGTTTGTTTTGCCCTTTCTTCTGCTTGAAATTAAGCCGTATCGGTGACCAAATTTAAGCGTATTGGCGATCTGAAGGCGTATTGGCAAACTCTCTTAATTAATGAAGGCGTATCGGGGCCGATACGCCATAATGGCCTGGGGAGAACCCTGCATTCTATTCTCATTCTATGCCGTATCTAAGATCAGGGGCACTGGACAAAAGAAAACAACACTTAAAAAGATGCGTCTTCCAATTTCAAACACAGGTTTCGATAAATGTCAATTTTGACGTCCAAAGTGGGGGGCATTTATTAGAGCATGTGCATTTAATAGAATTTTTACGATTTCTATGTTTATATGTATGTCTTTCAAATATTGTTGAGAAAAGTAATTTTCAACTTTTTTCTTTTTCTTTTTTAAATTATTTCAATTACTTAAATCGGAACTAATTTGAAATTTACTACAAACTTTCAAAATGAATATACCTACACTATCTCAAGGTGCTAATTACACTATAGTTTCCTTTTACTGAATTTTTTTTACTACATCTAACAATATCAAGAAGTTACTATTACACCCAGATTTTTGATGTTCTTTCAGACTCCTACAATCAACTAAAATGCACAAAAGTAACACGATTATTTATAACTTGTAAATATAATTGAGACGTTTGTTCACGTTTATAAATGATTAGACTATTGATAAGAATGGCTACTACCAATATTCTCACTTGAAACCTACACGGCCCGAGTGTGTAACCAGTGATTCGGTCAAAAAGCCCGCCTCAACTTATTACAAAACTCGCCCTGTCGAATATTGAGCTTAATACTTACTCAACGATTATATCTTTATAGAAAATTATTCAATGTTGGGATTGGAAACTGTAATGCGAAAAATATAGTGAAATTTGGCTTCCATTGTTCATTAATTTAATGACTTGATTAACCGGTTCGGATAAATTTGTTCCATTTTCTGAAGCGAATAAAATGCTAACTATTATTTGTAGTTTCTGTTTCTTTTCTTACATAAATGGTAATTGATTTCTTATAATGGCTATTGCTTGATATCTTATGATGAATATTTTTAAACGAAACATTTAATTGAACACGATTTTCCACGGTTTGTATTTAAGCCTATACTTACTTTTAGCAAAACAATCAAGTATTGCTCCTTGTTTTCCGTAGATGGTAACACTCCTGTCCGTTTTTGTTTGTGCTTTCGCCACTGCTATGGTAATTTCATTTCGTCAACCAGTAAACACAGCCTGTTATAACTCGGCCTGTTTATTACTCAGTCCTTATAATCGGCCGGTATTTAGGTTGTTAGTCTCAATTTTGGACTTTACATAGAACTTTTATTGTCTATCGGATGACTACTAGTCAAGTTTGAAACAGCATCGCATTCCGAGGACAAGTTCTGTTTTATATTGGTAGTATATCCCCAGATGTAGGTATGAATACACTTATTAGACAATTACGCTGGGTATAAGATATACTCAAATAGATATTCCACACGGTCACTGATATATGGATTTCATCAAATCTCTAACCTTTAAACCTTCACTGCCTTTCCTTCGCTCATAAATCGAGAAGAATTAAAAAGGTTTAATTAAGAGGTTCACTTAGAATAAATAACAGCGGTATCTTTGGCTGATATTTTCCTAATCATAATAACAAATTTACCTAACGCAAGTTCATGATACACTTGTATCAAATTTGCTGCTTCGTGTACGTTACATAGTATGCAAATACGTGTATGTCGCGCATGCTCAGATATTGCCGCTCTTTTTGGGCTTCGCCCATTTGAGATAGTTGTTAATAAATCGTTAAACCGAAGACACGCTCTTGTTTACTACCCCTGCATCACCAGCCAACACCCAAATATAACATGGTGTCAGAACCCGGTTTTTAGTTAATCGGTTTTGGAATTCGCGCACAGTGAAGTCATTTGACATTGTAGCGGATTTTTTATTCAAATGCACATTAAAAGTAAAAATGGCAGACGGATTGCCTAACCCGCACATGGACTGGACCACATCGAATCTGTCAGACAGTTTTGAAAAGTTTGAAAGACATTGTCGCCTTATGTTTGATGGTCCGCTGAAAGGGAAAAGTAAAAAGGTACTATGTGCGTATGGTAGAGATCCTTAATTTAATCTTCAGTGTTGTCGGCTGGCCTGGGGTTTGAATGTGTCCTATTCATTTATGTCTTATCAGCAAAATATACTTTATTGTGCATTTATCGATTATCAACGATGTTTTGACACAGTACCACTTTATTTCCTGATAATGATTAAAAAGTTGTTGAAATTAGGAATACGTGGCAAGTTTGTTCGTACCCAGTATGATAAAATCTATTTCGCCATGTGTTAGACTCAACCAATCAAAAATATCCGAGAGTTTTAAGATCCCTATCGATTTGAAAAAAAAGGTGAGCCGCTGTCGCCCATTTTATATATCTTGTTCGTAACTGATATAAGTGAGAACATGAGCTTCAATTGTCTAACAGAGTCGGATCTTAATCTTTTATCAATATACGTGCTTTTGTTCGCAGACGACATTGTTTATTTACAAGCCAAACCAGTCTACAGTCACTTTCAGATTGTCTTCGCGTATATTCTTGTGAATCTGGTCTTACCATTTACGTAAATAAAACTAAAGTTTTTATTTTTGAAAAGGGAAGGAATCGAAATACTTACCAATTTAACATAGACAACGAATCCTTAGAAATAGTAGAGAACTTTGTATAAAATTTGTTAAAAATGGTAGCCTTGCAGTAGCGACAAAGGCTCTTAGTGAACAAGCTTTAAAAGCAATGAATAACCTACATATGCTCTTTAAACGTATAAAAATTGCCATCAAAACTAAGTTACTTTTATTCGATCGAATAATAATCCCTATTCTTTTACATGCATCCAATGTGTTGGGTATGGTATCGATAAGGTACATGTTAAATTTTGTAGAATTATTCTCGGTGTGAGACAACAATCATCTACATTAGCAGTACTTGTTGAATTAGTAAGATTTCCACTCTCTGCTATTAGCACTGAACGCTCCCTGAAATATTTGATCAAAATAAAGAACAATCCTATTCAACTATAGACAACATATATACTGAACAATGTAACGTAACGAACAATTCAAACATATTTTGGTCCTGAAATATTAAGCAATACTTAGAAATCAAAGCACTGAAAGTACTGAGAAGTTGGAATGCGCTGAAAGGGTCATAACTGTGGAATTTGGTTCAAATTCATTCATTACTTTCCGAGTAAGCCTCCTTCCTTTAAACTTAAACCAGCATTCCCATTCGTGTACATATGTGCGTGAATATTAACGCACACAAAAACAAAACCCACATACAGAAATCAAATGCTAGCATTGTTTTAACCCATTCCCAGATATTGATGCTTTTAAATGGCAAGCAATTTCTTCATTATCCACAATGTTGTCTGTCCAAAAAGACCAGGATTTTAAAGATTTCACCAACTTACAATTGTCGTCTGCTACTTCTTTGAATTTGGACTGGTCTAGAATTTGATCGTGTTGGAATGGGTTATAAGCTCGTGTCACGCACAGCAAAATTAAAATTTTGAAGCATAACATTCTCCTTTTGGCCAACTGTTATACGTGAACTCCTTTTAGAATCTTGAAAACAGAGAATAACAGCTTCTACAGTAAAAAATCAATGACTTCGATGATTATTTGACCCTCAACTCGGCCAATTCTGTATCGATCATACTAAACTCACGTAGATTTTCACTTCAAGTTTATGAACATACGTGGAACTTTGCGGAAATGCGTGGAAACTTGTTTCAGGGTGATCGATTTGAAATACCGGTTTAGACTTAGGAAAGAGGAATATTTAAAGCGTTGTGAGTAAAATTAAAAAAAAAAAAAAAAAAAAAAAAAAAAACGACGTTGACGTTATTTCAACGTTATTGTTTGTACATGGTAGTTTTGCCCTTTTCCTAAAAATTCCTATAATATGATGAAGATAGTATCAAATTAATTTCGGCGCCCTGTAGTCGCGCGATTTCCTCATTCGTTATTCGGCTTTAGAACCGTAAAAAATCTTAAGTAAAAAGAACCAAGCTGAAAGCTAAATGACACTTGTTAAAGGTTTGATGTGTTATTATTGATTTAAACTTGTAAGTAACGATATAATAAAGCGTAATTATTTATTAATAAGTAGAAACCGGAAGTTGATATGTTTACATTCTAATTTTCAAAATCTACTTTCGTTTTGCATGTGTTTGATTTTTATTGAGTAAAAGCTGTAAATCCCAGAATAATGGCGTTTGCTTGATGCCTACGATCCCCCTTAATCGCTCTAGAATGTTTTAAAGCACTGGACGGCTTGATTATTGTAAAAATGCATTTGCGACCAGAGCCATATTTGTAAACATTGCCAATCTATAGTCACATGACTACACATGTCACTTGAGATCACGTGATTACACAACAAGGGACGGCGAATCACGATAAACAAATTACTGCGCTGATTATTACCTTATTTTTCAATAATTCAAAGCAAACTAAAGCACGTTAAGAAGTCTCTAAACGAATTTTTATATCATCCTTTACATGTGCCATATTATTGTCTTCGGCTACAACTAACTGATGTTCATGGCAAGTTAAGATGAGAAGTAACCCGAGGTGTATTCATATCAAAGAGATCACGTGATATGTGTTATCAAAAAACGAGAAATGAAATTGTCTTAGGTTCATTTTGCGGTTTTGTTAATTCGAAGTTGGAATTGCTCCGCATTCCAACTTAAAGATGAACTTTTAAGAAAACAATTAACTCTCTTTCGTATATCTGCTCATAGCAATAGAAACGGGTAGATATCGAAAGAGAACACAGAATTTGTCTTTGGTGTTCGCAGAAAGCCATCGAAACAGAAAAGCATTTTTTACTTGTCTGTCCGTATTATAGAGACATTCACAAGGAATTGTTCTCGTGTTCGCGGCCCTCGCTTTCAAGATATATTAACATTCTTGGTACTAAACGCAAAAAATTACAACCGGATGTTTCAAAAAAGCTTTTGAAAACCGCACACTCAAACTTGATGGTAACTAGTTAATTTTCTAATATATACAAAGACAATTAATATATGATGAATTAAAAATTGTGGATGTATAGGAACTGCTGTCCTAAATTGTTTAAAATTAGATATCACTTAAATAGATGTATAATTTCTAACTGTATATTATTTTTTTTATGTGTTTGTACAATACCATTGAGCAAATATCTTGCCGACTTGCCTAATGAATACATGAAATGATAATATATATTGCTTTCCGTGTTTCTTACTGGCATTTCCTTGCCTCGGAGTCATGGATTTCCCCTGAAAAGCAGAGAAAGCATTAATTTTTAAGCAGGGGTGCATATGTGGGGTGCGTGTTCCATTTTCGATTTCCCATACACGAGAATGTCATCCGAGATATTTTTCGAACCGTTTATGCCTCAAGTTGTATTACCGAACGTATTGTTTTCTTGAAAACCTCTTACGCTGAATGTGTTCCAAAATAGAGACGTTTATATCCGAGATGCACGTTAAATGTAACAACCGGTCTCGATTCCTCCTCTAAGACCATCTGATTATATCCCCAATGCTTTATCTAGCTTACTGAAGACCGTAACTCCATTTAGGCCATGAATTAGATTGCCGATCGTCGGCATAGGGTGTCTTTCCCTTTCGATTGCCTTATAAGCCTCGCGCGTATCAATAGAAATACGAGCATTTTCCATGGCGTTTATAGATTATTATCTTCAATGATTTCATCATCTAATAGCTTTTTAATTCCCTTTTCATCTTTACCCATCAGTTGTAAAGGAGTCCTGCGATTTTTCTGGGCCACAGGTTTAATTTCTTTATTGATGTGTAATTTCACTGTTTGCCAAATCCTTTGTATATACCGGGGTATTTTGCTTCGATAGAGTTGATGTATTGATGGGTTGAACGATTTTTCACAACTCCGTGAGCACTAGCAGTCTCGTAACCTAGTAAAGTACCGTACTTTCCTTTTACCAGAAAAAATTGTCCACAACCATTTCGTCATTTTTCTCTATCTGCAAAGAGCTTTGAGATATTTATTACCAATGGTATTCACGTATGGTGTCAATGTGGATAAGCATCTAGTTTGTATCTTTGGCTGATTTATAGCAACAAGGATGTCGAGTTATTACTATCTGAAACATAATTTCGTTAAAGCGGCTCTTGAACAGATTTCATGAAAAATTGATACAGGAAAATTATCTGATTTTCCAATAGTTATTAATATTATTTTCATAACAGATATTCTTTCTTCGTGTGCAATCTACTTAATTGGCTAGAAATTCAATTTAATGTGATATATTCCCAATACCCTACTTCGATAGGCATACGTCGGGTAAGGTTGCTTAAGTCTTCGGATGATGTCGATCATGACTGTATTTCTAGCGGAAGCTGTAACGTAATCGATAAAAGATTTGGCTTCTTTTCTCTCTCTACGGCTTGAGTTGGCTGTGGCTACGACAATTTGGTCGCATAACGACGTTAGAGTCATCAATTAAATTATTCTGGTGTATTTTTTTTTAACTCCGACATTGCAGGTGAAGCTTTTTTGTATGGGGAATAGGGAGGAGGGGGGGGGGGGGGGGGGGTAAAAATGTCGTATCCGTACAGCGTATTCATCTACGACGTATAGTGGGTATAGTCGCAAAGCAACACTTTACTTGTTTGTTTGATGTTAGAGCGGTTTGGCTTACTTTGTTTACTACAGTTGATTCTCTCTGGTTGCCGTTGGATTCTACCTCAGTTAGCTACGTACGTGATCAGTTCAGCACAAGCAAAAGCAGACGACTAATGTCTAACCCTTTAGACTTGTAGTGTAATTGTCGGATCGCTTACCACGACCACTGTACTCCAACAGAAAGCTCCGCTAAAACGGCGTTAAACATTTCCTGTATAAACCCGGGATATTATGCCGCTGTGATTTTATATTTGAGAAAATATTGTGGAAAAAGAAGAAATTGCTTGTATCAAGCTATTTCTTCTTTTCCCACAATATTTACTACTATATAGGATGGTTTCATTTCAGACTGCATCCAATTTTCATTGTCGTCTTCAACCTCTTACAATTTGGACCAGTCTCAAATTTCAAAAATCAGGAAAGGTTTATTTGCAAAATTAATAGCCAATAACATGTAACAACAACAACAAAATAGAATGGACTGTTGGCGACATAGACCCTGTTACTATATATATATATGCATAGGCTACAGCTTAAATAAGGTGAAGTTACGGTGTCTAAGTAGCAAATTAAACAAAAGAGCTTCACATGAATGTCTATTAATAAATGATTTGATTGATCGCCTGAGTTTTGATTGGCATCGCGATCCTTACAGTTAGCGATTTATTGTAGATAGTCTAAGAGGAAAAGTGGTTTAAAACATAATCTGCATGCAGAAACTGTCAAGATTTACATTTATTATGACCCTGTGTCATGTCTGCGGTAAATCTGGGTCATCAGAGTGATATATAGGGTCAGGAATGGTGATGAATTATGCAGGTCATAAATTACGAGGTCAAAAGGATTATGTTTTTAACAGTTCATGAAAAATTGTTAAGTCGACAAACAGCGATTTTAAGATCTTTGAAATCTTGAACTGAAATTTATAAATGTGATATAGTTTTAGCCCTGGCAATGACGCTTTAAAAAGCCTCCTTCATATAAAACTTTGAAAAACATTGTGTAAAATTAAGAAATTGCTTGTTACAAGCAATTTCTTCATTATCCATAATGTTTTCCATTAAAAAAGACAAAGATTTTAAAGATTTCGTCAACTTAAAATTGTCGTCTGCAACTCCTTTGAATTTGGACTGGTCGAAAATTTTATTGTGTAAATGGGTTAAAAAATATTACCACTCTCTACTTCCGACGAGACTGCTCAGTGTAAGCCGGTTGGGTGTACTACGGGCATTATATGACCAAATTCAACCCGTTACCAGACAACAAAATTTAGACTGTTGCAAATTGCAGGCGACATTTCAAAATGAGCTAAAATTGGAAAATATTAGTCAAATAGAGCAGAAAACATTGTGGGAAAAGGAGAAATTGCTTGTTGCAAGAAATGTTTCCTCTATTACTCAAAATTTTATGAGGTCTTATTTTTACAGTTTATCAGAAAGCTTCATTGTGCGGTAATGGGCTACGATAGACCGATAGAATTACAAATAATTCTTTTAGGGGAAAATAGTGATATATATAAATTCTGCCCTTTAATAAAAGTTTTTATCGTGTAATTTTTGCCAGAAGTAGCCATCAGTATTAATGTGTTATCACCGAAAAGAATAATGACAAGTAGCCTCGATTTAACATTTCATCGACAAAGGAATTGTTTTTTTTTTTTTGTTTTGTTTTTGTTTTTTTGTTTTTTTTTTTGTTTTTTGTCTTTTAGTTGGGTCATACCAAGGCCCGAACCCTTGATCTCGAGGTCTGAAGTCGAGAGGTCTACCAACCGAGCTAATCGGGTTGTCTATGGGTGTAAGCCTACAACACCGTTATCTATATACTTTACTTGTTGTCCCGCATATAAAGAATTAAGACATATTTGTTACGAAGATACTATTACGTCAAACAAAGGATGATTAAGCTAATAGAGCTGTTGAAGTCAGAAAATGTTTAAATCTTAAACGCCATTGGCATTTTTTATACTAAAGCAATGAATAAAAGAAAAAACCGATTAAATATAATTTGTAGTTAGTTTCCTTTTCCTCTCATAGAATGTTAAAATCACATTCTCTACATTCATATCCTACTGCCAATTTATATTTTCTACATATAATGTTTTTAGTAAGATTCCACTTTCTTTTTTTTTTTTTTTTTTTCGCACTGAGAAATTTCATTTTCAGAATTTCTATATTTTGTCCATACTCATGTATGTTAGTTATTATGTATGTATGTTCGACGATGAACCTTATGTGTTCAAATCGATTCTCTTAATAAAACTATGTTATTGTTATTATATATGAATCTGTTGTCCAATCAGTCTTTCTTTTTTTCGGATAAGCTGAGCATTCACGGATAGCGGTAGTCAATCAAAGAATCAATCGACTAATCAAATCATTCATTTACACAAAAAGTGTACTTTGATTGATTGATTGATTGATTGAATGGGGGGGGGGGGTAACGCCACTTTATTTCAGTATTTCAGTCATATTGCGGAGCAGCTTACAATGAATTCTTGGTATTTCTCACACCAGTACTACCACTGTGCATCCTTTCCAGCTGCTCATGAAGCGAACTTTGAACCCCGACATTAGCTGACACTTATATGAAGCATGGTTTTGGTTTTGATTGGTTTTGTGACTTAAACGTCGTAACTGTAGCTTATTTAAACTGTAGTTACTATGTTTAGGTCGCCAACCAACACTTTTTTATACATGTTGAATTTTTCATAATAGCGCCGTCTAATATGTAAGTAGAACTTTCCATTGGAGCGGGGCTACCATTCCCTTAGTTAGTTTGTTTTAAATCTAAGCCAGCCGCCATCATAGCGCAGTTGGTAGCGCGTCGGACTGTCAATCTAGAGGTCCCGGGTTCGATCCTCGACGGCGGCACTCACCCTTTCCGACTAATTATCTCTTACCAATGGGTCGATAATCGTAGACCTATGTGGGATAGCAGCTGGAGGCTAGGAATGGATGTAATGGTAGTACAGGTGTGAGAAATACCAGGATTCCATTGTTAGGTGCTACAGCCAAAGCGATATAACTGAAAGATTGTTGAAAGGGCGTAAAACCCCATTCAAACAAACAAATTAAATCTAAGCCAATGTTCGCTTATCAACCGTTTCTATTCCAAGCTTGATTATCACATTCCAACACAATCCCCCTTTTTGACGCCCCTAAAGAAAATCTTTTGAAAACATTATTGAAAATGAAGAAATTGCTTTAAAATGAAATTTCCCAATTTTCCACAATTATTACTACATAAGAGGAGAGAGACAGAGATTTTCAACAAAATGTTGACTAAAATTATCGTCTGCTACTTCTTTCAAATTGGATTAGTGTAAATTTGGTTGAGTTGGAACGGGTTAGGATCATCTTGGTTCAAAGACATGGAATAATGATCCTACAAGTATCTATATAGGTACTGTATAACAACGAACAGTACGAGAAAAGTGCCCCCTTGCTATCGGATTTATCGGTCTTGTTCGAATCCCAATTTTTTAAACCATTCTAACTCTATCTCTGCCGCCGTCATAGCGCAGTTGGTAGCGCGTCGGACTGTCAATCTGACGGTCCCGGGTTCGATTCCCGACGGCGGCACTCACCCTTTCCGACTATTTGTCTCTCACCAATGGGTCGATAATCGTAGACCTATGTGGGATAGCAGCTGGAGGCTAGGAAAGGATGTAATGGTAGTACTGGTGTGAGAAAGACCAGGGATCCATTGTTAGGTGCTCCAGCCGCCGCGATATGACTGAAAAATTGTTAAAAGCGGCGTAAAACCCCATTCAAACAAACAAACTAACTCTATCTCTAACAATTTATGAATTTATGAAAATACGTTCCTAACTCTTTCTGGTGGATAAGAACAAACAATAGCTAGAATTAGTGTAACGCGTCATTCAAAATTAAGACTGCGTTCAGTTGGTGTGTTAATAGCGAAGCAAGACACCATAGTTATAAAGATTTAACCCTTTCCTGTCCAATCCCTGGTTTTTAAGTCTTTGTGAATTTATGATAAAGAAAACATTGTAGAAAAAGAATAAATTGCTTGTAACAAGCAATTTCTTCTTTTTCCACAATATTTTCTATCTTACTGAATGGTTATTTTGTTAATTTAAATACAAATTAAATTTTCTTGTGCAAACCCTTTGAAATCGGACAGGTCTAAAATTTTGCAAAACAGGAAGGGTTAAGTTTATCAGCCTTACAATGACACGCGTTAAGAGGAAAATCTTTCATCATTCAAGCTTCAAGACAATGTAAAAAATATATATTCTAGTTGTCAGTTATTACGCGGGACGGCATCATTTGTAGCTGTCAGGCAGAGGTGTAACGACAAGCCAATTATTTGACACCTGTCTCTTAGCTAGGCTGCACCAGGCCAATGTAGTAACAGAACAGGGTCGAAGGTCGAGCTGAAATGTCGTCTGTAATTTTGAAATTAGGAATTAAAACGCTGATTTTGTGGTTTAGTTTTGGAGTAACTGTCGCACAAAAGGAAGTGAATGGGAATGTTCACAATTCATTTACTTTCAGTCGTAAGTGTTTTCTCTATATCGGTGGGTTGGCGAAAAAGTTTTTTGAGTGCGTGCTGATAATATGGTTTCAAATTTATTAAACTTTTAATCCTTTCCCACACAATGACGATTTTGACGCCTCAAGAAAAAGGGCTTTAGAAAACATTGTGGAAAATTACTAAATTGCTTGTTACAGGCAATTTCTTCATTATCCGCAGTGTTTTCTACCCCCCCCCCCCCCAGAAAATGAATGAACTTTCATCAACTAAACTTTGTCGTCTGCAACATCTTTGAATTTAGACCAGTTTGATTTTTATTCGTCAGATATTGTGTTAATAATGTTATACATGTACATATTTTTCAGATTTATTTTATAGACACACATTGTCATTACAACCATGTTATCAAATGATAACAAAAAAGTGTATAAAAATGCATATATACGTCTTTTTATCCTTTTTATAAATAGAAAAGTATACACTAAGAATGTAAATGAGTAAAAATGTAACTATTTAGATTCGAAATTTCTTTTAATTTGAAAAAGATACTACTTTTTCCCTGAAATGTCAAATTTTACATTACCAAGAAAATAATGGGGGCCTGTTACATGATATGGAATATTAAAAACAACAACAACACGAAATGTTCTAAGTTGTCTTTCACAGTAAAATAACCCAGTTTTCAGACAAAATAAATGTTTCGTGAATTATTGTTGATCAAGGAGGATCTATATGATTTACATAAATAATTTATTTTTCGTTGTCTCAAGATGCTAATTTATGCTGAGAGAGCCTACACAATTTCTCTCTTGGCGTTTAATTCGACCTTCGACATTCAACATAACTAATATGTTATGCGCAAAAATACATCATTAACATTTCATTCAAATTAAATTTATTCCATATATTCCCCGTTTTTACCGTTACGAAAGTTTAGCCTTTCCTACACATAGTCATTTTACTTACTCACTAAAGTTTGGACTGGCTGTAGGTACGAGATTTGTGTAGCAAACTGACAATATGCTCCGTACTTAGATGTCCTACTATTGACAACTGACGGATCGTCTCTATCACTAAAAGTCAATTGACCAATCAAGTGATTAATTTAGAACTGAAGCTAACTTCAAAATCCGACATTTATGTTAACTATTTTTGTTGCTCAAGAGACTTTACCGTCGTAACTACAGTTTGTCTTACCCATTCCTAAAAAGTGACACTTTTGAACGCCACTCTAGGGAATAAAATTGGAAAATGTTGTGTAAAATTAAGAAATTGCTTGTAACAAGATTTATCTTTATATTACACACTATTTTCTACCAAGAAAGTTGAAAAAAATCTAAAATTTCACAAACTTTAAATTGTCGTCTGGAACTCCTGGCAATTTGAACCAGTCTATAATTTAGCCGTCTGGTAATGGGTTAAAGTGGAGTTACGCCTTTTACGTCACCAACGATTTATTTTTTGTACCATAGATTAGAAAGTTTAATAGGTTAGTCGAACTTCCTGTTGGAGATCACAGGGATTACCCAACAATCTCTTAACTCATTCCCATTCAGTGACGCTTTTGGAAGCCCCCCCCCCCCCAAAAGAAAAAAAAAAAAAAAAAAAAAAAAAAAAAAAAAAAAACTTGGGGCCCAGCATTGTGGAAAATAAGGAATTTGCTTGTTACTAGCAATTTTTGCACAATGTTTTCTACCTCAAAGTTATAAAAAGACCAAAAGTTAATAAGCTTTAAACTGTCGTCTACAACTTCCTTCATTTTGGACCAGTCAAAATTTTGCTTCATGGGATTTATCCATAGAAGTCTGTCAAAATACTCTATGCGGGATATAACTGACAATACACGTAACGTTCAAAAACATCGTAATGAAAAAGCAATAAGGTTGGCTACAAACCAAGGGCATATCTGTCAATACTTCGTGTGTTCAATGGCCAGTTATAAAGTAGACAGTCGGCTTCGTGATCAAGAGCGGTCCCGGGTTTGTCTTTGATTCCAGGGAAAGGCCATCAATAATTGTGAGAGAATCAAGTTTATTTCCGGAGTCAAAATTTAACCCTTTACTGGCCAATCTTTGGTTTTTTACGTCCCTCTGATTTTATTTTTCTTCTTTTTCTACATTATTTTCTACCCTACTACATGGTTATTTTCAAATTAAATGTATCTAAAATTTTTGTCTGCAAAACCTTTGAATTTGGACAGGTCAAAATTTTTTAGGGGAAAACAGTAAAGGGTTAAGTAGACTTGATGAGCACCTTGTTTCCCAAGTGACACAAGAAGAACTTAACGACGTGCTATGTTACGGTAGAACCAGGAAGTAAAATATCGTGCAGGTTTTTAGATATTCAAAGACAGAGGCATTTATTATTTGTCAACACATTTCTTCCTGCTCATAACCACCAATCTTAGACGTCCATTTGGGTTCAGTCACATTTATCAAGTCCCTTTTTTTGCAACCATCTGAAAGCGTTATGAGTGTTGACTGAATTATGTGTACGTGGTACGCGAGCAATTTGTCGTAACTACAGTTTTCTTAAAGCTGTAGCTTCTAACTTTTGCTCGCGTACCGTGCAGTTCCGACAGCTTGGTAACTCACTGACAAAGTGTGTAATAATGGATGATAGTGTATTATATTCGAAGGCGGGTCTAGGATTTTTGTAAAGGGGGTTCAAACGTACAAATGGGGTTGTTGTTTTTTTATAATTGACAAATTTCTATTTATTTTCTTATGAAAATGTATTGATCAGGCCACAGAAGCGGGGGGGGGGGTTAAATGAAGCCCTCTAACCTCTCTAAATCCGCCACTAGTTTTTTGTTTTGATTTCATTTGGGACTACCTACAGCCCAATCTGACCAACCGCGACTGTCAATCAGATATTGGAAGTGGAATTGGAACTACGACATTGACCGACATTTTTGAAAAAAAAAATGCTGACGTCGTAACTAAAGCTTATGCAAGCTATAGTTACGTACAAGTAACCATTTTACTTTCTTGTTCCATGCGAGTGGCCATAAACTTTGCAAAATAACGCTTCTAAAAATCGACCATCCTTTCGGGGTCAATGGGCGAGGCCAACGAAGTAAGTTGGCGAGGTCATCAATTATGTCATCTTAAAAGTTACTATATATTCGATTGTACCTCGTTGATACCATTCCCAGACAAACCCGTTTTTACGACCCATTGAATTATAAGAACACATTGTGTGAAAAGAAGAAATTGCTTGCGACAATATTGAATATTTGATATTAATATTACATGTGTTTTACCTTATCTGATTGCTAATTTCAAAATACAGCCATTTCTAACTGTCGTCTGCAACCTCATTGAATATGGACCAGTCTAGTTTTTTTGTTGTTTTTTTTCGTCTGGTAATGTGATTGTCGTCTGTTAATGAGTTAGTTAAACGCTTTCAAGGGACAGAATTGTCGCTATTGCAGAATCACACTAACCACACTGTTTTTTGCACAATAAGTACGAGAGCATATCGATAGTTCAGCGCGAAACAGTTGTAACTGCCTATAAGTCAGTTTATTGGCAATTACAACTGTATCGATATGTTCTGCAACGCAAAACCTTTAAAAATGGAGGGTTACACAGAGTACCCGTAATTTACGAACAATTGAGTATATAATTGCTATTTATTTTCTTTCACAGAACCTTTTTCGTACCCATGTTTGCAATACGAGCCCCCAACCTTACAAATGACCCAATCCTTTTGACGCGTAAAAGAGAATTAACTGAGAAGACTCTCTTAACAAATTAACAGTGGAACACTTTCTTCTTTTTCGCATTTTTTTTTTTTTTTTTTTTTTTTTTTTATTGTTAGAAGTCTCTTATTTTCCGATCTTAACACACTTTAAAATTCAACCTGAAACACCTTTCAGATTCAAACATACTAAATTTTTTAGTCCTGAAATGGTATAGATATTTCCATTTTGACATAAATGCCCATATTTAACTAGAGGGGTGTGGTTTTGTTTTATTTTGACTTTAGTAGATGAGTGAAACCGGGTATCATTTATAAAGCGATATCTAGCACGTTACCATCAAAATAGAGCAACAAACCTGTTGTTTATCATTGTTAAGTGCAAAATGATATTTCACAAGACAGAGGACGTCACCACCTTAAGGTCAACCTTTTGACCCCATCATCGCGATGACTGCATATCTGCAGTCGCATCAATTACCTGTAAACAAACAATCATTTAATAGATGACAGAAACTCATCATCTATCTCACTAAAAATGTTGGACCCATAGAAATATTATTGAAAGGCGCTTTTGTGAGTCAAATACTCTAGCGGAGGAATATACAGGTATCTCGATACTAAGTATTACATTTATGCGATTAGCAAAGATTAGTTTATTTACTATTTTTCATTCTAACAAACACACACACACACGCACACACACACACACACACACACACACACACACACACACACACACAAATAATAATAATAAAAAAGTATACAACTATTTGGATATCACAATTTCATGGCGTCGTTATACTTTCCCCAGTTCAGTTTACCCTAAAGTACGAACACTTGTTGAGAGAAAATTGAAAATCACGCAAGCATAGATCTATGTTTGAATGAAAATTCGTTCCCATCCCAAATAGATACGTACACATGTGGTTATATTGAACACCATAAGGATATTCGTTTTTGTGCGAGCAAAATGTCGTAACTTCAACTTTGATAAAGCTCCCCGTGATCATTCAACGAGTCCCACATGATTGAACAAATATTATAGAGTTAACAAATATTTAGCAGTGCTCATTTAGCTATAGACTGGATTTATTGACCTTAACCTGATCTATATGCTGTATATATATAATTCAACTCACGCAACCGAGTCCGACTTCACTACTACAAATATCGTTCACATTCGCCCAAGTTACGAGACTCGTGACACCAACTAAAAACACTTAAGTTGTGCATTAATCGTGTAATAGTTGTCATGGAGAAATAAGTAGAGCGCCTTCTTTCTGAAGTTCCGAGTTCGAATCTTGGTCAGGATTAATGCTTTTTGATAATTATCAATATATTGTGTTTTCCCTCACATAAGGCCTATCAAAACAAATTTGACGAAATTTTCTGTTTTATGCAAGCTCGTATAAGTGAAATGCATGTACTTGTTTAATTACCGTCAAACAAAACAGAAAAAAATTAAAGATGGAAGAAAAGGACATAAGGTGGATCTATTAGTATAAAAGCAATTTAGAAAATTTAGAAGGACGTAATGCAGTGTGTGTTATTGTGAGTGATCGATCGTTAATTTTCTGTATACAAGTATCCACAAAGTTAGCCTTTGGTCACTCACTATAACGTGTATAACTATAGTCCATTGCGCTTTGACTGAAAAATTGTTAATAGCGGTTTTAAATCCCATTCAAATAAACAAAATGACTGCGATACGAAATTTAACGCACATAAAACAGCTTTGACATTTGAGTGAAATAGTAAAAGTAACCGTTATTTATCGAGCGGACACATGCTGTATTGAGGGCAAATGATCGAAAATTAATTTATCAACCCAACCCCAAACAATGACGCTTTTAGACGCCCTTAAGCAAAAAGGCCTCAAGAAACCATTGTTGAAAATGAAAAAAATGCTTGTATCAAGCAATTTCTTCGTTATCGACAATGTTTTCTATCCAAAAGGATGAAAAAATGCATTTAATTGTCGTCTGCAACTTCCTTCAATTTGGACCAGTCTAAAATTTTGTTGTGTGGGAATAGGTTAAATGACAGGGGTCCGGTTCAGGTTAAGTTGTATCCACTAAATGTTACTGTTGAAGATTTGAACTTGGCGCCATTTGCCATTTATGACAAATAGAGGATATTGAATGAGTGGTCCTGAAATACCGAAATTATCAAATAATCATTAAACACTATTAAACAGATTAATCCGAGGCTTTGTCATCCACCCATTCGTCCGTTCGTTTGTCCACAATTTAGAATAAATAAATAAAAAAAACCTCATCCCAAATTTACTAAAAAATCAAGAAAACTTGACACTCCCAATTTTCGAGACCACATAGATATTAGATAAAATGTATTGGTTATACGAATTTCTCAGCGGTAGAGTGTTAAATTGTTAACAGGAAAAATATAGGGTACCCTAAAACTAAAATAAACATGATGATCAAAAGATAACAGTTGTGTTTGCCATATCGATTGTGTTCACCTCTAACATCTTTAAAAATAACGCCTCCTCATAGATCTTCGAATATTTGTGAACACTGCTTGAGGAAGACGTCTTCATTGTTCAAGATTCCCATAACGTCTGAGGTGACGGACACGTCGGGCTAGCTTGTCCAAGATATTCTCAATCGGGTTGAGGTTAAGGCTGCGTGAAGGTCAACGGTGAGAGATATTCAGGATCCTCTTGATTTTCTCATTATAGTTACACAGATCTTGACTTGTATAATTAAATAATAAAGATATAGATACGTTTAACCTTTATTTAAGGCGACATGGCTACAACATATTAAGGCGACTATTTTATATTTAGTCCTTATCTCTATATATACAACGCGTATTCGAGCGCAGGGTATATGACGTTTTTCAAAACGGAAAGAATAAGTCTTAAAATCATCATAAATTAAATTAAAATTTCGGTAAATATACCAGTATAGATCTACCGCTTTAAGACTGAATCGCAACATATCACCCCTTGTAATTCTAAAACCTCATAACTGCAGCTTTAATCAAGCTATAGTTATTCTGTTTTAGAAATACACCGACGACATGACCGGGTACACGCACAGAAAGTGGTAGATTAATAGGTGTGCGAACACCTTTTGTTTTAGATTTTGGTATTCAACTCAATTGTTCATTTTTAAAGTACAAACTTTGTCATGTATAAGTGCATATTTCAAACTGCATATCTTGTCATAGAATTGCATATATAGATTTATCACGGCAATTGCACGTTTTGTCTTATTTATGGGAATTATATGTTAATCATTTCAGGTTTTGCCTTCTGAAAAGTACCGGTATTTAATTGAAACGTCAAATAATTACCAAAACCTATGTCTACGTTAAAGCTTAATCAAGCAGTAGTTATGATTTTTAGGTTGCCAACCAACCATTTTACTTTTTTGTTACATGCTGCTGACCATACATTTTGCAAGCGTAACCTCCAATCGGAGTCAATGGGCGGGGCAAACAGAGTAAGTGGGCAGAGTAAGTGATTGGTAAATTATAATGAATGATTTTTTTATATATGTCTTAACATGTTACCTTCCCTAAATAACGACATTGTCATTATAATTACCGGTGCCACCATATAACGATAAATCTGATAAACATTATATTTATGTAAACAGTGTTCCACTACGTCATATCTAAATGTGAGTGATCAAAGGTCAATTTTGTCGATACAGGTACAGACAAAATTGACCTTTGATTACCCAATATATAGTGTACATCTATCGAGAAGGCATACAATCCAGTCATCCTGAATAATAGTTTTATAACTTATAAGTTGCAATGAGTGATCAAATGTTAATTTTGTCTATACATGTATATGTGATCACTCACTATAACTTGTACACCTTCTAGTTATAAGATTGTGATTTAGCCGACGTCATAGCGCAGTTGGTAGCGCGTCGGACTGTCATTCTAGAGGTCCAGGGTTCGATCCCCGACGGCGGCACTCATCCTTTCCGACTATTTGTCTCTCACCAATGGGTCGATAATCGTAGACTTATGTGGGATAGCAGCTGGAGGCTAGGAAAGGATGTAATGGTAGTACTGGTGTGAGAGATACCAGGATTCCATTGTTAGGTGCTCCAGCCGCCGCGATAGAACTGAAATATTGTTGAAAGCGGCGTAAATTCCCATTCAAACAAACAAATTAGATTGTGGTTGTATTGATATGAAACTTCGAACGTAATTTTTATAAGCGAAGATTTCACAAATGTGGTGGAAGGGACGCATTTAATTTGTGCAAAATAGGAAATATGGGTTCTTTCGTGCTCGCTTAATTGGAAATGGAGGGGGGTAATTGTACAAAATAACATAATTCATTTGCGTAAAGGTTTTCCAAATTTCAATATATCAATTTCGTCAACTTTAAAGTCAGTTATTTATTGGGTTTGAATAAAAAAAAAAAAAAAAAAAAAAAAAAAAAAAACACACACACACACACACACAATTATTTGCCAATACAATAGCCTTAGAATATTGTTCGCAGACTGGTGATAGCTACCATGAAAACCAATGATCTTGTGGGTGTCGTTTATGAATTGTACATTGCAGCAGATATAAAAGATATGTGCTCCGTTATGAAAGAAAACCTACCTAAAGACGTTACGTTACGTTAACGTAGGAAAATTCGAAGGTTTAGATGACATAACAATTGTCTGATGATTCCTATGCCCCAAAGAAAACAAAAAACTTTGGAAAAAAATGTGGGAAATGCAGAAATTTCTTGTTACAAGCAATTTCTTTATCCACAATATTTTCTACCCTAAAAAACAGAATTTAAATGTCATCAACTTAGAACTGTCATCTGCAAACTCTTTGACTTTGTACCAGTCCAGAATTTTATCGTCTGGTAATGGGCTAGGGCACAAAAACAATTGCTACTTTGTCAGTTTTCTGTTTACATTGGCCTTTTTTAATCGGAAAATGTAATCAGTCAGAAATAGACAAGTAGGACAAATCGTCTTTCATGGACATGGAAAATAAATTGGTGAAAAATGTTTTCTGTCGATTACTTTTTTTTTTGTAAAAACGCACTGTAATAAAATGGTATTGAGCATACAGGAAAAGTTTTAAGTGCAAGACTGTCGTGTGCATTCAGCACAGATTAAGATAGATCGAAACTTTTTGCACGTTCAAACGTCTGACGGATCACGAGTCTACTGTCTTTCTTTACAGCTATCGCAGATGTGCCAAAGCAGGGTCAACACCAGTCCACTCAGTCGAGTTCCCTGATGAATTTATTCCTTCTTAATAATCTGGCTGAAATAGACACAGAAATTGACATCGAAGAACCTGTCTATTTTGATCCACTTCCGACGGGAAATACACCTCAACGATCTCAATCTATTACCCAGACGAAGACCAAAAAGTCCCACAATTCTTGGAACAGTGGCGGAGGCGGAACTTTTGCGAACTTCCTTTGTGCATACTGTTTACAAGCTGGATTTAATATGTGTGTTCGGAGGTACTGTTTTGTAACGCTTTGATAAAACTGGAATTTAGTTTTGATACCGGTGCTCAGTAGGACTTCAACAAATTGACCAATCGCGTGCCCCTTTCCACTTACACAGTTCGCCTCGCCCATTTTAACGGTGTTATTTTGCAAAATGTATGGCCAGCAGCATGTAACAAAATAGAAAAATGGTTAGTTGGTGACCTAAACGTCGTAACTATAGTTTGAATAAACTGAAGTTACGATGTTTAAGTCGCCAATCCAACAAAAATATTCACAGTAATGGTGTCCAATTTCGGAGTTCAAATTTAACTCCCGATTTATATGAATAATTTGATTTGATTGACAGCAATGATTGGTAAATTATGTATGAGCTTCACATTGACCAGACATAAAAAAATTTGTATATATCTACATTATAAAACAGCAGTATATCTTCCGAGCCAGTAAGCTTATACTGATCTTGAAAATGAGTGGAAAAAAGATTAAGAATTTAATCTTTTTCAAAACACCGTATGCAATTGTGAATATTTCAAATATCGCAGTCTTGCAAATGAAACTGAGAACACGCATCTCATTGAACCTTAGTCGATGTTTCGGATGTTTTCAGATCTCTTCATAAGAAATCACTGGATAATATTAATAATAAAACAGTCGATTTCGCATATCCTGTGTAAGTGGTTCGAGAATAGGAACAAGTCAATGTATAGTTCCCTAAGTAATTGTTATTTTCATTTGAAATCAGAATCAAAATCAACCATATAGGACATCTCTTTAATAATCGTCATAGTAGAATTCAAACTTTTTAAAGCATTGTCCAAACTATGTTGCCAATTTCATAGTTTTTCGTTTACATAAGAAATTCAAAAAAATCAAAAAAGAGACACGCAACCTTATTGAATAGAAAACTAATAAATAGCATTTTCTTATTTTTGTAATCATTTTAGTGGTATGTAGAGAAATAGTCGAACTTCAAGAACGAAATGATAAAAAAAGCAATGATCAATCTTTTGACTCGATAACAGTGACAGAAGCATCGTGGCTAAATCTAGGGAAGTTGACCCTAGCTCGTTTCAGTATTGAATTATTTGATTGACTCCTGTATCATATATTTTCTTTTGAATCACACATTTTCTTCCGGTTTTGAATTAAATTATCATTTTTTAACTTGGCGGGCTGTAAAAATGTAGTGATATAATCTTTGTGACTATAAACATAACGCGAGGATATACGAGGGTCTCAGGTTTGGATTAATGAACCTACATCTCATCTCCAGTGATAATGCGGTTCAAAAACTTATCCCTTTAACGATTTAAATGTTATTTGTATTTGTTACTCTGGTTGCATTTTGATTCTAGGCACCCACCTGACAATTACTTTGCTCATGCCTAGGTGTTGGTGTAAAATCTTGTGTGTCGATGCTTAACTTGTTGGCTACCTCCTCCAAAGTTACTCGACGATTTTTGTTGACAAAAGCTTTAACATTTGTTACCATTGTTAATGTCACCGCCTCAGCTGGTCGCCCGGTCCTAGGCCTGTCGCAAACACTTGGTCTGCCTTCACTAAACTAAGAAACCCATTTGCAGAAGGTTTGACGTTATAGAAATTTATCAAAAAATCTTTTTTAAGCCTCTGAAAGATGTGGCAGAGCGTTGTTCCTGTAATAAAAGAGTCCATGACACCTATCATATATCAGAGTGCAAAATACTGTATAAACAGAACTATCATTGAAAATAAACTGACCACGTTAGCGAATGAATGTAGTTTTCCCATATTTATAATGTGTGTATATAGCTGCACGCGTATAGAGGGGAGCATGAAAAATACGGATATTTTCTGACCGTCTCTCGTATAATATTAGTGACAGTCCTATATCGCCCACCTGATCATTATAGCTCTAAGCTTAAATTTGACAGTTTTCAGTAATTTTATTAAATACCACAAAGCAATACTTATACAAAATTAAATGGACTTAAAGCCAGTTAATAGCTAGAAACAAATTCTGGTTTATAAAGAATCCATTGTTTATCTCTATGTAAACGGTAAAGTTCCGCACAATAGGGCTTATTTGGACAAAGAGAAATACTAATATAATAATATTAGGCAACAGTGCGTACAAAACTTGAAAGGTCTAGGCCTAGTGGTTTGGGAGAGATTTTTTAACTCGAAGTCGTTTAAGGCAATATGTCAAGCTCGTCAAATTTTTGACCTATACCTGTGACATTGAAGCTATGCAGAAATTTGTTTCAAACTGAAACATCTACTTGTGATGGAGAACAGGTGGGACATATTGTTTAGGAATCCATCCATAATTGTAGGAGATATACTCTGGACAAGCTCAATTTAAATGTTTGTCTTTTAAACGTGAATTTAAAGCTATCTGAAAATTTGTTTCAAATGGCACATCTTCTAATAATGGAGAACAATTGTGACAAGTTTTTTTGAAATCCATCCATACATGCTCTGTATAAATTCGGGAGGATTGATGCACTAACGCTCATACACCGACTTGTGATTACGCATTGCTCCCTGCAAACGAACTCGACAAAATGAAAAAAAAATCTTTTTCACTTAAAAAGAGAACCAAAATACAGGGCTTTAGTTGATCACAGAATATATAATTTTATGTATTGGAGTAGAATATCAAAGGTGAATATATATGTCGAGCACCAGGGCTTGTGATTGGTAAGAAAAGATTCTTTATAATTTAATTTTTTGTCTCCATGTTAAATGTAGGAAACCAAAACATAGGCCTTAAGTAAATCTTAAATAAATGATTTGCAGTATTTTGATAGAGTACCAAAATAGGTTTTAAGTGCAATTTTGAAAGCTCTATGCCATATGGGTTGTCCGGAGAATACACTTACAGATTTCCTCTCCTTTTTTTGTGAAAACCAAAAACTCATTAACCCGAATTTGGTCGAGAACTATGAGTTGATTCTAAAAAAAAAAAGATGAAATCTCTAGGCCTAACGGTTTAGGTGGAGAAGATTTCATTCTTTATCGCTGGGCTTATGTTGATCATAGAGTTATGATATGAAGTATAATGAGACTATAACACATGAACAATTTGAAAGCTCTCTGCCATATGGTTGGAAGAACACTTGTTTCCGGTTGCCATGGTAATCAAGTTCTTCAGTGATTCCGGAGTATTTGGAACTTATATTCTAATTTAAACGCAAATTGAAAGGTCGTCTGCCATTTCTTCGTGCTCGGATGAACTTTAAAAGAGCCGCGTTGAAAGCGCTACAAGTGTTTATCCTAGCCGTCCTAGGCTTATCCTACCAGGATAAACGTATCCCTTATGACTGTAAAATGGCTATACATTTATAAAATACCAAGCTTGAGTGACATGTACTCCGATCTCTTTTTCAATTATATGTTTTAGGGTATACATGTTTATACCGAATGGCTTGATTGAGAGCCTTATATTGATACCGTAACAACTGATCACAAGAAAGACAGTGGTTACTTATGACTGGACGTGTCGTGGGTTTCAATAAATAATCGATAGACCAATCAGATCATGTAGTTAGACCGGAAGTGAACTTTGAAATCCTACATTGTTCGACATTTATGCAAATATCTTTTGTTTGTTTGACGGCTTTATCGTCATTACTTCAAATTTACGGCGTTTAGGTAGCCAGTCAGTTATTCTACTTTCTTGTTACATTTTATTGGCTATAAAGATAGCAAAATAACATGGTTCAATATCGTAGTCATACTTCTTGTTGTAGTCAGGGGGCGTGGCCAGCGGTCAGTAAAATTTCTATTTGGGTATTAGCATATATATTACTTGTTGTATATGTTTTCTGCATTCCTTTTGTCGTTCATTTACTTAGTTAAAATCTAAATAATACCAATACAATTTAATCCTTTCCTGTTCTGTCCCCGTGATTCTATAATTGAGAAAACATTGTAGAAAAAGAAGAAATTGCTTGTGACAAGCAATTTCTTCTTTTTTTTCCCGCAATATTTTCTACCCTTCTGAACTGTTAAATTTCAAATTAAATCCACTTTTGGATTTTCGCCTGGAAGACCTTTGAATTGGGACAGTTCTAAAATTGGTAAAAAAGGTAAAGGTTAACAAGACTTCAAACGATGATCTATAGGAGCTTCGTGTCCCTTTCAGTTTCAATTTCAATTTTATCGAGTTTTTAAATTAAGTGTTCGGCCTGAAAATTTAATGGCCGTATATATATAGAGAGAGACTTGTAAATAATTTTGGTGACCTTTTTTTACTATATAAACACCAGGTTTCCGTCCGACGGTTTAAAATAACTTCGTCTGGTAATAAGTCAATCAAGGAATACTTGAATGACAGATTTATGATTTATGATCGATCATTTGCAAATTCCTCTGGTCAAAATACCATGCTTCATTTGGCATAGTTTTGTGAGTTTTGTCACGTTTCGACCGTCGTCCCGCTCGGAACACTGCGTCCTATTCTACGTGTTTTCGACAGATCTTGCACAGTCAGGTTATTCTACAGCGACACGAGTCATTTTATAGAATACGACATTTCAAAATCATACAATTTTCCTTGGTTGAATTCTTATTTAATGAAAATTTCCAATGAAAAAGGTATTCATCGAATTTTGATTCTGAGATTATAAGCCACCTTCGACGGATCACAGAAGTCGGGAGATCGATGACATGTTCACTTCCGATCTAGATGAGTGATTTGGTTGGTTGAATGATTATTTAATTTGCAGCTGCAGTCGGTCAATTATCTCAGTTGGCAGAGCATTCGACTTCAAAACCAGTGATCGAGCCTCGAGCACGTTAAGAACAAGGCGAGGATCCTAATAGTTTCATCGTGTGTCCTTGAGCTATACCCTGTAACCATAGGCGTTCGCGCCTAAGTTCGTCGAAAATTGCTTTCTAGCAAAATGGATCATACCCCGACAAGGACGAGCAGGGGTCGGCACTAACAGTATCCCCCAAGGATCCAAGAAAATGGAAGGGATCTCAGCGGTTCCATGCTAGGGATTCCGCTAGGATACGTCAATATTTCGCGAGTACAATGGATCTTAATACATCAGCTAATCCTCCTAAGTCGCCGAAGACTTTTATGTAAATCAACTTGCTCTTTCTTTGTCATTTAATCAATAAACAGACGACAAAATTTTAAGAGGTCCTAATTCAAGAAGTAACAGACGACATTTTTAGGTAAGTGGATTTTAAATCAAAGGACTGAAGGTCCTGAATGTCGCCATGTTCCAGATGGGTTTATGATTTCATTACTCATAGAGAAATGAATCTAAAATATCACAAGTAACATTCTAAGGTTTAGGCAGAGAAGTTAGAAGTTAAACAAAAGTATCACAGATCTTTTATAATGTACAATTAGTTGACACTAATCATCTCGAAATTGGAAATCTTGAACTTCCGGGTGTGTCGAGGTAATATTCAAGTCTCAACTTCATACGTTCTTTATTTTATATAAAATTGAATCTTTATCTTGTATCAGAAATATCAGCTATCCTGTTATGTCGAGTTTTTATTGTTGTTTTTCTTTTCTTTTTTTTTTATCTGAAATTAAAATTTCAGGTTGAAATTTACCTGTTAATCAGATAATATGTCTATCAAACACCTTTTGATTAAGTAATTTTAATTCTGAATAACCAACATTTGACATTTATTTCATTAAAATTATTGTCGATTTTTTTTATCGTGGTATAAATTTGATTAATTGCAGAGGGTTTAATACCACTTTTAACAGTATTTCAGTTAAATTGTGGCAGCTTGAGCACCTAACCGTGGGTTCATGCTATTTCTCACACTAGTAATATTACAACATCAATTTTGAGCATCCAGCTGCTCATCCCACTTAGGTTTACTATTATCCAGCCATCAGGGTAGGTGACATAAACTTCTAAGTTTAAGCATATAATGAAATATAGTTCCTTCTTTTTCCACACTATCTTCAAGATTTACAAAAAAACAACAAAAAAAACAGAATTTGAAAAGAAAAGGATTAAGTAAGTTATTGAGTAGAAAGGCTGACTCAAGTTAGACAGGAAGAGGGAATTTTTAATTTATCTCCCTTTGAACGGAAATAGTTGCTATACAAAATTACTACACTTGAAAAGCATTGAACAGAAATAATCAAAAGTATAACTTGTATTTTTATTGTTGTAATTATTAATTAAAAGACTATAAATTAGATGGATACGATTTCACTCACTAAACCAAACAGATATAAAATGTAAGGATTTGAAAATAAGAGAACCACTTTTTAGTCTAAATAGCCGAGTTATTGGGACTGGCCCTTACACAAAGAACACACTCCACAAAAAAGTAGTTCCAGCTCCAGATAAAGAGAGTGATTTCTCTTTTGAATTGTAAATTTCTCTTGTGATTAATCATACCCTATGTTGTTGGTACTTCTACGAAGCTCAGAATAGGGCTTAAAAAGACAATATCAAAGATTTCTTACAAGAAGAGGAATAACAGAGTTAGATTGGTATCACACTTTGTTATCTAGATGTAAAGAGTCAGGCAAACTAACTACTAATACCCTTAACACCGTATATTAAGGAGAAATCCCTAATTATCTGGAGGAAAACCCTGACGTAATAAGTAGAAAAGCCTGCGGCATCCTACTAAAGCAAAGTTTGTGTCGACCTTTGATGAGAGAAACATTAATACGAGTGTCCGGTATTGTTGAAGATGTTTTGCTTATCTAAAATCGCAAATAAGACCTCCTCCAAATTTTGTATTGTTTACGATATCAGTTGCACGCCTTCGTTTTTCAACTCTTTTGTTGCCGTAACTAACGGCTAGTAAAGGATATGGAAATATAATTAAAGCCATTTTCCCATGATTTCGTATGGAAAGTTGCCTTTTTGAATAAGGCTAAACCGTATCATTTTCAAAATCTTTCTGGTCAAGTTTCATCAAAATTGATCCAAATATTGTGAAACAAAAAATAGCCAACAAAGCCCCATTTTCCTTTGTTTTCCAAAGAACCTGATCATTTTCCATTGGGTTCATCATGATCTGATTGAGATAACACTGTAGTCTCTAGATTGTAAACACTAAAATTGTTGAGGTTGCACGACAAACGCCCCATGACGATCATTCAAATATCAAAAAAGCTCACTATGAGCACGTTTGGGGTGAGCTAGTCATGTTTTATTGTAGTCCGAAGTAATTAAGAAATAAAAAACATATTACTCCTGATCACCCCTGATTACATGTAATAATATAATGTGATCCTCTAGGCGGAAATGGGTCTCCTGGGAAGTGCAAAAAGATTCGATCCTGGTCAGAGCGCGAAGACTGAACAGGATCAAAACTGTTCACTCTTGGTATTTTTTTTAAACTCTTTTCGTACTGCATTGCAAAGTTTTAAACCTGCCCAAATTCAAAGGTTCTTGAGGCAACAGTTTAAAATCGATTTTATTTGAAAATTGAAATTAATTTCTACGGTTGAAAATATTGTGGACATTGAAGAAATTGCTTGTACAAGCAATTTCTTCTTTAACCCCAATGATTTCTTAAGTAATAAACACCGGTACTTAAACATCAGGTATTGAACAGGAAAGGGTTTAGCTAAAATTGTCATTTTACCTCACTATAAGTTACATCGGATCACTTTTCAAGTATATATATTATGGTAAACCAGGGGTCCCTGTACGGGTCACTCATTTTATTTCTAAAAGATGAAGTTGTAAAATAACTTCTAGAGATAACACCTTGTCGGTTATTTCTTTTGGGCATCCTATGGTATATACAAATCAAAAACGATTTTATTTGGTTCGTAGGCATGCATATTTAAAATAATCTCTATTAACTGACACTAAAGTGATTGTTCGCGGCATCGCCTTTTTGTTCCGGGGTTCTGAGATCGACTCCCGAGAGCATTTATCCACATTGTCAAGCGTACTGGTGCATCTAGCAAACGGAATCGAAAGTTATTAATCTAAGCGTAAGAACTTGCTTCCCAATCGATGATGGTTAAAACTAAAGAGAATCTAAATATTTCCCAATGAACACCGTTTCTATATGTGACCTGCGCCCCAATTCAAACCGCCCAATATGCTGCTCTTGCACTGGTCTGTGATTTTGGTTAAAGACATAATTTCTGAATGAAAAATGGCCATTCTACCCTATTGGTGATAAATTCCAATGACGGATCGTAAGCCAAGCCCACTGACCTCGGACATGGCAGTTCGACTAATATATCAAACGACGATAAGTTGCAAAATATTTAGTCAGGAACAAAGTCATAACTACAGCTGGGAACCAACAAACACGCTTGATATATATGTCAGGTCCGATCTAAAGAATACAGTATTATCCACTGTGCCAATTTGCAGAATGTGCAGATAACCAGTTAAGCACGACTGTTTCAATTCTAACATCATACTTTTTTTTTTTGTTTTTTGTTTTGTAATTTCCAACATCATACAGTTTTAGTAAAATAAAATTTCTCCGTCCTTTGAACCCACATCGAAATTAAATAGAAAATCATGGTGTCCGCAGTTTGAAAATAATCTCATACGGTTTGGGTGCATGTACAGTCCTAAATTCTCCGTCCACTGTTGCCATAGAGAGGTCCCGACCTGTCGGACAGAGTAGCTCATAACGCTGTACTATACTACTCAAAAACAGGAACAGCTCCATTCTGGCCAACGACTCTCCCACACAGCTTCGCTTTCCTGTAGAAAAAATTGGAACATATGGTCTGTCAGGCAACACAGGGGTTCCGTAAAACAATTACTTCAAAATGAGACTGCATTTAGTAGAGGACAATAGAATATAGTATTTTGAGAATAAGTATATATCACGGTAGAATGTCCCATCTTGAATCAGAAAATCTACTAGGAGTGAGATTTTCCAACCCTAAATAGTCTGCACAGACTGATACAGAGCGACACAGTGAGGTCCTTGTGCGAAGTTTTTTCTCGCACAATAGGTCGCAGATGTTGTCGACACAAGTGACATGGACCTATGTTACATTGACAGGTATTTTTGCCGGTCCTTAAACATTGTACATCACCTTGTGTATTTATATTGAACCGTTGTAGAGCAGAAACATTTCACTGGGTTAAAGGTGTTTATTCGCATAGGTTGTCCTACTTCAACATTGTAAAACTTTCTACTGATTGAATCATATGGGACACGGAAGCAGAGGAGCTAGAACCTCTCTTTAACCAATTTCTAGACGGAATAATTTTAGACAGGTCTGAATTGAAAGGAGCTGTATAGATGAAAATTTAAAATAAATAAAATTTTAGATTTTTACAATTTTTTGGGTAGAAAACAAAAACAAAAATTTTACACAACGTTTTTCAAATTGTATTTCTACCGGGGCGTAACAGTGAAGACTCTGATCAGACTGTGCAGATGCACAGGCTGATCTGAGTCTTTACTTGGCGCACATGTGTAATTGTTGGAAATGTCACGCATGGGCTCTATTGTTATTTTTTTTATTACGTTCTCTTATTGACCTCAGATGGATCCAACCACTTATTTAAGTATTTGCTTTACGGATCAACCGGTAGGTCCCCTTTCGCACGACGAGTTACATAAGAGAACATTTTTAAACTAAATTCATCACAATTCACAATTTCTTTCTCAAAATCTATCCATCTATTAACGCTGAAAGCTAAACTTCGATTTGAGATAGAAAGATACATAGAAATCACACACACTAGTAAGACAAACACTCTCAGAAGTTAAGCCTTTCCTGTTCAATCCCTTTTTTATGTCCCTGTGTTTAACAGTAGAGAAAACATTGTGCAAAAGAAGAAATTGCTTGAACATGACTATGGTTTCTTGACACCGAACTTGTTCTCAATGAAATCTATCGGCCATTTTAGTTTCGTGTTTATAGCTATAATATATGTCTCCTATAAAATGTGGCACGAATGGAAAATGGACAGACGTAAATGCGAAGTATTTGGACGCGGCGATAATATAGCGATCACCTCAAAAGTCGGTAAGAAGTTTCTGGTCGGTACTTTTAACATGATGATTATGATAAACATTTTAGGTGTGGTCTTCATTTCCTTTTGAGGTATTCACGAGATATTCATGCATGGAAAACCAAAAGTTATGTGCATGGCTGTCGATCATCACCAACAAAACCATCAATAAGAGAACCATGACGGTCCTATGTCGCTCACCTGAGTATTATATTTCTAGGCTTTATGAAGATAATTATCTTAAAAGATTTCCATCTTTATCACTTTGAACAATATTTAATTTTACACCAAGCCTGGTTCTAATTACGATAGACCATCATAAAACAATACTGCAAGCAAATATATTTATTTCGTACTAATGTTTTTGGAGAAGTAAAGGAAAATATTTTGTTATAATTTTTCTTATGTCTCTAAAATCTGGAATAAGCACAGGACTAATTAATCTTAGAAATACAGTACAAAGTTCGTGGCCACTTAGTTTCGGGGAAAAAGATAAAGGGTTCTTTATAACTATCAAAAATCTGCAATCACATAACATAGGAGTAATTTTCAGAGTTCTTTGAAGTATTTCGGTAGAGGGTCACAAGATAAAGATATATATCAAATATGAAAGCTCTAGGCTTTACGTTTTAGGAGATTTTTTTTAATGAAATTTCTGTTTTTATTCCTTTGTAAATTCCAACATCAAACAACATTGGTCAAATTTTCAAGGTAGAGTATTTTTTTAGAGTATTTTTTGTTGTTGTTGTTTTATGGAAGAAGGTCATTATGTGATGATATATATAACATATAAAACCGGTAGACTTTACAGTTTATGAGAAGATTTTTAAAGAGATCTTTCTTTATTCCAGGACAGTACACTATAGTGCTCATTTTCATAGTAAAGTAATTTATTTAAGTATTTTGGTAGAATGTCACTAGGCGATGATATATACCAACAATCTAAGCCTTGTGGTTTGGTAGATGATTTTTTCTGAATGTTGCCATAGATACAAGACTCTTTGATGGATTTCATTTCTTTGAAGTAAAAACTAAGTATCCATTTTGCGAAGTTTGGTTGAGATCCCCTGGTTAGATTATGAGAGAGTTATTTTGTAATTGTGGACGGGCGAACATGAAATATTTACCGATCTATTTACCGATCACAATAGCTTATAAGATGGTGTGTTCCAAAAAGTTGGAAGAATCTAGGAGTTCACAAAGATAAGAAAAAGGCGGGGTTAGACGACATCGACTCAAACTATAAAGAGTTCATTTCCTTAATTTTAAGAGCCCGAATACTAATAAACCTTTTCGAAATACAGAATCAGTTTTGTGACTAGCAGAACAAATTTCAAGATCAATATCGGCGTTTGGCGAGAAAAATATCGTGAATACAGTTTTATTCAATGCTGTATTTACGACATTTAATCGCATAACAAAGGCATATAATAGCAGTTTATCTAAAATGTCCGAAAATATTACAAACCAAGAGAAAATGCAATCAGCTCATCAGACTTTTTCAACTTCCCCGTTTCATCCAGAAATCTTTCCGGTCTAAATGTTTCCGGATCTGTCCAAATTTTAGGGTCTAGAAAAACCGAGCTCATGTCCACAAACACCATGGCACCGGCTGGAAGACGAAAGCCGTGAAAATCGAGGTCGTGAGTCATTGCCCTCGGAACTCCAGCAGAGGTAAGGTTTGTGAATCTGAAATGATATGATAAACGTGATAGGCTAGTGGCTGAAATGCATCGAGTTCCATATAAGGGCGTTATTACGTAAGTTGAATGCGAGTGTTAAAGATTCTACAAATAAGAGTACAAAGGGGTTGATTTAAAATGCTTCATGCTGTTTCATTCATCTTGACCCTTTCATGATACCTTTTTTTCGACCAAGGAATTCTATATTTGAGAAAACATTATGGGAAAAGAAAAAAATGCTTGTAAGAAGCAATTTCTTCTTTTCCAACAATATTTTTCTACCCTGGTAATTTATTACTTTTCATTTTTCACTTATTTCTAATTGTCATATGTACTTTCTTTAAAATTGGACAAGTCTAATATTTAATATAAAAACAAGAAAGGGTTAAAGATTGAGATTTTGAATAAAGTCAGCAATTGACGCAACCCGCAAATTAAATGACTTTACCCCTATTTTTCAAATTCAAGATATTTTCCTACTTGAATATTTTGTCGCGATAACTCATTCTGTTTAGCCATATATACAAACATATGTCAGCCCTAGATTTTCTAGTAACGTTTAATGTTTGTCAATCTCAAACAGAGATCTTCTGGACTTAAAATGAGAACCACTTATTACCAGTACATTTGTCCAATCAGGGGATAGTGTGAGAAAATGTAATCAGACACTTACTTTGAATCAATAACGTCAATAATTTTCTTACCTTAACACTTCCATGTAGAATGCTTCAACATACGTCAAATTCGATTTATCTTGTACAGACGGGAGTCTATCGGTCCCGACATGCATCTTGATTTCCTCAAACATCCGGTTCTGTATTTCTGGATATGAGGCTAGTAACGGAAATGACCAGAGCAGTGACGTGGCTGTTGTCTCCGTGCCAGCTCCAAATAAATCAGCAAATGTTGCGCCGAGCTCGTGAACTTCAATTACATATCAGAACAAATGTTTTCATCCAAGATAACAACTTGAACACGTATGAATCAACATCGACATGCAAACTATCATAGATGAGTATGAAAATATTCAACAATATAGACACGCCCGGTAATCTCGGGCTCCATCTCTTTTTGGAGAACAGTACAAAAAGGAGACAATGGTACTTCCGATATGGAGCCAAGGACCGGAACTGAACAGAAAAGGTAAGAAAATTAGTGCTTCTCGCGTACAAAACAGGACACCTCGCGCACAATTAGATCTCCTATAAACCTATTATGCATTTTCCCTAAACGTCCAGAGTTTCATACCACATAGAAAAGATTATATTGTCCGTTGGCGATGATAGATTTCAAATATGATTCCGTTTGTGAATAGAAACTTGAATCAAAGTTTGAACATCGGACCGGATCAAACACGAAAATGCGTGTTGAAATCGTTCAAATCCATGCTATCAACAGTTTTGAAAGATTTAAGTGGCGTTGAGTGTGAAATGAATGATAACGTGTTGATATGAAATAATGTTTCAACAAAGAACTGCCTTTTCCTACCTCATCTAACAAATTTTCTTCGATGAGAAGGAGACCAGGATGCGGTGCGGGAGACAAGATTCAGAGGGAAAGGCGATGCATATAAAAGAATACAGTGAATGAATTTCTAGGACTGTAACTTTATGAATATTACAGATACCTTTCTTCCCCTTGTAAACAGTAAATGTGCCTCTCAGACTCTCTAGAACAGCCATATTTATATAAAAGCCGCAAGAATCGAGTTACACAACTCACCAATAAATTAGTAAAGAACCCGCGCTTTGAGATTATTACATACAGTCACAACTCTGCTACACACTGGTCTATTTTCTGCTGACTTGTGTTAACTTTGAGATCACACATGAAGTGTTTTGGCCAATCAAAGAACATTATTTCAAAAGTCTTTATAACAGATACGAACGAAAGTATATCTAGCACTTTTATAACGACAATCATTTGCAGGGCCATGTCAAAAACAAATGACATTCATTTTATCTCATAAGTCATTAACAAATTTTTGAAGTGATACCTATCGTGATAAATTTACTGGTATTTCCAATTTACTGCCATCATTCCCGTATTATTATTTCCTCATAGTTAATAATGTGGCCGAAAAAAAAACAACTCATTCATTCATTTATCAGCATGGAAAGTCACGTGGTCTTAGTCAGATAGAAAATAACGTGCAGCGGTATATGTGAAATAGACACTCGCTGTAAGTCGCATTCATTTTCCATTTATCACGCCATCGTTTTCTAACCTATAATACCTAATGTCAGAATGAAACGAAAGATTATGAAGACACCAAACGTTGTACTATTTCCTTTTAGTAATTTCAATATACTGTATTCGTGTTGTTTTGATTTAGCCTTGGCGATTTTCTCTATCACTATCACTAACTGGATTAGAGGTATTGGGTAGGAGTGCCAAAGAAAAATAAAAGAAAGAGTTAAAATTGTCTAGAAAAAATTATCTAGTCATTCTCTTGAAATATCGACACTTTGTGCGTGACATATTAACTTCGTCATTTTTTTTCCAATATTTTTTGGGTTCTTTCAACAGTTAAGAGTCGGCAGTTAAAGTTGACGCGTGTGAATAACTGTATCTTAAACCAAAAGGATTTAACAAACAAATTTCAACATTAGATCAATTAACCCTCGTAACTTCAGCTTCTCCACACTCCTTTAAAAAGGGGTGGGTGTTAATTATAGGCTACAGATGACGGAAAATGGGGGTGGGGGCCGAAGATTTACTTCGACTGCAAAGAGCAAAACAAAACCAAAGGTGTTTCATGAATGGAATGATTTTACAGTATACATAGTATACAGTTAGTAACATCGTGAAATTGACAAACACATCGATCAAAAGCATGCACAATCACTCACATAACGCTCCAATCATTCATTCCAAACACTCACTCAAACCATTAAAACGCTCAAAGTAATTCAAAAACATTTAAAAACCGTCCAAAATGAGCAGCATTTCATTCAAATCGATAACAATTTTCCACAATTTTTATTTGCTGCTGTGGGGTTTTAAGCATCAGATTGGTATATGAAGACACACAAACACAAAATCATGTTTATTTTAGTAAAGGGTGGTAATAAATATCGCAAATTACGTCCGATTTGGACGAAATTAGCTATCTTGGATTACATCCCTTTAATTTCATTCAAAACTCGCACCTCCCACTCATTCAATTTCATTCCGAAATCATTCCAAAATCATCCAAAAATTGTCAATTTCACAGTGTTTTTAACTGTAGCAGTGAAGTTTTTGATCATTTGACAAGGTTACAGCGCCCTCTAAATATAAAGAAAAAAACTTAAAGCAATTCAATTATGTAAGCATCGAACCATCACAAAAGCTGAACATTTGATTGAGAACAGTTATATTCGCCCTCCATTGAATTCATTGTGGCATTGATTTGTTTGGGATTGGGTTAACGGGCTATAAGTTTTCAGAAACACATACAAAAAAGGTCGGATTTGACGTCCGAAGACGGGGCTGGGGTTAAAGAAGAGTATGAGGTAGTTTTTTGGCAATCGGTTTCAAATCATAATCGATCATCGGCCAACCACTAGTATAGGGGTCTATTAGAAGTTTCACAGTGCATTTATATATGCATTGCCTCTCCCTTTGAATCTTGTCTCCCGCACCGCATCCTGGCCTCCATCTCGTCTAAGAAAATCCGGTAAAAGGGAAAGGAAAAGGCAGTTCTTTGTGGAAACATTATTTCATATCAACACGTTATCATTCATTTCACAGTCATCGCCACTTGAATCTTTCAGAACTGTTGATAGCATGGATTTGAACGATTTCAACACGCATTTTCGTGTTTGATCCGGTCCGATGTCCAAACTTTGATTCAAGTTTCTGTTCACAAACGGAATTATTTTTGAAATCGATCACCGCCAACGGATAATATACTCATTTCTATGTGGTATGAAACTCTGGACGTTTAGGGAAAATGCATAATAGGTTTATAGGAGATCTAATTGTGCGCGAGGTGTCCTGTTTTTCTTACCTTTTCTGTTCAGTTCCGGTCCTTGGCTCCATATCGGAAGTACCATTGTCTCCTTTTTATACTGTTCTCCAAAAAGAGATGGAGTCCGAGATTACCGGGCGTGATAGATGACAATGTAAATGTGGAAATAATGAATACCACAGAGTTCTTGTTATCATGGTGAAATGGTATATTCAAGTGCTTACTTTCCTAATTTTATTACCATTAAGTAAAAATTATCAAATGGTGATATTCAACTTTTGTTTCTTATTTTCGCTTGCTTTTTTGCAATAAATACCAATTGCACGTAGAGTTTTAACCCGAATTCAATAGTTCAACTATTCTTTTTAACACTTGGTCTCTCATAAAATGCTCAAATACATGTAAGCCGGGCAGATAAACAAAAAGTGAAAGTCATCTTAAGTTTGATAAATATTTAAAGTGAATAAATATTTCGAAGAATATTTTTAAGTCGTCCGCTTTCAATATTTAAAGTTCTGGCTGCAGACACAGTTTTGCCATAGCATTTCTACATGAATTAATTTTAATTAGAAAGAAAGAAGAAGAAACAAAGATAGCTATTTACTTAGCAGCCTTCTCTAAAGTTACAGACTAACTTGTGAAACTATACCTTTGTTGGTAGCAAGATGAAATAACATCGATTTTTCCTCAATTCATTTAACAACATGCATCCATAAAAAACGAATTTAAAAGCCTAAAATCAAAGTGCTTAACGTCGTAAGATTAATGACATCCCAGAGATTTTTTGCCCTCGGTCAAATACCCGAGAGAAAGAATCCCACTATCACTGCATAGTAATTATAATACGTTATTGGTATGTTTATAAGTGGTATTTTTTCCGCCCTAGGAAACGGACTTTACAATTCCGCCCCCGTATCTCACTGATCTATAAATAGACTAATGTAATTAATGATTATTAGCTCATTAAAGAACTGTAAAGCTTTTTATCAAAGGACTGAAAGTACTGAGAAGTTGGAATGCGATGAAAGGGTCATATCTGTAGAATTCGGTTCAAATTCATTTATTACTTTCCGAGTAAGCCTTCCTTTTAACTTAAACCAGCATTTCCATTCGTGTACATATGTGCGTGAATAACGCACAAAAACATAAATCAACATACAGAAATCAAAACTAGCATTGTCTTAACCAATGCCCAGACAGTGACGCTTTTAAATGCCCCCCATTATGAAAGCTTTGGAAAACATTGTGGAAAATGAAGAAATTGCTTGTAACAAACTATTTCTTCATTATCCACAATGTTTTCTTGCCAAAAAGACCAGGATTTTAAAGATTTCATCAACTTACAATTGTCGTCTGCTACTTCTTTAAATTTGGACTGGCCTAAAAATTTATCGTGTTGGAATTGGTTATAAGCTCGTTTCATTCACAGCAAAATTAGAAATTTCAAGCATAACATAATTAGAAATTTCAAGCATAACATTCTCTTTTTGATCATCTGGAATACGTGAACTCCTTTTAGAATCTTCAAAACAGAGAATAACAGCATCTACAGTAAGAAATCAATGACCTCGATGATTATTTGACCCCCAACTCGGCCAATTCTGTAACGATCATACTAAACTCACGTAGATTTTCACTTCAAGTTTATGAGTATACGTGGAAATTTGCGGAAATGCGCGGAAACTTGTGTCAGGGTAATCGATTTGAAATACCGGTTTAGACTATTTAAAGAATACTTAATAGAATATTTAAAGCGTTGTGAGTAAAATTCAAAAGAAAAAAAGACGTTAACGTTATTGTAACGTTTTTGATTGCACATGGTAGTTTTGCCCTTTTCCAAAAAAATCCTATAATGTGATGAAGATAGTATCAAGTTATCTTCGGTGCCCTGTAGTCGCACGATTTCCTTATTCGTTATTCGGCTTTAGAACCGTAAAAAATCTTAAGTAAGAAGGTCCAAGCTGAGAGCTAGATGACACTTTTTAAGGTTTGATGTGTTATTATTGATTTAAATTTGTTGATAACGACATAATAAAGCGTAATTATTTAGTAAATAAGTAGAAACCGGAAGTTGATATGTTTACATTCTAATTTTCCAAATCATCTACTTTCGTTTTGCATCTTTTTGAATTGTATTGGGTAAAAGCTGTAAATTCCACAATAATCGCGTTTGCTTGATGCCTGCGATCCCCCTTAATCGCTCCAGAATGTTTTAAAGCATGTACTGGGCGGCGTGATTATTGTAAAAATGCATTTGCGACTAACTGATATTCCGTGACAAGTTGAGATAAGAAGTAACCCGAGGAGTATTCATATCTAAGAGATCACGTGACATGTGTTATCAAAAACCGGAATGAAATTGTCTGGTGTTCAGTTTGCGGTTTTGTTAAATCTTAGTTGAAATTGCTCCGCATTCCAACTTAAAAATTAAATAAATACAAATGCATTTCGCCCGATGGGTCACATATCTGAATGAAAGATGTGTTAATAACATAAAAATGGACCCTTGTATTTCTTATACAGGCTCTCTGAATGTGGAAACAAAGTACTGACAGTACTGTAAGTTAGCAAAACATTGTTTTGTTTTGTAGTCTTCTTTGACTTTTATAGATTAGAAAACATTGTGGACACTAAAAAAATTTGCTTGTTACAAGCAATTTCTACAGTGTCCACAATGTTTTTCAAAGCCTTTGGGAGGAGGAGTCTTAAAGAGCGGGATTGAATAGGAATGGGTTGTATAGCATGCTTTTGAAGGTATTCCCTACAATTTGAATAAAGTTATTTCATGTGGCCAGTCATCTTGAATACCATATGCTCAAGAACTACTCTTTTGGCGTAGACATTCAGTGGATTTATTTTATCTTATAACTTAAGCTGACGCTTTGCTAGATAAAAACTTACGATTGAAAGTGGTCGCCTCTCCTGTCCTCTGTAGATGGTTCAGTCGGCAGATGTATGCACTGACATAGTCGTCAATATTGTTCTCGTCATACGTCTTTTGGTGCTCTTCAATAATCTCTTCGACAAACTTAAATACGTTGTCCGAGTTTTTGAGCATCTTTTTCAAGTTGAATAGATCACCTGGAAGCCATCTCAATGACGGGACGAAGTTCAGTATACCTGCTATAATACCAGAACTGAAAAAAGCATAGATAGAAAAGAAAATCAAATTTAAATGATCTTTATCATAATTCTAATGACAACATCATGACAACAAAATAGTGTATACGCTCCTTTATTCGTGAGGAAACAATTTGATTGAATTTTAGGGAAGAGGGTAATTTTGTTACAGCCGGAGATATTGAACTAGTACCGTAGGAAAGCAGCTGGTTTAGTCGCAATCATTACCAGAAAAGAGTAAGGGTGTTCGAAGGCCTAACGTTGCTATTACGTTGATGCAATTTGTCAGTTAACCCAAATATTTCTGCCCATCCTATTGTAAATCTCCCCTTTTAAACAATTCCAACACAACCCCGCTTTTTTACGCCCATTAGAAAAAATATTTTGAATATTTAGTGGAAAAAATGAAGAAATTGCCTGTTACAACTATATTTTCTATCACAAAAGACAGAAAAATATGTATTTTTATAATCGGCATCTGCAACTTCTTTCAATTTGGACGAATCTATTTTTTCATCTGTTGATGGGTTAATCTCAACGTATAGCTTATGCTACAAGTCTTGTTTAAAACCACTTTTTTATGTGACACAAAACATAAAAATAGTTAACGCGAGTTGGATAAAAAACATTATTACCTTAAATTTTCTTCAAATCCATCAGCTATTTGTCTAAACTTTTTATCACCGTGCTTAAAAGTTGTGCCGAAAATCATGGAACAAATAACGTTTCCAACTGCAATTTGTGTAGGATTTTTAGGGTTGAATGGCTCGCCGTTATTTGCGTCGTAGGACTCGAATAATATTTCTATCTGCTCATGTATTCGTTTCTCAAGAATGCTCTTTCCCATTCCAAAATCCTTTAATGTTGATAAGGTGAAACGTCTATGCTCCTTCCATTTCTCGCCATTTGCCATAAGCATTCCTGTATCAAGACGAAAAGAAACTTTGAAAAGCAAGTTACGTTTTAGGGGAGACAACTCAAATTTACCCATTAAATCGTAACTCTCATAAACCTACTTCCCAAAAAGTTAGTTTTAATGTCTTATGGCGCACTAAATGTACCAAAAGTTTAATTCGGGTAGTGCACGCTAAACAAACGAGGTATGCGTAAAAAATACAGGTGCACTCTATAAAGATTTAGGCGCCTACGTATGAATATTACAAGGGCAGGCACAGTATGAAGATGTTAACTTTTTACGCGCGAACGCTAATATTTTGAAAGTGCACACGTTAAATAACGTGTGCACTTTCAAAATATAGGCGCGCTCGCCGCTTGAATATGTTGAATACCTCCTTATTATTTACACGTACACGCGTTCTTATGCTCAGACGACTCAAAGTGGACTTTTGACCAAAACAGTACGCCATAATTTCACAAATGAATGGGATTTGAAATACGTTGTCTGTATATAATGTAGAAATCGCACGTGCCTTTGCCTATTAATCTCGATTTTTAATTCCGTTGGACTGTGTGGACAATTCAACTTTCTTAGCGTGTCATTCAAAGAACCAATCGACGAATCAAAATTATTCATTTCGATCGAAGTGAACTTTGAACTCCAACATTGACATCGGACACTTATGTGAAGCTTTTTTTTTTTTTTTTTTTCTTTTTTGGTTTGCGAGTTAAACGTCGTAACTCCCGCTTATTCAAGATGTATTTAATACGTTTCGGTCGCTAACTGACCATTCTGCTTTACTGGTACATTTTGCTAGCCACAAAAGTTGCAAAACAATGTCGTTTAATACGAAAGTGGAACTTCCTATCGAGGCTCAGTGGGCGTGGTCAGCGATCGATCAATTGTCTAAATGATAGTATCTAAAACATTTATTATAAACTGTACAAAGGTCCTTTTCCTCTAGCATTGTACATAGCATATCCGCTACCTCGAGCTAGTATCCCCAATCTTGAAATGCATTATATGAACTCGATATTAACTCGCACAGAAAACCCGTGTTACATTTTCATTTACTAACCCTTTTCCAGACGACAACACTTTAGAGTAGTCCAAATTGAAAATGTCGCAATACACAATTTTAAGAAGATAAGATTTTATTATTTATCATTATTATTATCCCAAATGATTTTCCAAGCTGTAAGAGCTACCAAAAATAGCTGAATTGTGTTAGGTTAGGTTAAAGGTATGAAAGAAAATTCTACAGACCTGCTCCCCGTGTAATCTCCTCCGCAACAGGAAGATGTGGTCTATGACTAAATGCCTCACCGTGTTTCAACAAGGCGTCTTTGATGAGGTCATATCCACTGATAACTATACACATTCTATTTCCAAATTGAAGTCGAAACACATCTCCAAGTTCTCGTCGAAACCGAGCAAACGGTTTCGTAATGTCGGGTTCAAGTAAATAAAGGTGTCCGATAATTGGAAGCTGAAATCTCGGACAAGGCGGTAAGTTCCTATCGCTCGATGTGAAGAAAAAGCGCTGTACTAGGATACACACAGTGAGTACTAAAATAAATGTAGTAAAGGTCAAGTTAGATGAATCGAAAACCGAAGTTGCAATCGACCAAAACATGACTGTGTTATCCTGTGTGAATCCACATTCAAAACTAGTTAGTACACATTCCTAATACAAACTAAAAGTGTTTAAATAAGTACGCGAAAGCCTTGTTATATGCAGCCGTCTGCCCACCTACTATATCTAATCGAAAGTTTAATGTCGTCAGAATACAACCCCATACCTCAATAATTTTGAGTATTGCCTCATTGTAAACAGGTTGTTATTGTAAGCCAGTATGTAAATAAGACGGTTGTAATTGAGAATAGAATTGTTGATCCATCGTATTTACGGTTAGTCCCGACTGCATCCGAAGGTTACGGAAATATACGAGCGATATTAACCCATTCCTGTTCAAACCCTGGTTTTGCATACTTTCGAAAATATTGTGGAAAATGACGAAATTTCTTGTCACAAGCAAATTCTTCCTTTTCCACAATATTTTCTATCATACTGAATGATTCTTTTTCAAATGAAATAAACTTTAAATTGTCGTTTGCAAAACCTTGGGCAGGTCTAAAATTTTGCAAAAAAATTATGGGTAAAAAAATGAAAGTACTGAAAGTACTTTAAGCTAGCTAAGCATTGTTTTGTTATGTAATCTTCTTTGCAATTTGTAGGGTAGAAAACATTGTGAACACTGAAGAAAATACTTGTTACAAGCAATTTCTTCAGTGTTCACAATGTTTCCAAAAGCCTTTTATGATGGGGTTCTTAAAAAGCGGGATTGAATGGGAATGGGAAGTATAGCATTCTTTTGAAGGTGTTATTTACCATTTGAATAAAATTAATTCATGTTGGCACAATATGCTCAAGTATACACAAGAACTACTTTTAGCGTAGTCATTCAATGGATTTAGTGGTTAAGCCTCCAGTGGCAGTTTGTACTCATTTGAACTCTGAGATGACCTCAAAATTTTGTCTGTTAACCCATTCCAACACAAGAAAATTTTAGACTGGTCTAAATTGAAAGGAGCTGCAGACGACAATTTCAAGTTGAAGGAATTTTAATTTTTTACGTCTTTTGGGATAGAAAACATTGTGGATAATGAAGAAATTGCTTGTGACAAGCAATTTCTTCATTGTACACAATGTTTTCCAAAGCTTTGTTCTTGTGGGGCGTAAAAAGGAGGGGTTGAGTTGGAATGGGTTAACTAAAGCTATCAAAGCTGAGTCTTTGCTAGCTAACTAGTATATCGTATAAGGGCGACCAAAAACTCGTAACTATTCAGGCTAGTGTAACGAGGTTTTCGTCATAATCCTGTGCGCGTTTTCACAGTTTAATCTAGCCATGGAGGTTACGTTTTGAATAAACTGTAGTTCCGATGTTTTCTTTTTTCATGCACGACGTATCGAGTTGAACATAGATCGATTGTTTTCTTCACCCAGTTAAATCTGTGTAAATTTCAAGACAGTCAATAAATTGCCACGTTCTGTCGAATTAAGGCGCGCCGAAGAAATAGAAAAACATAAAAGGAACAACGGATTTCCCGATTCCTCACATTTTCTGCAACATGTGTAACTGTACTTTAAATCAAGAACACGTCGTTTAAAATAGACCGGTCTTAATATTTGCCGTCGGGTAATGGGTTAAGCGACACGCCTTATTTGTAAGATATTTGAAGTACCAATCGCGATTGTCATGCAGTCAAAAAACAATTGACCAAACAAATTATAAATTAACAGTAAAAAGTGAACTTTGAACTCCAACAGTAGTTGCGTACTTTTAAGTGAATTTTTTTTCTGGTTTGGCGAATTAATCGTCGTAACTGCAGCTTATTCACAGATCACAGAATAAGGATATAGATTTTGGTAGAAAAACACGAGGAGATGCTGCACGTAAAATTTGAAAAGCTCAGATGAGCCAAAAATTGACTGACCAATGAAATCATTCCTTTTGGCCGAAAGTGAATATTGACCCACATTTTTTTAAAAATATTTTTGTTAGTTTATAGACTTCAATGTCGTACCAGCAGATTATTCTAGCTGCAATTTCTAGAGTTGGTTACCGTCAGGCCAAACTATATCGTTGAACGAGGGCACTTGTGAATAACAGCCATTGACCAATCGCTGGTTCCTGCCGAATGAATCTTTTGGCCCCACCAATTGACTCCAACAGGAAGTTATGCTTCGAATTTAAACGGCTTTATTTTGCAAAATTTATGGGAAGTAGATTGTTACAAAAAGTAAAATGGTTGATTGGAGACTATGAATAAGCTGCAGTGACGAGTTTTAAGTCGCCAAAAAAACAAAAAGGGATAACAAAAATGGCGGCCAATGTTGGAGTTGAAAGCTCAGGTCCGGGCTGAATAAATCATTTGATTGGTCGGTTGATTCCTTGATAGACAGCCGCGATTGGTTAAATCATTCCTTACTAGGGACTCCCCAACACTCCGAAAAGGGAAAGAATGATTTGTTAATCCATTCCATGACAATCCCGCCTTTGACGCCTCTAAATACAAAATGCTTTGGAAAGCATTAAGGAAAATGCAGAAATTGCTTAATATAAGCATTTTCTTCGTTATCCACAATGATTTCTACCCAAAACGACGTTTTCCTAAAAACTGAAAGACTAAAATCAACACAATTCTTGAACAAATAATTCTGACGAATCGTATGTTGAAACCCGCGGTATGAGCGACATATTTTTGAAAATTGTTTACAAGGAGAAATGTTTGCTATCAGTATTTACTTCTTTTCCCACCACGTTTTCTTCATTACTTTGCTATCATCTTTAAATTGTATTTGTCATTTTTTCTGGAATCAATAGCAGTGTCAGGTAAAAGCCTTTCTTTCTCTCAATATCATCGACTTTTCCTATTGTAAGGATATGTTTTCGTTACCCGTCTCTCAGCTCTTGAACAATTCATAAACAAGCAAGTCCAGTAATGGATGCCAATGAGACCTCCTTGTTGGTTTGCGTCTTAGGTCATATTGCAGACAGTGCCTTCTGTAAGGGTATGTCGAGTCCGTCAATCAAGAATAGATTGACCAATCGAATCGCTCATTTATACCGGAAGCGGCTTTTGAACTGCAACATGTATGGTAAACATATTTTTTTGGGTTGACGACTTAAATGTCATTACTACAGCTTATTCTGGCCGAAGCTAGATCTTTGAAATCTACATTTTATATTGTGTTCAAAGCTGCACATTTTATAATGAAGTAGCTTATACTGCAATATCGGCGTTCAATGAGGATTGCCAGCGATCCGCCAATTAACGAATCAGTCATGTTTCATATGATTATTTCTTGAATATGCAAAAAAGCCGCATAAACACATCATAAAATGTATACTAGAACCACGACTCATTCTGTCCATCAATAGGAAGTAAGGCCTATTTGTAAAAGCTTCACCATACTTTATCAATGCATCTCTTATAGCATTAAGGCAACAAAAAATACACAATCCCTGCCTCCAATTTTCAGTCTAAACACATCCCAATACTGTTTTCGAATCTTGCACAAGGCTTGAAAATATTTGTATCTAGTATATGAAGATGGCCGATACTTGGTAACTCAAACCACGGACAGTATGGTTGGTTGTGCTCTCTAGTGTTGACCCGTTGCAGGAATGATAAAGGTAAAACAGCAATAACTACCCAAGCCAACGGTATGCTCGAGACGTCAAGACTGGTCTGCGTCATGGTGACTTTAGCCAATTCCGTAATAGTATTATCAAAATGAATAAAAAAATATCTTAACAGGGTATTTTGATAATACTATTACGAAATTAAGAAATGAAAAGGGTATTTTTGTTTAATAGAGATATGAACCTAAAGATTTAATCACTCTGTATGATTCATACCTTAATGTGATTAAGTTATTAGGCTCATACCTCATTGAAATAATAATAAAAAATATTATCTTCATTTTTCATAATCTAATGCCTGCCATCAAGCAAAATAAAGTAAATAGTTTACTAATATTAAGTAAATTTCATGGATCTGCTTTGTGCACAAGCTAACAAAATAGTTGTGTGCTCAAATTTTTGTTCATTGAAGTATGAAAAATAAACTTTAACCACACAAAACGATTGAATATTGATAGACAAAACTGAAATGAAATTATTTAGAAATACAATTGATTTTACTCTGCCGAAGTATGATTGTTCTATCAAACAAAAGCTAACCACTTCATCAAACTCTGATCTACACGGAAAAGAAAACACTCTGTTGTACAATAGATATTGATTTTATTACTCGCTCCATTACACAGCCGCCGTCAGCGCGTCGGACTGTCAATCTAGCGGCACTCATCCTTTCCGACTATTTGTCTCACACCAATGGGTCGATAATCGTAGACCTATGTGGGATAGCAGCTGGAGGCTAGGAAAGGTTGTAATGGTAGTACTGGTGTGAGAAATACCAGGATTCTATTGTCAGGTGCTCCAGCCGCCGCGATATAACGAAAGATTGTTGAAAGCGGCGTAAAACCCCATTCAAACAAACAAAAAGCTTCATTACACGATGGTTATCAACCTTAAAATTGCCGTCATGCACCGTGGCATTTCATCTAAATAACTATCTAGTTAACCTAACATAGAATTGTAATATTAATGTTCTTGGCTATTTCACATCTCTCCTATAGTGACAAATCATGAAACTTACAATGAGCTAAACTGAAACCAGAATAAAGTGTCTTCGATTGGTGATAATCAATTTCTGCTCTTGCTTTAAGCCAGTCGACCAATTTTATATAGGGCCAAATTTAAGGAAGTTGTTGACGACAATTCTAGGTGGGATATGATAAAAAGAATAAATCCAAGTAGCACAGAAACATAGTGAGAAAGGTAAGAATATTATCAAAAGCAGTTTCTACAGCTTATTTTCAAATGTGCGTCAAAACGCTTCTGAAGTAAAAGGTTAAATTATAGTACATCCAGTTGCTATAAAACTTATCTCATAAGGCGGTTCAAGCGGGGTTTTATTTGAAATTGCGATTTTAATTTTACTATACTCTTTTTTACTAAATATAGAAATCTAGTCATCGGTTTCGCTTAAACAAAATATTCATATTTAGGATTAAATCGAAGGTAATTACAAATTTGGAAAGTTATTTACGTATAACGTTTTCTGAAAACAATTTCATAAGGTTTGGGTGCGTGTATTGTTCCAAAATCTCCGTCAATTGTCGTCATTGATAGATCTGCTCCTTCAGGACACATCAATTCAAACTGTTGTACAATGGCACTAAGAAATAGCATTAGCTCCATTCGTGCCAACGATTCTCCTGCACAGTTTCGTTTACCTGTAAAATAGATAGAAAAGATAGCATTCAATGAAAAATACTTCAAAAGGTCTAAAAAGAAGCTGAAATATTGAAACATAATTTGATCCTTGGTTTGACATTTTCTAGCGATATATATGTGCGTTGAAAAAAGACTCTGAGCAGTCTGTGCATCCGCACAGTCTGATCAGAGTCTTCACTGTCCGCTTTACAACATAGTACCAACCCAAAGTTACAGCAAATATTTTAAATACTCCTGATTGGCTGTCCAGGCTGCTCAGTGTCTGCACTTCATGCACAAAGGAAATGGTTGGGAATGTCGCGCAAGGGCTCATTTATTCTAATTTCTGAATGAAATGGTATAGCATAAAAATAACATGTCTGATGTGCGAAAAAGCTCGACACTAGCCAATCTGTTATGGTTTCATGTTTGTGCGTTTTGGTACGCTTATGATCATTAAGTATTTTAGATAAATGAGCATTTTATGGAAACAGCCATTGTGTTTTTGAAATTATTACTTAACTCAAGCCATTAACACATAACACATATAAAGATGTTGTAGACGACGCTTTCAATGTAGCAAAATTCAAAGAAGAATTTTTTCATTGTCCACAATGTGTTTTTGAGAGGTGGGAAGAAGCGGGAGAAGGGGAATTGGTTGAAGGGAAACAATTGCCTAAGGCATTTATAAGAAACATTTTATCATTGTGCCATGTGCAGTTTTCATTTGCAACTAATTTCGACTTTTGTGCTTGTAGAGGTTCATTTTAAAATTAAGATTATTGATCAATTTGTCCATTTTTTTATATTTTTATTTGTACTCCGTTTCTATATCGATTAAGACAGAATGCAAAAAGGCTTACCCAAAGAAAATGATAAGAATTCATCTGTTTTTCGTAGACGTCCGGAGTCATCGATAAACCTTGATGGGCGGAAGATTTTAGGATCTGTCCATATGTTCGGATCATGAAGTACAGAATCCATGTCTATAAGTATCATTGTACCCGATGGAATGTCAAATCCGTGGAATTCCAGATCACGTGACGCTTCTCGGGGTAGACCACTGAACGTAATATTAGCCAGTCTGAAGAAAAAGAGACAAATCTTCTTAATCCTTTCCTGTTTTGCAAAATTTGAGACCAGCCAAAATTCAAAGGTTTTGAAATGAAAAATTTAAAATGGTTTTAAATTGAAAAATAACCAGTCAGTGGGGGAGAAAATATTGTGGAAAAGAAGAAACTGCTTGTTACAATCAATTTCTTCTTTTTCTACAATTTTTTCTCAATTATGAAATTACAGGGACGTAAAAACAAGAGAATGATCAAGAAAGGGTGAACGGGACTTCTATATATTTTTCATAGCTCAATGCCTCTGTTATTGGCTGTTGATGTCGAGTGTTTTGATAAGTGCAAGTACGTGAGTGGTCAAAATTTAGAAACAGACTGAACTGCTTACGATCCATTTAACCAACTCCGACAAAATTCCGCTTTTTAGGCGCCGATTTAAACACCGAAGGAAATATACATTGTAAGAATAGGAGAAATTGCTTGTTACACATTCTTTGAAAAAGCGTCTGTAACCCTTTCAATATAACGTCTGGACGTAGCAATAGGCTATTATGGTAGATCTGATTTTAATCAGATTGTTCCTTACTTAACATATCTACTTTTTTTTATTTTGGCTTAATGTCACTTTTAACATTATTTCAGTCATATCGCTACGGCTGGAGCACCTGAAAAGGGTTCCGGGTATTTCTCAAACCAGTACTACCACAACATCCTTTCCAAGCATCAAGCTGCTTATCCCACTTAGATTTACGGATATTTACCGATAGTGGGCGACAAATATCGGAAAGGATATTTGCATAGACCGGGGATAGAACCCTGGACCTCATGATTGAGAGTCCGACGCTGTACCAATTGCACTATGGCCTCGGCACGACTGACTCTGCGTGAAAATAGATACGATTTCGTCCTTCATTTATCGTTAGTCATTTTGTATGACCTGAATTTGAGAATCATTCATTCAGACCGGAATGAACTTTGATCTCAAGCAATGACCGATATCTATGTGAAGTACTTTTGTTGGTTTTGCGACTTATTCAAACTGTAGTTACGAAGTTTAGGTAATCAACCAACTTTTTTGTATTTTTGTTTCATAATACTGGCCAATTTTGTAAAACAACGCCGATTTTATTATATCTAAATCGGACTTCCTATTGGAGCTCAGTGGGCTTGGTTAGCTATCCGTCAATTGGATCATTATTCCCTAGTACGTCTATAAACATATCAGATGGTTCATCAAGGTTATTCATCTTGTTATAAGTTAATTTGTAGTTTTGCCTATCAAAACCGAGCGTTCTGATTGGTCGAAAAAAATTATTCATAACTCCATGAACAAAATTTTGAGCACGGAGCGATTTTGTATGCTTCCGCACAAAATAGTCCCATACAAAAAGGTATTAAAATTCGTAAAGCTTTTGATTTTTTCGCTCGATGCTATTAAATTATAAGAAATGAAGGGATTTTTTTTGTTTTCATGGAGGTATGAACCGAAAAACCTAATCACACAATGTATGAATCCGCTTCGCGTATTCATACAGTGTGATTAGGTTTTTCGGTTCATACCTCCATGAAAACAAAATATATTCTCTTCATCTCTTAAATCGCTTTCATAACAGATCTTTTACTACTTGCCTTAAGACTTCCATATAGACTGCTTCAACATAAACTAGGTTGGTTTTATCTTGTAGAGTTGGAAGCCTGTCTTTACCAATGTGTTTTGTTATCTCTTCGAACATTTCTTTCTGCACGTCTGGATGAGAGGCAAGTAGCCCAAACGCCCAAAGAAGTGTAGTGGATGTTGTCTCCGACCCAGCTACAAATAGGTCTCCGACTGTAGCCGCCAACTGTTTCACTGTAATGGGAAAGAATAAAACATGTTTTCCAATCCGTTATACTAAACGGACTTTCATGCAATTGCGTTATATAAGTAAATGAGGTCATATTCATAGCGGGACATTCAAGATCGGCATTTCAAGAAAGCATGTATGGTAAATTTATCAAAATTTCTCAAAATCGAAAGCTTTTAACTCTGGTCAGCCGGTATGATCCGTGCAGGAAGACCGATACTTTTCGCATATCGGAGACGACAAGAAGTGTAACGTTTTTTTTTTTTTTTTTTTTTTTTTATGTGTGTGTGTGTGTTTATTCATAATCCATGAACATCTGCTTTAAAATTGCAAAAGACCGTCAAACAAATTGAACAAAATCAAGAACTAGAGCTTGGATTTTGTTTGTTTGTTATGCTCATTTTTCAGTTCGGTTACAACACGATTTAAACGTCCTGTAGATACTGTCGATCAATTGTTCTAGGTGTTAGTACGCACTCGGTAGAGAGGCAGATGCTTTAACCCTTTCCAACACAACAAAATTTTAGACCAGTCCAAATTGAAAGGAGCTGCAGACGACAACTTCAAGTTGATGTATTTTTTTTTTTTTTTTTTTTCGTCTTTTGGGGTAGAAAACATTGTGGATAATGAAGAAATTGCTTTATACAAGCAATTTCTTCATTTTCCACAATGTTTTCCAAAGCTCTTTAATTGCGGGGCGTAAAAAGGAGGGCTTGAGTTGGACTGGGTTAGGCCGATTAGTCCCTGGCTTACCAGAAGTTAGATTGTGCATGACTCAACAATGCTGACGTAGAGGTCATAGCCTTATGACGTAGGGGTCATGGTCTTAAGATCACTATTCAACCCATGCTATCGACGTTATAATGATAATAATAATAATTTTTATTTAGCGAAGGTAGCTTACTAAGCATAAACATACAAAAACCTCTGAAACAATCAATCAAATACAAGAGGTGGCTATAGCTATCATAATCTTGATGCTTATGAAGATAACTGTACTTATAAATGATGATGATGAATAAGGAAATTGGTGAGCCAACTATTAATGATAGCATGAGAAACAGATAGAAAGCAAAATACCGTCTCAGCAATTAAGGATTGGATTTTTGATAAAAATAAAACCTCGAATTTTTACAAAAGTAGTGACATTTATTTCCAAGAAATTAAACTATCTCATAACTACATCCTTTCACTTAATTGCCAGAACACTTATAAAATGAGAGAAAATTTACTTATTGTTTGAAGAATATATGGGCTTAATTTTCCATGGTGATCATTTTTTCAGATCGACAAGAAAGTAGTGTGCTCTATTCAAATAGTGTAGTGTTGTATCGTTTTCCCCCGAAGCTTTTTAGTCTTTTATTAAGTAATATGTAAAACTAATTCTTAACAAGTTTTAATAAATATGTAAATGATTTGAAAAAAAAAAGGAAACGAGTCTTTTGATATTTAAGGTTTTAATATTCTCAATTTCTCTACAAACCATTGAATGTAGTTTGTGTTCCTGACTTTTCCATATTATCAAGCTGTTTAAGATATGCCCCGGTATAGTCATTGATATTGTTTTCGTCAAAGTTTTTCTTGTGTTCTTCAATAATATCCTCGATAAAGCTAAATATACTATTCGAATTCTGCATTAACTTTTTCAGTTTGAAAAGGTCTCCTGGTATCCACTCTAGGATAGGAAGAAAATTTAACATCCCTGCGACTGCACCATATCTACAAGTAGATAATATAAGATATATTTTAGGATCGGTCTTTAACCCATTCCTGTTTTGAATTTTTTTAGACCTGTCAAAATTCAAAAGTTTTTGCAGACGAAAATTTAGTTTGAAAAATGACTATTCAGTAGTGTAGAAAATATTGTAGAAAAAGAAGAAATTGCTTGTTATAAGCAATTTTTTTTTTCTTTTTTTTTTTTTTTTTTTTTTCTACAATATTTTCTGAACTATAAATTCTTAGGGGCGTAAAAACCAGGGACTGAACTGGAAAGGGCCAATAGTTTCTCCTGTAGTATTCAAATTCGTGAATTTCCGTAAAAAGTAAAAATCACTGTCTGTGTTTTCCTTAATATGTCGGGAAATGTTTCATGGTATTGACAAATGTCCTTCCACTACAAGGGCATATCTTTCTTATTATTAAATTGCTTTTCAAAAAAGGTTTAAAACATTATCAAACAGGCCCTCTGAAGAATAATGTCGAATGATCACTTAAGATATATTAACAAGAACTTTTAAGTAGCATTGTGGTTAAAGGATTTCAATGGTTAAAGGATTTCAATGTAAGATGTTACGAGTGATAAGAAATATGTATCAGAATGTTGAATGTTTTATCATAAAACTGCAATGATGTAAAAGAACTATTCAAAAAAAATTTCAATGAAGACAACGCGAAAAAATGTCGACAATGATTGTACCCTTGTTAACATTATTTATATAAAATACTGATAGTGACACCAAAATGGACGAAACGATTATTATTTACTTATTTTTTTCAGACGATATGGCGATCTTTACAAAGTCGCGAAAAGTTAATCAAATACACTTGTATAATATTAATGACTTTGTTGATACAAGATCGTTGAAAGTTCCAGTTTAAAAACTCATTGTCTAATCTTTGATTCTTTAATAGGTTTCCAGCTATTATATGGCTCAGATATTTGCTTTTAACTATCTATTCCACGTTTAGAAAGATTTGTCAATGTTGTTATGCTACCGAAATAGGAGACCTATTATCATTTCCTTTTCGTATGCCCATTTAGATATAATACACAGCTTATTCGAATAGGCCTACAAGCTCCGTACTTACCTGGCATTCTCAGTAAAACCGTTAACCATCTCCTTGAATTTCTCATCACCGTGTTTGAAAGTTGACCCAAATATCATGGAACAAATGATGTTAGCCACGTTGGTCTGTATAAGGTATTTTGGGTCGAATGGTTGACCTTCCTTTGCTGTCACTGCCTCTAAAAACATGCCAATTTCTTCGTGTATTTTTTCTTCGAGAATGCTCCTTCCCATTCCCAAGTCCTTCAATGTAGTCAATGTAAATCGCCTGTGTTCTTTCCACTTTTCACCATTGACACTAACCAAACCTCGTGGAGAGAAACATAGACGACATTAATAACGTACTCAGAAATATTTGATCACACAAGGGGTTTAACAAAAATTCATTGATAAAATATCTAATCTTTAGTTTCGTCTATCAAAAAAGAACGTTCGATTGGCCGAACATGAACAAAATTTTGAGCACGCAGCTATTTTGTATGCTTCCATACAAATATTTACAAATAAAAAAACATAAAAATTTATAAAATGTTTGTTTTTTCACTCGAAAAAATACGCTCATCAAAATATAAGAAATGGAGAGATGATTTTTTCCGTGAAAGTATGAAATGTACAGTGTATTCATACAGTCTGAGTAGCTCATACCTCCATGAAAACAAACAAAATTCTCTTCATCTCTTAATTGAATATCTTTTTAATTTCGTGAAAGTTTCATTCCAGACGTTACTCTCAGATTGATAATTGAGAATCTGCGAGCATCTTTCTTCTTTCGTAATCTAAAAGAGTTTGTTTGTTTGTTTGTTTGAATGGGGTTTTATGCCGCTTTCAACAATCTTTCAGTTATATCGCGGCGGCTGGAGCACCTAACAATGGAATCCTGGTATTTCTCACACCAGTACTACCATTACATCCTTTCCTAGCCCCAAGCTGCTATCCCACATAGGTCTACGATTATCGACCTATTGGTGAGAGACAAATAGTCGGAAAGGATGAGTGCCGCCGTCGGAGATCGAACCCGGGACCTCTAGATTGACAGTCCAACGCGCTACCATCTGCGCTATGAGGGCGGCAGTCTAAATGAGAGAGACAAGAGGATTACTTATCGTCAATGAGAGACCAAAAGTCGTAACTATACCTATACTATAGCATTTTTCTTCTTTCGTAGTCTAAAAGAGAGACAAGAGGATTACTTATCGTCAATGAGAGACCAAAAAGTCATTACTATACCTTGATTTATAATTGAAGAGCCTATGACCGGAGAAAAAATAGTTCAAAGAATAGGTAAATTAGGCAAAGCACTATTGCAATGAGCACTTAGTTTCAGAGCACTGCTAAAGAACAAATCCTTTACATACAATAACGACCCTGTAACGTCATTTGAAACGTTGACGTACTGATATCGAATATAAATCGAATCATCGTTCAATAATTGTGTAAATAAATTAATCATATTGACTTTTCTAACAATTTGAAATATTCTCTAAAGAAATGTCGAATAACCCGATCAGGTGTATACGCAAATCAGTTCTTTTTTATGATTTTTTGATGTATGTTCAGGGCTATATTGATCATCCCACGTACTTTCTTTAGCATACCCCCCCCCCCTTTAGATGATTAGAGTATACGAGCATTCCATATCACCTTGTTAACCACTTTTAAAACAGAGTGATAATGAAGTTTACCTGCTCCCCTTGTGATTTTTTCCAGGATCATCAATCTAGGTCTATTAATAAAATCATCGCCGTGTTTAACAAGAGCATCTTTAATCGCCACAAAACCACTAATTACAACACAAAAGCGGTTCCCAAACTGTAAACTGTAAACATTGCCAAGTTCCTTCCTGAATTTACGTAAGGGTTCTCTAAGATCAGGCTTTAGTAAATACAAATGCCCTACAATCGGTAGCGGGAACCTCGGGGCCGGCGGTAGTTTCAGGCGAGAGTTGCTCCGGGTTAGTAATAATCGCTGTACCAGTATACACACAGTGAAAACTAAAACGAAAGTCGTCCAGGTTAAATTTGAAAAATCGAATATCGCTGATATGATCCTTCCAATCATTTTTGCGTCACGCCTGATACTTATCGAGTCCAAACAAACTTCCACTCTTTACTAAGCAATTTTGGAAAAGAAAACCACAAACTTGTAAACTATATATATTAGGATCCCCGTGATTATATACATGTACAGTACATGGACGTGTTATAAGATATGAACCTGTAGTGTCACTTATCTATATCTTATGGTAATCTTTGCGATCCTACTCACAAAATATCATGTTGGTATTCCAAATATGTTAAAGTTTACTATAGATTTTTTTCTTGTGGTAGAAAAACAGAAAAAATTGAGTAATTGAATAATCGCTGGCCACGCCCACCTACCTCCAACAAACCTGTTTAAGTGGGTTTGCATATCGACGGTGTTCTGCCAAAACCTCGTAACTACAGCTTATGATAAGCTGTAGTTGCGAGGTTTTGGTAGAACACCTACGTTTGGCCAAGAACATAAAACAAACTGAAAAAAGTTGAAACAGTTGATAATTCAAACGTCGTAACATTGAATACGCTGAAGTAACGACGTTTGGTCCCGCTTTAACAAATTAGTTGACTGTGATGTATTTCCTTGGTTAAAAATGCATGTCCGGCCTGATCTCAGGTTTGATTTGTCAATCTTTTTTTAATTAATAGCGACGATCCGTCAGTTGGCTTTCAAAAACATAAAAACATCATCTCAACCATTTTTCACACAATGACGCTTTTTGATACCAGAAAAAAAGCTTTGGAAAACATTGTAGAAAATGAAGAAATTGCTTTTACAAGCAATTTTTTCATTACCACATTGTTTATGCACTAAAAGAGAGAGAGAAAAATAAAAGATTTCGTCAACTTTACATTTTCGTCTGTAGCTTCTTTCAATTTTGACCAGTCTAAAATTTTACTGTGTGATAATGGATTAATATGATGCGAAGGTGGTATAATTGAAAATGTGTCGTTTACTCCTCCGGAGAGAACCACGTGAAAACAGCACTGATTCTGATCAAACAGCTTTTTTTATCATACCGATTATTACATTTCATGCAAGTTCTTGAACCTTTGATTCCATATTCTATATCTATATCTATATTGAGTCCGATTCTAAATCAACGAGTTTTACATATCGCGTCATTGGGTCACGCTCTGAATAGGGGGTATTTTGCTTAAAGAAAGCAAAAGCAGGTTGAACATAGGTACACGATCGTACTGAATTCGTGAAATCTCTGGTTCTGATAGAAAATCACAAGACTGTTAATCGGTTAATCTAGAGAATTTCCATAAATCTATTTTGGTTACAAGACGTCATTTACTACAGTACCTTAACTAATTAGTAATTTCGGATCTTTTCAGGGGTATCCTCGGTCGGACTGGCAGTTGACTGGCGAGCCTGTCCTAATCTGACGAGAGCAGCGGAGATTGGACAGGTCTACCAGTCTAGACTAGCAGTTGCCTTTATATTAACAGCCTACACAGTGATGATCCTTGCGTTCAGAATATAATGTTGTTTTTTTTTCACTGTAATCTTGATATTGCTTTTTGCAGTTTTCATTTCACTATCACCTTTCTACCTCTAAACTCGATCACTAGCTGATAAAAAGTTCTAGACCTGTCAATATTAAGATTGCTATTCTTGAGATGATAATTAAACATGAATTTGATTTGAAAAATATATATCCTAAAAAAAATAGAATAGTAGACATTGTTTCTTTCATGCATTTTTTTTATTTTTGCTATTTTTTCTATAGTAATACTAACTAGAAACATGGTGCGGTGAAGAGCTAACGGTTTTACAAGGGAGATAACAAATACATAAATATAAATTAATCTGTGCAAAGGTTATTCGGCTTCAAATATCTTATCTCCAGTACCAACAGCAACGGCAGTTTGCTGCCAAATCTATGGAGGGATGAATAAGCATACAAGACGACGAAAATTTTATTCGTTCAAATTAGAGAATGGCAAACGATACTTCAAAATATTTTCGCATCATTAGTAAATTGGAGCATGAACAGGTAAAAATGACGAAAATAAAGAAAATATTTCTTCCTTTTCCTACTATGTTCATTAATATCACTCTTCAAAAGGGCATTCAATGCTCATTGATTACCATCAAAAGGTTTCACGGGCTTCTTTTCTCAGAATGTTCAGGCACTAGGCCGGGATCTCTTTTTTCTAAAAATAGAAAAGTGGGACTATTTCGAAATAACAAATATTATCCTTAACCGAGGTGTCCATAGTCTGTTTTTGACAGTGGGTTAATTTGGCCACTTCGGCTGTAGCGCAGACCGATATATGATCGTTTTAATCTTTATCTGTATTTTGATAACTGATGTTGATTTTCATTAGTATATTGGGATGACTATGAAATATTTTTAATCATTTTAAGCACCTTTGCATCACATCAGGAAAATAGAACGCGATGATCCGGGTTGTAAAGGGAAATCAGCGATCGATTTTGACGGTATTTCGCAATGCAGTGAGGTTATTTTGAAATCGGTGGTTGGGTATAAATACCCTGCCGGGTTCTGACGTTGTCATATCACAGAAATGTGAAAAACTAACTAGTGGCGATAGCCTTACCAGTTAATTAAGGGAATAAATCCCAAGGAATAGTTGAGCTTGCCGAGAACTCAGAGGAGAAATTAAAGGGAAAATGGTAAGTATTTGTTTCATCTAATTTAGATAAGAACGTATAAGATGGCTTATTTGACCAATGTCAGGCTAAAAGAAACCCCATTACTGTTCGGTAAAGCAAATACTTAATTGATAGAGAGACGGAAATCAGCTGAGACAAAGCAAATGTTCTTCTTATAGTAATCGAATAATACTCATTCTTGTGTCGAAAAATCTACGTAGACTCATGTTTTAGAAAGCATTGTGAGAAAAAGAATAGTCTGCTTCTTTCATATATTCTCTCCTTTTCACACAAAGTTTTTGCGGCTCTTTTTCTAGAGAGCGGGAACATGTAGTATCGTGATGTAATGGGTATAGATCACACGTTTTTTTTTTTTTTTTTTTTTTAATTTGGGTTTTTGGAAATTTAAGGGTGTCGGCTTTATAAAAAAATTAACTTAACTATAATTAATTCGAATATTCAAACATCGCAGAAAGATAAATCATTTAAACCTCCAAGTAAACATTAACTTATGCAAAGGATCTACTTTCAATTTGATATTTCGTTTTTTAAAAAGCCTGATATTGTTAGTTAATCCTTTACCAGACGGCAAAATTTTAGACTGATCCAAACTGCAAACTAAAATGAGTTGCAGTTGGCAATTTATGGTGCATAGAATTTCAGATTTTCTTCTACTTCTTTGGGTAGAAAACATTGAGAAAAATGAAGAAATTGCTTGTTGCAATGTTTTCCAAATGGTTTTCTCTGGGGCGCCACAACGCGTCATTGTGTGGTAATGGTTTAAAACCTGATAAAAAAAAATATTGAACTGTTGTTCCCCTATCCCAAACGGATAGGTTTCTGTTGACTCTCACGTTCGAATTTCATCTGCAAGTTTCAATTCTTAAAATAAATAGTGCCAGTCTATAGGTTTGTTCAGTAATGGGTTAACTATAGATATCCACGTTACGAGGATGATCAGAGGTCAATTTGGTCTATAGATAAGATTGACCTTTGATCACTCACTCTAACTTGTACATCTATGCAGCATCTTTAACCATTTTATAGGTGAACATGGAACGAATGCGTGCCGTCATGGACGATAAGAAGAACATCCGAAACATTGCGGTGATCGCGCACGTGGACCACGGAAAGACCACGTTGACCGACGCTTTGTTGGCACGTGCTGGGATCATTTCCGGAGACCAAGCCGGGGATAAAAGAGCCACGGACACCCGTAAAGACGAGAAACTGAAGGGAATCACCATTAAATCGACGTAAGTGAAATAGTACCAGGTCTATTGAAATGATTTGTGGCATCAAATCGTCCGTGGGCTTGCAAAATGTCGTAACTACAGCTATAATAAAGCTGTAGTTACAACATTTTGCACGCCAACCAACGAAATATGATGAGTGGAATACAAAAACCTAACAACTAAAACTATAGTTACGAGGTTTTTGGTATTCCATCCACCAAATTGTAGTAACGAGGCTTAAGTATTCCAACCACCATAATAATACTGTAGTCACGATGTTTTAGTTGCCCTCTTACGTCGAAGGCCTAGTTTAGGATGACAAAGAGTTGGCAATCGCGTTTAATTTGAATGTTATGAAAGTTTTGGAAGATAAAAGCAGGGAACCGTTTATTGGTTCTCATTCGTGAACGCACGGCTGATTTGACCTATAACCCCCACTCCCCCCGACTTTCATTTGTTATGAACTAATGATTGTAAAAACCCTACAATCTGTAAGTGAAAATAATTTAGATTTTTATTCACCAAACGGTAAATGATGCGTACGAAAATTTTGCCTTTGTTAGGTCATCCGTGTATTTTATTAAAACAGTAGTAACAACCAAATTTAACTTTGTAGAAAGTTTACTCTGTTTGCCCATTTCAAGATAATACAATTTTAGACTGGTCCGAATTGAAAGAAGATGCAGACGACGATATTTAGTTGATAGAATTCTAATATTCTTTGTTTTTATGGGTAATAAAAATTGCGTATAATGAAGAAATTGCATGTTACAGGATTTTTTTTTTTTTTCATTTTCCTCATCTTGTTTTCCAAAGCTATTTTCTTGAAGGAGTAAAAAATCGTCATTTTGTAGGAATGAGTTAAGCATGGGTCCGTTTCGTTTGCCTTTTTCAGTGCCGTGTCATTGTATTATGACCTTGACCTTGAGAAAGAGGAGGAGGGCGAAGAAGGGAGGTCACTATTGGTCAATCTAATAGACTCTCCCGGACACGTTGATTTCTCCTCTGAGGTGACGGCAGCCCTGCGTATTGCCGATGGTGCTCTGGTCGTTGTCGACTGTATAGAAGGTAAATATCTTAATATGATTTATTATTATCACAATTGTATTTCCTCTGAGTTAACTTTGCTCGAGAAATTAACGGGTCGCTAAGTGCTTCGACAGGAAGTTCCGCCTAGATATCAAAGGTCGTAATTTTCCAAAATTTATGATCACAAACAAGTAAAGAAGGGAAATGGTTAGTAGATGACCTAACAGTCGTAACTGCAGAAAAATTAATCTGTAGTAGTGGCGTTTATGTCGCCAAGCCAACAAAAAGTGCTCTGTATAATTGTCACCCAATGATTGAGTACAAAGCTAGCTTCCGGTCTAGATGTAAGATTTGGTTGGTGCATCGATTTTTTAGACTGACCATCGCGATCCGTCAATTAGTTTGTCCATCTAGTATGACAACCATATAAGGACTGGTTTAAATATATTTAGCTCACTCCGTTTTAAAGCAAAATGTCTCGTTGAAAGTAGAACCTTTGGATAATGTTTAAATTGTCATTTGCTACTTCTTTCAATTTGGACAAGTCTAAAATTTCCTCATGTAGTAATGGGTCAGCTGACACAGATAGTTTCAGCTAATAACTGCTCATCATTCATTTTCCCTTTAGAATTGCCATATGAAATAGGACGAGTCTCGGCCCATTGTAATTTAATAAAACTGAATAAAGATGGGTCTGCATAATTTTGTAAAAAAGGATAATAATCAAAGTACTGAAAGTACTGTAAGCTAGCAAAGCATGGTTGAATTTAAAAAATATTTTCCTTGTTGGGTAGAAAACATTGTTGACATTGAAGAAATTGCTTGTCACAAGCAATTTTTTCATTGTCCACAATTTTTCCAAAGCTTTCTTTCTTGAGATGCTTAAAGAGCGGAATTGAGATGGAATGGGCTAAATAGCATGCTTTCGACAGAGTTCTCTACAATTTGAAAAGAATTTTCAATATCCCTTAAATACATAGGAATAGAAATAGATAGAAATAGATAGGTATGCGTAATTTAAAAAATAATAATAATAACAACAAAATCAGACAGACAACTTTCATCATTATACCTTTCCTGTAAAATCCCTTATTTTTACGTACCTTTAGCTTTATACTTGAGAAAATATTGTGGGAAAAGAAGAAATTGCTTGTGACAACAATATTCTCTAAGCAAAGGGTTGGTTACTTTTCAAATTGTATCCATTTTTTAATTGTCACCTGCAACTTCTTTCAACTTCTAAAATATTGAAAAATGGGAAAGGGTTAATTTATATATATATATATATATTTAAAAATCTTATCAATGATCTTGTTTCATCTCCTGTACGATTTAGGCGTCTGTGTGCAGACCGAGACTGTACTACGACAAGCTCTCACGGAGAGGATCAAGCCTGTACTGATGATCAACAAGCTTGACCGAGCCGTATTTGAGCTCCAGCTGACTGCCGAAGAGATCTACCAATCGGTGTGCAGGATTATAGAAAACGTCAACGTCATTTTAGCGACGTACGGTGGAGAGGAGGGCGTTATGGGGGACGTTATGGTGGGTATTTTATCATAACATGACAAACAATTAAGGCATGATAAATGAGAAGTTAAGATTTTTATGCAGTACATTTACTAAAAAAAGAAAATAAAACGTGTTCATAGATAAATGATGGATTTTAAACCACGCCCACTGACCTCCGACAATGCAGTTCACCGAGGTATTGATCAGTGGTATAAAACACAAAAGCCAATCGTTGGTTGGCGACCTAACCGTAATAACTACAGCTTTAATGAGTTGTAGTTTTGGCGATAAACTCATCACCACACGATGAAATTTTAGACCAGTCCGAATTCAAAGAATTAACGGAAAACAATTTTAAATTGACGCAAGTCTTGGTCATTTTGCATTGAAAACATTGTGGATGAAGAAGAAATTGATTTCAACAATGTTTTCCAAAGCTTTTATGTTGAGGGGTGTCCAAAAGCGTTATTTGATAGGAATAGGTTAATTCGCCCAGCCTACAAAAATGCCACGCAGAGTTTGTCAATATTGACTTCCGGTCAAAATGAATTATTTGATTGGTCCGTCAATTACTTTTGAAATAACTGCTAGTAATTCCATTCTGACGTACTTAACTTGAAAGAATTCCTGGTGTTTTCTCATTATGTTTTAGCCGGCTGCAAGTCTTGCGTCTTTTTAGGTGACCATGAAATTAAGAGGGTGTTCAGGATAAACTTTTTACGAGGAAATATAAGGAGAAAAAGAATGAAAATTAAATCACTTCCAGTTGTCAATTTTTATGAGAAATTATACTCACTTGCTAACAAAGTTCCGATCTGGTTACCTTTTCCCATGTTAGTTTCGAATACCTATCCGTAGGCATTATTTAAATTGTTATTTTGATTTGCCTTCGTTTTAGCTTGATCCAGCAAAGGGGAATGTCGCTTTTGGTTCCGGACTGCATGGTTGGGGTTTTAACTTGGCTCAGTTTGCGGAGATGTATTCCACGAAATCCAAGTTGAAGAAAGAGACGTTGATGAGGCGCCTATGGGGAAATAACTATTTCAGTGCTGATTCCCATAAATGGAAAAACGAGAAGGAGGAGGGCTACGAGAGGGGGTTCAACAAGTTCGTTATGGAACCTTTGATGATGGTAAGTTCGTTATGTTTCTAAACGAATTGTTATAACTGACGATCTCTTGAAATTTGGTTTGATATCATTGTATTGACTGTTGAACCCTTTCCTGTTTTTCAAAATTTTAGACTGGTCCAATTTGAAAGAAGTTGCAGACGACAACTAAAGTGAGTGCAACCTACAGGGTAGAAAATATTGTGAGAAATGAAGAAATTGCTTGTAACAAGCAATTTCTTCTTTTCCCACAATGTTTTCTCAAGTATAAAATCAAAGGGACGTAAAAACCAGGAATTGGACAAGGAAATAGTAAACTATCTTTCACATATCATTAGATGATGTCTTTCCAAGTTCCATGGAAAATGAAGTCGCACCGAGAATACCTAAATTTTTTTTAGCTCTCCTGAGCACAAAGTGCGAGGTGAGCTATTGTGATCGGTTGTTGTCCGCTGTCCGTCCGTCCGTCTGTCCGTCCGTCCACAATTTCTTTAAAAATCTTCTCCTCCTAAACCAGTAGGCCAATCAAGCTGAAACTTTGCAGGGGTGTTCATTGGGTGAAGCTCTTCAAAAGTTGTTAAAAGAATTTAATTACATCAAAAACTCTGGTTGCCGCGGCATTTGAAAATGGGAATCTTTAGTAATTCTTTTAATATCTTTAAAAATCTTCTTCTCCTCCTAAACCAGTAGGCTAATCAAACTGAAACTTTGCAGGGATGTTCATTGGATGAAGCTCTTCAAAAGTTGTTAAAAGAATTTAATTACGTCAAATACTCTGGTTGCCGCGGCATTTGAAAATGGGAATCTTTAGTAATTCTTTTAATATCTTTAAAAATCTTCTTCTCCTCCTAAACCAGTAGGCCAATCAAACTGAAACTTTGCAGGGATGTTCATTGGGTGAAGCTCTTCAAAAGTTGTTAAAAGAATTTAATTACGTCAAAAACTCTGGTTGCCGAGGCATTTGAAAATGGAAATCTTTAGTAATTCTTTAAATATCTTTAAAAATCTTCTCCTCCTAAACCAGTAGGCCAATCAACCTGAAACTTTGCAGGGATGTTCCTTGGATGAAGCTCTTCAAAAGTTGTTAAAAGAATTTCATTCCGTGAGAAACTCTTGTAACCGCGGCATATGAATTTTGGAAGTTCAAGCATCGGCACTTCCCCATCTTGTTAACACATCTCTATTTGCATTTATCAACAAATTCAAATGGAATTTTCCTAGTCACTGGACTTTGCCCATATAATTGGGTTTTGCCTTTTTAGCTCACCTGAGCACAAAGTGCGAGGTGAGCTATTGTGATTGGTCATTGTCCGTCGTCCGTCCGTCTGTCCACAATTTCTTTAAAAATCTTCTCCTCCTAAACCAGTAGGCCAATCAACCTGAAACTTTGCAGGGATGTTCCTTGGATGAAGCTCTTCAAAAGTTGTTAAAAGAATTTCATTCCGTGAGAAACTCTAGTAACCGCGGCATATGAATTTTGGAAATTTTAGTAAATCTTTGATGTTGTTTTTTTCATAGACTACAAGGCCAAAGGCCTTTATATTTTGTAAAGAGCCTAATCATATGGTTCTCTACCAAGAATTTTTAATATTTCATCTCTGGGGTCAAAAATGGTCCCGCCCCTGAGATCCGAAGTTTGGAAAAATTCTTAATAAGAGCAATTTCAAAAGGCTTCTCCTCTGAAACTATAAGGTCTAGAATATTCATATTTGGTATGTAGCATAACTAGATGGTTTTGTACTATATTACAAAAAATTTTCATCCAAGGGTCAAAAATGGCCCTGACTAGGGGTCCAAAAATTTGGAAAAACGCAAAATTTGAGTATGTTGAAAAAAAAATCTTCATTTTAAGGCGGAGGGCATTTATATCTTGAGTGTAGCATTGCCTGGCTGTTATCTATCAATTTTTTTTTATTAAATTATGCCTGTAGGTTAAAAAAACACCCCTTCCCTGGGTGTCCAAAATTGGTAAAAATGCTCAATTAGACCATGTTCAACAGTCTTCTACTCCCAATCTACAAAGTCTAAGGCATTCATATTTGATTTATAGCATAACCAGATGGTTCTCTACTATGTTAGCTAAAATCTTAGCCCTGGGATAAAACATGGCACTGCCCCAGAGGTCCAAAATTTTGGAAAACACCCAATTAGAGCAACTTCAAAAGTCTTCTCCTTCTGAAATATAAGATGAAGGGCATTCATATTTGGTATGTAGCATGACTAAATAATGTTTTACTATGTTACAGGAAAATATGCTCTTAGGATAAAAAATGTCTCTGCTCCTGGGATTGATTGCATAAATTGCATTGAAAGGATTCTTCTTAAATAGAAATGGAGAAATTGCTTGCTTTCTCACAGTGCTTTTTTAAACCTTTTTCCCTGAGGGTGACAAATTCTGGGATAGTTTGGTAATCGATTAAACTATGAAGCCAAAGGCATTCATTTTCATTTTAAAGCATTACTGGATTGTTTTGTACAAAGCCCAAAATCTTATATTTGTTTTATTTATTTTGCTCAAGTTCTGTCTTTTTCTATACAAAAAAGTACTGTTATTTGCAGATGCCTCAGGTGAGCGATTTAGGACCATCATGGTCCTCTTGTCTAAAGGATAAACTTGAAGTTTATTTTATCTTTCAAAGACAAAATTTGTTGGTATATAGTAAATTGAATGCTGTCATGTAGCGATACAGAATATTGTGTTGCATTCTCAACGCGTAGGAAAATTTGATAATTCAATCGATTTTCAGTCTCGTGAAATATCGGAATTTTCCTACCTGACTCGAATCTAATACAAGGTATTGAATCACAACTGTAACATAATATTCCTTATATATAATAATAATATTTGATTGGTTCGGAAAGGCATTTGTTTCTGTCGCCGCTGTGATTTGAAAAAAAAAGGTTTCCTATCAAATCATTCATTTACCCCAGAAGTTTATGACGTTTATGTTATGTTTATTTTATGGTTCATCATCTAAACCCTTTCCTGTTCAATCCCTGGTTTTTACGTCATTGTACTTTAATAATTGAGAAAACATTGTAGAAAAAGAAGAAATTGCTTATAACAAGTAATTTCTTCTTTTTCTTTAATATTTTCTACCCTACTGAATGCTTATTTTTCAATTAAATCCACTTTAAATTTTCGTCTGCAAAAATATTTGAATTTGGACAGGTCTAAAATTTGGCAAAACAGGAAAGGGTTAAATATCAAAATTTCTGCTTAGTTACAATGTTTAGGTCGCAATCAATCGACATGCTTTTTATTGTATATCTCTGACCACATCCTTACAAAAATAATGCTGCCTATTCCCTCCATCGAACTGCCATGTCGGAGATCAGTTTGCATAGTCAGCGATCCCTCTATTTGCGACGTATTTAATTAATGAATATTTTGTACACGTGCTTTCAGATGCTTAAGTCCTGCAAGGATAACAACAAAGAGAAAGTGACCAAGCTTGCCGAAAAGCTTGATTTACACCTGAACGCCGAGACGCTTGCTCTAGAAGGTAAAGCTCTGATGAAGGCTGTGATGAAGAAATGGTTACCAGCAGCTGACGCCATGTTAGACATGATAGTAGACCATCTTCCATCACCAGACGTGGCACAGCGTTACAGGACTGACACATTGTATGAGGGACCTTTAGACGACCCCGCAGCCATGGGTAGGTTTTTAGAAAATAATAATAATATTGATTGATTGTCAGTAAAGAAATGATTGAACGATCAATTAATTAATTTAGAGAGACATTAAATGATGACCTCAAACATGTTTGAAAAGCATTTTTGTTGATCTATCAACATAAACGCTGTAACTGCAGTTTATTTAACCTATTCCCGTACATTAACACTTTTTGAAGCTCCCAAGAAAAACGGCTTCGAAAACACCGTGAATATAAAAAAAACGGATCGTTACAAACAACTTCTTCGTTATCCACAATGTTTTTATCCACAGAAGATAAAAAACGACCCAAAATAACAACTTTTGAAAACATCGTGGGAAATGAAGAAATTGCTTCTAACACACAATATCTATATTTCCCACGGTGTTTTCTTCCGTTAATACATCAATAAGATTATCCATGTAAAAGTATCATCATCAACTTCCTTCGGTTTCGACCAGTCTAAGCTTATACGTCATTATGGGTTAAAACAGCCACACTTACATAGAAAGATTTCAGTACTTTAAGTGACATTTAAGCAAGGGTTCTTTATGACAAAAATAATAGCTGAGCACGGTTAAGATCGAAAGTCGAAGTGAAATAGATATGAGCATGTTCAGATTGCTCAGTGCCTGCACTTCGAGCGTATGCGAAATGGTGGGAAATGTCTATGAAGGGCTCATGTGTTTCTTTGGCGCGTGAGCAAAATGTCGTAACTACAGCTTTGATAAAGCTGTAGTTACGACATTTTGCTCGCGCATCGACGATTTGTTCGTTCACTGAGATATAACCATGGCTATATTATACTTTTTTATTCAGGTATGAAGACCTGCGATCCCGACGGCCCCTTGATGGTGTACATCTCTAAAATGATACCATCCTCAGACAAAGGTCGGTTTTTCGCTGTAGGGCGAATATTTTCGGGTAAAGTTTCAGCTGGAATGAAGGTACGGATTATGGGACCTGACTATAACCCAGACAGCCGAACAGACACGGATCTTTATGTGAAGAATATTCAGAGGTACGGATAAAACTAAATATTGGCACTTTTGAAATATAGGTTGTCGGCATCATTTTAGGCCAAAGAGTATTGTCTTTAACAAATATTGGTTTAATCTAATGACATCTGACTACTGGTACAATGCTTTATAAATATTTCAAATAAAATCGCGACCATGCTTCACTTAATGCCCGAAATTTCGATATCATTTATGATCTATTTGAAAGTTCGAGGATTAGAGCATTGCAATTGTTTACATGTATATTTTTCTTACGTTTGGCTGGTTTCAGTAAGAGGTTATCAAAGTTCCAAGCACTGTATTACAAATACAATTGACATCATGTATCAAAAACATGTATACAATAACGGTTTTCCGATTCGGACTATTATACCAAAGAATTATTTAGGAAATGCAAAGAAAGATCAAAGTGAGTGAATTGGTTGTCAGAAAGGGAAGAGATGGGGGAAATTGTAAGGGAAAGAGTTACACTCACTTATTAATAGTAGTTTGGAGAAAAGCGAAGGGTTTTAACTTTACTAATCGATCAGAACCCCGGTACCACAAACCATTTAATTGGTATTTACGATACTCTGGCTATCTTCATTACGATTTTCATATATCATTTGCCATTCATCCACCGGTTCAACAACATACACAAGTATATAGAAATATTTTACACTTTCCTTTTATCTTCGACACAATATCACAAACAAATAGTTGTTTTTATCACTTCGAAATTTACCTTAACCTGTTCCCACAGCGCAAAATTTAGACTGGTCCATATTCTAGGATGATGCAGACGACAATCTACAGTTTATGGAATTTTAGATTTTTCTGGCAAGAAAACATTGTGGATAATGAAGAAATTGCTTGTGACAAGCAATTTCTTCATTTTCCACAATGTTTTCCAAAGTTTTTTCTTGTGTTTGAATGGGTTGGCTAGGAATTCTTTAATCGTTTTTATCGCGCTAAATGGCGATGCGCCGTAAAAGCCCATTCCTTGAATTACAGAGCCGTTATAATGATGGGCGGAAGTGTATTACCTGTGGATGACGTACCGTGTGGTAACATTGTGGCCCTGGTCGGTATAGACAAATATCTACTAAAGACGGGAACCATCACAACCTACGATAGGGCACATAACCTACGTGTCCTCAAGTTCTCTGTCAGTCCAGTCGTCAGGGTCGCTGTGGATGTACAGAACCCCGCCCACCTACCTAAACTGGTGGAAGGAATGAAGAAACTCGCCAAGTCTGATCCTATGATACAGGTAAATGTAGTGGAAAACATGCATATTAAACCACATTTTCTTTTATGACCATTACCTGTACAATCCCTGGATTTTACGTCTAAGTCATTTCATACTTGTGAAAATATTCTTTTCCCATATTATTTTCAACCTTTGAAAATTTGTTACTTTTCAAATTTCATTTTTAAATTTCATTTACTTTCTATGATCGCCTGTAACTTCTTTCGAATAAGACAAGCCTAATATTTCGAAGAAAAAAAACGTGGAAAGAGTCAAACATGTATTCCATGGACATTGACAAGTAAAATCTGTATTTGGTTTGAGCTATGCATGACGTTTTCAGCAATTTCACATTCGCGTAAAGGGCAGTCATTGACCAGTTTAAAACAGCGACTTCAGAATATTAACCTATTACCAGACGATAAAATATTGGACTGGTCCAAACTGAAAGAAGTTGCATACGACATTTCAAATTGCGCTACGATTAGTTAATATGGTAACAAATAGGGAAGAAAACAATTTCTCCTTTCCCCACAAAGTTTTCTATGGTTGTATAATTTCATGGCGTTAGAAAGCGTCATTGTGTGGTAATGAGTTAACTAATCGTATGGGAAGCTTTGCGTTTACCGCTATCTACAGCGTGTTTAGTGAAGACTCATCAGATAGCACAGATGCACGAGCTGATCTTAGTCTTTGCTTAGCGCGAATGTGTAATTGCATGGTAATATGATAAAAAAAATACTATCTATAGCGGGGTTTTGAGATTTTAAAGAAACATTTTTATAGTGAGTCGATATATCTATTCAACAAGAAAATTAATTTTATAAATAATTGTCATCTATTCCTACCTTTACAGCAAAAATTTGAAAGCACACTCGATATGGTTTAGAGTATTGATGTCTATTATTTTTGTCTACAGTGCACCATCGACAATGGTCAACACATCATTGCGGGGGCAGGAGAACTTCAACTTGAAATCTGTATGAATGATCTTGAAATGTACTGTGGGGTTCCGATCAAGGTAAGGGATGCATAGTGTGAAAATCACACATCAATATTTTTTTTTACTTTTTAGAAATATCGTTGGATTTGTGTTACCCTCTGCAAAATATGGTTTATATTCAACCCATTCTCACACGACCCCGCTTTTTGACGCCCACCAAGAAAAAAGAGTTCGGAAAACATTGTGGAAAACGAAGAATTTTCTTGTGACTAGTAATTTCTTCGTTCTCTACCCAAAAGGGTAAAAAAAATATATTAGATTTCTTTAGCTTTAAATTATCGTCTGCATCTTATATTCATTTAGGCCACTCTAAAATTGTGTCGTCTGCTAATGGGTTAACTTAAGAAGGCTTAAAACCAATTACCAAATGAAAATTAAGATCGGTCCAAATTATCAGATGTCTAAAACGATTTTCAAAGTATATTGAACTTACTAATTAATGGCTTACTTGGTCAGAAACATAGTGATAAGGGGAAGAAATTTGCTTGTTATCTTTATTTCTTCGGCACGTCACAATACATATTTGTGTGTAAATGGATTATATCTATAATTGCTCATGCAGATGGAACAGCTCATGTTTTTCTATATAACAAGTAGACGTAAATTGATTTAGTTTAGATTTTATTTATCGTGTTTTTTTTTTTTTTGAGTGTGGTTGTTGTTGTTTTCATTAAATTCTATAATCGTATTTACATTTGCTCAAAATGAATTTCACTGTGAGTTAATTTTATTATTAATGTAATATGTTATTTCATTTCCTTACAGAAATCCGACCCGATAGTGAGTTACCAAGAAACAGTTTCAGACAAATCCAGCCATGTTTGCCTAGCCAAGTCTAACAACAAACACTGCAGACTCTACATGACGGCTGAACCATTGCCTCCAGAACTAGTCGAAGATATTGAAAAGGTAGGATCTATGACTGCATCAATGAATGTAGGCTGATTAGTTAATTTTCTTTATTTAGCTTCGCTATAGTAGCATTTTCCCATACGAGCGACCCCCATAACTAAGGTAAGTTATTATAAGGCATAGTGCAGGGATATAGAACGAAACGACAAAGAGCTCTCTCTCTCTGGTTCTTTAGCTGGCGGTTGAATGCAAAGTCTCATCCAAATGACAATTGGGGTCAGCCTAGGACTCTAACTCGCGATCTTGAGGTTTGAAATGGAGTACTCTACCAACTGATATAAAGGGGCTGACTAATGAGAGTTTAATCGATTTTATAAAGATGACTGATTGGATTTCCACTCATTTGTGGTTTTTTGTTTTGTTTTGTTTTGTTTTTTGTTGTTGATGTTGTTGTTTTTTAAAAAGGGTTCGATAGTTCAGTAAGTTTCCTGAGCCCTTGGTATGATGGCTATAGAATGATTCAATTAACGCCATTTTAAATTTTTGTGGTCTTAAAAATTTTAAATCTTATAAAACCCTTGTGAATTTTTCTACAGCACGTTTTCAAAGATCAGATTTCAACTGATACTTAATATACATTTCCTTTCATTAAAATAGGGTGTTGTTCGAAGTACCCAGGACGTGAAAGAGAGATCGCGGTACCTCGTAGACAATTACGGGTTCGACCCTACCGAGGCCCGAAAGATCTGGTGTTTTGGTCCCAGCCAATCCGGTCCTAACATGTTGGTAGACACGACCAAGTCTGTCCAGTATCTCCAAGATATCAAGGATACAGTGATGGCGGGTTTTCAGTGGGCAACACAGGAGGTGGGTACTCTTGGTCTAAGATTGTGTTACTTTCAAAACCATGTAACTGCTATTTGAACACTTTTAAGTTATATTCTGAGATTTTTTCGAACTGTTGTCGATTCAACCCATTAACACACATTGAGGGTTTCTTACGCCCTGGAGAAATACAATCATAGAATACATTTTGAGAAAAGGAGAAATTGCTTATAACAAGCAATTTCTCCTGTTCGCATGTTTCCTACCTAATTTGCAACATATGTTCTGATTTTAGGGCAATTTGAATTGTCTTCTGCAACTTTTTTCAATTGTAACCTGTCTGAAAAGACTAGATTTTCTCTGTCTGTAAGATAAAAATGTTGCATTTTTTTCGCCTGAATGTTTTTACAATTATCCCTTTATTAATTTTAAAAAACTTAAATCTGACATTTTGCAATTGATACAGTGTGATTCAGTGAGATTCAGTGCGAGTTCTCATTTTGTTTTCAATGGGCTTAACTTCTAGAGCAGTTTTCATTTAACATGGTTCTTCGTCTCAACTGTCTATACTTTAACCAATTCCCACACAGTGACTCTTTTTGACGCCCAACAAGAAAAACAGTTTGTAAAATGAAGAAATTGCTTGCAACATGCAATTTCTTCATTTCCACAATGTCAAATTGACCAGAATGGTGGAAAAAATTCTAAAATTCCATAAACTTTAAATTGTCGTCAGCAACTTCTTTCAATTTGGACCAGTCTAAAATTTTCTTGTGTGTTAATGGGTTTAACATGCAAAAACTTCGTTACTCAATTAAATTTCGCTGATATGGTTCCATTGTTCGTTGATCCTTTGCAGGGTGTGTTATGTGAGGATGCTTTAAGGGGAGTTCGATTCAACTTGGTAGATGCCCAGATACACAGTGATCCGGCGCATCGTGGTGGAGCCCAGATCATACCCACGACCCGTCGGGCCATGTTCGCCGCCATGCTGACCGCAAAGCCCCGGGTAATGGAGCCTGTGTACAGGGTAGAAGTTCAGTGTACGGACCAATGTCTCGGACAGGTGTTTAACGTGATCTCAAAGAAACGAGGCGAGATCCTTGAGAGATCCCAACAGCCTGGAACCCCAATCTACAACGTGAAGGCCTATCTACCGGTGAACGAATCATTCGGCTTTAACAGTGAACTGCGAGGGGAAACCAGCGGACAGGCCTTCCCACAATGCGTGTTTGATCACTGGCAACAACTTCCGGGCGATCCACATGACAAATTATCTAGAGCAGGAACAGTGGTGACGGAAATCAGAAAGAGGAAGGATTTAAACGTGAACATTCCAGTTCTCGAAAACTTTCTTGACAAAATTTGAACCCTGACGCATTAAATTGAAAACAAAATGGTTGTTTTTAGTCCAAAAAAAGTATAACCGTATGTTCTTACTATTTAACTTTTACATCCTTTCGAAAATAGAGATTTTGATGCGGCGAGATTAGTTTGTACAAAAGGAAAAATGAAATAAAAATGACCCAAATAAATTCTTGTTTACTCAATCTTCGTTTCATATTGACGGATCGCTGGCCCCGCCCAATGACTCCGCTGACCAAACCCACTGACTCCGACGGGAAGTTCCAGTTCGATATTACACGGCTTTATTTTGCAAAAATATGACCCGTGACATGTAACGAAAAAATATTAGATTGGCGACCTAAACGTCGGAACTGCAGTTCGAGTAAGCTGCAGTTACGACGTTTTAGTTGCCAAACATACAAAATGCTTCACAAAATGTTCAATTAGAACTCATTTCAACACTGTCTCTTTTTGATTCCCAAAATGAGTTTTCTTCGGGATAAAAGGAGAAAGTGTTGGGTTACAAATACAGCTGGTTCTCGCTATGCGAATTTACTTATCTCGATTTATCAAGAATTCCGACATGTATTCTTTGCATTCCGGTATTGAAAAAATTAGATCTGTCCAAATTCAAAAGTTTTGCAGACGAGATTTCAAACTTGATTTAATTTGAAAAATAACCATTCAGTAGGGTAGAAAATATTGTGGAAAAGAAGAAATTGCTTTCTTTTCTTATTGTAAAATCACAGGGACTTAAAAACCAGTAATTGAAGAGGAAAGCGTTTACTTGGTCTTTTTAGATTTAACAAAACCGCAAAATGAACACAAGACAATTTCATTTCGGGTTTCTTGATAACACATATCACGTGATCTCTTATATATGAATACACCTCGGGTTACTTCTCATCTCAACTTGCCACGGACAATCAGTTAGTTGTAGCCGAAGACAATGATATAGCACATGTAAAGGTTGATATAAAATTCGTTTAGAGACTTCTAAACATGCTTTAGTTTGCTTAAATTATTGAAAAATAAGTTAATAATCAGCGCAGTAATTTGTTTTTTGTGATTCGCCATCCCTTGTTTGGTAATCACGTGATCTCAAGTGACATGTGGTAGTCACGTGACCATAGATAGGCAATGTTTACAAATATGGCTAAGGTCGCAAATGCATTTTTATAATAATCACGCCACTTTAAAACATTCTAGAGCGATAAAGGGGGGTCGTAGGCATCAAGCAAACGCGATTATTGTAGGATTTACAGCTTTTACTCAATAAGAATCAAATAGATGCAAAACGAAAGTAGAAGATTTTGAAAATTTGAATGTAAACATATCAACCTTCGGATTCTACATATTTGCTAAATAATTACGCTGTATTATGTCGTTCTTTACAAGTTTAAATCAATAATAACACACCAAACCTTTAACAAGTGTCATCTAGCTTTCAGCTTGGTCCTTTTTACTTAAGATTTTTTACGGTTCTAAAGCCGAATAACGAACAAGGAATTTGCGCGACTACAGGGCGCCGAAGATAATTTGATACTATCTTCGTCATATTATAGGAATTCTTATAACGTAACAATAAATTTAACGTCTTTTTTTCTTTTGAATTTTACTCACAACGCTTTAAATATTCTTTTTTCCTAAGTCTAAACCGGTATTTCAAATCGATCACCCTGAAACAAGTTTCCGCACATTTCCACTTATACTCATAAACTTGAAGTGAAAATCTACGTGAGTGTAGTATGATCGTTACAGAATTGGCCGAGTTGAGGGTCAAATAATCATCAAGGTCATTGATTTCTTTCTGTAGAAGCTGTTATTCTCTGTCTTCAAGATTCTAAAAGGAGTTCACGTATTACAGTTGATCAAAAGGTGAAAATTCTAATTTTGCTGTGCGTGACACGAGCTTATAACCCATTCAAACACGATAAAACTTGATTCCAGTCCAAATTCAACGAAGTGGCTGACGACAATTGTAAGTTGATGAAATCTTTAAAATCCTGGTCTTTTTGGACAGAAACATTGTGGATAATGAAGAAATTGCTTTAACAAGCAATTTCTTCATTTTCCACAATGTTTTCCAAAGCTTTCATAATGAGGTTCATTTAAAAGCGTCACTGTCTGGGAATGGGTTAAGACAATGCTAGTTCTTGATTTCTTTATGTGAATTTATGTTTTTGTGCGTTATTCACGCACATATGTACACGAATGGGAATGCTGGTTTAAGTTTAAAGGGGGGAGGCTTACTCGGAAAGTAATAAATGAATTTGAACCGAATTCCACAGTTATGACCCTTTCAGCGCATTCCAACTTCTCAGTTCTTTCAGACCTTTAATTTACATGTTCCCACACAAAGCTATTTGATACACCATGGCTAAAAGCTCACTAATATACAAGCTTTCTTCTTTTATCATGACGTTTCCTCTCCATTTTACATTATTTTCTAGTAGTAGTACACTTTAAAAAGTTCACCTTCAACTCCATGAAACAAAGAACAGTCTGAAATTTGTCGTCAGGTGCCGTGTAAATATACTTAATACAAGACGACAATGTTTTGATCGAGTCCAAATGCAAAAAAACTTGCAGATGACAAGTTTCAGTTTATGATTTTTTAATCATTTATTTTTAATCCTCTTTTTGGGGTGGGTGGGGAGGAAACATTGTGGATAATAAAGAAATTGCTTGTAACAAGCAATTTCTACATTTCCTTCGGTATTTTCCCGAGTTTTCCCTTGATGGGCGAAAAATGCGAGATGATATGGAAATGGGTTAACTAAACTGAAAATATAGTATATTATGTATACGAAGCGAGAATGGATTTAACATCCTCTTTCTCGGACTTTAAGTAAAACTTTCCCCGTCCTTGGTGTCAAAACATTTCTTCTATACTGCCATACGGCCTTCCATACAGAATTGACGGGTCGCGGGTATCAAAAATTCGAGTGAAATCATACAATTAGACCGAAAGTGAACTTTGAGCTCCGACGTTAGTCGACATTTTTGTGAAGCATTTTTCGTAGGTTTGATAACTTGAACGTAGTAACTATAGTTTGATCAATCTGTAAATACGGCTTTAAGTTCGTCAACAAACCAATTCACTTTTCTGTTAAATGACCGGCCATAGATTTTACATTTTTGCCGTTCGTTTAAATCGAGGTGGAACTTTCTGTTGGAGCTCGGTAGGCGTGGCCAGCAGAGTTAGTGGGCGGGACCAGCAATCCTTTAATTTAAAAAAAACAGGATTCAGACAAATCAAAATAGGTACAATACTAGCTAGAAATAATTTTGAGTAAAGCGAAATAGTTGTTATAAGTTATCATTTCCCTTTTTAAATAAAATGGTTTGTCCTTTTCCAACGATTCTTTTCAAATATTCTACATAAGCGTGAAAAAATGCAGGGATTGTATGAAAATTGGATGAAGTACGTTATTTCAAAGCAGACACTATATTTAAGGAGAGAAGTTCGCTTTTGAAATGGCAAGAATGATGAAAAAGACTTCTTGTGAATATATTATTTCTCTTCATAAACTATCAAAGCTTTATGAAAAAATACATTTATTTAAGAGACATTTTCTACTAAAAGAAAGTAATAAACATGTATAATATAATAATTTATTATAGATAGATTTTAAAGACACACTAATAAAAATTTCAGAATATTTTAACACGACATTATGGCCAGCCACGAAAACAAAATACATGTTAATATATCGATGATTTACACACACACACACACACATACATACACACAAAATTACACACACGCACAAGTATACACAAATTACACACATGCGCACAAGTACACTCAAAATTACACACACACGCACAAGTACACACAAAATTACACACACGCGCACAACGGCACAGCAATAAAACAAACATATACATAAATTTTGATTTTTTTCAAACTTTTCTTTAAGAAAATGAGCATGCAACAAAAACGTATCATGGTTGGTTTGCGACATAATCGTCGTATTTACGGTTTTAATTAGCTGTAGATACGAGGTCAAGTCACAAACAAAGATACTTCAAATAAATGTTGATCATAGTTGAAGTTCAAAGTTAACCTCCGGTATGAATTTATTATTTGATTGGTCTGTCGATCTTTTATTGATATTCACGATCCATAATTGACTAAGTGCTGACCCTGTCCATTGACTCCTTTGGTCCCGCCAATGGACTCCAACAGGAAGTTCCGCTTCGAATCTTAACGGCGTTATTTTTCAAAACGTAATGCCAGTAGAATGTTAAAAATAAGTAGAACTGGATGGTTGGCGACCTCAACGTCGTACTACAGCTTATATATACTGTAGTTACGTCGTTTAAGTCGCCAAACTAACAAAATTGATTCGATAAAATGGTGGCCAATGTAGGGGTTCAAACTGAACTTTAAGTCATAATGCATAATTTGATTGGCCGTTTACACCATTGATTGACAGCAGCGATTAGTCAATTACATTCTCTCTAAATATCGTAAGGCTAATATTCTTCATCTTCTCCATCATCATAATCTGCGCAATCAGCCCCAACCTCTTCGTAATCTTTTTCAAGCATTGCCATGTGTTCTCGAGCTTCGTTAAATTCTCCTTCGTCCATCCCTTCTTTCACGTACCAATGGACGAAGGCTCTCTTAGCATACATCAGGTCAAATTTATGGTCAAGACGAGCCCATGCTTTACGGATGGCTGTGTTATTGCTTAATAAACAAGCAGCTCGTGATACCTTGGCTAGATCACTGCCTGGAACGGTGGTCGGGGGCTTACAGTTAATTCCAACCTTAAAACCAGTTGGACACCAGTCTACAAACTGAATGTTTCTCTTGGTCTTGATTTCGGAAATAGCAGAGTTGACATCTCTTGGAACCACGTCGCCTCGGTACATTAAACAACATGACATATATCTACCGTGAAGAGGGTTACATTTCACCATCTGATTTGAAAGGTCGAAACATGCATTCGTCAGTTCAGAGACAGACAGTTGTTCGTGGTACGCCTTCTCCGCGGACACAATAGGTGCGTACGTAACCAATGGGAAATGAAGTCTTGGGTAGGGGACCAGATTAGTCTGGAACTCTGTCAGGTCAACATTCAGCTCACCTTCGTATCTTAAAGAGGCGGTTATAGACGAGACGACCTGTCCAATCAATCGATTTAAATTCTTGTAAGTAGGTCGTCCAATGTCAAGGTTACGTCTACAAATGTCGTACATAGCTTCGTTATCCACCAAAAACGAACAATCGGAGTGTTCTATGCCAAAGTGAGTATTGAGAACGGAGTTGTAGGGCTCTACCATAGCCGTAGATACCTGCGGAGCGGGATAGACCGCAAATTCAATCTTCGACTTCTTTCCGTAATCTACACTGAGCCGCTGCATTAGACGGGAGGTAAAACCTGACCCAGTTCCTCCTCCAAAGGAATGGAAGATAAGAAAGCCCTGAAGACTTGTACAATGATCTGCTAGTTTACGAATTTTGTCCACTGTTTGATCAATCAAGCATCTTCCGACAGTGTAGAAGCCTCGTGCAAAACAATTGGCTGCGTCTTCCTTACCAGAAATAAGCTGTTCGGGATGATACAGCTCGCGGTATTTTCCCGTTCGGATCTCATCTGGAAAAAAAGGTTAATTTTATTTGTGTCGCTTACACTTATCAGGAGCAGCTGCTTATATCGAAATGAATTTCTGACCCCCTTTTAACTCAAATCAAATGATTTTTTAAATGATGCAAATTAAAAGAAGTTGCAGGTAATAACTTATAGATGATGAAATTTCATTCATTTATTTCTCGTCGTTTATCTATTTTATTTTTTTTAAATAAAAATCACTGTGAATAATAAAGGAATTGCTTGTAAGAAGTATTTTTATTTTCCACATTGTTTTCCAAACCTTTTGAAATGTAAACAAGGTGCCAAATCGTCACAAGATACGCACGTTACACTGCTAGATGTCGACTAGGGTTGGGGATTTAAATAAAAAAAGTGAAAAAAGGCAATAACTCAAAAGGTAGAGCTATGGTTCTTTTGTATGTTATGTGATCATGAATTTTCAGGATCATAGCTATTATACTTTCAGAAATATGCTATGAAAAAAATCAAGTCTTGTGACGTGCGTACAATCTTTAACCTATTCCCACACAGTGACGCTTTTTGTCGCCCCAAAATTTAAAACTTCTGTAAACATTATGGAAAATGAAGAAATTGCTTGTTCCAAGCAATGCCTTAATTGTCAACAACATTTTGTACCCTGAAAGAGATTTTTGAAATGCCATCAACAAAAAACTATCGTCTGATTTTGTGGTAAAAATATTGTGGATAGTGAAGAAATTGCTTGTTACTATCAATTTCTTCACTTTCTACGATATTTTCCAAAACCATTTTCATGGAAGCGTTTAAAAGTGGAATGGTGTGGGAATGGATTTAAATAAAACGCTAACGGATCCGATCTTTATCTGAAATATTTGTAAATCAAGAGATGGTCCCTTTTCGCGCGTCGCGTCAACAAAGTAGAAAGATACTTACCGATGACAGTTGGTTCCAGGTCAATGTGAACAGTTCGTGGTATATACTTCCCATCCTCTGTCTCACCAAAGAAAGTGCTGAACGAGTCATCTCCCCCTTTAACATCTGTGTCACTGGCCATCTGTCCGTCTGGCTGGATCCCATGTTCGAGACAGTAGAGCTCCCAGCACGAATTGCCGATCTGGACTCCGGCTTGTCCGATGTAGAGAGACAAGAAATAAAACACTCGAACGGTTCTACGTTCTCCAGATCCTAGACGATGCTTATTTGTCGCATACTAATGTGACCAGCAACTATTTGCCGAGGAACTAAAACGTATGGAATTCGTCAGTACCTTTAATACAGCTTTAAAAAATATACAAGTGCATGTACTCTAGAACGAACCCTTAAACGTTCATGGTTTAATATAGTCATTGTCATTTATCAGGAAAAAAAAATAATAACCCTTGAAAGTCATTTAATCTGTCTTGAAGACACTCTTATAATAATTTAATTCTTAGTTTCTTCTATCAAAATCGAGTGTTCTGATTGGTCGAAAAATAGTCATAACCCCATTTTTGAGCACGCAGCTGTTTTGTATACTTGCGCAAAAAGTAGTTCCATAAAAAAATGTATCAAAATTTGTAAAATATTTTTTTAGCTTAAAGACATTAAATTATGTGAGATGAAGAGAACATCTATTGTTATCATGAAGGTATGAAACGAAAAAACTAATCATACTTAAATATGAATCCGCTTCGCGTATTGATACAGTGTCACTAGTTGTTTCGTTTCATACATCCATGAGAACAGTATATATTCTCTTCATTTCTTAAATATTCCAGAAAAAAATGTTTTGAAAATGATGTCGTGTCTATTGAAGACGATCAAAACACGAACATTTCTTTACAAAAGTCACAAAAGAACTCATCCTAAACCTATTACTAGACAACAATATTTTGGACTGGTCCAAATTGAAAGGAGTTGCAGACTACATCGTAATGCTTGTGAAATTTTAGACATTTTGGACTTTCTAGATAGAAAAAGTATAAAATGAAGGAAATGCTTGTTACAAATAATTTCTTCATGTTACACAATGTTTTCCCCATTTTTTTTTTTTTTTTCTTGAGAGGCATCAAAAAGCGTCACTGTGTGGGAATCGGTTAAATGGAAACAAAATTTACCCGTAAATATATTGTTTTGCTGTAATGATTTCTTCAAGTTTTTATTCAAATGAATTCACAATCAAAATTCGATAAATAGCTTTTTCTGGTATCAAATCTAATATCTGTTATTTTCGAGTGAAAGTAAAGAGGCCGTTAAGGATTTCGTTCCAATGTTGTTTCGACGTTTTGGCCGCCCACTGACGAAATGGCTTTACATTTTCCGTCAAAAAAGGCAAACACAGGTTAAATGAATAATTTGAATTGTCAATCATGCATGCGTGTCTGTCTATGTGAAAAGGTGAAACTGACACGCCTTTTGTTTTTTTGTTTTTGAAATTTTAGACTGGTCCAAATTGAAAGAGGTTGCAGACGACAAATAAAATTGGATCCAATTCGAAATAAAACCATCCTATGTGGTAGAAAACATTGTGGGAAAAGGAGAAATTGCTTATCATAAGCAATTTCTCCTTTTTCCACAGTGTTTTCTCAAGAATAAAATCATAGTGACGTAAAATCCAGGGTTTGTCCAGGAAATGGTTAATGAATTAATCCGCAGATAGATACTAGCTCAAAACCTATCATCCATATACACGTATATAAGTGATTCACCAATATCAATACCAGAAAAGGAAATGATTGGCTTTACAAAAAGATAGTGTCAGATAGAACTTAGTTAATCAAAGTAAACTATAGTTAGAATTACCGAAATTCTAGATTGCACTTTTTTATGGCTAGAAGTAGACTAGTAAATCATCTGGTTCTATACAAATTATTCAAACCGAGGCAATATATCGACATATACATGATTCCCTCATTTACAAAGTAAAACAAGGCAATATAATGTTACAAAATTGGCCCCGCCACCTTTTTTGTAAGAAAATAAATACATGTATATACGTACCATTGTCAGTGTTTATTTCTATATTTATTTCGTAATGCGTTTTCGTCTCAATCTACTGAAAGAAAGGTATAATGTAAATAATTATTTTTGCCAATAGTCAATCAACAGATATACGAAGAGTTTTTATAGAATCCATAATACCGATAAAAATGTTATTAGTAATATGTTTATAAGAAATCAACATTAAAGCCTGCAACTAATTTTTAAGAATCTTTCACCCTACTTTGTTATATCAATTGATAATAAGATAAGTATTTTGTAGAAAAAAAGAAAAGAGGTGGTGTTTGAAACGGTGTTAGTGATCTTAGCAACGAAATGAATATTTTAAATATCTGGTCAGAAAAGCCATGTCTATTGGTTAACATAATTTTCTATCGAATAGGCAGATCTCTATCCACACCCACTGAAATCCAACAGGAAGTTTGACTTTGACATTATACATTGTTTGCAAAATATATTATCAGTTTCATGTTACAAAAGAAACTACATAAATGAGCTGTAGTAACAAGGTTTAACAAATTCCCACATGAAATATTTTAAGACTGGTCCAAATTAAAAAAAAAAGTTGCAGACGACAATATGTAAAGTTGAAGAAATTCTAAAAATCTTTGTCAATAGGGGTAGAAAACATTATGGATAATGCAGAAATTGCTTGTACAGTACCACAATGTTTTCCAAAGCTTTTCCTGTAGGCGCATAAAGTAGGGTGATTGTGTTGTAATGGGTTAAGTAACCAAGCCAACAAAAATGTCTGAGTTCAAAGTTCACTTTCGGTCCAAATTAATAATTTGACTTGTTAATGAACTCTTTAAATGACAGCGGCGATCCGTCAATATGTGATTACATTTTAATCGAAATATTTATTTTCGAGAATATGGATGTATTTAAATCATAACAAAATGATAGAGATCTAGCGTGCGAATTAGAAGACAGTTTTTACTCGATTTCAGTCTTCGTAATTTTTGTTTTTCTTTTCCATTTTTAGATCTGAGATAAAACTACCTTTTTTACAAGAACATTGAAAAAAAATTTTTGAGAAAGTACTTTTACCTTAATTCTTTATGGCCGGATAGCAAAACCACCTTCCAGGAACACCACGTCGTGAATCGCTAATTGACTTTAGGCGAATCGTTGTCGGCGATTTTCTTCGCCTTTTACACAAGTTTTATTAGTTTCTAACCAATGAAATTTGACTTTGAAGGTTTTAAAATGACTAACGTAAAGTTATTCAAGAAATGTCAATAATCTAGGTATTACGTAACGTTGCCCTGACTAAGGTAAGTCCTTAATACACAATCTTATAAACTTCAATAGGAGTGTATAACACCCGTTAATATATTGTTGTCTGTTACATTTTTCACCAACTTTTTATTTTCAACATACTATACATGTGCAAGTTTTTTTTTTTTTTTTTTTTTTTAAATCTTGTACGTGTCTCTTGAAAAGCATCAAAAACAGGATTGTTTGGGAATTAGTTTAAACTGAACAAATATTAATTTCCTAAATTGAATAACAACTGCTGTGATAAATAAGGACCTGGCAAGATTAATCATAATTACCAGACGCCAATATTTTAGACCAGTCGAAATTCAAAGAAGTTGCAGACATTTTGTTGTTGTTGTTGTTGATGAAAATTAAAAAGTCTCTATCTTTTGGGATAGAAAACATTGTGGAACCAAGTTCTTCATTTCCCACATTTTTCCAAAGATTTTTTTTCTTCGGTAAGTCTAAAAGCGCTATCTCAACCGAGTCAGCTATAGTAGCCGAGCCTTAGCGATCTTAATAACAATAATTTTCTGATTTAGACTAGTTTAGGATCAGATTTTGCCTCAAGTAAAATAGTCATTTTTCCCGCACTAGTAGAGTACTTTGTGAGCCTGGACATATTCTTGCAATCGCAGTACCAGAGGTTTGATATTAAAAGATAGTTGTGTGAGAAAATACGAATATTGGTGTACACTACGATGTTTTTATCTCGCCCGTAATACGTAAGTATTAGCCTTTCGCACTATTATAAATTGTTATGTAATTTGAAAACAATAACTGTAAGTAGCGGATGACAGAAGTTTATAGAAAATGTACTTAGGATTATGGGACGGTGCTTAAACCTTGTCATAATGAATAAAACCTTTCTTCATAATTACGTTAAACTCAAAGGGCTGAAAGCACTGGGAGGCCCTGATATTGTGGGTCATTTATTTTGTAACCATATCTATATACATATAAAACTCCGAATTAAAACATCAAAAAGGTGGTATAGACTTTAATCAGACTACGCATATGTGCAGCCTGATCTTAGTGTATACCTCTTTCTATAGCAGAAATATTCAGGGTTCATTATACAACATTCCTATATCTGGCATTTGGGGTGAATGAGAAATGTTGTCAAATACTATCTTCTCAAAACTTTCATAGCCATACAATTGACGGATCGCTGGCTTCGCCTACTGACTCCGCTGGCCTCGCCTACTGACTTCGCTGGCCTCACATACAGACTCCGCTGGTCTCATCTACTGACTCCGCTGGCCTCGCCTACTGACTTCGCTGGCCTCACATACAGACTTCGCTGGCCTCACCTACTGACTCCGCTGGACTCGCCTACTGACTCCGCTGGCCTCGCCTACTGACTCCGCTGGCCTCACATACAGACTCCGCTGGCCTCGCCTACTGACTCCGCTGGCCTCACCTACTGACTACGCTGGCCTCATCTACAGACTCTAACAGGAAGTTTCACTTCGATATTAAACTGGGTCTTCGCAAGATCGGCTCGGTGATATTTAACAAAAAAGTGAAATGGTTGGTTGGCGACCTAAACGTTGTAATTAAAGATTGAATAAGCTGCAGTTACGACTCTTAAATCGCCAAACGATCCGTCAAATTAATACACACGTTTATGGTAGTAGACTAAAAGAACAGTAACAACAAGAGCCGTGTCGGACATGGCCATCCCCCGCCGTTAAAGCTTGATAGTAAACTGAAGCCAGTTAGATTTAGGCTTCTTGTGCACTGCATTTCTTCTCAATGAGTTTGATGATAGCTATTATACTTTCAGAGATATGCTCCGGACAAAATCTTACAATTTGAAACAACAAAGGGCAATAAATACAAAATTATGCAAGCAAGAGTTGTGGTTCTTGTGCACTGCACTTCTCCTCAATGAGATGTATCCAGCTATGAAGTTTCAAGATGATAGCAATCATACTTTCAGAGATATGCACCGGACAAAATGTAAGTGTTTAAAAGAACAAAGGGCAATAAATCCAAAATTATGCAAGCAAGGGTTATGGTTTTTGTGCACTGCACTTCTCCTCAATGAGATGTATCCACCTATGACGTTTCAAGTTGATAGCAAATATACTTTCAGAGATATGCTCCGGACAAGTTTAGTGACGGAATGACGGAATGACGGAGGAGACCATTACTATACCCCCTTCGCCGAAACGGCGGGGGATAAAAATGTGCCAGGTTATGAGGAATGCCCCTTTACAATACTGTAATTATTTCAATATTATGTTATATTCATTATTATTTCTTTGAAGGAATCCTATAAAGGGTCATCAAAGGATCATTCCTGTGAATTACAATTGGAATCCATCAGCTTGTTTCTGAGAAGAGGTTCTTGATTCCATACATGGAATCTAGCCCCGCCCATTAAAGCCATATTTTTTTATCTGATCTGATCAAACAGGAATATGATGAAGAGCTAACCCGGGATAATTCCTATAAAATTTCATTAAGATCAATCGACTGGTCTGAGAAGAAGATTTTTCTACGTTTTCTCTATTTACCATATACGGAAATAAGCCCCGTCCATGTTTTTAGTTTGAAAGAAGGTCACCAAATGATCATTCTTATGAAATTTGGTTAAAATCCATCTACTGGTTTCTAAAAAGAAAACCTTCAAAGTATCACTGTACACGGATATTAACGCCGCCAATAATAGTTGTTTTATCCGACCAGTATCTTTAACCCTTTCCTGTTTTAATTTTTTAGACCTGTCCAAATTCAAAGGTTTTGCAGACAAAATTTTATGGTGGGCTTAATTTGAAAAATAATCATTTAGTAGTGTAGAGAATATTGAGGAAAAAGAAGAAATTGCTTGTTACAAGCAATTTCTTCTTTTCCCACAATGTTTTCCCAAGTATAAAATCACAAGAACGTAAAAACCAGTGATTGTACAGGAAAGGGTAAGGAATCTGAAAAAGGGTCACCCAATGATACTACAATGAATTTCGTTGAAACCTGTGAAGTTCTTTCTAAGAAGAAGATTTTTTTAAATAAAAGTTTACGGACGGGCGGACACGCGCCATGACAATAGCCCACTGACTTTCAGATAGTGGAGCTAGGAACGGCAGTTCGTACAATTTTATCAATCTTACAAGATGTCTAAGGTCGATTGATTAAATGGGATTAATGCAACTTTCAACATTATTTCAGCCATATAGGACCACTTGCTGCACATGAAAATGAGTTCTTGGGTTTTCTCCCTCAAGTATTACCACAAGAGCGTACCTTTACATAGAACTTCTCATTCTCTTCTCTGGCGGAAGGCCAAATATCTGAAAGAGTATTGACCGTGATGGGGTCCAACCCGTGATCTCGTGACTTTCAACGATCAGTTTCAAGCAGTCTAATATAATAAAAGGTTACCCAAGGGAAATTCTGTAAAATATGATTTAAAGAAAAGAAGAAGAAAAAAAAAAAAAACAAAAGGCAAACGATTCTTTTTGAGGAATATCATTTCAAAGTGTCAACTATTTGTTTTGGGGTGTGTTTTTTTTGTTTTGTTTTGTTTTGTGTTGCTTTCATGTAAATAGGGTCACCACGTTAAAAGCCAAGTTGATAGAACAATCAACTTCCAACTTCGAGATCACGGGTTTGATCCCCGGGCAGACAAAACATCTTTTGGATGAGACATTAAAACGAAACAATGTGTCGTGCTATATATAGAGCACGTTAAAGAACAAGGCCAAGCTCCCAGTAGTTTCGCCCAATACCTTTGCAACGGAACCAATATCGTGACAATAACCCATTGGCCTTTGGAGCTAAATCGCCAGCGGGTAAGCTCCAGCAAAATAACAAACAGTTTGAAATTATTTTGTGTCCTTTTATCTATTCGTCTGAAAAGGATCACATACATCCCCCTTTATCGTTTCCCGTTTTTCTTGTAGAAACAAGGCCACCATTTAACCCATTCCAACACAACGACGCTTTTGGCACCTCTCAAGCAACACAGTTTGGACAAACACTGTGTAAAATGAAGAAATTGCTTGTAACAAGCAATTTCTTCATTTTACAGATTTTTTCTATCTAGAAAGCTAAAAAATCTAAAACTGTATCATTTTTAAAAATTCGTCTACAATGCATTTCAGTTTGGATCGGTCTGAAATTTTGTAACCAAAAAGTAAAATAGTGGGTAGGCGCCATACACGTCGTAAACTTATCTTGAATAAGCTGTAGTCACGACGTTTAAGTCGCCAAACCCCCAAAATGTTTAACAAAAATGGTAGTCAATGTTGGAGTTCAAAGCTCAATTTTTGGGATGAATTAATGAATTTGAATGGTCGGTTGATTCCTTGATTGACAGCCGCGATTGTAACACGCAGTCATGGCCAGCTTGTCATTTCGATTCTAACTCGATGTAATTGGTTAAATTTTAAATGTCAGTCTATCTTCAGCGTTCACTTCTGGTCTATTTGAGTGACATGATTGGTCGACTGATTCTTTGATTGACAGCCACGCTTTGTAAATCCCCATGCCCAACTTCTTTGACATGGGTTGTTATACTTTCGGATAAGTGCTTTTTGAAACGCCATAAGTAAATACCAAGGCAGATCTTAGAATTATACAAAAGATTTTCAAAGATAACTCATATTTCTTAAAGATTTTAAAATATTTATGTTAGAAAGCAGAAAACATTGCGAAGCACATATTTGGTTCTAGCATATTCTTCATTAAAAATATTTTTCTCCTACTCCATCTATTCACGTCCTTGGAGAAGTTCATTTATCTCTGAGTAAGTAGAAATAATGTATTACTTGTCTTCTGGCAAGTTGAAAAAATCTATAGTTCAACACAAATGTTTCGCGTACATAACTCACTTGAATCTAAAACTATTTACTACGAAAGTTAAGAAGAAAATGGCTTTGAAAAACATTGTGGACAATGAAGAAATTGCTTGTGACAAGCAATTTCTTCATTCACCACACAGTTTAAACTGGCTTCCGCATGAAAAATAAACCTTTGGTCTAAATATAATGGCCCGAGACAAAAACAAGAAGAGCTTGCTCGGCGCACGGCCACGAGGAAGATAACGTTATCATTGCTATTCTGACAATCATACGATTTTATTCTTTGTTAATGTAATTGGCGTCACAGAAAGAGACAGTGTCAAATCAATTACGTGGTGTACAAGGGGAATTACCTTTAATCGGTTCCTTAATTACAACGTCTTTTCAAGTTTCCTCTCTGATAATCTCAAATGCCAACGCTAACATTCATAGACAAATTTTGAGGGTAATGTAAATTAAATATTTTACATAAAATTCCAAAGACGCACTTATCTAAAGCTTTCTATATATCTTTATAGAAAACAGAAAAGTTCTTTGGTCAAGATACCGTAACTGTCAAGTTGGGCCTAAAATAAAGTTCAACAATGTAGAACTGGCCAAATCATTTTGATGGTCATTTTATTAGCACATTTTTTTTATATAAATTCAAATACATTTTATACAGATATCATCAATGTGTTTTGATCTTCCATTTTGGTAAATCTTTTACTGACATGATTGGAAATAGGACCGCTGTTTATAGTTTCGCTTAGATCGTTCCTTAGCTCTTAACTCATTCCTACACAATCACGACCTTTCTCGCTCCTCAAGATAATGTTTGAGAAAGCATTGTGAATAATGAAGAAATTGTTTGTGACAAGCTATTACATCATAATCCACAATGTTTTCTCGCCAAAAGGTAGTGGTTTATCGTCTGCAACTTTTTGAATTTGGACCAGTCTAAAATTGCTTGTTGTTTGGTAATGGGTTAAACCACAGTCTAACAAATACTTAAACTTTTACCAGTTTGAGTCACTTGTGCTTAATATTCTTCTTCTCCTTCTTCCTCGCCGTCGCCTTCAGCAGAATCTACACCAACTTCTTCGTAATCTTTTTCAAGTGCAGCAAGATCTTCTCTTGCCTCAGAGAATTCTCCCTCTTCCATACCCTCACCGACATACCAATGGACAAAAGCTCTCTTGGCGTACATCAGATCAAACTTGTGGTCAAGACGAGCCCAGGCCTCAGCAATGGCTGTGGTGTTACTCAACATACAAACAGCTCTCTGAACCTTGGCTAGATCCCCACCTGGTACCACAGTTGGTGGTTGATAGTTGATACCTACTTTAAACCCAGTAGGACACCAGTCTACAAACTGTATGGTTCTCTTTGTCTTGATGGTAGCAATGGCGGCGTTTACATCTTTAGGTACCACATCACCTCTGTACAACATACAGCAAGCCATGTATTTACCGTGACGTGGATCACATTTAACAAGCTGGTTGGCTGGTTCGAAACACGCATTTGTGACTTCAGCAACAGTAAGTTGTTCGTGGTAAGCCTTCTCCGCGGATATGACTGGTGCGTATGTTGCTAGAGGGAAGTGGATTCTGGGATAGGGTACTAAGTTAGTCTGGAACTCTGTCAAGTCGACATTCAGTGCTCCATCAAATCTCAAAGAAGCAGTAATAGATGAGACTATTTGACCAATCAGTCTATTCAGATTTGTGTAAGTCGGTCGTTCAATGTCAAGGTTACGTCTACAGATGTCATAAATAGCCTCGTTATCTACCATAAAGGCGCAGTCAGAGTGTTCTAAAGTTGTATGGGTTGTAAGGATAGAGTTATAGGGCTCGACTACAGCGGTGGCTACTTGTGGTGCTGGATACACGGAAAACTCGAGCTTCGACTTCTTACCATAATCCACACTCAGTCGTTCCATAAGAAGGGAGGTAAAGCCGGATCCAGTTCCACCACCGAATGAGTGGAAGATTAGAAATCCTTGAAGGCCTGTACACTGATCAGCCAGCTTACGGATTCTATCAAGTACCAGATCGACTATTTCTTTACCGATAGTATAGTGACCTCTAGCGTAATTATTGGCCGCATCTTCCTTGCCAGTGATCAGCTGTTCGGGATGGAATAGTTGTCGGTAGGTCCCAGTTCGAACCTCGTCTGAAATTATACAGTTGAACAATATACCATCAGAATCTCTCAATTTCGAAATGGTCCTATTTCCAGACGGTGTACGAGTTTTACTGATTTTACCAGTTGATTTATTAGGTTCGTTAGGCGAAAAGGAACTTTCTCGGTGCAGTGAAAGAACCGACCGAAATTAGACTGCGGACTGTGCGGGCCGACCAGGGTCGAAATTATTCTAAAATTGTAAGTTTTTCTGAGTAAAGAACAACCATTATACTTCAGTACCTATTTTTTATATTTACCATCTCTTATTAGCATGTGCTTGATTCAACCATATTTTCTTGTTGTGTGAGTGGTTGTTGTTGTTGTTGTTTTTGTCGTTTTTAGCTAGCAAAGCGTCAGCTTTGATAGCTTTATTTAACAGACACAACTTTGAGGTCTTCTCAAAGTTCAATTAGTGCAAACTGCCACTGGAGGCTTAACCGCTAAATCCTTTGAATGCCTATGCAATAGAAAGTAGTTCTGGTTTATTTCAGGAATATTACAAACTCTATTTAATTAGTAGTGAACTCTTTCAAAAGCATGGTTGGTAACCCATTACCACCTCATTCTGCTTTTCAAGCATCTCAAGAAAAAAACTTTGGAAACATTGTGGGCATTGAAGAAATTGCTTGTCACAAGCTATGTCTTCAATGTTTTTTACTAAATTCCATCAACTTGAAATTGTCGTCTGCAAATTCTTTCAATTTGAAGCAGTCTAAGATTTTGTCATGTTGTTATGGATTTACTCCTGGGTTACTTTAACTTCGTTTATTTATCGTCTCCTTTGACAAAAGGATTATTTAACAAAACCATGCTTTGCTTGCTTACAGTACTTTCAGTACTTTGATTTTTTATGTTATGTTAGGTTTGGTTTGTTTTGTTTGGCTTTTATTGTTCGTTTGTTTCATAATATTTGTTTTGAGAGACCACCGAAAGGTCCAATTTTGCCTGGTGGATCACATATCTAAATAACTTGATCGGACTCCAGTCAATGACCGCGCCATAAAGTTTAATTCTATGATCTAGCCACAACACGTTAACATCCCCCCTCCTTCGTAGACGTTATGTCCATCAATAATGATAAAGATCAATAAGGATAATGACCAAGGATAATGGCCGTTTTTCCTGCAGAAAATCTCTTGATCGGAGACAAATAAGGAAATAAAAGATAAAAATCGATTGTGCACACGGTATGACGTAACCTGCATAACAACCGATAAATATTCTACATCGCTGTAGTCGCCTGACTCATTGTGATGACAGAAAACGATTCAGACAAGAAAAAAAGATGAAGTTCTATTCTACCGATAAATTTCGTCGGCGGGTGACCAAAATGGCGTAAATACAGCTTTATTCAAGCTGTATTTACTACTTTTTTGTCGCCCACCGACAATCTAATTTTCATCGACGAATTAATGTGGCCGAGCACACTTAAAGTGACCGTTTTGAGATTCCGAAAAAAAGATATTCGAGAATGTGTTCGGATACAGCACAGGTCAATTAAAAATTATATTTTAGAGTCAGAAGAAGGTAGCAAGAATGGCCATTTCACACGAAATGAGCTGACTGACTAGAGTCGATACTTCTTGTCATTCCAAAATGACTCCTCTTCGCGAGACGAGTAACAGTTCCCGTTTGTTTTCATCTAGCATTAGGTCATAAACATATCCCAATTGAGGGTGCGTGATATATCTACAGTCAGTCTTGCTTCAGCGACCACGTCTTTTAAGCGACCACGTCCATTAAGCGGCATTAATCAAAATTCCTTTCATAAAAGCAAAGTTCTTTAAAAAGAAAAGGCATTTTGCTAAAAAGTAAAATCATAACTAAATCCTATGTTGTTGAAACTCATTAGAATCGACATAGAATAAAGCGAGAATTCAGTAATAGAGTATTAATTTATTCGGAACAATATCTGTCGCACAAAAGGTGCACAAAAAGAGTATTAAACGACCATTCTTCTAAGCGACCACTTTTGGTCGTCCCGTGAGCAGTCGCTTATTACAAGATTTACTGCAAAAATGCGTAATTAATTTCTTTTGGTCTAATATGTATTTTAATGGTCAATCGACCTTTTTTTGGTCAATAGTGGCAATCTGTCAATTTCCAAGTTTGTTTTTTTTTTCAGGGGGAAGAGCTTTATATATAGTAGGGACGAATGCTGAAACAGCTAGGTACATAGTTAATAAATACAGCGTATCATATGTGTTTGTTGGCTCCGTTATAACATAATAGGCTGCTAACCATTTACAACTAAATCCCGTATTCTTACGCACTGGAGAAAAAAAAGCTCTTCCCGAGACATTCCTCCCGAACATGCTTCATAGATTTTCAGTTGATACTGATAAACTGCGTAATTCGATCGCTCACTATGTCTATTTGACTGGCGAGCCTTTCCTTATCTTACGGAGAGTAGCGTAAATGGGACAGGTTCTCCAGTCTGTTTGTCTATATGGTCTGCCTATGGAAGACATGTTAAACGAAAGTTTCTATCGATATGGAGTCTTACCTACGACTGTAGGTTCCAAGTCAATAAACACAGCTCGTGGAACGTGTTTCCCGGCCCCAGTCTCACTGAAGAAAGTATTAAACGAATCATCTCCCCCTCCAATGGTTTTGTCACTTGGCATTTGACCGTCGGGCTGGATTCCATGTTCGAGACAGTACAGCTCCCAGCAGGCATTGCCCATCTGGACCCCGGCTTGGCCGATATGTATAGATATGCATTCACGCTATATACAAATAAAAAGGTAACAGATATAAGCAAGTCAACAAGAAACATTGAAATAACAACCAAGAAACCGTGTATTACATATGGTTTGGATATTGAAATAGATCCAGCATATTTATTTTCATAAATTTCTAATATAGATTTCAATTTTTTTTTTTTTTTTTTCGTGGCTCGGTGTTTCGGGTAGCAAACTCGTGAAGTGTGGCCATGCTTTGAATACTGAACGGATTGGTGCGTCGAGATATAGATAAATGGTTATCATCAGTGAAAGTGGAAACATATCAATTCATTTCGAAATTTAATATTGAAAATGAGTAATTTCAAATGTCATATTGCTTAATAACATGTTAAAAGGCATTGTATCAAATGTCAACACATAGTTTGAAATGTCGGTTTTTTCACACGGGATAACGTGTCCAAAAAAAATTGGGACAGCTCGGCAAGCTCAGATAGTGCCTTGGTGAGATTGACATGTACTTTGGACACTTAGTACTATGAATAGCTTTGAGAGTGAATTATAACACATTGAACTTCGAGTGCGTCCTTGCCATTGACCCGAAAGGGTTTCTTAACCCATTCCCAAACGATCCTGCCACTCAAGACAAAGGTTTTGGAAAATATTGTGAAATTTGAAGTTATTTCTTGTTAAAAGCAATATGTTCATTATCCACAATGGTTTCTAAACAAAATCACGAATATTTTCGTCGACTAAAAATTGTCCCCTAAAACTTCTTTCAGTTTGAACCAGTCTAAAATGTGTCGCCTGGTAATGGGTAAAGCCACTACACCTCTTTTTCTGATGCAACCGAACCAATTTGCATTGAAATCTGTTGATAAAAATAGACATTTAACTATGACCTTGGCATTCGACATATCTGAACAAATTGCACATGTTCTGTTGTCAGAACGGGGGATCATGAAGTATTAGAGTGCTAACTGAAATTAACTGGTATTAATAAACACCGATTGATGACCATCTGCGGGTATAAAAATACCCTTGGTCTAGGACCTGTTGAGGCGAATTGATTGACTTCAACATTAAATAACTGTGCCAACGATTTATGAAAAAGACAACAAAGTATTGCTATACGGACAAATACAATTACATGAAATGCAAATTCGAATATCAACCTTTTGAATACCATTGACCTTGAACCATCGAACGTCTGCATTTGTTCGTATAATAACCATGGCAGGAAATTGTGGGCAAATCAGGACTGAAAAACGCGCGCAACGCACTGGGTTTAAATAAATGTTATCAGAGTTTTTACAGCTATCGTTTAAGCATTCCAACTAAATAGAATTTTGGACTTGTCTAATTAAAGAAATTACACCCGACATTTTCAAGTGGCTAAAACTTTAAAAATCTTGATCTTTTGGCGAAAAAAAAATTGGGAAATGAAGAAATAGCTTGTTATAAGCAATTTCTTCATTTTCCTCGATGTTTATTCAGGTATTTTCATTAGAAGTGTAAAATGCGGCATTGTGTGAGAATGGGTTAAAAAGATGTCAAAATACATCCACGGGCAGTCTCATCCAACACAACGACTATAGTTTTAGTTATCGTTTTGTATTTCGTGATTTTATCAGTAAATCCCCCATTACATTGGGTCATTTACACCACATATTGAGGATTTTTAACAGTGAGAAAAGTGTAAGTAAGTAAATAGTTAAGTATAGTGACATGTTTATACATATGAAACATATAAATACAAACATACCAATAGCGAATTCAAACACCCGGCCCCATGGGCCTATATGTCATTTTTTTTTTTTTAAATATTATATCTTTATCCAAATTAAAAGTACTGGTGGTTATTAATTAAGCACTAAGAGTAAGAAATCTTAGTCGACAATTTAGTTTAAGTCGATAACTCATTTCAATTTATAATAAACACTAATGACCTATGGGACAGTTCTTAATATAACAGAAAAAAGAAGAAATTGCCTGCACTTGCTTTTCCATAATGTTTTTCTTGATACACGGTCAAAGACCACGAACAGAAATGATAACAAAAGTCGCTTGGGAGCCTGATTTATTCCACCGGTCAGATAATAATTATCATACGGGTAATATGTTTTTTTAAACACAGGAGACAAAATTTTTTAGAAAGAATAACATTTTTTAATTTACTTTAAGGAAGGCAACTTTCTTTATTTTTGTCCATTAAAACCATGTTTTTAACCGAGCAAAAACTTTGAAAGAATCCGATTAAGGAATCCAAAGCATCATTTCTTTGAAACTTGGTTGAAAATCATCAGTTGGTTTCTGTGAAGATGTTACCTTAACTTTACACTATAAATAGAATTTAGCAACGCCCATTTATGATAAGTAATTTGGGTTGTTGTTGTTGTTTTATTTTCTTTCTTTTTTTTGTCGATCAAGATTCTTTAGTTGAGTACGATGAAGAGACTCAAGAATAACGATTTAACCCTTGTCATAATGAACCTGGAATATTCCTGTTTTGACAGATGGTATAGACAAATATCAGCATGCACTTTACTCCTTTTTAGTAAGAGTTGTTTATTGAATTTTTATTTCAAAATAAATGTTGACCCACAAGCAATTTTTTCAGTTCTTTCAGCCCTTTGATTTTCAATAAATTTTGCAGAGTATTTTATTAAGTATGACAAGTTATAAAATTTAGACTAAAGCCATTGACTTGTTTCCGTGAGAAGGAGACTATAGCCCCGCCCATAAGATGCATGTTTGTAATCGGTCCAAATTCTGAGAATGAATCTGAGAAAGGGTCACCTAGGGATCACTCTTGTGAAATTTAGTTGAAACCTGTCAACCAATTTCTGGGCAGATTTTCAAAGTTTTCACTGCACTCCATATTTGAAAATTAATCCTCACGCAAAAGCCATGTCTTAATCCCATCAAAATTCTCTGGAAAAATCAGATATAGGGTCTCTAAAGGATCATTCCTGTGAAATTTGGTTGAAATATGTTATTCATTTACTGAGGAGAAGATGTTAAAAATAAAAAATACGGACGGACAGACGCACGCACTCACGTACCGACTCACGACGGACACAGCCTGACCATAGCCCGCTGGCTCTCAGTCAGTGGAGCTAAGAATGATAGTGTTCAGTGAGTATCCTTTAACTTATTCACACACACAAACCGCATTTAGACGCAATCACAACAAAACAAACTTATTCTACTGTTTTCCTTTTCTCACTAAGCAGCTTTCAATTTATTGTGTCTGCTGATAAAGGGTTTCCTCCCTGCTGTTGCTAAACTCTACCTACATGTGTATTCGTTACGCCACATGTGTCGCTCGTAAAACAATAATGAGTCTGTCGGATAATGGCTCGTATTTCTACACTTAATCTAGATTCCTGAATGGTATCAAACAAACTAGTTCACTATTATTTAGCCCTTTCCTGTTTTGTAAAATTTTAGACCTGTCCAAATTCAAAGGTTTTGCAGACGAAATTTATGGTGGGTTTTATTTGAAAAATACCCATTTTTGTATGGTAGAAAATTTTGTGAAAAAAGGAGAAATTGCTTGTGACAAGCAATTTCTTCTTTTTCCACAATGTTTTTCAATTATAAAATCACAGAGACGTAAAGAATGGGGGGGTCCAAAATTTAGACTTGTCCAATTGCAGACGACATAACAAAGATAATTTAAACTGATAACAAGGGTCATATGAGATAAGAAAAAAACAATCATTGTGAGAAAAGAAGAAATTGCTCCTCACAGGCAATTTCTCATTTCTCGCAATATTTTCCAAAGCTATAAGTTTCGGCGTGTAAAAATGTAGGATTGTGTGGAAATTGGTGAAAGGAACTGTTGTACACAGCCTACAAGAAGTGACATCGTAGCAAAAGAAGAAATTGCTCGTCAAAATCTATTCGCTCTATTTCCACCCTGTTCGCTATCCTTCAAGGTGTATTCTAGTTTCTGTCCAAACCGCCCATTGCTTTGAATTTCTATGAATTATGGACAGTCTCGATGATTGTTGTCTCGAGATGGTTTTGATGAAAATCCGTCTCGCAAGGAATCCTCCGAATGTTTCGTAAAACAGATAGTTAAAAAATATCTAGCAGAGATCATTTAGATATATCATTGTGAGAATAAACAAATGGTAAGGTAGATTGACCACTAAAGATTTAAAGAAATCTAACTATAGCGAGAAGTACGGATCCAGGTTAACACTCGCAGTCTGATCATGGTCGATACTTTTCTCACTTCCCAAAAAGACCGGTTTAGATTGACGAGGCAAAATTGTGAACCGATTATGAAAAAGAAAGCATTCGTGACCATTAAACTTTCTAAATGATTAAATACTGAATTATTTTTGCTGTTTTTTCCCATTTTTGTCGATTATGTGTGGGTTTTTTAATGGTGAAGCTAGGATATCACCTATGAGCACATAAAAAAAGATAGTGTACGTTTGTTTTTAGATAGGCGGCAGAGTGAAAGAAAAAAGCAAAAATGAAAGAAAGGAACAAAGAAAGCAAGACATAAAAAACTTACCATGATTGTATAAGATGAAATATATTTCTCGCTCACTCCGCGTAAGCTGCTATGTGAGACAGAAATGAACAAAGCCCTGTGAATTTCCAGTTAATATTACTCATGGCCTTGGATGTTTCCCGTCTTTATATTGCACAATCATGGGATCACGACTAGTCGTATATCAAGCGTGGAACCAAATAAAATGATTCATAGACTGGTCGATAAAACGGTTCGATGCCAGACGTAGCCTGTGGTTTAAGACTGCGCCCCATTCATTTGAACATGCAAACCCTTTATTCCTACATAAAAAAGAATTATTTATCTGATTTAGATTTTTTTACAATTAACCAAAACCTCAGTCGTTTAATCCTCTAGCCACACTTTATCCAAGAAATATACAGTACGATGGAACAAGAGGACCAAAATATACAGCACGATGGAACAAGAGGACCATGATGGACATGATGGACCGCCTGATGTCCATGACATACTTAAGACTGATAATCATCGATTTATTCTCCAATGATTAAAACGATTACCTGAACTATCGTGACCATCGCATCAGATCATAAGACATCGCAACAAAATGCAATTGAACGTATCTAATTGTGTTTCCGAATACGGTGGTTACAGGCGTAAAGACAAATCGCCCGATCTATTGCGATGTGTTTCGATCTGTATCGATTCAGGAAATTCTGTCGGTCCCGATTGCCCACGACTTGAGGCAAATGACTCATGAGAGGATACGAGTTGGTGCAAGTAAAAGAGACAAGATAGGACGATTTACACGACCATATTCACATCGGGCATTGAAATTTTTTTATAGCACCAGTTACAATAGAAGAGCCTACATCTAACTTGACGTCAAATATTTCAGTAATTTTAAAACTTTCAGATGTCTTCTAACCGTCGATTCCTAGCTGAGTTCCGCGATATGCTGGAATTGGCCAATAGGGATGGTCGTGACAGCTCGTGCTCTAGTGTAAACGCAACTTAAAGTTGTAATAAATAAATTTTAATCAACTGAATACAAAGCCTTATCAAGTATAATTTGACTGTGTCGCATTTCACCTTATTCAAGTTAACGGAATTCACACATTTCTTAAAGATTGTATATGATGATGTACGAGTATTACAAGTGGAAAAGATAGTTGACCCAATACCTGCTTATTTGCATAAGAACAATACTCAAAGAGCAAGGTAACATTGGAAGAAACCTATTTCATGATAGATTTCTGTGCGAGATATTCTCAGTACATAAAGAGGAAAATAAGTGCATATATTGGAATTTCGAAGGCGGAATTCTACCATATTAGCTGTGGGTTATTTTAGAACTAGTGGCGCTTGAGCACCCAAATCTCTCCATCGGCATGAATTTACATTTAAGTTTTATTTAACACAAGCATCAAGTCATTTTCGAAAGAGATACTATATATGAACTCACTTCGAGGGAAGCAACTTTCTTTAAAGCAACTAAATCAGTCAAGCGTGCACTATCATTTATTTCTCTTTCGAAAAATTAGGCTAATCCTGCAACACAATATTACAACACCTACTAAAATGATAAAGGGACACCAAAAGGTCGTTCCAGTGAAATCCGTGGTTGAAATGGATACAACAGTGGGGCCGCCCGCCTTTAAAGCCATGATTTCAGATTGATTGAAATTCTTGGAAGGAATCTGAAAAATAGTCACTAAATGATCATACCTTTGAAATGGTAGAATCATCAACTGGTTTCTTAAAAGAGAAGTTTCAAAGTTTGCATTATACACCATATAGGCAAATTAGACTCTCCCATTAAAGTTGTTGTTGTGTTGTTGTTACTCTCGTCGTTATTTTCCGATTCACTTTTATAAAGAGTCTAAAAATGATCACTCAAGGATCGCTCCTGATCAGTGTTGTTGAAATACATTGACTAATTCCCGTGAAGAAGATTTTCGAAGTTTTCGATATACATGTATACCATATATTGAAATAAGCACCGACTAGAAAAGATATTTTCCACAGTTACGGAAATTTGCCTCCCGATCAAAATTCTTTGAAGGAATCTGATAAAGGGTCATCCAAGGTCTATTTATGTAATATTGGTATAAATCTGTGCGGTACTTTCTAAGAAGAATAACTTTAAAGTAAAAGTTTACGGATGGACGGACGGTCGCCCGCTCGCACGAGGGACACAACGCCATGACAATAGTTTTGGCTACGCAGGGCCCCTTACGGTAAAGGTTCATAGAATGGGTACGAAGTGACATACGACTAAACGAATATCTGATCAAATAAGATATAAATCATATTTACAAAAACACATTCTAGTTCATCAATTTTCAATAATTCATCATGCTACATACAAAGTGAAAACTTGTGACCTAATGGAGTACTGTATGAGATAAGACAACATAAAACATGTATGTAAAGTATATCAAAATAAAACCCATGCTATTAAACATTTAAATTTCAAGGTGTCTAAGTGAAAGCCTACAGAATGGCAGAGTTCTGTATAGATTTTAATAAAGCAAGGAATGTTCGAATAAAAGCTTTTTTAGTTAGATAGGTCAAAGGTCAACGTCACCATGATACATGCGAAGAATCTATGACTTAGTTGAGTTGTGTAGAAAATAAAACCATGATCTTTGATGTTATGATTATGAAAACCTAAGTAAAGTTTACGATTTTGATAAATATGTCAAATGTGACACTCAAGATCATGAGGTCAATATATTTGACTCCAAGCAAAGTTAACCTTGGGCGAGTGCATATTGCAAATCCTTATTCACCTGGTGCTCATGACATTCATGATTATGGTATTTCTTTTAACTCTCAAAATAAGTCGGAAAGAATTCCCTAATCTATACAAAGGAAATGTTCTAACTCAGTTTTTTTTTTTTTTTTTTTTTTTATATCATCGTCAATATTTTATTCAATATTAACTTCTAAAAGCTAGAGCGACGTTCAAAATTGTTAACCCTTAATTCACTAATTGTAAACCATCGAAAAGTGATCGTCCATTTATCTCCCAAGTCAGAAACTTGAAAGTCACATTTCCTCCATCTTTCCAGTACATGTATTTTGAATGGTAGCGGAAAGCATTCGACAAAGTGCTGATTTCTTTTTCACATTGGGCTTGGGCCAGACGTTGGATTTTCAGCAACAGAGGCTATGCACTCCTGAAGAATGTCCACATTATGACTACGATCAATCTGTGATATTTAGGCCCCGAGTCGAAGCCTCGTATTCAACGTGTCCCTAAGATACCCTTTTTAGACATACTAACTAAAGGTGATGGCCTTCGCATTGTTTTAAAAATACGTTGTGTTTTTATTATGAACGGTGTCTTACAGAGAAATTAATTTGGATATACACCTTTAATAAATATATGGCTTAATCAGATAAAGAATTTCTATCCTGAAAGCTTGTCGCGATGCATTGTTTGTGCTTCACAGATCTGGTGTAGAAGTCATAAATGACAGAAGTAATGAAGTTGCAGGAGCGCCATTTTAATTTCATTTCATGTACTCGACCTGAATAGACGGATCGCAGCTGTCCATCAAAGAATAAATCGACCGATCAATTAATTCACTGAGACCGGAAGAGAACTTTGAACTCCAACAATGGTCGACATCTACTAGTGTATACCATTTTGTTGGCTTGGCGACTAAAACGTCATAACTTCAACTTAGAAGAGCTGTAGTTGAGACGTTTAGGTTGCCAGCCAACCATTTCATGTTTTAGTTACTTGTTACCAGCCCTAAACTTTACAAAATAACACCCGGTTTGATATCTAAGTGTGACTTCCTATTGGAGATCAGTGTGCGTGGAACAGCGCCCCACGTACAAATGATAATAGATTATCTTTTTTATCAGTTTATAATTTCTGATCTTCGACAGAAAGTTGTGAGTAGGTTTTTCAGTAGAATAACCAAGGTTAAGTAAAACGCACGTTGTTGTTATTTTTTTCTAAAAATCATTTAACTGGAAATAGGACCTATATATCACCTTCCGAAAGTTTCTTTTACATTGCTGCTTTAGAATATAGAATTCGAATTTTTAACAAACGAGTTGGAACTTTTGCTTAGTAAATCTATACAAGTACATTAGAGTTCCCATTCACAAACGTTTTCTTCCAGGAAAGACCGGGTTTTTTTTTTAAATTTAGTGGCTACATCGTCTTTAAACTGAATATATCGTCTAGTTATTGATTGATATTGTTCGCAGCATCTAATTTCCACCTGCAGCGTGTCTGTTGACTAATAATCATGATTAAGCCACGATATTGATCCAATGTGGTGTATTCAAAATACCGAGCAATTCTAGATATAATGTGATTACGAACAGGAGAGACGATGACAAATTTATGTCAATAAAGGGGGGGGTATGATGGGGGGTATGATGGCCCTAGATCGCTTACCTAAAGTCACAATAACATGCCAACTAATCAGTTCAAATTCGATGAAACTGCAAATACATTCTTTTAACAATTTTAACCTTTTTCTGTTTTTCAAAATTTCATGCCAACTAATCAGTTCAAATTCGATGAAAATACAAATAAATTCTTTTAACAATTTTAACCTGGTTCTGTTTTTCAAATTTTTGTACCTGTCCAAAGTCAAAGATTTTGCAGACGAAAATTGGATTTAATTTAAAAAATAATTAGTCAGTAGGGTAGAAATTTATGTGGAAAAAGAAAAACTTCCTTGTTACAAGCATTTTCTTCTTTTTCTCAGTTATAGAATTACATGGACGTAAAAACCATTGACTGAACAGAAAATGGTTAATGGATATAAATGTTATAGATTATGATCGAAATAGCGATGCAACAGATAATGCCACTAAGATTGGTTGGAAAGTCACACTCTTTCTCATCACCAATAATTTATTTTAAGAGATTAAAAACTGACCTGCAGAGTGGCAACGACGGATTTGCAACTAAGACACAAACTGTTAAAAGTAGCGTTAAACCCCTTTCAATCAATCCTTTTTAAAGATAATCAATTAAATGACCCAAACATCTCAGAGTCTTGGCAAATTGATATCTCTGTGCCTTACCCTTAATGCCGTTTGTTAATGGGTTAAAAAATAGGCAGTAATGTAACGTAGGACGAAAGACAGATAAACAAGAACAAGAGGACCCAGGGACCCTGTAGAGCTTACCTGAGAAGAGAACCAACAATCCGATCCCAATAAAGCTCGCCCCCCCCCAATAGAATAACTGAGTCCTTTAACCCATTCCCATATCAGAACGCCTTTTAACGCCCCAAACAAAAAAGGATTTTTTATAACTCTGTGTAAAAGAAATTAGCAATTTCTTTATTAACCACATTGTTATAAACCCAAAAAGATGAACAAAGTAAGAATTTCATCAACATAAAGTTCTTGTCTATTGCCACTTTCAATGTGGACCAGTCTTTTATTTTCTCGTGTGGTAATGGGTTAATTTAAAGAAAAAATTCAACAAACGTCAACCGCTTTCAAAAAAAAAAGATATAAATTTTAATCAATCTGCAGAAAATAAAATTATTTTGAAAGTTAAAACAGAGGGCCTGATAATGGGTCCTTTTCCCACACAACTCTGCCTTTTTACGCCCCTCAAGAAAAAAATCAAAACATTGTGGACAATTAGTGTAACAAGCGATTCCTTTACAACCCACATTTTCTAATCGAAATGACAAAGAGACCTAAAATTCCACCAGCTATAAATTGTCGTCAGCAACATTTTTGAATTCGGAGCGATCTAAAATTGTGTCATCTAATAATGGGTTAAAAAGTTTCGGACTTTTAAGCTGTGTTATGTCTTCATTTTAAAAAAAAACGTTGACCATATAACCAATCTTTCACAATGTAACAGACCAACAGGAATTCTAAAACCTCTCTGACGCGAAATTTGTAACTTACTAGATTGATTGATTGAATGGGGTTTAACACCACTTTTAACCGTATTTCGATGAAATCGCGGCGGTTTGAACACCACACCATGAATTCCTGCTATTTGACTCATCAGTACTACCACAACATCCTTTCTGAGCCTCCTACTGCTAATCCAACTTAGGTTTACGATTATCCACTATTTGGTGGAAAATAAAGTTGGAAAGAATATTTGCCGCGACCGGGGATCGAACCCCGTGATTAAGAGTTCTACGCGCTACCAACTGCGCTATGGTCGGGTAACCTATTAGAACCTAGAATAGAACCAGAGAGTCAGTCTGTCTATAAAAGATAGATTTTCAATCAGACGTATCTCCCCTGTTTAAGCATTATGTGGTGAATGATAATGTCGAAACCTCTCCTCCCTGAGAAACGACTCGGTTATCCTCGAGGTCTGAATCCGGGCACTTCATACTAACCGACTTAGAGAGATCAAAAAATTAGAATTGTCTAAGGTGAAAAAGAGTTGCAGATAACAATTCAAAGTTAATGAAATTTTAGATTTTATCAGGTTTCTGATAAGTAATATTTTCCAAATTTCTGCCTTCAACAACAAAATCCTTAAAAACATGCCCCAGTTTTAATTGTGGCAGACACTACGACTCATATGTTAAAGCTCATACAAATATGACAAGAGCACCGCCTACGATTGCTTACACTCGGCTGCTGGATAGTGAACAAAATGCACGTAGAGTTATCCCCTTTGATAGTATAGGTTGCTCTTTTGATAGTGAACAAGTGTGCTAAGTTTCAAGTAAAATGCCTTTGGTAGAACCACAGATATCACAAAATGTCAAAGTTTTCGCACCTCGACGACGACGACACCAAGGCTGTAGCAATAGTTCGGGTTTTCTCCGAAAACAGCCGAGCTAATATAAATATAGTAATAATTTTGTTAAAAAATTTTGCACAAATCCTATGCACTACAGAAGATTCAATTTCTGCAGGAAAGTTTAAACCCATTACCAAGCAAAAAAATACTGGCCCTTATTGAAAGTAATTACAGACAATTCAAAGTTTATTAAATTTTAGTTTTTCTTCAAATTTCTGGGTTTAAAACATTGTGGAAAATGAAGAAATTGCCTAGGTCAAGCTATTTCTTCATTTTACACATTCTTTTCCCACTTGTTTTATTGGGGAATATCAAAAAGATTCATTGTGTGGAAATGGGTCAAAGAGGGCAATCCAATGATCAAATCATAAAATATTGTTATAGCTGGTCTTATGGTTTAGAAGATATTATTAAAAGAAATTGTTTAAAAATGGCTTCTATGGAAATTAAATGGCACTGGATATGAGCAGAACACATTCTATACCTTACCTTGAACACAGACAACCCAGGTAAGAGAAGGGGCTTATGAATGGCCTCGATGGTGGAGTGGTAAAGGTGTTTGACTCGTGATCTGAAGGTCACGGGTTCGAGTCCCAACGTCATCGGGGTGTGTCAATGGGCATGACACTTAATAGCCAGCCTCAGTCTACCCAGCTGTATAATTGGGTAGCAGTGGGTAAAAGCTACTGCCTCTCTCTCAGGGACGTGAAAACATCTGTATTTTGAGTGTTCGAGAGCGACTCTATAAGCTCAAAGCTTTTGTCACAATCGAACTAAAATAAACTGGTATAAAATAAAAAGTTTATGACAGAACAGAGAACGCTGTTTCACAAGATCAGATATAAGCTTGTTACAGATATTTAGACCTTAATTGTTTGAAGTAAAAAAACACAGTACTTAATTTCCGTTATTTATTGAAATTAGTTTTGATTATAACATATATAAATCGGAAAATATAAACAATTAAAAAGAAAATACAAAAATAGATTTCAAAGTAAAGTTAACACACTTTCTCCCTCTCCCTCAAACTAATGTCACGGTCATTTTCCTTAACCAATTTCCAGACAACAATATTTGAGACTGGACCGAATTGAAAGGAGTTGCAGACAACAATTTAACATTTATGAAATTTTATATTTTTCAACTTTATTCGCAGAAAACATAGTATAATTGAAGGAATTGTTTGAAACAGGCAATTTCTTCATTTTCCTTGAGGAGCGCTAAAAAGTGTCATTGTGGTGGAATGGGTAAACTTTGTTGGCTAACTCAACATTGTAGCTACGGCTTGAATGAGTTGCAGATACGACATTAAATTTTTCATATCAACAGATCGGGTGTATAGACTCTTACAACGGAATCGCTATCAATCCTTGAAATATACTCAACATAATTGTTGAAGACAAACATTCAGTTCCGCTAAATGATTTGATTGGTCAACTGATTTATTGACTGACAGATGCAATGCATTAATTACCCTGTAAAATTTGGGATGAAATACCCAAAATTCAAAACTTTCAAATTGCCTTCATGGAACACGTTTAGAAAACACGTAACTTTCGAAAAAGATGTATGAATATATAGAAGCATATAGAGTTACTCATAAAACCTTCAGACTATTAGACTCTGTAGTGTGTGGAGGTGGTAAGCTATTGATTGTCCTTGCATTTGAACAGAGCAATCAGAATTCCCAGACTTTAACCAATCACCATACAAACATTCAAGTCAAATACATTTAGGCAAAAGGAGAAATGGCCTTTAAAAATTGAATTTCCTTTTCCCAACAATGACTTTCATAGTGTGTTTTTTTTCAGTGGTTGAAAAAGTAGGATGTGTGGTGAACGTAAAAGAAGAACCTGCTATCAAATACAATACAGGGGGGGGGGGGAGGAACTGGTAATTCCACTAATCTTCTCCAATGATAATTTCTGATATTTTACATTTTTTATCTAAAGAAAATTCAATTGAACTCCAAATAAATTTCAACAGTTGTAACAAACTAGCTGCTGTAGACTTTATGTAGAAATCAACCGAAATGTATCACAGTATGTTGTCTAGCCAATTAGTAACTTTTGGGTATTTCAAAATTTTGAAAATAAGTTGGGTGGATAGAAAAACAGTGGAATCCTCTTGATTACATCCATGATAAAAGCAATTCACTGCTTCAATGCAACATGCATTATGCTCAAACATTGGATAGAAAGAATAATAAAGCTCCTGTTAATAGCAGCTTCTGGTTAATTGCAACAAAAGTGATGACAAATTGGTGTTGCAATTAGTTGGATTTTACTGTATATTCCCCAAAGAGTTTTGGTGCGCTGTAAATAGATGTTTGTGGGAAATTCACATGATTAGCCTGTAGCATGTCCTTAGATCATGTGTCTAGTGATTGGCTAAGAGTGAATGAGCAAGGGGATATTACTTTGACAAGATATTAGTAAATGGTATGAAGCACCACACATACAGTCCAGCTTGCTCAAGCCACCATTTTTAACCCTTTCCTGTACAAACCTGGGATTTTATGTCACTGTGATTTTATAATTGAGAAAACATTGTGGAAAAAGAAGAAATTGCTTTTAACAAGCAATTTCTTCTTTTCCCACACTATTTTCTATGAAATGGGATGGGGATGGTTTCATTTCAAATTGCATTTTCATTGTTGTCTGCAACCTATTTTGATTTGGACCAGTCTAAAATTTCAAAAAACAGGAAAAGGCTAAAAAGTGATCACTTCCATTCAGCGACAATAATCAAAATCCCCTTTCTAATAGCAAAAGCCTAAATAAAGATTTGTTGTACTTTTTTACAAAAGTAGTTCAGAAATAGTTGATGGGACCTCATACAGTACGTCCTGAGATGAAATGGCAATCTATGACAATTACTATTAAAAAATTTTGACATTGGCAATGACATGTTACATAGGATTTAGTAGAAATTAGTTATCTTTTAATTGGTGAGGGAAAATGTTTGTCTAAGAATCATTTCTTAACTGGTTGTTTAACCCATTTCAAGACAATATACTCTTTAACAAGTCATAATTTAGGGTTGACGGATGATAACTTAAAAGGTGCTTATTTTGACAAATAAGGATAGGATCACGAAACAAGAAACATGTCTCCAGAAACTTAACTTAAAAGCTTGTCACATGACCTTAAATTGTGACCTTTAGCTTGGGAACATCCAGTTAACTTATGCATCAATTTATGTAGAAAATATGCCCAAGACAAGAATTGGAGACACACACATATGCACACACACCCTCTCACATGGTTGATTAAATTGGGTTTTACGCAACCTTTCACAGTATTTCAGTCATATCCAGGCGGCTGTAGCACCTAACCATGGATTCCAAGGCATTTCTCACACCAGTACTACCACTACATTCTTTCTGAGTCCCCAGCTACTCATCCATCATAGGTTTATGATTATCAGCCCATTGGTGGGTGACAAATATCTAAAAGAATATTCGCCGTGGCTGGGGATCAAATCCGGGACCCCTTAAGCTAGAAGTCCTACATGACACCACTGTGCTATGGTCACCATCCCACTCTTACATGGACAGAGGTAACTCTATATCGAGGGCTTAGAGCAAAAACATAGTATGGCTCTATACAATGTATAGAGCCATACTATATTTTTGCTCTCAGCCATTGATATGTTGTCGCCACTACATATCGGGGCATAAAAAGAGATAATTTCTAGTTTTCCTACAATATTATTATTGATATGACATATAAAGTGAGCAAGTATGGCCAAAACTATGTGGTTGTGGCTTAAAACAACAAATGAAGAAATATTGGTAATCATACAAAGAAGATTTTCTATTTTTCATTATACTTTTAAGTTAATATCCAGTTCCAATATATTTCAAATTCGGCCTAAGCAAATTATGGAAGCCATCCTTCGATAAGGCAGATTAGAAATACAATGTTAAACACTTAAACTCAGACATAAAATTTGACTGATTCCCAAACAATCCTTCTTTTTTACGCCTCTTAAGAAAAAAGCTTCGGAAAACATTGTGGAAAATGAAAAATTTACCTCGTACAAGTAATTCTTTAATTTCCCATAAAATTTTCATCCCAGAAAGCCTAGGAATTTAGAAATTTGTAATCGCCATCTGCAACTTTTTCTAATTTGTATCAGTCTAAAAGTTAATGTTGGTAATGGGTTAAAATGTGAACATGAAAACAGAGGCAATTTATGGCTATGCTTTTTTCTTCTTTGATTTCTTAGGTTTACAGACTAGGCCTATGGTTATGAAAACAAAAATAACTATATGTGGTATAAAATAAATATTTTTCCAATATCCTATTGTATTGTCCAATGATAAGAGTAGAAATCCCATACAGTTAAAATCAAATCCCCGCATCTTGAAGAACCAGCATCCCCAATCAAATACATGTCTCTGTGAGGCAGACTGATCCTCCCTGAAAGCGGCTATAAGTAAATCCTCCGCAACAAGAATGAATGGCACCACAAAAAAGCTAAGGTAGTATCCTGGATGAATTCCATGCCAAAAAGCACTCACTCCCATTGTTATTGCAACTCTGTAAATATAATTTAGTATTGGTAATCTCATCCTTTTTCAGAACTAGAGGCGCTTGAGGGCCTGTATTGCTCCACAGACATGAACATACAGATTAAGCAAATTTTTTCATGAATTTAAAATAAACTGAATATAATGAAAATAAATCTAAATCATTGAAATCTTTGAAATAGTTCTAGAGAACCATTTCAAACTTTTCATTGTTTTTACAAAAGTCAAGTCAAGTTATGTAAAATTCATTATGTAAAATTTTCACTGCATACCATATATGGACATAACCCACCACCATTATAGCCATGTTTTTCAACTAATCAAAATTACACAAAGGAATCTGTTGAACAGTCATCTAGTTATTATTCCCATGAAATTTGGTTGAAATCCATCAACAGGTTTCTGAGACATTTACAAAGTTTTCAGTATAAACAATATATGGATATTAGCCCTGCCCTTTATAGCCATACTTTTCATCAAATCAAAATTAATTTATTATCTGATAAGGATCAATCCGCTCAAATTTGGTTGAAATATATCCACAGGTTTCTGAGAAGAAGCTTTTCAAAGCTTTCACCATATATGGCAATTAACCCTGCCAATTAAAGCCATGTTTTTCATCAAATCAAAATTCTTCGAATGAGTCTGATAGAGGGTCACCCAAGGATCATTTCTGTAAAATTTTGTTGAAATCTGTTGAGTACCTTCTGATGAGAAGATTTTCAAAGTAATAATTTACGGACACACACATGCACACATGACAGATACAGCGCCATGACAATAGCTCTCTGGCTTTCAGCCAGTGGAGCTAAAAGTGAATTACAGATTAAAAGTGAAAGTACTTATAGATGCCATCTGGAATGGTAAGTCATGAAAAACAATGCTTTTAAGGTAAGGATACAAAACTGCTTCAAAATTTTTAAGACAGATTTGAATGAATTGCCAAAAAGTATGAAATGGTCACAGTGTAAAAATCATATTCTTCAACTTTGACTCTTTTATGCATATGACAACACATGTTGATTTAAATACATATTAAGCGTTTTTTTTCACAATGGATCCTCTTAACCCATTATCACACGGCAAAATTTAAGACTGATCCAAAATGAAAAGAGTTGCAGACAACAATTCAAAGGTTATGGATTTTTATATTTCCAAACTTTCTGGTCGAAAAAATTGTAGAAATTAAGAAATTGCTTGTTACAAGCAATATCTTCATTTTCCACAATGTTTTCAATATTGTCTTTCTTGAGGGGCATCAAAAATTGTCATTGTATGAGAATGGGTTGATGAATCCTATCATGGACATATCTTACATGATTTAAGATGTTCTGAATTGCGAAAAAGCATCAGCCCAAAAAAGTTGAGATAACTTATTCAAAAAGAAAACAATAAAAAATTATCATTTGCTGTTAATAAACTTATATCAGAGGCTATTTAAGAAATAAATAATCCATTCAGAAGAACATGTTGATTTAAAGCCCCTAAGCTTAGGTTTATTGATTTGTTGCACATTTCACAACCATAGAATAGGAAAAAAAATGCATGTATGAGTATGTCAAAATAATGATTGTTCTATCGGAGTTTAACCCATTCCCACTTGACAAAAATTTAGACTGGTCCAAATTGAAAGAAGTTGCAGACAACATTTGAAGGCTAATGAAATTTCAGATTTTTTCAATCTTCTGGGTAGAAAACATTGTTGAAAATGAAGACATTTCTAGACACAAGCAATGTCTTAGTTTTCAACATTGTTTTCCAAAGCTTTTTCCTTGGGGTGTCTAAAGGCGTCATTGAGTGGGAATGGGTTAAAACAGACTTATAGTGTTATAATGTCAGAAGTGAAGAAAAAGTGTAGGTCTAGTCACCACAATAATATCCACTTTTACAATTGAGACATACACTAAATAAGGGTTATGCAGACTAGATCTCATTCAAGGACTTTAGAAATGAGGGGATCCCTACAATGTAGTGTGGAATGTCCCCATTAATCCTACACAACACAACATAATTTTAGAATGGCCCAAATTTAACCCTTTCCTGTTTTTTTAAATTTTAGACTGGTCCAAATTCAGAGGATTTGCAGACGACGATTCAAAGCTGTACTTATTTTAAAGATAATCACTCAGGAGGGGAGAAAATATTGTGGAAAAAGAAGAAATTGCTTGTTACAAGCAATTTCTTCTTTTTCCACAATGATTTCCCAAGTATAAAAACACAGGGACGTAAGAACCAGTGATTATACAGGAAAGGGTTAAAGAACTTACTGATGATAATTATGGTTAATTAAATTGTACAAAACTTTGTCTTAAAGGGGAGGAAGATGGGACAATTTCTTTATTGCTGAATAGGTTACATGAAATGAAATTTCGTCTCTCATATTTTTGTGCCTTTAGAAAGTTTACCTCAAAGCACCATAACTTCTAGGCAGTCGTCTATGAACACATGCTGCTAACCAGTACTGTACAGTCATATTCCAGCTTCTCAGTCCATCTCTAGTTGTGGGCGCTAACTCACAGCCCCAGATGTGTAAATTATGAATGGTTTCAAACTCATATTCTACAGCCTTTGGGTCTTTATCTTTACTGGAATACAAATATGAATTATCTGGACAATATTGTTTTCTTGCAACTATGTATCTCACTAGTAATAGTATTATTTCATGTAGATTTAATCATTGAAGAAACTGGTAAAAACCATGTGTTAACCCATTACCAGACAGCAAAGTTTAGACTGGTCCAAATTAAAAGAAGTTGCAGACAACAATTTAAAGGTTTTTTCAACTTTCTGGGTAGAAATTACTGTGTATAATGAAAAAATTGCTTGTTACAATGAATTTTGGATCCAAAAGTAAACAAGAGGGCCTAGATGGCGCTAGGTTGCTCACCTGAAATCTTTATTGAATTAACCCATTCAAACACAACCCTCCTTGTTATGCCTCTCAAGAAAAAAAGCTTTGGAAAACATGGTGGAAAATGAAGAGATTACTTGAATCAAGTAATCTCTTCATTTTTAACTATGTTTTATATCCCAAACAATGAATTTTTTTTAAATTCCACCAACTTGAAATTGTCGTCAGCAGCCTCTTTCAATTTTGACCAGTCTAAAATTTTGTTGTCTGGTAATGGGTTATCACATGGTTTTGGTGTGTTGGAATGCTTTAAGAACCAAAACTGAAAGATCAAAGAGAGTCTTACTTGTGAAGAGAAAACCCTTGCACAAGGCTTGTAAAACTTGTTCATATTGAGCAAGGTGTCATCAAGGGACATGTCCTATGTTTTCTGATGGAACCATCTCATTTTCAGTAGGGTTCATCCATGTGACCCAATGACAATTCTGACTAAGTTTCATCAAGATTGGGTCAAAATTGTAAGTTCATGTTCCCACACAAAAAATGCCATTTAAGTCCCTTCTCAAGTACTTACCAAAAACATCTTCCCAATTTAAGTACAATATATCCTTAAATCATTCCCACCAAGTTTCAGCAAGATTGGGCAAAAATTGTGGCCCCTGGAGTGTAAACAAAGAAACTATCATGAAGACCCCTTTTCCCATGTTTTCCAAAGGAACATTTCAAGTTTTCAATAGGGTTCATTCTTTTAACATAACAATCATTGTAACAAAGTTTCACCAGGATTGAGCAAAAATTGATAGTTAATAAAGACATTGTCATTAAAGCCCATATTCCTGAGTTTTTAATGGAACCTTTCCATTTTCAATAGTCTAAATCCTTATGACCTATCAATTGTTCTGACTAGGCCTCACATTCCCATTTTCAACAAGGTTCATCCTTTTGACCTAACAATCAATATGACCAAATTTCATCAAGATCAAGCCAAAATTGTGGCCTACAGAAATTGTCATTAAGGCCCCTTTTCCCATATTTTTCATCCTTATGACCAAACAATGATTATTCTGCATAAATTTCATCAAGATAAAACTGTGGTCTCTAGAGTGTAAACACTAAAACTGTTGATTCCGCACAAAGGACAACAGACATTCAAGTATCATAAATGTCTATTTTAGATTTTTTTTAACTTTCTGGGTAGAAAACATTGTGTGAAATGAAGAAATTGCTTGTTACAAGCAATTTCTTCATTTTACACAATGTTCCTAAGCTTTTTTCTTGAGGGACGTAAAAAGGAGGGATTAAGTGGAAATGGGTTAAAATTTACAGCTCACTTCTCAGGAAGCCTAATGTTTATCCCATAACCACACTTTCCTGAAATTTATGGGTTGGAGAAAATTGGTCATTGAAAACATTGTGGAAAGAATGCAAATGGTATGTGTTAACCAGCCTTTTTTGCCCAACAATATTTGTCTACCTTTTCGTATGCAAAATTTTAAAGATTTTGCCACATTTAACTTTCACATAACATAACTTCTTTACATTTGGAAATATAGTCATTTGGTTACAGGTTATCCGATAAATTATACAATGTTAACTTGTGAAGACAAGCATCATACTATGAACTTACCTTTCTTGAAAAGCTTTTAGATCGGATGGCCCTTCTCCACACCTGGCTTTAGACTGGACTGGATAAGCACCAAGACCTGCTGTCATAGACATGAGCTCAGAAAATATCCAGGCTATATACATTCTAGACCTGAACACCATGAACATAGGGGTCATGTAGAACAGTCTGAACCATAATGGGTCGTTGGAAAAATCATTTGTAGATACATACTGAAAGTATAACAACATTGTATTGATCTTCCTTGAATTTTCCAAAGCCCCTCTCCTTATATTTCTAAAGGAAATATTTCAAAACTATTTGAATTATAAGTTAAACTGATTGCCAGACACCAAAATTTTAGACTTATACAAATCCAAAGAAATTACAAGTGACAATTTGAAAAATCCAGGTTATTTTGAGTGGAAAACATGGTGGATTATAAATAATTCAGTTATTTTGAAATGTAAATATGAGAGTACTATTGCAATAACAATCTTTTGGTTTTCTAAAAACTTATTTTGTCTGCAGATACCTGAAACTGTGCTGTAATGTTTGAAAGGATCGAGGTTAGTTATAAACCTCAGATGAAAAAGGCACAAAGTTCCAATGAAAATGAATTGAGAGTTACCATCCTTAATTTTAGAGTTTTCAACCTATTTCAAGATGGCCGATTTTATACTGGCCCAAATTGAAAGGAGTCACAGATGGTTTTCTGAAGGGGCATCAAAAAGTGTCACTGTGTGGGAATGGGCTAAGCTATGAAAAAAATTGTTACAATATCAGTTATGATTGAAAGATTGATTGATAGGTTAAGGAATTTGAAAGTAAGCATGTCCAATTAAGCACAAGTATCTGCATTTGAATTTTACCCATTCCCACTCAATCCTACTTTTTAAGCATCTCGATTACAAATCTTTGGAAAACATTATCGACAATGAAAACTACCCAAGAAGGTAAAGATTTTTTAGATTCCATCAACTTGAAATTGTGATATCCAACTTCTTTCAATTTGAACCAGTCTGAGATTTTGTCGTGATGCTATGGGTTAGAGGGTCAATTTTAACTTACAATTTCTTCATTGTCAACAATGTTATTTATCCTAAAAGACAAAGATTTTCTTCATTCCAACAACTTAGAATTGTTACCTGCAACTGCTTTCAATCTGAACCAGTTTTATATTATGTTGTCTTGTAATGAGTTAAAATATATACATTGTAATCCATATTTCATTTGATAATAATAAGGTTTTTATCTTCCATATCAAAGAGCAGTAACCAATAAGACAAAACCCTACTTTCTACCAATTTCTACCACTTGCTAACTACCTTGCATCTCCTTGATCTCCTATCTTTAGAACAACAATGAGGAATACCTTATCTAAATGTGTGCAGACATTAAATATGAAATCCAGTTTACTGTAAATAACTAACTGGTGTAATCTGATTTACAACAGTCTCCTAGAAAATTGGGTGTTTACCCATTCCCACACAAAGATGCTTTTAAACGCCACTCAATATAAAAGCTTTGAAAAACATTGTGGACAATGAAAAAATTGCTTGTTACAAGCAATTTCTTCATTATCCACAATGTTTTCTACCCTAAAAGACAAAGATTTAAAAAATTCATCAACTTAAAATTGTCATCTGCCACTTCTTTGAATTTGGACTGGTCTAAAATTTTGTTGTGTGGGAATGGGTTAATTAGTCCATGTATATATACATCTTGAAGTCTCAGAAACTCACTATGAACTTTTAACCCTTTAACACAGTTAACCCAACTTGGATGAATGTAAAAACCGGCCATTCAAGAATGGCATTTTAAAAAAATTCACTGGATACCACATAAAGACATAAGCCACAACCATAAAAGCTACATTTTCAACAAATCAGAATTTAAATTGATGAAATCTGATAACAAGAGGACCATGATGGTCCTATATTGCTCCCCTGAGTATGATTGCTTAAGGCGTAATGATATAATATTCAAAATATCAAAGCCCTACACCTAATCTTTTTTTGAGAAGAAGATCTTTTAAAGATTTCCTCCTTAAACCTAGGTATAGTGAAAACCAAACCATGTTGAGCTAATTTCAAGAGTATGGTAATTCTTTGAAGTAATAAAGTAGAGGGTCAATAGGCATTAATACATACCAAATATCAAAGCTCTAGGCCTAATGGTTTAGAGGAAGAACTTTTTGTATGATATCCTTCTTTATTCCTTTCTGGGATTGCACAGAAAAGATCCCATTTTCAGAATACAGTAACTCTATGAAGTATTTTAGTACAGGGTCAATAGGTATTATGACACACCAAATATCAAAGCTCTAGTCCTTATGGTTTGGGAGAAGAAGATTTTTAAAGTTTTCTTTCTTTATTTCTATGTAAAATCAGGGATTAAACAGAAGAGGGCTAATTTTCAGAATATGGTAATTCTTTGAAGTATTTTGGTAAAGGTCAATAGATGATGATTTATACCAAATATCAAAGCTCTAAGCCTTATGGTTTGGGAGAAGAAGATTTTTTATAGTTTTCCTTCTTCATTTCTATGTAAAATCAGGGATCACACAGAAAAGGGCTTATTTTCAGAGTATGGTAATTCTTTGAAGTATTTTGGTAGAGGGTCAATAGATGATGATTTGTACCAAATATCAAAGCTCTAGGCCTTACAGCTTGGGAGAAGAAGATTTTTAAGATTTCCTGCTTTATTTCTATGTAAAATCAGGGATCGCCCAGAAAAGGGCTAATTTTCAGAATACGGTAATTCTTTGAAGTATTTTGGTAGAGGGTCAATAGATGATGATTTGTACCAAATATCTAAGCTCTAGGCTTTTACGTTTGGGAGGAGAAGATTTTTTAAGTTTTTTCACTCCGTTGCCATGGCAACCAGAGTTCTTCATGGATCTCAATTCTTTGAAGTATTTTGAAAGAGCATGACCTAAGGATCATTTCTGTGAAGTTTTGTTGAAATTCCATGGTTAGTTTAGGGGAAGAAGATTTTTTTGTAATTGTGAACGGACGGACGACGGACGATAACAGATCACAATTGCTCCCCCAGAGCACTTCGTGCTCAGGTGAGCTATAAACAGAGATATGACTATTGTTAAAATTTTCACACCAACGCCAATGCACACGACGCCAAGGTGATGTCATTACCTTGGGATTTCTCCGAAAACAGCCGAGCTAACAATCTTAAAATGCAGTCTTTAAAATCTTTGAATTTTGACTAGTCTAAAAATTTGTTGTGTGGGAATGGGTTAAATAGCATTCCAATCAAATTTTACAGATCCTATTGCTCACACAAGACTGAATTACATCCAAAAGACTTTTCTGTGCTTCAAAAAATACACTTAACAATTCTGAAAGAAACCAGAGTGCCATAGCCACAAAATTGCTTTATAAGAATGTTGCTATTGAGGTATAAGGGTAGAACTCATGGATAGTATTACGGAGAACAAAAAGCAAACACGAGAAATTTTGTATTAATCCCCATTTTCTGTGACACAGCCTAAAATGGCAAACCTCTATAGTTTGCGCAAGGTCAGATGACATTCTATGAAAATTTCATTAATTTGTCCATTAATGTAGGAGGAGATATGTTGGCAACGTATTTTGTCTAAGCTTTTCTGTAGCCCCTTTTTTCTATGACACAGTCTAAAAAGGCAAAACCCAATTATATGGGCAAAGTCCAGTGACTAGGAAAATTCTGTGAAAATTCCATTTGAATTTGTTGATAAATGCAAATAGAGATGTGTTAACAAGATGGGGAAGTGCCGATGCTTGAACTGTTTTAAAATTCAACTCAGAGAAAACTATCCTGTACACCTTACCTGTATATTAAAGAAATATGAAGTAATCAGGTAGACCACAGCTATAATTGGTAACTGTTTCACTCTCTCTATGGAGTATTTATAAATTGGTATATTAGCCTGGTCATTTACATCTAACATGTCATAATAGGTTCTGTATTTATAATAGGGACCTGGAAATATAAACAATAGGCCTGTAGATATTACAGCAGGGATGTGGTATTCCAATCCCCAACTTGTCCGACTTGTCAAACATGGGCTTATATACTTCTGGACAAGCACAATTATCAAGACTCCTTGTCCAGGGCAAGTAAATACCCAAGCAAATCTTGGAAAAAAATAGATACCATAGATAACTCATTATATTTTGGAAAACTATTTTAATATTTATACTGAAGGGATGGAAATATTGCTAATTAAGAAATTACTGGCTTCCAGCATTTTGTCATTAACACAATGTTTACTAAATAATTAACTCTTCATAATTAAAGTTCATTTCTGTACAAGTAGAAAATCATGTGTTACAGGTCTGGGGACAAGTGGAGAGAATGTTTACAATCTTGAAATGCTTGAAATATGAAAAACAACTAAACAAAGCAATCACAGATGAATTTGACATGTTTGCAGAAAACTTTTGTGACAGACTATATAAAGGTATTAAATATCTTTTGCATCTAGTTATTTAATTGGAAATTACTCCTTGCTGAAAGTTAATGGAATTCTGAATAAGTGGGTCAATACTTCTTTTAAAGATTGATTTATAAACAAATCTGGTTTGAAAGGGACAAACAGGTGAGGTAGTCAAAGATCAGACTGTAGGCTGATCTTTGTCTATACCACCTGCCTAAACAGTAATATTCTGGGTTCAGCATGACAAATGTAAGCAAAATCATGAGCTATGATCTATTTGAGTGCCATCTATTGGCCATGCTTTTATTATGATTCCTTTAACTCATGTGCATACAATTACTCTAAATAAGAACAATTATTCAAAATCAAGGCTTTTTATAATAGCATTTGACACTAAACTCATGTCATATAAGTATATACAGTCAAATCTGTATTAGCGGCCAATTATGCACAGCGGCCAATCTGCGAACAGCGGCCACTCGAGTTCCCCCCGTGCAAATTCCTTCTTTAATTGCACTGTGAATAGCGTGATCTCCTGAAATGCGGCCAGCCGTCACCTTAATTGGTCTATTGTCAATAGTATATCGCACCTAAACAACGGTCATCTAACAAAACATGCGACTTAATTAGTCGTGTTCGAAAAAATCGATAATCACTACTATAGTAACTGCCGAAATCGACTTATCGTAATGTACAAGATATAAACAATTATCGACTTAATCCCGTGTAGTTGATTAATTGCCGTGTATTTAGCCATTTATATTTATTTGATGGATTTGAGAGATGATTATTGATCAGAGGAGACGGAATTTTTAAGTTGTCGGGTCTCTTTAAATAAAATGAACTTGAGCATTATAGGTTGTTTACAAATTTAGTAAACTGATTTCTTGAGGTCTTTAAAATGGATGAAAAGTTGCTTTTGCTGTCAAACCTTGCTATCATGTCGCTCTCTAAGCGTAAGTTCCTCTCTCTAGAGGATCATGTGAAAGTGGTTCGTACGCTTGACTCTGGACGTTCTTCTAGGATTATTGCTAGTGAGTTTGGTGTAGGTCGTACCCAGGTCCAAAATATTACGAGAATTTCTCAGGATATTTTCACTTCTGTCACAATATTCTCTATCTTAAATGGTACAAATGGTACAAAGTGCCTTTACTTTTTTTAAATGACACTTGAAATGGAAGTTTAGAACTTCTTAGAATTTGGAGTAGTCTAAAGTTTTGTGATCTTTTAATGAGCTAACCCAAAATGGTATGACAAAATGGCCACCCTATGGATACTGTGAACAGCAGCCAATCTGTGTACAGCAGCCAATTTGGCCCTCTCCCTTGACTGGCTGCTGTACACAGATTCGACTGTAGCTTGTTGGGTAAGATATTTTAAGTACACTGACCAAAAGAATGTTTCATTTTGTTTCCACATGAGCTTATGTTACTTAACCGAATCCATTTCTTACACCTCCTGAGAAAAAAAATGTTGGTAACACTGCAGACAATGAAAAAATTGCTTGAAACAATATTTTCTGCCCTATGAGACAAAAACATTTATTTCAATTTCACCATAAGAAATTGCCATCTGTGCCATCTTTCAACATAAGCCAGTCTAAAATCTTGTCATTTTTTCATGGGCAGACTTGCCATGCAAACAAGATATGGACCTCCAAAGACTTCTGTAAAATACATGAAAAAGTGATTGGATCAAAAGAGGTCCACTGGAGATCATTTTCTGAAATTTATTAAAGGCTCTATTAATCTTGGAGGGACAAAATTTCTCACCAATAGGAATGCTGAAATCTTTGTTACATTTTTTTACAGATGCCTCTATCAATTCTTTCAGAATAGGTCATAAGCCTGTTATGACAAGCGTTGGCATACAGAAAACAAAAAAAAAAATTCAAAATATTTTATATCAGCGACATATTTATAAAGAGGTCTGAAAATAATTTTCAACGAAGATTTAAGGATTCCTTCTGGTGACAAATTTGGTCCCTACAAGAGCTGTGGAACCTTTGAATACTACATAAAATGTAAAATGGTGATTTTATATTTAGAAATCACCAAGAAGTCAAAATTTCTACCCTAATTAGTCTGTGCTGTTTAGCCAAAGGTAACATTTTTCACACTTCCACTGATATTTTTTTTTGCACCTGAGTGGCTCACATTTATCTTTTTTTACCTGAAGGAGGGGGTGGGGTGGATCAAGGATGTCATATTTATCTTATTATTCATCCTCTCCATATAAAAATGCCTGTTATTGCCAAGCTGACAAATTCAAATCAGATAAAACATAACCAATGACAAAATTTTAGCCTGATCATTTTGAAAGAGGTTGCAAACAACATAATAGATTTGTTCAAACCTTCGAATTTTCTATACAATAGGATAAAAATTATTGTCAGGGCCTACCCTGGGCTGTTTTTTCGCCAATTTGAAATAAATGGAGCCAAATCCATCGCCTAGAAGCCAAATGAGATGCCATTTTTTGTTGCCAAGTTTCATACCACTGAAATCCGCTGAGCTAGGTGACTATTAGCTGCAAATAAGATCCAACACACACACACACAAACTTAATAACTGAATGTATAATCCACCTTTTCAACTTGAATTCAATCAGACAAGCCTTAATTTTCAATCAATTTTGGGATATTTCGCTAAAAATTTGTATCCCATCCACAGTACCCCACCCACCATCAGAGAATCGCAAACAAGTTTTTCTATTACTGTTTTGAACCCTATCAATCGCCCTGTAAAGTGAAATGGAGATCAAATGACGTTAGATTTTGTTGTTGATGCAAAAACACAGCTGACGTCTTAAAAATCTCGGGTCTGACCATTCTACTCTACAGGAAGGTAGGATTGTGACGTACATCAAAGAGACCGACAAAAAGCCTTGAGAGGGTTTCCCGCATTGCACAATTTCCTCAGAGAAGAATTTAGACTTGGATTTGTACACACGAATCGGTTACTAACATATGTTAGTCAATTTACTATTTTTTTGTTGAACATGTATTCTGGATTTATTGGTAACCCACTGAAGTAAGATTTTTTGTTTTATTTTGTTGAAATTAATTTATGTAACGTACACTGTCATTTAAGAAGTCTTTTCGATCATGGTCAGAAATTGTCACCTGTATCGTAGGTCATATATTTGATTAGTGTTTGTCACACTTCATTTATTGAATGACTCACATGTTTATTGAAATTCGACACGATTATCACCGTTTTAACACCTAGACTACCACAATCAGCCTTGAATGCAGTCTGATACAAACTTTTGGTGCATGAGAACTACTTTATAGAAAATTCAATATTGCTTACATGGACTTTTTTATTGCCAGCATTTTCGCCACATTCAATTTTTAATTGCCACTTAACTTTAATTTTCACATTTGGCTACATTGGCGATTGCCAGTGAAGGCCCTGATTGTGAAATTACAATAGCATAGAAAATATTGTGAGAAAAATTATGGTTATCAGCATTTTCATCTTTTTCCACAATGTTTTCTAAAGTTATCTTTCCTCAATGTGTAAAATTGTAGGATTATTTTGTATGTGGTTAATACTTTATCAATTCAAAGTAAGCTGTGCAGATAATTTTGACAACTAACCTGTAAATAGTCCGATATAGCACAATGAGTAGTGTATAATATCTAATGGTGATGGTTTTATAAGATGTTGTTTCTTCAAGGCATATTCTTCCTCAGTCTCTCCTTCTCTCTTCTTCAGGTAACTGGCATCATGCACTTCAAATGCCACACCAACCATCTGAAATATATTTTGATTCATTTATTTTCTATGTTTTTTTTTCTTCAATACTTACCTGTTGATGTCTCGGAGTACTATCACTTGATAATTTCAGCAAAAAACAGTGAAAGTAAGGAAATGTCATTTCAGCGGAACAAAAGTCATGATAACGTCATGTAGTAGCCATGCAAATCACATGCAAAATAATACACTATGAGAGATTTTGTCATTAAAAACATATCCTTCATTGAGTGAACATCAAAAGCTATAATTTCATGTGTGAACTTAATGAAAGATCAAACGTACAATGAAAAAACAATTTGAATTATCCTCCATATAATTCTTTTCACAATATCCCTCGTAGTGTGGACTGTTAAACAAACCGGTCTATCAATTCTATATTTTGTATTAAAAAGCAGCCCATTGTCTTACCATGACCTCTAAAAACAGTGAAATTGCTATGAAATTGCTATGTACAGAGCTGATATAGTAACTTATTTGTTGGAGCTGAGCCAAGCTTGGCTAACATTCTTCATGACATTTCATGAAAGTTATAAAGATATGTGTCATTTGTCTCTCACCAATGGACAAATGACAAGTCTTTTGTCAAAGTGGGATGAGCAGCTGCTGGCTTGGATAAAAAATTGAGGTTGTATTGGTCTAAGAAATAATAGGAAACAATGGTAAGCTGCACTAGCCACCGTAATATAACTAAAAGACTTTTGAAAGTTGCAATAACCCATAGGTGCACCAGTTTCTAGGATAACTGAGCTACTTTTGAAAGTGGCATTAATCCCCAGACATTATATCAATCAAACTAATTTGTTGAAATAAATTATTATATTATCAATGAAAAGTGTACAACAAAATATTAACAAAAATATTAAAACTTGGCAAAAAGGCCAGCTATATCATTCACAAAGTTAGATGATGATTAGGTGTCATTTTGAATTTAAGTAAACCTTAATGTTTCATTTGTTCCAATTATAAATGGACCATAACTTACGCAAATGCATGCACAGCTTATTTAAGCTTTATATCTTTATAAGCTTTATTAACTTAATATCCAAGTTTGTGCTTTTGTTATGAAAAGATACCACTAATCTGAATTCTATACCTGATGCCTTGGACACACAACTTAACCCATTCCCACACAACAAAGTTTTAGACTGGTCCAAATTGAAAGAAGCTGCAGACGAAAACTTAAAGTTGTTGAAATTTTAAAAATCTTTGTCTTTTGGCATAGAAAATATTGTGGATAATGAAGAAATTGCTTGTGACAAGCAATTTCTTCATTTTCCACAATGTTTTCCTAAGCTGTTTTATTGAGGGGCGTAAAAAGGAGGGATTGAGTGGGAATGGGTTAATAGTCTTGACAGTATTCTGATTTTCTGTAAAATAATCTTAAAATAATTTCTATTACCCTGAGTGCATTAAAAAGTTGAAGTGCATTGGTAACTGGATGGGGTCTTGACAATCCAAACAGGTGAGCTGCTCTGAAAAATGCCAGGTAGCTGAAGCACCAAGCAAAACTGGCTACATGACACCATCTGAAACAAAACAAGAACTTAAGTTTTCACAAATCTACAGCAATCACATCTTTACCTATTCCCACACAATGACGCTTTTCAACGCTTCAAAGAAACAAGAGGACCATGATGGTCCTAAATCACTCCCCTGAGTATGATGGTTCATGGCTTATGATATAAACAAAATAGCAAAGCCCTCTGTCTAATTATTTTGGAGAAGATGTTTAAGCATTTCTCTTTAAATCCTAGGTACATTAATGATCCCACCATATAGCACTAATTTTCTGAATATGGTAATGCTTTGAAGTATAGATATCAATAGATACTAAGTATAAAAGCTCTAGGCCTAATGGTTTAGGAGAAGAAAGTTTTCAAAGATATCATTATTTATTCCCAACTAAAATGAGGGATCGCACAGAAATGGGCTAATTTTCATAATACATTTATTCTTTAAAGTAAATTGGTAGAGGGTCAATAGTTGATGATATGTACCAAATATCAAAACTCTAGGCCTAATTGTTTGGGAGAAGAAGACTTAAAAAGATTTCCTTCTTTATTCCTTTGTAAAATCAGAGATTGCACAGAAAGAGGCTAATTTTCAGAGTACGATACTTATTTGAAGTATTTTGGTAGAGGGTCAGTAGGTGATGATACATACCAAATATTAGAGCTCTAGTCCTTATGGTTTTGGAGAAGAAAATTTTCAAAGATTTCCTTTGTAAAATCAGGAATCGCACAGAAAGAGTTGATTTTAAGAGTACAGTTACTCTTTGAAGTATTTTGGTAGAGGGTCAATAGGTGATGATATGTACCAAATATCAAAGCTCTAGGCCTTATGGTTTAGGAGGAGAAGATTTTTTAATACATGTAATTGTTTACAGATGGACAGACAGACGGTCGCTGGACAATTACCGATCACAATAGCTCACCTTGAGCACATTGTGCTCAGGTGAGCTAAAAAGCTTTGAAAAATGAAAAGAAATTGCTTGTTACAAGCGTTTTTTTTCTTATCCATAATGTTTTCTAACCCAAATAATAAAGATTTTGAAAATTTCATCAACTAAAATTGTCATCTGCAAAGCTTTGAATATGAACCATTCTAAAATTTTGTCATCTGGTGATGGGTTAACCCTTTCCCATTTAATCCCTGATTTTTATGTCCCTATGATCTTATACGTATAAGTTATATATACTTATCTTATACAAGCAATTTCTTCTTTTCCGACAATATTTTCTACCACATAGGATGGTTTCATTTTAAATTGCATCTAATTTTAGTTGTCGTCTGCATCCTCTTTCAATTTGGTCTAAATTTTTGAAAACAAGAAAGGTTTAGAAATTTTACTCCTGAGGGTGGAGGTAACTGATGAATCTCTAGCAACACCCACTGGAAACATCTTTATGCCAGTTTGGTACTTTGTATCAGATACCAGATGACCGTATTTTGTAAGTCACTGGGTACACAAGATTCAATCAAAGACAGCACAAAACTACACCACTGACATTGATATGAGTAGCACAAACTATGACCTGTCAATAATTATTTGTAATTCAAATATTATTCTTGCAGTAGAATCCATGTCATCAAGATACACAAGCATATCGAGATTTCTTTAATGCTTTCAGATTGATTATCGAGAAATAACGGTAGATTATCATTTGATAAACTCACCACCTATCCAGTGAAATTATCAAAAACTTATGCCCCGCTTTCGTTCATTTCACCCTATCTAACGTTATCTAAGCAGAGCCAAATAAGTGACGTCATCATAAGCGTTGCATAGCAGTCAAGTGCAAAATGACGCGCTTTAAGAAAATTTGTCATATAATTTTCGCATTTTGTCTATTTTTTGCATTGAAGAAATAGAACAATTGTTTGTTTTTCGAGTAAGATCAATTGATATTTTATTTTGTGAATAACAAAAGCTATATTTTCACCCGTGGCTTTGCCACTCGTGAAAATATAGCTTTTGTTGTTCACTCAATGAAATATTAATCGATCTTACACTGAAACAAACGATTATCCTCTATATCTTAACCCATTCCCACACAATGATGCTTTTTGACACCCCAAGAAAAAAAGCTTTGTAAATATGGTGTAAAATGAAGAAATTACTTGTTAAAAGGATAGGAAACTTTTTTTTATAACTGATTTTTGACAAAGTCATCTTTTCTTAATTTTTGGATCTTGGAAGGGTTAAATGGAATATGAAAGTGATGGCTAAACAACTTGAACATGTTGTTTATGAGGGTGGGGCTGGTGTTTTGAGCAGGCCATACCAGGTAGGTCAGCTAACAACAGAACTCATGAGAGTAACTAATTTCAAAAACAAATTCTTTTCAGTTTCTCATCAAAAAAACATAAATATCTTGCATTTTGTTCGAAAAACAGAACTTTTAACTTACTTCAAAAGAGGAACGGACAATTGCCCTCCCGGACGATTGCCCTCCCGGATGATTGCCCCCTGGACGATTGCCCTCCGGACAATATCCCTCCCCATAAAGTAGCAACCCGGACAATAGCCCTCCCTATATTTTTCTTCCATTCTTCATTTTTTTTGTGGATTTGTTGTTCTTTATTTGAATTTTTATTGTTCATTTGAGGTTCGTTTGTAAATGATAATAATTGATGTTTTAATTGTTGTTGTTATCGCTTTGATTTTATTACTCATTCATAGTCATTTTCATTATATTTGTCATAGTGCTTTTTCTTATACTAGACATGTCCTTAAATGTATTTTCATATTTCCCCCATATTCCAACCTTGTTTTTTCGTTTCGAACAAGGTCGGGAATGACGGGGATACAGCCATTATGGCACAACTTTGATGTGAATATATACTACTACCTAACAAAATTAAACATATAATATAGCTGTTCGTAAGTGGGCATCCAAAAATCGCAATTACAGCTTATCTAAGTTGTAATTGTCGTATTTGTTCCACTTTGAAACATTACTTTTGATTATTCCTCAAAATTTGTTAATCCTACGGCAATTTGACCAAATTACCTCATCTGCCACCATATGTACTCTATAAAAAGGCTCAATCATTGACCGCATCTATCCCTCGGAAAATATATGTCATCTCAACTTTTTCCATCTACTTGTTTTACCGGAAGTATTTATTTATTCTATTTTCATAAAAGTTTTTGTATATATGTCCTTATTGTACCTTGTTGTACCTGGACGAAATAAATGATATGTTCTGTTCTGTTCTGTTCTGACAACATTTATAAAAGTAATTGTTGCATATCCCAGAAGAAGTAACATCCAAAGGGAAATTACTATGGCTGTTGCATATCCATCCAAATAATATATGTTGATATAAGGGGAGGGCAATTGTCCTGGAGGGCAATTGTCCTGGAGGGCAATTGTCCGGGGGGCAATCGTCCGGGAGGGCAATCGTCCGGGAGGGCAATTGTCCTACACTCATTTCAAAAGAAAACGGCAAGGCCATCAGGATCTGCATTATACTAATTTTTCAAACAGCTGGCTCCTCAATTCCATATATAAATGAATGTGGAGCATAAAGAAGCAATGGTTCCAGTCAATTGAAAGGGAAAATTCTTCCTCCAGATCTACTTTGCTTACAATCATAAGGGTTTTAGAAAAAAAATGTTCAAGTAGTGTTTCTTGTTTTATACTCAAATAATTTCTAATGCACACACCCATAAATGGCATTTTTGTTTTTATGTACATTAATCTTTCTTTACTTCATGCACTTCTTTAGCAAGTGCTAATTTCAACCCCTGAGCATTATGTGAATGGGCATCCTTATAAGGTTAGTGAAATCCAATATGCAGCTGTGCAGTTTTGTTTGACTTACAAATATGTCTATTGCCCCGATATTGGAGTTTGCATTTCAAGATTGATATCGCTGTAGCTCACAAATGTTTAATTAGGGACCGGGTAGATTATTCAGTTACATTTGGGTTTGTTGCCTTTACATTTATGCCCAATTCAACACAGAATGTTTGAAATCGACGTCAGAAAAGCTCCATTTTACCAGGCACTTTTGTACTTTATGTCTAGTTCTACCCTTGTCTATATTTACATATATTGTATAAGAAAAAAATTAATTTTGAAAAGTCTCTATGTTTTTTTGTTGTTTTTTTTTTACCTTGGACCAACTGTCAAAATCAGGATGCAGTTCCCGACTGTTACGATCAGGGGATGCAGGGCCTCGAATCCACATGAAAACGCAATAATTGCTACACCTATCGAGGTGGAAATTAGTTGTTTTTGATATCGTCCTTTTCCATGTCGGATTAACGGCCCAGATGCGACAGAAACTATTAACAGAATCGCGTAAACAAAATCGTCCGACATGGTACGATGTCTACCAAGTACTCCGAATGACATCCTATTTACACTGAAAAACCTGTTCCATGTACGATATACTGGAAAACGTGATTATTTCCGATATTGGATAGCTTGAGTGTTACATATGTCGTATTTAAATATGGAATTAAGAAAAGATAGATGCTAAAGCTGCAATGTTTGAAAAAGGCTTGTTGTCCAGAAAATATATGATATGCACAACAAATAGCATTTGTTTTTGCAGCTCCCAGACACCAGTCGTCTCCGTACCGGTGCGCCTGAAGAATTTCTTAAGCGCGACTGCTACAGTTTATTCCTATGATTTCACAAACGGTTTATTATCTATTCCATTGAATGTTAAAAATACAAATTCTTCAACTGTTGCTAAAAAAACTAAATAACCCATTCCCACACAATCCCTCATTTTTACGCGCCAAAGAAAAATAACTGCCCCTAGATCTATCGATACCAGTTTAGTTTCATCTTGGACCAGTCTAAAATTTTGGCGTGTGGGAATGGGTTAAACAGGTTGCCATGTGTTTAAACTCAACTTCAAGACGTATCAGAACCTTGTCTAAGGTATTTGTGTCAAAACTTAATTTTATTCATTCTTAAATGCTGCACAAATCACAAATTTAGTGATCGTTTTGTCACCGAAGAACAAACCTAGTAGGATATATAGATATATACATGTATTTTTTAAGCTTTGTTCTTGCAATTTATTACCTTAATCCATTCCAACACAATCCCGCATTTTTAAGTGCCGAAGAAATATGACAATGGAAAACATTGTGAGAAAAGAAGAAATTGCTTGTTAAGGTCCTCACTTTTCATTTTTTCCCCACCTGCAACCCCTTTCGATTTGGACCAGTCTAAAATTTTGTCGTTTTTGAAATAGGCCTAGATGAACATTTTACGAAATGAAAGTGATATGAACGTTTAAAAGTCTAAACGAGTATCAAAATAAATTAAGAAGTTTTTCAAGCTATTCAAGCTATTCAATGAAATAACTTTACAATAAATTCAAAAATAGATTTGTACAAAAAAAAAGAAAAGAAAAAACTGGGGACCTATACAAGTAGGTCTTTTGCTTGAATTTTATTGCCAAAATGAAGTCAAAAGAGAAAGAGTGAAACTTTGCTCCTGGTTATTTCTTTTTTATACTAAATACGGAATTTTTATGGACTTTCTTGGTTTGTAATTTCATTTTAACTAGCATGAAAGTATGGGTGCATTTGAAAACATATTACTTTTGTCCCTTAATAGGTGACCCCTCCGGCGCTTTTTGTTTTCTTGCCGGGCACATAGTTACCTAACTCTTAACCCTTGTCATGCTGAATTAACTTCGTATACAGCATTGCTTTAAAATCGTAGGGCTGACAGCACTGGAAGGTTTGAATGTTAATTATTCAAATGACTATGTCTGAAAGGGGACAAGCAGGAGGTGTAGACCAAGATCAGACTGCAATTATGTGCAGGCTGATCTTTGTATATACCTCCAGTCAAAATAGGAATATTCCGGGTTCAGAATGACAAGGGTTAATTAGTTAAAGTAAAAATCAGAGTATTGTGGCGAAACTGTAGCGATCGTCCATGAGAAAATTCAAGAGTACCGCATGCAGTTGCAGACGCTCGTCTGCAGCTGCTGCCAGGGACAGTGAAAATCTAAATAAAAAAGGGGGCATGATTCTTACAAAAATGTTTCAGATATCCCTCGATGCCTCTTGTTATGGTACACACATGCCAAGCCGGTTACAAGTTCAAGACAATATCTTCTGCAGTGGTGGATTTAAAAGGGTTTTGTTTGTAGTCTAATTATTTCATGTCAGTAGGAAAATTCAATATAAAACTGATAATACGGACGATTTTGCTCGAGTGACCACTTCTATCAATCGACCACGTCTTTTAACCCATTCCAACACAGTGGAATTTTAGACCGGTCCAAATTGAAAGGAGCTGCAGACGAAAATTTCAAGTTGATGGAATTTTATTTTTTTCGTCTTTTCGGATAGAAAACAATGTGGACAATGAAGAAATTGCTTGATCCAAGCATTTTCTTCATTTTCCACAATGTTTTCCAAAGCTTTTTCGTTGAGGGCGTAAAAAGAAGGGATTGAGTGGGAATGGTTAAGCGATCATAATCGAAACTTCCTATTTAAAAGCAAAAAAAAAAAAAAAAAAAAAATCCTAAGAAATGAATTTTGCTAAAAAGTAAAATATAGATTCAATACTAAGTGAGATGATTCTAATGAGTCCCAACAACATAGGATTCAGCGAGAAATCTGTAATAATTCATGCATGCAATCGTCTCAATCCTTAATATCTTTGACAGAAAAAATGTATTTATCGACCATTCTCTTGAGCTACCACTTTTTGTTCGGCCCTTGAGTGGTCGCTGTATAAAAGATTTACTTTAATAGGAAAACGTTCCCCGCATAGATAAGTTTGAACCCCCATTACAGAAATGCAGGATCCCCTATGTTCTTTAATATCAGAGATCAGATATTACTTGTCTTAGTCACACAAACGCCAACTGCTGCGACAAGATCACAGGCGCCAATGTGATCGTATTTAACCCTTTACCACACGATCCTGCATTATTAAGAAATATAAAGAAATATAAGTACAACATAAGTATACGAAACATGGTGAGAAAAGAAGAAGTTGCTTGTAGCAAACGATTTCTTCTTTTCCCACTATGGTTTCTACCTCAAACGACCTTTTTTAATTTTTAAACATATACTTTGTTATGTCGTCTGAAACCCATTTCAATTTGGACCAGTTAATTTTTTATCCTTTTGGGTTAAAAAAGGTTCGATAAAAAAGTTTGCTGGTGACAAGTGAGTCACGCATTCAGATTAGGATTAACCTATTACCAGATGGTAACATTCAGAGTGGTTCAAATTGAAGTGAGTTGCACATGACACTTTAAAGTTTATGGAATTTTTAATGTTTTACCCCTCTGGGTAGAAACATTGTGAAAAATGAATAAATTGTTTGTCACGAGAAATGTCTTCATTTTACACAATGTTTCCAAGTTGTTTTTCTTTGGGGGAGTCCAAAGAGTCACTGTGTGGGAATCGGTTAAGAAAGATAATTAAAATGAAATAAACCAATTGGGGTCACGGTATTCAGCGATGTTGATTACATGTTCCCGTAATGCAATTGATAACTAGATGTTAATGAAAACCAGGAATTATTTTCATTTACACGATTTTTCTATCAAGCGAGTCCGATTATGATATGATAATATATCTCATATGTCATTTTGTTAATCTATTTGTCTGAAAAAATAAAGCCTCGCAAACATAGTACTTCAAAATAGGGGAAAAAAACACAACAAAACGTTTGTCACTATCAATAATGTCATTTTCACCACAGTGCCTTCACTGAAAATGCACTTCAGCATCATGAATTGGTCATTTTACACAATATATTATTAAGCTTTTTAGCTCGACTTTTCGAAGAATTTTGGGGCTATTCCGGTCACCCGGGCGTCGGTATCGGCGTAATGCTTTGGTTATACCTTACATGCAAGTGTCATATCACAGTCTCTACTAAAAATAGCGGTCTGAAACTTTGCACATGCTTTTGTGGCAATAATATCAGCCTCTAGACACAGATTCATTACACTGATATTCATTTGAGCCTTTTAGGACTTAGAAATTCTTGGTTAAACCTTGCGTACAACTGTGATCTTTAATAACTTTCTTTCTATTAATGCTATTGCTTTGAAACTTTGCACATGCTTTTGTGGCCATTATTTCATCTTCCAGGCAAAGATTCATTACCATTACATTTATAATTGTGGAGTTTTAACCCTTTTCGGACTAAGAAATTCTTGGGTAAACCTTGCGTGGAACTGTCATTTATCTTTAATAACTCTCTTTCTACTAATTCTATTGCTTTGGAACTTTGCACACGTTTTTGTGAAAATGATATCAGCCTCTAGACACAGATTAATTACTCTGACATTCATTTCAATGGAATTTAACTCTTTTCGGACATAGCTTAAAAATTTAATTGAAAGAGTTTTTATCTCTTATACTACTTCGTTATTATGCTTAATGTCGACATTGAATCACTGTTACTATCCAGCACTCAGAAAAGTCGAGCATTGCCGTCATCTGACAGCTCTTGTTTACTTTTGGCACAAAAAAAATGTTATTGTGTGGGAATGGGTTAAGTGTTGGTGTCACGACAAGTTTGTTTGTTTGTCTGAAAGAGGTTTATTGCCAGTTTTAACAATATTTCAGTCATATCTCGGCGGCTTGAGTACCTATAAATGGATTATTGGAATTTCTCATACCAGTACTTCCACTATATCCTTTCCGAACCTCAAGCTGCTTATCCTACTAAGGTTTACGATTATCCATCAATTGGTGGGAGATAAATGTAGGAAAGGATATTTGCCGCGACCGAGGATCGAACCCTGGACCATATATTGAAAGTCCGACGCCCTAACAACTGAGCCATGACCACGGCTGATGTCACGATAAAGAGAGGCAATTAAAGGTTCAAAATTGAAAGAATTTATGAAGTAATATATCGCTCATCGTTTTGTATTCACATTTTAATGAATGAGCTTGAATGCGTAAAAAAATAGGTGTGAGGCGAAAGTTTTCAGAACTACCGATTAATGAAAATTTGACTTAAATCGTAAATAAGTCTTCTTTTATCAAAAGCCTTTCTTGTTATATTACATGCCTCAGTTGACGGATCGTACCCGTCAACCAAAATATCGATTGACCAATCATACCATTCCTTTAGACTGGAAGTGAATGTTGAACATCAGCATTTATCTAGGCATCATCGGATACCCTGGGTTCTCCTTATTTGCTACGCTACATCGATGTAGCATAGCAAATAAGGAGACCCCGGGGTATCCGAGGATGATATCTAGGCATGTTTGCTGGTTTGGCGACTTAAACATTGTATTAAAAGCTTCAAGCTGCGGCCATTTATTTTGCAAACTAACGTCATTAAATATCTCCGTCCGAAACTGCCTTTTCGGGGGTCGGTGGGTGTGACTGTTTATCTAGAGAAACTATGCTATTGTGTCACTAGAAGGGACCATTCAGTGCAATGGTTTTTATTCAAACCCACTCAAAAAGATTAACTTGTACACTATAAATAAAGAAAGGAAACACACACACAAATTAAAAAATGAAATACCATTTCTACTTCTATCCAACCGCCATAAAATGGTTTTGAAGCTAGTTTTGTAGTTTGATGTAACAAAGCTGTAAGGTAACACAGTGTTTTCAATTTCAAGGAAGGTTTATAATAGATAAGGATACTTCTTAAAGATTTTAAGGTATAAGTAATACAGGTCAGTTCACATTCTTAACTTTGAACAGCAAAAAAGTGATTTTTGAATGACTATAAAACTGTTAAAGCTCTCCTCTCTTGATCTATTGATTTAACCCTTTCCTGTTTTTTGAAATCTTAGGCTGGTCCAAATTGAAGGAGGTTGCAGATGACAATGACCGTTAGATAGAATTTGAAATGAATCATCTTATGTGGTAGAAAATATTGTGGGAAAAGAAGAAATTTGTTTTTTACAAGCAATTTCTTCTTTTTTCACAATGTTTTCTCGAGTATAAAATCACAGCAACGTAAAATCCCGGATTTGAACAGGAATGGGTTAACTCTAATTCCCATGAATATTTTTGAAAAGTAATTGATATAAGTATAATTGTATGTATCGGCATTTTTAGCTAGCAAAGCGTCAGCTTTGATAGCTTAAGTTAACAGTCAAAATTTTTAGGTCTTTTTAGAGTTTAATGTGTGCAAACTGCCACTTAACCACTTGTTCCGTTGAATGCCTAATGAATGATAGTTCCTACTAAATAGTAGTAATTGTAGTTCCTATGTATTTCAGGAATATTGCAAACTCTGTAAGTTCATCTCTTAGGTATTTTTAGATTACTTGAGCATATTGTATTTAAGATGAGTCTTATCAGAGTCCTTACTATGCGCGCTGCTTTGTATGGCTACACTTATTAACTTTATTCAAATTGTAGATAACTTCTTCAAAGGTTTGCTTTTTCGCCCATTTCTCACACAATCTTGCTTTTTTACACGTCTCAATGAAAAGGCTTTGGAAAACAGTGTGGACAATGAAGAAATTGCTCGTAACAAGCAATTTTTCAATGTCCACAATGTTCTCTATCCTACAAGGCAAATATTTTCTTACTTCTACAAACTTAGAATTGTCCTCTTCAACGTTTTCTTCAATTAGAACCAGTCTGAGATTTTGTCGTGTTGTAATGGGTTTACTCCTGTGTTTCTTTAACTTCGTTGATTTATCATGATAACATTTGACAAACAAGATTACTTATCAAAATCATGCTTTGCTAGCTTACAGTACTTTCGGTACTTTGATTCCACTCTGCAGGAACAAGGAAGTTTCATTACGACAAGGAGTGTTATATTTCACATACGTCCATAGAGGGGTGGGAAATCTAAATGAACAAACACGTCATGCACGTTTTGCATGATACAAATACATGTACACTGTATACAAGAAAATGGCGAACCTAACCAGTAACCAGGACTTCTCAACTTTTATCATTAATGTGTTTGTATGTGATATTTGAAATGAATAAATAATAATAGTCACAGGTGCGCCAAGTAAGATTCTAATAAGACTGTGTGTCAGAGAATTCACCATGCGCTCTTGAGATAGCTACTAATGCAAACTTATTTAAGACAACAAGCGAATATTTAACATGTATTAAAAGTTTTTGCTTCAGGTAAATAAGCGGATCGCAGTCAACCAAAAAGTAGACTGACCAAACAAGTCATCAGTCTAGACTGGAATTGAACTTTGACCTCCACCATTTACCCAAAGTACAATTAGAAATTATAAAGTGACGTTTAGGTTGGAAAAACTTGATAATGGGAGACATTCATGTTTTCTGACAATATTTCTATAGCGATTTTAAGCTCTCCAAAATGTAATACCTGGTGGTAACGAGCTCAAACCCGTTTATAAGTTAGTATGGTTATGAATCCCTTTCAAAAACACAGTTCTTTAAAGAAGACGTTGATGCTTTGAAGGAACATTTCCTCACTAAAGCCTATGCAGTAGGTTTTCATAATTTTGTTTACTGCCATGGTACCAAAATCAAACGATTTCTTGACACATACGTTGTATTCATATTTCATATGTAATATTGTCAAATAATTGCTTTCTACAGGCATTCAACTACATTGAAACGTGTGTTTTAGAAACAGTTTTCTTAGCGAACACTTCTATAGGTATTGATGTAAGAAGAGTTCGCAAAAGAAATCTATTGGTTATGTGGGTTTTGAGGTTGATTAATACTATGGGACACTAAATGGGCCAAAAGTCTATTTTGAGTACACACTGAAACAAACCCGCGCAAGCGCCAATAATGTAGGTGCGCTCACAAAATTTAGGCGTGCGCGTTAAAATGTGTAGCGTTCAAGAGTATATAAAGTGTGTGCATAGGCATAAATTTATCAGTGCGCGCATAATATGAAGCTTAAATACGCATGCACTTTCAAATTATCAGCATATACATTTAACTGTACTTGTGTCGTTTACGCGTGAAAGCATTCTTCATGCTCAGATGGCTTAAAGTGGACTTTTGACCAAAACGGTACTCCATATAATACTACTTTTTTGATATTGAATCGGCACCCAACGACTGACATATCCCATAATCTATCGGCAAATCATAGTTAAGGTTGTATACTTTCAATAGCGGTTGAAGACGACGACTGAATATGAAAACAATGTGCTGTATAAAAAAGAAACCGGGGTTGAAAAGCGAGAAATTACTTTTAGAAAACAACATGTCCCCGACTCTCAATGTCTTCTCAAGTTGTTATCATGACGAGGGATTTTGCGCTAGTGCATTCAGATAGTCAGGAAAACTTTCATAATCAAAATATTGAATGTCTTCCTTATATAATTCTTTCAAAGCCAATATGTCTGTTGTCGGGATGCTTGCGTAAGCCTGAATAAGAGCTTTCCTTCGTAAGAGCTTGGTGTCATCTTTGGTCATGTGATTCTTTGTTCGAATTTTCATTATCAAATGAAAAAGCGTTCTTTCATTAAGTGGCTTTGTACGTTCATCAAAAGCTTCCGTTTCAGGAATGTTACCGTTTAATTTGAATGCATTCCACACCCGTCTACAAAGCTCTAATAAACTTGTACAATCCCTATGTTTTCCGAAAATTGCAAAATTATATTTAATCTCATCAAATATCTCATACTCCGTATGGTTTGATGACTTTATTACAGTGAGCATTTCACCCATTCCTCTGTTATTAATGACGTATGTTAAATCGTCCAGAAGCGTCTCCTGTTTCGCGATGATGTCCGGCCTATAAACACAAGGGTCACACAAATCAGATGCCGGTAACCAGTGTTTGTCCTGATTTACAAACGTCATGTTGTGGCCAATCTTAATGACGTACCTAATGAATTCTGGAAATGTTACATCGTGTCCACATGCCAAAGATTGCTTCGATGCGTGTTGACGCACCGTACGTATAATTTGTCTTCCTTTTGTTTGCCAGAAGTCCGGTAGTAAAAGTTTATCAATGTAGGCAGACCAAAGTCGTGTCCAGGGGTCTCTTACCGTAACTACCCGTAGTGAATGACGAACGAAATGATAATCAAGCGCCTGTTTCAGATCGAAACGTTTGTATTTCCTTGTTTCTCGATAGTGAACCTCAAATTTGCTAATTTTCATTGGGTTCCCGGTGTACAATTTTTGTCCTGCTAAATATTTGAATATTCTTATCCATACGGTACATCCCGCTTTTGGAATGACACAATAACTAATGTTCATTTTGTTGTTTCCAGTTATTTCATATGGTTGGACACCCTCCTTCCCTCTCTCACGACACAACTCTTCAACTAACATCTTTCGACTTTCTAATCTGTCTTTAACAGATACACTTGTTTTGCTTTTGACTTTTTTGCGCAATGCTTGGCTGTAACTATTTGATACCTGAAACAAGCATACAAGAAAAAAGTTTGGTGTCATATTACGAGGTTAAGTAATAGAAATTAGAAAAGAATGAACATAACCTTTTCAAACTCTCCCAAATGCAAACACAATTTTCTTTATATCTTAATTTTAAGAAAATTAACTGGTCATTTCTTAAAGCGCACCGGTATTTTCAAACCATTTCAATTAAGAAATGGACATACTCTTTTCAATGATGTATTAACCTTAATATTCAGTGTATTTACGGTATATGTCAAAATAGACATATTTTACCAAGCCGAAACAGTTTCCTTTATTGAACTGCCTTGTGTGTTATCATACACTCAAACAAGTCATTAATAATTCCTCGAATTCGGTCTACTCATAAAGACAAATACATGTAATTAAAAAAAGCACTTTTAAACAACACCAATTGAAATCCCTGTCCTGTTCAAGCCCTGGTTTATACTACCCTGTGTTTTTATACTTAAGAAAACAATTGGAAAAAGAAGAAATTGTTTGTCACAAGCATTTTCTTATTTTTTCACAATATGTTCTACCCTATTAAATGGTTATTTTTTTAAATTAAATCCACTTTAAATTTTCGTCTACAAAATTTTTGAATTTGTAAAGGTCTAAAATATTGCAAAACATGAAAGGGATATAAAGAACAACTTTACCTGGGTGAAAGAGTGTTTATCTACGATATCCTTTATTCTTTCCCCTGAAATTATAAGGATAACCGGTATAATGGACGTTACCTATGGAACTGATCTGTTTCGCTATATTATGGAGAGGCCTAAATCCTACAAACAGTACAGTAGCGCATTATAGGTCTACATCCTGGACTCGTAACTAGTACATCGTTAGGCCTATTATACGAGCTTAACCCAGCCGCCGTCATAGCGCAGTCGGTAGCGCATCAGACTCCTTATCTTCAGTCATGGCATATCATTGGTTCGATCCCCGGCGGCACATATCCTTTCCGACATTTGTCTCTCACCTCACAAGGTACTCCAGCCGCCGCAATATGGCTGAATACCGTTAAAAGTGGCGTTAAGCCCCGTTCAACCAACGAACTTAACCTGAAATATACAGTACAAATAATATCGGTTTGAATTTAACCGAAAGAATAACAATGTCAACCGCGTTCAAAAAAAAGAAATTCAACATTTTCCCTGCAAGCAATACGCATAGGAAAATCAAGTAGCATCAAACTCCGGAAAGAATGGTTATAAATTTCATTTTCTTTAGAGAAAACATTAGTTGCAATATTTTTAGAAAATCTGCGTTTCGTTAATCAACTCGGAACCCTCTTTATTTACAAACGACTTAAATACTCATAAATCAAGATCGTAACCACAGCTAGATACATCATTACTATAGTGTTGACATTTTGAAGGCTCGCAGAAATACATACATACTTTAGCCATAAAAGCAACTGAATATTTTATTGACGAATGAACATTATCACAAAGTAAGAATTCGTGAGGGTTTTAAATACAATTTGAAAGAAATTTGCTTGCATTGTGTAGTTTCTCGTTTTCTTTTATTGTTTCCTTTCCATTTTAAAATATTTTACATTCACTTTTAAATGTCGTCTTCAACGTCTTTAGGTATTTATAATATAGGGTAAAATTCTGGGTTATAATGTTTTAAATCGATGTAGAATTTATTTAGACGAATTCAAATCAGCGAAAAATAAACTTTTTTTTCTTTTGAACGAATGTATCGTTTTTCAACGAGGACCTTTGTTAAACGATAGAAAGGACCAAGCATGCAAATGGTACATCAGCCCCTGATGTTTACCGTCTGTTTACTTAATCATTGGATTAACGTGTTTTTTCTGTTATTTGTGTTTGAAGCGAAAAAAAAAAAAAAAAAAACGCCATTTTTGTTCAAGTCGGTTAATTTCGCCGACCCACTTCCGGAGTAGGGTTGATTAACCTTTTCCTGTAAATGTCTGTCTTTTACGGCCATGAGTTATTATATTTGAGAAAATTTTGTGGAAAAAAATAAGAAATTGCTTATAACAAGCAATTTCTTCTTTTCCCATAATGTGTCCCTATCTTACAAGATAGTTGATTTTTTAATTGTAACAATTTTATAAAGCCGTCTGGTACCCATTTGAAATTGGACAAATTTTAAATCTTGAAAAAGGGTTAAAGCTAACCCTCAGGCTCCCTCGATAGATATCCAAACCTTTTTACCTTTGGGTAATCTGACCCTGAAAATAACCGAAATAGAAATTTAACTAAGTGATTAAAGTTACAACACATTTATAAAACCGAGTCCGAATGGACAATTATTATAGTTCCAGGCTCGTGGACATATTGGCAGTCGGCCTTTTCTGAGAAATACCCCGCCTTTACACTGGTTTGTCAGCCCGATTAGCTCAGTTGGTAGAGCACTTGACTTCAAACCTCAAGATCACGGGTTCGAGCCCTGGGCTGACCATATCTACTAACAAACTAATTGTCTTTCGGATGAGACGTTAAACCGAGGCCCCGTGTGACGATGCTATCCATCGAGCACGATAAAGAACCAGGCGGGGCTCTCAGAAGTTTCGTCCTGTATCCTTGCACTATCCCCCGTAACAACTAACCGTCTTCTGGGGGCGTCGCTCATATTGGCATGTGCTACAGTAGCGACGATAAATAAACGAAAAAAATTGTAAAGAACTCCAGTCTGTCGGCCTGCATCATTTTCCGTTCTGTGATGCCAGGCATACAGAAAACGTCTATTCAATAAGCCAAAGGCCAGATAAGAAGAACGTTCTACGACAATATGCTCCTGACCAGACGGATTAAGTTTGAACACAAAAGTAGGGTCTTAACCCATTCCCACAAGTTACGCCTTTGGCGTCCCTCAAGAAAAACAATTTGGAAAACATTGTGTTAAAATGAAGAAATTGCTTGTTACAAGCAATTTATTCATTTTACACAATGTTTTCTACCCGGAAAATTGAACTGTATATTGTCGTCTGCAACTCCTTTCAATTTGGACATATCTAAAATTTTGCCATCTGGTAATGAGTTAAAAAAACAGCTCTCTGACTGGTAGTCACAGAAATCACGTTTGACTTTTTGATAAGTTGGTTAAAAATTAATCGTATAGAAAAAAAATAACTATTCATTAAGTGAAGGAGTATCAACACATCTCTTTTCAATCCCTTATTTAAACGGCTTTGTGATTTTATAACAGAGAATAAATTGCACAAAAAGAAGAAATTTCCTGTAACAAGCAATTTCTTCTTTTTCTAGAATTTTGTTTTACTCAACTGGATGCATTTCCCCAAAATTACTCCATTTCGAATTGCTGTCTGCAAATCGTTTGGATTTGGACAGGTCTCAAATTTTGAAAAAACGGATAAGGGTTAAAGAAAAAAGACCATCTCCATACCGCATTTCTCACGAGGATATATGAGATAATACTTATGACAATGTCTGATGTCCTGCCAAGTTGGCGTACATGGTTTCGGAACTAATCAATAAGCTACAGATGTTTGATTGTTTCTTAAAGCTAGAGAGATCATAAATAATTCTGACTTTGATGTCTTATTTGGATTCTTGACTTGAATTACCCGACACACATACATAATTGATAGGGTGACGAATGAATTAAAGATGAAGTAAGATATTTTAGTAGCCCAACGATGACGACTTCGGTAGTAGTGACTGTTGGTGCGGCCAAACACCAGCTTCAATATCGTTGACCAGCCAGGCGAAAGAAGACCTCCTGGAAAGTACGAAAATATCGACCCTTATCAGACAGCGCGAACAGTCCATGCTAGCAAAGATCGCAACTGTTCGCTTTCAAACGAATTTCTGAATCTAGAATTGACGGATCGCTGACCCAGCCCATGATTCTGCTGGTCAAGCCTACTGACTCCGACAGGAAGTTCTACTTCTATTTCAAGAGGCGTTATTTTGATAAATTTTTGGCCAGGAACATGTAACAAAAACGTTAAAAGGTTGGTTGGCGACCCAAATGTCGTCACTACAGCTTGATTAAAATTGCTTCATATAAATGTCGGCGAAAGCCGGAGTCCAAAGCTCACATCCCGTCTCAATGAATGATTTGATTGGTCGATTGATTTTTTTATTTTCATCGCGATCCTTCAATCCCAACCCCTGTTACAAGCAAATTCTTCATTGTTCACAATGTTATCCAAACCATGTTTGTAGGGCGTAAAAAGTGGGATAGTGTGGGAATAAATTATTTAAACAGCGAATATTCTAGATGCACCAAGAGGCTTTGCAGGCTGCTCAGTGTCTACATTTCTCACCCATGTGAAAATGTTGTTGGAAGTGTCATGCAAGGAGTCAAATTGACGGATTTTATACCCCGCCTACTGACAATTCTTGGCCCGCAAATCGACTCCGACAGGAAGCTCTACTTAGATATAAAGCGGCATTATTTTTGCAAAATTTATGACCAGTAACATGAAACAAAAAATAAAATTGTTGGTTTGCGACCTAAACGTTGTAACTACAACTTGAATAAGCTGTAGTTACTACTTTTAAGTTTCGGAATTAATAAAATTGATTCACATAAATGTCGGCAAATGTTTGACTCCATCGTTCACTTCAGGTCTAAATGAATGATTTGACTGGTCGAGTGATTCTTTGGGTGAAAGACGCTATCGGTCAGTAAAAACCCACTTACTTGTATTCAAAACGAGCAGTAGCCCAATCGCCGCAATAACAGTCACGATACATGTCCAGAACTTTGGAATCGGCCTTCTTGTTAACATTGTAGTATAATTCTTGTTATTAAAGTCCAATTTATGTTTGTTGGTTATAATTAAAGGGTCAAAATTCTAGTTAACGTAGATGCGTATATGGGATCCTAGCCAATATTGTACGAAATGTTTCCCTGACTTGTAGACCTTCCGATACCCGTAATTAATATCGATTGGTAATATTGTCATTAGCCCTTTCCCACATATTGACGCTTTTTAAAGCCCTCCAAGAAAAACAGTTGGAAAGAATTCTGTGGAAAATGAAGAAACTGCTTGTATTAAGCAATTTCTTCATTTTCCACAATGTTTTCTACCAAGAGAGTTTACTAAATCTAAAGTTCCATAAACTTTAAATTGCCGCCTGCAACTCCTTTCAATTTGTACCAGTATAAAATTTTGTCGCCTTGTAATTGGATAGCGCCAAATATGGCCTAAATACAGCATGGAGAGGTTGAGATATGAAATTTCGGTCGGAAAGCGACAATATACTTTTCACATAGCTCTGTGGCGTGATTTAGTCTTTTCTCTTCCAACCCTTTGATTTTCTAACGCATTTGAAGAATATACTGTCAGTCCTAAAATCAACTGAGCAATAAAACTTTGAATTAGAAACTTAAGAATTTGATTAAAAGCCTGCATCTTCGTACTAAAAATCCTTTTGCGTTGTAAAAAGAAAAAAATCACATAGAAAAGGTGCTTCAGATACTGTGGCAGATGCATAAAGTTTTCAAGTTTAAACAGTTTGAAGAAATTCTTGAAGTATAGAATAGTTTCAGTCTTTGGTAGAAAATAGCCAAGAATTATGATAAACCGAGACAAGCTGGTGGGTTATTCTGCAGATCGCGCAGAAGCTTATGACGAAGAATGTTTTACTCTTCCTGACAGGAATAGCATAATTTCCAACAGAATATTCTAAAGATGTTAATGTTCGTTTTGACATTCAGAGAGACAAGAGTTTTGTTAAAAATTGTGCCTTTCAGAAAAGAACTATGTTTGGTTTGCAGCCTGATCTTCAGCAAAACCGAATACTGAAATAGTTGTGGGTACAATTTCAAATGTAGTTCCCTGTCTGGGTCAGGTAAGGCTGTGGCCCAAGACTGCTTCCCCGGGGTATACTACATTCCAGTTGCCGCGCATGGGACATGTTAGAGTTTATAATTTACGTGTATCTACGCCGGCGGTCTGTAGTGCGAGTCCATCCATCTCACTGCTGACTCTCGAGAGATTTCAGTTGTATCTCATGGTCGATCATATTCTAATTTAATTTTCTTTGATGTTTCGGACAATATTAGATTTAAAACATTGACTTTTAGCAAATATCAATGTAATGAAATATTACGAAATATATAATTCTGGTATTTTAATTGTATTGATTTTGAATAGAACAAGTCGACAATATCTCGTCAATTGGACAGTATACGGTCCGTAAAGCATATCGTTTGTGCGCGAGCAAAATGTTTGAACTACTACTTAAACAAACATATAGTCAGGATATTTTGATCGCGCACCGACGAACATACGAAAGGGATGGCTTTGTTCTAAATTGTATGGTTTAATCCATAAGACGAAGGCATTTTTGTTTGTTTGTTTCTTTCTTTCTTTCTTTCACTGAGGTATGAAACGAAAAGACGCAACACTATGTATGAAGCTGCGAAGCGGATTCAAACAAAAGAGAGATTAGGTTTCGTTTCATTCCTCAATGAAAAGTAATTCAATGTTTTTTCATCCTTTAGACGAAAATTGATACTCAAACACCATAAAGGAGAAAAACGTGTGTGTTTTTTATGGAACCGCTTTGTGCGAAAGCATATAAAATTGCTCGGTACTCAATTTTTCTTTTCATAGGTATGTAATGAATTTTTCAGCCAATTGAAATGTAGGAATTTCATTAGACGCAACTAAATTCAAATCACTTTGTTTAAATGAGCTTGAACTATCAACCAACAATACAGAAAAGAAATTTTCTTATAAAAATACAGCAATACTTGACCACACCTATTTTGTGGACATGTACGAGCGTAAATCTTTAATCAAGCCATATCCAGACAATAATATCTTTCACTAGTCCAAATTTTAAATAGATGAAATTTTAAAATTCTATATATTACTGTCTGAAAAATTTTAGACTGCTCCAAATTGAAAGGATTAGCAGACGACAATTAGAAGTGAACCCCTTTCTGTTCAATCACTTGTTTTTACGTCCCTGTGATTTAATCATTGAGAAAACACTGTAGAAAAAGAAAAAATTGCTTGTAACAAGCAATTTCTGGGGGGTGTTGTTGTTGTTGTTGTTTTCTTACCCTACTGAATGGTTTTATTTTTCAAATTAAATTCTCTTAATTTTTCGTCTGCAAAACTTTTGAATTCGGACAGGTCTAAAATTTATCAAAACAGGAAAGGGTTAATGAAACTTTACGGGAAGAAAATATTGTGTAACAAGCAATTTCTTCACATTCTACAATGTTTTCCAAAGTTTATTTTCGTGGGGGCGTCAAAAAGCGTCGTTGTGTAGGAAGGGGTTAAGTAAACACAAGGGATCTTAAAGTTATTTATGATCCTGACTTAACCCATTCCCAAACAATGATGCGTTTTGACGCCCTAAAGAAAAACAATTGGGAAAACACTGGTAGAACAAAGAAAATGAACAAACCCATTACTAGACCACAAAATTTTAAACTGGTCAGAATTGAACAAAGTTGCAAGGGGAAGTTCATGGAATATTATTCAATTCCTCTTACTAGATAGAAAACATTGTGGACAATGAAGAAATTCCTTGATACAAGCAATGTTTTTCATCTTCCACAATGTTTTCCAAAGCTTTTTTCTAGAGTGGCGTAAAAAGGAGGGATTATGTGGGAATAGGTTAAACGATTGCAAATGGCTTTGATGGCTACGATCCCTGGTTAATCGTCACTTGTTTACCTGCACAATCATGCTTTGGTCCATTTAGTCGTTAAATCGAACAAAGTTCGATTAAAATAATGATAATAATAAAACAAAAATGATATCACAATAATATAAATGAGTATGAGAAATTCCTTTGATAGAATAGCTCATTTAGCGAGTTACTTTAACCCTTTCCTGTACAATCCCTTGATTTCACGTCCCTGTAAATTTATACTTGAGAAAGCATTGTGGGAAAAGAAGAAATTGCTTGTCACAAGCAATTTCTTCTTTTTCAACAATATTTTCTAACCTGTAGGTTCGTTACTTTTCAAATTGCACCAACTTTTGATTGTTGTCTGCAACTGCTTTCAAATTGGACTGGTCTAAAATTTTGAAAAACAGGAAAGGGTTAATGAAAGTTGTTAGGACATTTTGGTCGCCCTCTGACGGTATGAAAAACGAATAGTAAATTTATGGAACAAAATATAAGATGCAATTGTGTATATGAGATGTTCACATGGGTTCTATACTTTTTTTCGTGTTTTCCTCCTCGCTGAAAAAAATGGTGCAGTTTTTTTTTTACTCATTTCAACACAACCAATTTCTCCATTTCTGTCTATAATTTAATACATTTTCTTCAATTTGATAATGATTAGATCTGTCCTCTGCAACTTCTTTAATTTTCGACCGGTCCAGAAATCTGTCAAAGTTGCCCTTAAGAAATTTAGATACAGGGTAGTTGTACATCGACTGAGGGTATTCATGATATGGTAACTCAACTTCAATGAAGCTGTAGTTACGAGGTTTTGTTGTCAATTAACAGATCCCGCCAACCGGTCCCGCCCACTTAGCTCCAACAGGAAGTTCCACTTCGCGATATTAAACGGCGTTATTTTGAAAAATTTGTGACCGGTAAAATGTAACAAAAAGGGTAGAAAGATTGGATGGCGACCTAAACTTCGTTACTTAAGCTTGACTTAGCTGTTGTTCCTTCAACCAACAAAATTGCCCGACATAAATGGCGGCCAACACCTGAGTTCAAAGTTCATTCATGTCTCAGTGAATGATTTATTGGTTTATTGATTCTTTGGTTGGCAGTCGTGACTCGGCGACATGGTGTTTAATCGTCGGAGTTAATGGGTGGAGCTTAGGGAGTCAGTGAGCGGGGCAAGCGATTGGTCAATTAAAACGGGACGCCATACAGTATGCAAAGAAACTAGGAAATTATATTTGAAAAAAATTATTATAACAATAAGCCGAATATGTTGAGATTGATAGAATTATTCAATTAAAAAAACACGAAAAATTTATACCAAAGCAATGCAGAAAATAATAAGAAAAAGAATCCATTGAATATTGTTAGCAACTGACACTCCTTTAATCTAACCTATGATGATTGGTTGTTCCAACTTTTGGTGTACTCTTTCTATGTGAGGACTCTTTCTTCTTCATTATTTCCGCATTTTATTCCTTATCTATTTGTTAAAAATCTGTCCGTACTCATACATGTTATTTGTTATGTTTGTATTTTGACGATGAACAACATGTGTTCAAGTCACAATGTTTAATAAATATTCTGTTCTGTTCTGTTCGGTTAGTTTGTTGTATTTGTATTCTTAAATAGCAAAAAAAACCTCTTATCAGCGTCTTCACATGGCGCACATGTGTAATGGTTGGAAGTATCACATACAGACTCACACGTCCTTTATTGAGCGGCATATCACGTATGTTTATATAACACGTGAAAAGGGGATCGAAAGGGCGGAGATTACAAAAGTAACACAAAGCGCGTTACTGACTAAGCTATATAGGAGATTGCGAGGTTCAAACTTTGGAACATAAGAAATACTGAGTCGATTCCAAACAATCCAACAATAGTGCCACAAAGCGGGACACCCCTCGCTGTAAAGAAATCAGACACTAATAGGTCGTGAATGAAATAATGGTAACGAATGTACACAACCAAAGTTAATCATTAGCAGATTTCAAGAAAAAAGACAGAAAATCTGACATGTATAGTGATGCAAAAAGATGATACGAAAAAACACGAAAATGAATATAGGTATGTAAGCTTGTGATCGAATTAACTCAAGATCAAAGAGGTTCCTCATCTCATCAAGGGATACACGCGTGCAACACTCTGACCTCAAGAGGAAACAAAGGCTTTGAAAAAAATTCAAATCGTGACATTGACTTTTTGTGATCTCATATCACCAAGATTTACCCTCCTGCAAATTTTGGTGACCAGTCTAGAGGCCACAAGTCAGGAACACCAACTTAACGTTTGATCTTTTCACCTCAAATCAGTCATCTTCTTCATCTCTCCAAGAACAACCCGTAAAGCAAAGTGTCAAAGAGATTGTTTGTTAAATCAAACTTGTAGAGAGGTATTAGCTTGTTTTTACATCTTGTGACAATGACTTTTCACTTTGTGAATTGGATGTTCTGTCTCACGGCCATAGGCTAACCCTTGCAACGTTGGAAAAAGATTGGTGAAGAATGTAACCTATGGAGAGACCACAAGCTCAGAACCAAAACTGACCTTGTGATCTTCATCCTTCAAATCTATAGAGTTCCTTGTCTCACAAAAGGCTACCCAAAAGCAGATTTTCGACAGATATTGGATGAAAATTTGCCCTGCTCGGAAGCTAAAAGTTCACCAAATATTTGTCCTCGTGACCTTGACATTTGATTTCATTAGGATTCCTCGTCTCACCAAGATTTACCAACAGGCAATGTTTTAAAGAAATCATGGGCGAATCACCATATGTAGAATGACCACCAGAGTCAGAAGGGCGGACATACATACGAACGGACGGACGAAATAAACCGCATTAACACAGTTTTTAGTGTTTAACTAAAATTTCATTATTTGAGAAGACTATCATATTTAAAGTATCTAAAGTCCTCTTTATATAATTCCTTCAAAGCAAACATATTTGTTGGTGAAATTTTTGAATAAGCATGTATGAGAGATATCCTTCGAAAACGCTTAGTGTCCTCTTTGGTCATATAATTCCTTTTTCGAGTTTTCATTATCAAATCGAAAAATGTTCTTTCATTAAGTAATATACTTTCATTAAAATGTTCGTGTTCTGGAAGGTAGCCGTTAAATTTGAACGCGTTCCACATTCGTTTACAAAGCTCCAATAAACTTGTACAATGACTATTCCTTCCATAAATTGCGAAATTATAGTTTATTTCGTCGAGTATTTCATACTCGGTATGGTTTAATTGCACTATACTAGCAAGTATCTCGCCCATTCCCCTGTTATTCAGCACGTATTTTAAATCGTCCAGAAGCGTCTCCTGTTTGGCGATAATGTCCGGCCTATAAACGCAAGGGTCACACAAATCAGATGCCGGTAACCAGTGTTTGTCCACTTTCACGAACGTCTTGTTGTGACCCATATTTATGACATATTGAATAAACTCCGCAAATGTTACGTCGTGTCCGCACGTTAATGATATATTTGACGCATGACGGCGCACCATACGTACTATTTGTTTGCCTTTAGTCTGCCAGAAATCGGGTAGGAAAAGTTTATCAATGTAGGCAGACCAAAGTCGTGTCCAGGGGTTCCTTACCGTAACTACCCGTAATGAATGAAGAACAAAAGCCGTTCTAAAATTAAACCGCTTGTGTTTCCTTATTTCCTGGTAATGTACCTCAAATTTGCTAATTTCCATCGGATTGACGGTGTAATTTTTTTGTCCGGCTAAAAACTTAAATATTCTGATCCATAAGGTGCACCCGGCTTTGGGGACGACACAATAACTAACGTTAATTTTCTTGTTTCCAGTTATTTCGTATGGTTTAAAACCATTTCTTCCCTGATCGCATAATTGTTCAATTAGCATCCTTCTGCCAATCAGTCTATGTTGAACAGAAACACTTTTAAGCCTTGTAGCAGTTTGCTGAAGTACTTGATCGTAAGAACTTGAAATCTGAAATGAATATTCGTTCATTCATAACCCAATACCAGAAGACAAAAATTTAGACTGGTCCAAAGTAAAAGGAAAAAAAGAAAAAGCTGCAGACGACATTTCAAATTGAATTATACCTTCTGAATATGTTTTTGTTCATACAAAACAATAGTTCTTTATTTGTAAATAAAGGCAACTGGTCCAAAATACATGTATATCACAATACATTTTAACAATACAAGTTGGAGTTGCATCCCTAGTGTTTGCGAAAATAAAACTTAATCTATATGTTAGAAATAAGATAAATCATGTCTTTCGCATTTCGAAATCCTCAATGGGAAAATAGTGCAAAGTCAGTGTTACTTTGAGAGCATTGAAAACACTGCATGATCGGATAAAGAGAATGCCGTTTTTTGACACTATCTCCATTTCAAACAATGTTTTGAACTACAAGGATATATGAATGAGTATTTATCCTAAGAAATGGTTTTATTTATAACATTCATAATTTCGAAAATGCCGGTATATATCGCAACTTTTTAATAACTTTTACATTTTCACAAGACAATAACCTGGAAAAGCTGTTCATATCATTTCTACCGGAAATCCATGAACAAAGTAGAGATTGTCTTTCGGTAAATATTGTTTGCAATGAAAAAACACGTGGTATTCACCCTCAGCCTTTATTATTCAAACAAAATAAGCATAAACGATTTTCTTGTCTAACCTTGAAGTGTCTCCCGCTTTCAATATTGAATTTATGGCTCGAGCGTCGAATTTCTCGTATATTCTGCAAACTGCGATCAGATATTATTTGCTTAAATTGTTTAGTAAACATTCGGATACCTCCAAACTCTGTGAAAATCAGACAAGACCAAATCCAAACACAATAAGTAAATTTCGATCTTTCGTAACGCAATTCACCTTGCCTAGTTCATCCAAGGATTTGTATAATGACTAAAAGACTAGAAGCTAAACAAGCGCACGATGGTACAGATTGTCTGTCTTGAAACAGCTGTTATCCTGTAAGATTTGAATTGAATATCAAAACACTCTACTCTCAAATGTTTAAACAAAACTCTGATATTACATACTAGATGACAAAACTCAAACATTTAATAAATGTTAATCCGATTTGCATGTACACTTTTGTCAAAATCAGATGTCAAGAGCTAGTGTTTTGTCCTGAATGTAGCACAAGCTGTGCAATGTTATGTTTAAGATATGAAACTTAACATGGCAATATTTAAAAAGGCAAACGATTATTCCAGGGGCGGTACAAGGACAAAATTGAATTTTCGGTAAACAAGACAAAAATAATGGTGTATTTTGAATATGAATGAAAATGAAGCACATGTTGGGGCGCTACGTACATTCAGTAAACCGAGCGGTCTTAAATGTTTCAAGTCTGTAGTGTTCTGGAAATGTTCTTTTTTGTGCCAGTCAACCACGTTATTCTTAAAGATTGATAGAAAAAAAGAAAGAAAAGAGAATTTATGCAATGTTTGAATGCTTCTTCGATTGTTTGTTTCAGATAGAAAAAAACAGAAGTTTGCATCAATGGTTTCCCACACACTTCTTCCCTAATCACCATGTATACATGTACGCAACATACCTTGGAAAACAACTTTCGGTCTTCTTTATCATATATTGTATTCCCTGCAATTAGAAACATTAATCCATTCACACACGCTTTTTGACGTCCTACGATATAAAGACAATTGTTAAAATATTGTGAAACTTGAAATGAAGATGTTGTTTGTATCATGCAATTTCTCCATTTTCACAATGTAATCTATTAAGAAAGTTGAAAAAATCTAAATTTTAATAGTCGTCTACAGCTTCTTTCAATTTGGACCAGTCTTAAAATTGCTACCTGATACTGGTTTAACATGGTATTGATGGCAATAATATTATCAGGTAGCCAGTCTAATCACTCATTTAGACCGTAACCTTGATCCCCAGAATTCATATCAAGCATTTCTGTTGTTTAGTCACCTTTTTTCGAGCTGTATTTACGACACTTAGATCGCCAACAAACGATCTTTTTTTACGTAACCACCATAATTACACAAACCCACGTTTAAAGTCGTTTTATACCAACAGTCTATTACCATTTCAGAATTCAATAGTAGCGACCGGCGATTTGCAATTGTTAGACAAATATTTTTGCTATTGACGGTATTTCTTTTAGGAATTTCGTTAATACGACGACAACAAATTCTATAGACTAACTAGGACCATATTTCGCGGCGTCCGAAGACTGACCAGTGTCTAAATGTTTCACTCAACCCATTCCCACACAATGACGCTTTTTGACGCCCCTCAAGAAAGACAATTTGGAAAACATTGTGTAAAATGAAGAAATTGCTCGTGACAAGCAATTTCTTCATTTTACTCAATGTTTTCTACCCAGAAAGTTGAAAAAATCTAAAAGTTCATAAACTTTGAAAATGTCGTCTGCAACCCCTTTCAATTTGAACCTGTCTAAAATGTTGTCATCTAATAATGAGTTAAAGTATACACTTTCACTCACCACATCTCGAGGATCTATACGTCGACGGGCGAGTAAAATGTCGTAATTACATTTTTAAAAAGCTACAGTTACGACCTTTTGCACGCCCAACGACGTATACTTGTCTGATAGTTCAAACTTACTTACCTGTTTTGAAAATTAACAATAAAAAAGTCGATGTAAAAACAGCGACAATCCACCTCCATGGTTTTGAGAACAACCTTCTTTTTAACATTATTTACAAACACTTACTTAGACGACCACAATAATCCGATGTTTAAGCATTTGCCAATACTCAACAATGAATAAATGCATGCATAAGTCCAATAATGTTTAGAATGTTTATCATATTGTCGTCGGGCGTTCAAAATGTCTTAACTATAGCCTAATCAAAGTTGTAGTTACGACATTTTGCACGCCCGACAATGATGTTTTGGACCCGGAAAAAATGACATACCCGAAGTTCTGTGATATGAAAACTTAGCCAATTCCCACACAACCCCTCTTTTTAACGTCTCCCAAGAAAAAAGTTCTGGGGAAAATTCGGAAAATGCATAATTTGCTTGTAAAAAGCAAATACTGCTTTTTCCACATTGTTTTCTATCTGAAGAGACAGTATTTCAAAAAATTAAACAATTTGAAATTGTTGCCTGCACCTTCTTTTAATTTGACCGGACTAAAATTCCACTGTGTGGGAATGGATTAAAGAAGAGAGGGAGAAAAATGGACTGGTTGCAGTAGAGTTAACCCTTTCCTGTTTTTCAAAATTCTAGACTTAGCCAAATTCAAACAAACTGAAGACGTGAATTTAAATGGGGTGCAATTTGAAACGTAACCAACCTATAGGGTAGAAAATATTTTGGGAAAAGATGAAATTGCTTGTTACAAGCAATTTCTTCTTTTCCCATGATGTTTTCTCAAGTATAAAACCACAGGGACGTTAAAACCAGGGATTGTACAGGAAAGGGATAAGCTAGATGTCATATTCAGAAAATAATTGTATATTACGATAGAATGGTTATTCTAAATTCAGAAAATCGTCATAGTGCGAAAACTTTCAAAGCAGTCTGACCAGGCTCGATAGTTTTCGCAATTTCAAAAATGGCCTTTTACGCCTGACGGGTCACTCTTGTTTTGTCTCCTAACATCAACTAAATTCATTACCCGACCACGCAATTTTTGACTGGCCCATAATCAAAGAAGTTTCAGACGTTAATGGAATTAACAAAATCTTCGCCGTTTTTCGGGAAGAAAACGTTGCGGATAATTTTGTGAAAAGTTGAACAGCGTTGTACTGCCTGCGAACTAATATTTCTCCATTTCCGACAACGTTTTCGAAAACAGAATTTGGAGTCGCACAATATGTACGAGCAAACTACTTAACCCATTCCTATTTAGTGAGGACTTTAGACGCCTGTCAAGAAAAATAATTGGGAAAACATTGTGGAAAATGACGAAATTGCTTGTAACAAGCAATTTCTTCATTTTCCACAATGTTTCCTACTCATATAGTTGAAAAACCTGAAATTTCACAAACTTTAAATTGTCGTCTGCAAGTCCTTTCGATTTGGACCAGTCTTAAATTTTGTCGTCTGGTAATGGGTTAAGGGGACAATATGAACATGACAAATATTTCAAAAAGTCATACATATACCAAAAGCAATTTCTTACTCATTCATAACATTTTCTACTCTAACCAACAAATATTCTTAAAATTTCATCAAATTGTCCTCTGCAGATTTAATTTTGTCGTATGGTAAAGGGTTAAGAAGAGCACGTATACCTTTGATTTGTTGTAAATTTCCCGAATGTTTGTTTATTTCATGTATAATCATTAGTACTATGTAAGATGTAAATACTGAATTTCGCTCATGCTTTTTTTCTTTTGTAATGAAATAGTACAATTTCACCAAAATTATTTTGATTTCGAGAAAACCATTGTCAATCTTTAAAGCAAACTACTTGCAGGAATCAAGATTTCAAAAATGAATTAAGTTTCTTTCTTCCTTACATCCAAATGGCCTTAGGGTAATCGAACGAAAGATAATTGGACATATCGCCATCCTTAGATACAAAAATCATCTAAAAAATAAGGTCCTGCATTCAAAGCTCACTTAGCTCAGACAGGAAGTTCCTTTACGATATAAATCGGCGTTTTTTACAAAATCTATAGTCAGTAGCATGTTACGTCGCTTGAATAAGCTGCACTTACGACGTTAAGGTCGCCAAACTAAGAAAAAGGCTTCACATACATGTCGGCGTTCAAAGTTCACCTCCATTCTAAATGAATGATTTAATTGGTCGATTGACTTTTTGATTTGAATCACGATCCGTCAGCTACTGCCTATACTGTTTTAGTTTGTGAAAATTCAAATTAAATTACTGTATCGTCTCCGTATACTGGCTCCAAGTCTCTCTCATATTTATTCAGATGTGTTCACTTTTATTTGAAAAGTTTCTGTTCTCTCTGTTTTGTTGATCAGTGAGACAGTCAATTGGTAAGATGTAAGGGGGGGGGTAATTTCAGAGAATGAAAAGCAGAAGTGGTTTACCATAGTTACTTTCGAATTCACACTTACAGACAGCATGGGAAACTTGTATTCTGGCTCAGTTAAAGGGAGTGAATCATATAACAACATAATTTTCGGAGTGAATGAGTTTTAGCCTCCCTTTAACTTACCATTGACTTGCGAGCCTGTCCTAATTTTACGATATACGTGCACATGTATAAGTAATATCGAAGAACATCGATGATTGGATAGTGCACCAGTCTATCTTAAGGAGGGTTTGTCTTGGTTTCAATGTACGTCTTCTAAATAAAGCTGCGATGAAATATTTTGAGAATAAATCTTATTCAACACAGGTCAATAACGAGTGATATTTCAAAATAGGTTTATTATATGGAAAATGACACATTTTGGTCAGGATGTACACTTACTGAAAGTCCGAAATGGAATGAAAAAAAGTATACGTATCATCATCTCATGAAATAAAGATGAGATAAATGAAATGAATAACCCATTACCAGACAAGTACCTTTTAGAATGGTCTAAATAAAAATATGTTGCAGACGAAAAATTTTATATAATGATTTTTTAAACTTTTTGCGTGGAAAATATTGTAGAAAATGAAGAAATTGCTTGTGACAAGCAGTTTCTTCATCTTCATTTCCGAGCCGCCGTCATAACGCAGTTGGTAGCGCATCAGACTCCCAAATCTTCAATCATGGGATGCCATGGGTTTGATCCCCGGCGGTGGCACATATCCTTTCCGACATTTGTCTCTCACCAATGGGTGGATATTCGTAAACCTACGTGAGATAGTAGCTAGAGACTAGGAAAGGATGTAATGGCAGTACTGTTGTGAGAAATACCAAGAAAACATTGTTAAGTGCTCCAGCCGCCGCGATATGACTGAAATACTGTTAAAAAATCTTTAAACCCCATTCAGTCAATCAATTATCTTCATTTTCCTTTGGCGTCTAAAAGCGTCATTGAGTAGGAATAAGTTTTTACGATTTTCTTTTAGAAGGGTGTATCTAAACTCTATTTACTGTGATGTTCTTGAAATCTGACAAGATTTTTTCCTGAAACTTATTGTCTTTATTTCCCAGGGAGTAACAGAATGTTAGATAAGAGATGCGTATTTCGAAAACTAACTAATCTTTTCCTGCACAGACCCTAGTCCGAGCCATTTAATACTAAAGAAAATATTATAGGAAAAGAAAAATGCTTGTATCAAGCATTTTTTCTTTTTTCTTTTCCTACAATATTCTCTACTCTGTAAATTGCTTACTTTTCAAATTTCTTACGTTTTTAAATGTCGTCTGCAACTTCTTTAGAATAAGACAAGTCCTATGTTTCGAGAAACAGGAAAGGGTTAAGACATTATAGAAATTCGTAAATAAATGTAATAATTGTCTCATAAAACATACACGCACACACTCACACACATACACACACTCACAAACAGACAAATAACGAGATTTTAAAAAATTCAGTATTTATGGTATCGAAAAGTATATTTTTTGTTTACGTTTTCAATTTCGTTTTTTACGCACCAATACGTCTTGATATTGTTTGTTTCTCCCGGGGCACAATATTGTAACCTTTTTGAAACCATTAATTTTTAATGACGAGAAAGGTCGTTGTATTGACGATCTATATACCAGAGGCAAACCATTAACCCATTCATGCACATTGACTCTTTTTGGCGCCACCAAGAAAAATAACCTTAGGAAAACATTGTGGAAAATGAAGGAATTGCTTGTTGCAAGCAATTCCTCCATTATCCACAATGTTTTCTAACCCCCCAAAATAGAGAAAAAAATCCAAAATTTCATTGTTTAAAATGTGTCATCTTCAACATCTTTGAATTCAGACCAGACTAAAATTGGGTTGTCTGTTAAACGTGGTCCGTGACGACAACGTAGTCGCTTATGGTTTCAGTTCAAAATTTGTGACAAGTCACATTGTAAGGGATACCCTAGGAATTAAAAAAGGAACGACCAAAGCTAGTCTGAAAAAGTGATTTATCCCATTCCCGCACGAAAAAGATTTAGACTGATCCAAATTGAAAGAAGCTGCAGACGACAATTTAAAGTTGATTTGGTTTTTTCCCTCCTCCTTCTTCTTCTTTTCGAATAGAAAACATTATGGATAGTAAAAAAATTGTTTGATACAAGAAATTTATTGCTTGATACAAGCAATAAATTCGTTGTCCACAATGTTTGACAAAACTTTTTTCTTTAGGGGCTTGAGGGATTGTGTTGGGATGGGTCAGACTCTATCTTATTAAAGTCAAGTACTGGAATTGACAGACCCATTGACCTCCGGCAAGGCACTGGGTTTTATAGATCACATATCCTTTCCAACGTTTCTCTCTCACCAATTCATGAATTGGTGAATTGGTGGATAATCGTAAACCTAAGTGGGATAGCAGCTGGAGGCTAGGAAAGGATGTAATGATAGTACTAGTGTGAGAAATGCCTGGAATCTATTGTTAGGTGCTCCGCGATGTGACTAAACTACTGTTAAAAATGGCGTTAAACCCAAATCAATCAATCGATTGATCAAACTACGTGACCAAGGGCATCAAATAAATGGGAAATTTTTGGATTGCGACCCAAATGTCGTAACCACAGTATGAGTAAAGTGTAGTTACGGCATTTATGTCGCCAATTCAACAAAATGACATTAATATTCACTTCCGGTCTAAATTGATATCTTGATTTGTCAATCGATTTTTTTTTAGAGCATCGACCTGTCAATTCTCACACAATGACGCTTTCTGTCGCACTTCAAGAAAATAATATAAGAAAATATTGTGAGAAAAGAAGAACCTGCTAATTACAAGCAATTTCTTCCTTTCCCCAAAAGACAATGATCTAATAGATTACACCAGTTACAAATTGACGTCTACATCTTCTTCCGATTTCGACTAACGTACAATTGTGGTTGTCTGGCAAAGGCTTAAAAGAGGCTAAGCCAACACATTTGATTCTTTCGTATATTTGCTAGTAGTGATACAAGAATCGAACCTAAATAAAATGCTGCATATTTTCATTAATTCCTTCTCTTCTCCTTCTTCTCACTCTCCATTCCACCACTTAATCGTCTTTCTTTTTCTCCTTCTTCTTCTCCTTTTAGTCATCTATCACAAAGTGCTTTCCTTTTTGAAGAATTATGAAAAAATACTGCACACGTTTCACCAGGCTTAATGATAACTGGCTGAATTTAGAAAAGAGTAACCCATTACCGGACGACAAAATTTTAAACCAGTCAAAGAGTTCAAAAAAGTTGTAGTTGATAAAAACTCTGAACTTCTTTGTTATTTGAGGTAGAAAATATTGTGGAAAATGAAGAAATTGCTTGTTTGTAACAAGAAAATTCTTCATATTCCGTACTGTTTACCAAATCTTATTTGTTGAGGCGGATTGTGTGGGAATGTGTAAATACGATTTTCTAGTGAATGTGATTTGAATCAATTCTCCCTCTTTCATTTATTTCTTGTTAATATCATGTCAGAGTGATATCCAATGATTTGGCGAGTAACAGCCAACTTCAGTTTCATCTTTTGTGTGTTTTTACAGTAATATATTTAGTTTTCTGCATGGCCTGTCTTAACTAAAATAAATGATTTCGATGTAAGATGATACTGACTATTTGAGGTCAGTTTGGGTAGGTTCCCACGCCACTCATTTATCATGACACCGAATCCAATCTAGGTGACCGGATCAATCTATTGTGTGTTAAAAGCCCCAAACTCATTAATATGCAATTTACTCTATGTTCTATTTTGATTTCAAAATAAGAATATACACTGTTATTCCACTTCAAGCAGACGACGAAATGAACCATGATTTGATCTACTGTTCCGCTGTTCGATCCCCGGCGACGGCACATATCCTTTCTGACATTTGTCACCAATGAGTGAATAATCGTAAACCTAAGTTGGATAGCAGCTGGTGGCTAAGAAAGGTTGGAGTGGTAGTACTGGTGTGAGAAATACCAGGAATCCATTGTTAGGTGCTCCAGCTGCCGCGATATGACGAAAGTGATGGTAGTGATTTCGATTTCTGCTTTAACGCTTATTTTACTCAATTTTACAAGATTTAATTTTTCGGTTGATGTCATAAACAAATTTATTTCATTTAATAAGAAAGTATGTTGCCAGGTACTTAGTATATAAAACAAATGCCTAACATATAAATAATATGTTCGAGTCAAAGTGCACTTCTGATTTAATTGAAGGATTTGATTGGGCGATCGATGTTCAAATCAGCTTATCCACTATGGAACGTAAGGGTAAAATTCCTTTAAATCTTACCGAATTTTTTTCCGTTTTACAAGAAAAATATAAATGTAATTTCCTGTTGTTGTTTTTTTATTTTTGGTGTTGTTTTTGTGTGTGGGTTTTTTTTTTTTTTTTTTTTGGGGGGGGGTTCGGGGGGGTTAATTAATGATGATAATAATCCATTTTTAATACCTTCTCTCACATAATCTATCGTTTTGGACGACACTGTCCTTGCACAGATTGAGTTTAATTGACCAATCGTGATGGCCAATCAAAGAAACAATCGACCAATCAAATCATTCATTAGGCTTGGATTGAAGTTTGAACTCCTACAGTTATTCAAGGCATTGTTTTTGGTCTGGCGATTCAGTTATTCAAGCTGTAGTTACGACGTTTAGATTGCCAACTAACATTTTGCTTTTTGCTACAAGCTACTGGCCATAAATTTTGCAAAATTATGCCGTTTAAAATCGATGGATCTTCCTGTCTGACTAAATGGGCTGAGGCCAACGGAGTAAGTGGGCGGGGCCAGCGATTGGTCAATTCTAAATAGCCAAACTACAAATCGTAGAACTCAGTTAGAATAGGTCGGGTCTTATCCGACACCAAATTAAATGCTCGGTGCATGTAAGCCGCGTTTTCAATGATGGGAATTTGCTAAATGTCTCAGCTACTTAAAACCCATTCCAACTCAATCCCTCCCTTTTACGCCCCTCTAGAAAAAAGCATTGGAAAACATTGTGGAAAATGAAGAAATTGCTTGTATCAAGCAATTTCTTCATTATCCACAATGTTTTCTATCTAAAAAGACGAAAAAATTCAAAATTCCATCGACATTAAATTGTCGTCTGCAGCTTCTTTCAATTTGGATCAGTCTAAAATTTTGCTGTGTTGGAATGGATTAAATACTGCGACTTGTCTATTTACGACCTTTCTTCACTTTGCTAACCTTCTTTAATCATGAAAGAATCGTTATTTTGCGGACCGACGAATGGCAAAATATGGCAAAAGCAGCTCGAACGGTGTCAGACGCTTTGAGAAGGTTTAAGCTAAAAAGATACCGATTTTATCATACATAATACTAATTCAGATAAGGGCCTACAGCTTAAGCTCAAAGTATGTCGATACCCGGTTATATCCAGGAAAGTATTACATATAATCAATTACCAGCCAAAAACATTTAGACTTGTCGAAATTTAAAGAAGGTACAATCGACACCTCAAATCGTTAATGAATTAGAAATAAGTGTCGAGTATAAAGGATAAGCAACTTCTCCATTTGCCACTTTTTTTCGATTATTTTTTCTTCAGCGCGTTTGAATGCGGGACTGCCAGGATGGCCATTGTTTAAACCATTCCCACACAATGACGCTTTTAAACGCCCCCTCAATATCAAACTTTGGGAAAAACATTGTGGAAAATGAAGAAATTGCTTGTGTCAAGCAATTTCTTCATTAACCTCAATGTTTTCTATCAAAAAAGATAAAAAAATAGAATTCATCCACTTGAAATTGTCGTCTGCAGCTTCTTTTAATTTAGACCGGTCTAAAAGTTTGTTGAGCGGGAATGGTTTAATGTGTATTGAATATGGATGAGGGTATCTTATCATTCTTATCAGGCATATCTGATTGTAGCTCAAGGACAGAACAATGATAATGTCTCCATGTATCTCTTTTTTACCGGTTAACCCTTTCCTGTTTAATCCCTGATTTTTTACGTCCCTGTGGTTTTAAACGTGAGAAAACATTGTGGAAAAAGAAGAAATTGCTTGTAACAAGCAATTTCTTCTTTTTCCACAATATTTTCTACCCTGCTAGATGAATATATTTCAGATACAATTAACTTTAAATTGACGTCTGCAAAACCTTTGAATTTGGACAGGTCTAAAATTTCAAAAAACAATAAAGGGTTAAATTAAGAGAGTGATACTAGTAAAGTGAATTGACGGATCGAGATTGTCAGCCAAAAAATGAATCGACCAATCAAGACATTTACTTAGACCGAAAATAATTCCAACATTGATTTACAGTTATGTCAACATTTTTGCTGGTTTGGCGACAAGTTGTAGTCGCGACGCCTAAGCCGCGGATCAACCATTCTACTTTTTGCTACATGTTGCTGGTCATAAATGTTGCAAAAATATTTCGGAGGTCAATGGGCGTGGCCAGAGATCCGTTGGTTGTATCATCATTATCATCTGAACGCTCTCTGTAAACCTTTTGATTTAGCATTATGTTGTTGAACTCTCGATGCTAGCCATTATATATCCCATTACCACACAATGTGGCTTTCTAAAGCTCTAAAAAAATAAGAAGAAATTCGATCATGGAAAAATTTGTGGGAAAAAGAGAAACTACTTGTAACAAGTAATTTCTCCTCTCCCCACATAGTTCTCTGCTCTATTTAGCACTTATTTTATATTTTTAGTGCAATTTTGAATGCCGTCTGCATCTCCTTTTGAGCAGTCTAAAATTGTGTCGTCTGATAATGCGTTTTATATTTTCTTCAGGGACGCTGTTTTCATGGTTTGCAATGCAAATGTACTGCTACCTAGATTTGCATCATCTATTCCCATAAAATTCAATTTTAGTTTCATCTATCAAGATTCAGGTGTTTCGATTGGCAACTTCCATGAAAAGTTTGCTCACAAAGTGGAAACATATGATTTTCCTCAAATCTAGTAAAAAAATGCTTTGTTTTGCTTATTGATGGTATTTAATCATAAGAAATAAAAATGGTATTTTTCCCTTTAAGTAAGAATCTAAAAACATAATCACATTAATGTATGAATCCATATAGTGTGATTAAGTTTTTAGGTTTATACTTCAATGAAAACAAAACAAACCAAAAACATAATATATTCTCTTCATTTCTTAACCAATGAAAAAGACCAATATTGCTTAACCCTTTCCCACTCAGTGACGCTTCTGGATGCCCCTAATGAAAAAAAAGCTTTGTAAACATTGTGAAAAATGAAGACATTGATTGTTACAAGCAATGTCTTCATTCTCCCCAATGTTTTCTACCAAGAAAGTTGGAAAATCAAGAATTTCATGAACTTTAAATAGTCATCTGCAACTTCCTTCAATTTGGGGCAGTCTAAAATTTAGCCATCTGGTTATGGGTTAATGTTAGCGGACGTGAACCTAGCGCTAGAGCAGTGGTAAAATCAAGCACACACTATATAAAAGGTTTCTAAAGTAGATTTCGCTGAATTGCAAAAACCTGGAGAAGCCATGACATATTGACCCCTGCTCAATGTCATCAATTTCTATGTTCTCAGCAACTGACAAGAAATATTACTGTTTGACAAGATATAGTCAGAACTTCGAATGACCTTGTCTTTTTAATATTATTTTCAGCACAGAGCGATAGACGGATGAACGTGTCGTGAATAAGTATACATATCACATGTCTCGCTACTTAGAGTGTCTTTAAATGTAAAAGACACCTCTTGTAGTCAACAGGTAGGAGGAAAAAGCCGTTAAATCTGATAGTCATTTTTGTGGGGGGGGGGTAGAATACAAATGTCGTAAATATCATGCTCACAATAACTGACAAGCCAAATTAACGTTTGAACGACTGACGTTGTCAGTTTTGATCATTTGGGAGAACGACGTGATATATAGACGTGACGGCATTAACCCTTCATTTGCTATTTCTTGCTGTTCTTTACCATCGTACCTTTTGTTTAACTTTTTCCTGTTTTGCAAAATTCTTAGACCTGTCCGAAATCCAAGGTTTTGCAGACGAAAATTAAAAGTTTAAATTATTTCAAAAATAGTCATTCAGTAGGGAGGAAAACGTTGTGGAAAAAGTAGAAATTGCTTGCAACAATTATAAATCAATTATAAAATCACAGGGACGTAAAACTCAGGGATTGAGCAGGAAAGGGTTTTAAAAAGTTGGTATGGATGTGAAAAGTTAGCTATACGTTTTTTTGACGTCGTTGAACAGGGTTTTTTTTCTGTCGTAATACATTATACGTAAAGGGGCCATCTGGAAACTCACAATACAAATATTAGAAAATCGTTCAGAGTCTATATCTCATCTAGAGAGATAGGTTGCCGATAAAACGATAGGACGGTAACATAGCGACTATTCATTCAGGGAATTTGTCAAAGAAAAAATTTCACCTTAGTCAGCCTAGGCACACCCGAGAACGTCAAATATATCTCGACACGATTTTGTTATCAGTTCCACTTATAGAGGTTCGCTATGCTGATTAAGGATATCTCTCTCTCTCTCTCTCTCTCTCTCTCTCTCTCTCTCTCTCTCTCTCTCTCTCTCTCTCTCTCTCTCTCTCTCTCTCTCTCTCTTCTCTCTCTCTCCTCTCTCTCTCCCCCTCTCTCTCTCCCCTCTCTCGCCCTGTCCCCTCTCTCTCTCTCTATCTATCTATCTACCTCGATCTCTATCCCCCTCCCTCTCTCTCTCTCTCTCTATCTACCTATCTATCTCGCTCGCTATCTCTCTCCCTCTGTCTCTCTCTCTTTATCTATCTTTCTATCTCTATCTATCTATCTCTCTCTCTATCTATCTATTTCGTGCTCTCTCTCTCTCACATACACATACACACATACGCGCACACACACAATATTTCTGTTAACGTCATATTTATTGAAGTATGCATTTTTTACAGAACTTAAAACTTAACATATGACCTTGACCTTCTCGGATGACCATGACCTCGGTATCAGTAGATGCATATCTATGAGAGCTATCATGGAGTCTAATATGGGAATTGTAACTTGAAATATATACGGGGGTATAGGAAAATGTTCAGTTCACTAGTTAAGTTTTTAGCAGACAGACAAATGAATAGACGGACACCGGTAGAACATAATACCCCCGATTTATCTGTGCGAGCCTAGAGCTATTAACTCCTTAAAACTTCTATGAAGATTTTCCAGATGAAAGAATAGTTCATTTCATGTTCTAGATAAGTATGCAGACCAAATGCACACAATTCCCTCCGACGTCCCCCATTCGGTTTGGCTTATAAGGGAAATCGGAAGCTGCTGTTTGAAACATTTTAACACATTTTACCCACACAATAAATTTTAGACTGGTCTAAATTGAAAGAAGCTTTAGACGACAATTTTAAGTTTGTGGAATTTTTAAGATCATTGTCTTTTAGGGTAGAAAACAATGTGGATTTCTTCATTTTCCACAATGTTTTTCTAAGATTTTTATTAAGGTGCATAAAAAGGTGTGATTGTGTGGAAATGGGTAAAATAATCGATTTACAATGGTGTTGAAAGAGAGCTATTATCAAATCGGTGGTTAATGTCCTTTTTTTTGTTCGGCACAATTAATTTCGCTAATACCAAGCTTCCTCAATTTATGATGTGACCTAGTCCGGGACATGTTCGGTTTCAATACCTATCGTAGAACAGTTCACGTATATAACAATAGAAGGATGTTTTTAACCTATTTTGATGGAGTAAAATTTCTCCACTGACTCGGAAAGCAGTCATTTTGGGGTAATAAAAACCTGACACGAGGTTAATTTACAGCCATGACAGGTTTTACCTGTGCTCCACGTCGAGATTTTGACAGATAGCGGGATGCTGAACCATGTTTAAGGGTCCACAATATTCACATGTGCATCTTTGCAATCAAATATTTGAACAGTTGGGTGGTTTTGTTTTTGTGTATGTTTTTTACTGTTGAAAGTATGCAAATAATTATTTTGTATAAAAATATCATATATTGGAATCGCCAAAATTTCAAAACCTGCTCAGCCTTAATAGCTTTAGGATGGCGACTTGGCTGAAAAAAATCTACAAGAGAACTGATTTTTACTTTTATTTTTTCTGTCGCGTAACAGAAACTCTTGATGAATCGAATCAGTGGTCGATAATCTCTGGCGGTAATACAGGCTCTGGTCGCCTCAAGTATATATAATCCGTATAAAAGTGGATAAAAATAACCACTCAGTAGGGTAGAAAACATTGTAGAAAAGAAGAAAATGCTTGTTTTACAAGCAATTTCTTCTTTTTCTAAAATGTTTTCTCAATTATGAAATCACAGGGACGTTAAAACAAGGGTTTGAACAGGACTAGGTTAAATGTAGAATCTTGGATCCTACAACATAAGCTGCCTTCATAATACCTTCACGCGTGGAACTACTTTCGTAGTTTGCCGAAGTTTCTTATAATTCAAAGAATCTCTCAATAAGGATAAGTCTAACATTTTTATCGTCTGGTGGTAAACATTTAGCAAAATTACTAATATTTTTTTAGACGGAAGGGTTAACAATAGATTAGGATATTATCGATTTTGAACATCTCTATTTATGTATTTACACCGCAAAACATGGTGAACTTTAAACCGTAAACTATGTCATTTAAAGGGTTTTCAAAAATATACAATTACTACACACGACAAAAAAGACTGAGGCAATTTAAAATTGCATAGAAATTAAACATAAAAAGGATCTGTCATAAAATGAAGAAATGTTTATTTATTTCAAGTTTGTTTGTTTTTTTGTTGCTTTTTTTCCCAAGCGTTTACCGCCTTTCCGTATTTTTTCCCCCAAAAGAATTTCTATAAACGCGTCGATAATCTGGTTTTGTGGTTATTAACCCTTGTCATGCTGTATAAATTACCTTACTGAATTGCTGTAAAATCAAAGGGCTGAAAGCACTAATAGAACTTGTTGTTCAAAATCAATATTTCTTTTAGAAATCAATTCCATAAATAACCCTGACCGAAAAGTTCAAGCAGGGGGTGTAGACCAAGATCAGACTGCACTTATGTGCAGGCTGATCTTGTCTACACCTCCTGCCAAAACCGGAATATTCCGGGTTCAGCATGACAAGGGTTAAACTCATATTTTATACGAGTCATTGTTTTGAATCAGTCTTAAAAGTCTGTCTTGTGCACTTATAAAGCATTATTTGTTTGAATATTTTGGTTATAATTAATTGAACGATCGCGTTGTCAATCAAAGAATAATCGACCAATGTGAATCTTAAGATCGGAAGTGAGCTAATACCTAAATACCTAGATCAGTTCAACTCTTTCCAGTATAGTCCCTGATTTTACGTACAACTGATTTTACATTTGAGAAAAAATAGTATGGAAAAAGAATGAATTGCTTCTTTTCTCACACTATTTTCTACCATATGGGATGGTTTAATTTAAAAATTGCACTCAATTTTCATTGTCATCTGCAACGCCTTTCTAATTGGACCAGTCTAAGATTTGAAAAACAGGAAAGGGTTAGGAGGTAAGTATTTAGGATGCCATGAGAACTTGGAAACTCTGCGCAATCATTTTAACCCGGACGAGAAACTAATTGTCATTCAATATGTATCATTCATTCCATTGAAGAAAGAAGAAAAGAACCCATTAAAGTTTAATGTATTGCTAAATTAAAGATCGCGTATCTATTCTTCCAAACATCAAGGGATAGTTAACATTCCTTTCATCTATAGTGTCACTTTTAACCGATCACTAAGTCTCGAATCATTAACCCTTGTCATGCTGTATAGATTATCTTACTGAATTACAGTAAAATCAAAGGGCTGAAAACACTGATAGAACGTGTTGCTCAAAAATACAATATTTCTTTTAGAAATCAACTTCAAAAGCTACTCTGTCAGGAAAAGTACAAGCAGGGGGTATAGACTAAGATCAGCCTGCACATAAGTGCAGTCTGATCTTAGTCTACACCTCCTGCCAAAACTGGAATATTCCGGGTTCAGCATGACAAGGGTTAATGTAACTACTATTTAACCAATTACTAGATAACTGTATTACAGACAGGTCAAAATTTACCCATTACCAAACGACAAAATCTTAGACTGGTCCAAATTGCAAGGAGTTTCAGAAAACATTTCATAGTGTTATTAAACTTCGAATAATTGGGTAGAAAACATTGCCAGAAAAGGAGTACGTAAAATTGCGGGGTTAAGTGATAGCTGGTAAAAGACGTTGTAAACTACAACTTTAAGTTATGATTTTTTAAATTTATCTCTTTGGGTAGAAAACATTGTGGGAATGATCAAATTGCTTGTTACAAACATTTTCATTTTTCAGAATGTTTTCTAAAGCTTTAGTCTTGCAGGACGTAAAAAAGCGGGATCATGTTGGAGTAGGCAATAGTTTTATCAAATGGATACTTAGACTATTTGAAATGTTGAGGCTAGTAAAAGCCCTTGAAAATAAAGCAACTGATAGGGTAATGGAATATGGGGGTACATTGTGTAATGAGAATGGAATTTGCCATGCTTATTGGAAGCCGGCGCTTGAAAATCCGGATCCATTAACGATTTGATTTGACAGTTAATTCTTTGATTGACAGTGGAGATCCGTCAATTGTACGGATGTCCTACTCTTATTAACCCTTTACGGTACAGTTTTTACGTTCGTGTGATTTTATACTTCAGAATCAAATGATTTCTTCTTTTCTTTCACTATTTTCTATCACATAGGTTGGTGTCGTTTCAAGTTGCAATCACTTTTCAGCGCCGTTTGAAAGGACTTTCAAATTGCACCAGTCCAAAATTTCGAAAGATAGGTTTATTGGCCATTGTTTGTCTATCATGAAGCATCAAGCAAATTATCTGAAAAAATATCCTTCTTCAGTCCCTTATCGTGACGGATCGCTGCTGTCAATGAAATTTGATTGGCTTATGAAATCATTCATTAACCCTTTCCTGTTTTTCAAAATTTTAGACTTGTCCAATTATAAAGCAGTTGCAGACGACAACTTAAAGTGACTGCAATTTGAAAAGTAACCAACCTACGGGATAGAAAAAAATGTGGGGAAAGATACATGCAAATCGCTTGTTGCACTTTCAAGCAATTTTCTTCTTTTTCTATAAGATTTTCTCAAGTATATAATCACAGGGAGGTAAAAACCAGGGATTGAACAGGAAAGACTAGAAGTGCAACAATGGCTACAAAAATTCACTGTCAAATATGTCAAAGATGTTCGGGCTTGGAAATGTAATCGTCGTAACTACAGATCTATCAATCTGTGGTTACTATAGCTCAGTTGCCTGTCAATTATTTAACCTTTGTTTTATATCGTTGGCGATGGCGATTGATATCTTAGACGGTTTACCTTGTCGAAGGAAATGGGCTAGCCTCTGATCTGTGTGGGTTTTTTGTTGTTGTTGTTGTTGTTGTTTTGTTTTTTTTTTTGTTTTTTCACTATATGGTAGATTGCATTTTACTTTTACCTCAAACATAGAGGGTTTGGTAAAACATGTCAGAATACATTTATGGTCATTATGGCGGTCCTTATTCGATATTTTTTATATCAGGGTACCATGGCAACGATTTCTTTGTTAGTTGCCTTTCGACTGGTCATTTTTTGTCCAGTCTTGTCCGTATGTCTGAGGAGACGGGGGCCATAAAGGCTCAATAGACCACTTATTGACCCAATCTTTGTCTAGCTATTTTGGTCTTAATTCATACTAATTTATTTTAACGAAAGCTTTTTAGCATAAACATTAGTTGCTATAGAAATCCAATGAAAATGTTTTCCCAATCCCCAAAGAAAAGCAATGATTTCAACCCACTGCTAGCTAATTTGCAATTGGTGTTCAATTGTCTTGCCAATAAAAACAAATAACGCCGTTCAAAATCGAAAGCTTAACTTCCTGTTGGAGTGGATATAAGTGGCAATTGGAAGGGGCTAGCGAACGGCCAATTCCTTGTTATCTAGTCATGCTTACCGTCGTACAATATCGTCAATAGGTGAAAACCAGAAACCGTTAGTCGGCTACTAAAACATTGTAACTACAGCTTACTAAACTATAGTTGCGAGGTTTTTTGTCGACCATCGTCGTTTATTTACTAGAAAACCAGTAAATATACTAAAGAAAATCCTGAAACACAGACAAGAAAAACTATGTGACCCGTGAATCAAAAGGAGACCTTCTTAAAAGCACGAAAAGTATTGACCCTGGTCAGTCTGCGCTGACCCAGGCTGGTCAGAATCGAAATATTTCGCTTTGATATATCTTTTTTAGATGTAGAATTATTTTAAAATTTTCTAATTGGCCCCTGCTAGATCCTATCTCTTTTCAAATATTTGTGCTACGGATCTCCGGGGGTTGCCTCACACCAGATAGTCATAAAAATGAAAATATCGTTTCTTAATCAAAGTATACTAGTCCAGAAAAGTATGAAATCAGTTTCCAATTAGTAAACAGAATTGTCTTTTAATTAAATTTTAACTAATGGTTGAGTTTTTGCGCACTTTCGAACAATCTTTCAGTTACATCACGTTGAATTTCACTACGTAATTGCCCTGAATGCCTTGCTGTAATGATAACCCAAAGACTTGGTTGTATAACCGAATAACACTAATGGATTTTGTCACACAAAATACCAATATGATGCCGTCAGTGGGAGACCAAAATATCGTAAATACAGCTCGAACAAAGCTGTATTTACGCTATTTTGTTCGAACACTGACGATGTGTCAAAATCATGGATTTGTTCGTCTGAACGGCGAGTTCAATCCTCGAGATTGTCGGTTCCATCCCTGGACTCACACATCGAAAATGAGACCTCGTCTTGCGTTGCTATATACCGTATACGAGCATGACAGAGCTCACCGCAGTTTTTTGTCCTTTAAACTCAAACTCAACCTCCCTTTTAGTGTAGTACATAGAGCAACCGGTATTACAAGAAAATGTCCATAAAGTTGGTGCAACCAGTAAGACTCAAATACTTTGAAAATCTGAGGATCGATTAATATCAAGCATGTAAAACAAATTTACTATCAATTATATCTTCAGAAGACCAGGATTGATAACATCATGTCATCATTTGGCCGACGGCCTGAGGGCAATTTCTCACACGACAAATTTTCTATTAGTGACAATTTGACTTATTGACATCCAAATTATCAGATCGTAAATTAATACATAACCTGCTCGTGACAGGGGACAGAAGTACGTGCCCTAGGGCTCGGGTCATCTGGTTAGAAATAAGTCGTGCTGAATTTACGGAAATATCTGACTTTTTTCTGATCAACGTTTCGTTCGCCCCGCACACTGACTCCCCTGGCAACGCCGACCGACTCCGAAAGGAAGATACACTTCGATATAAAACGGCATTATTTTGCAAATGTTATGGTTATAAACATATAATTTAATCTTTAGTTTCGTCTATCAAAATTCTGATTGGTCGAAAAATATTATTCATAACTCCATGAGCAAAATTTTGAGCACGCAGCAATTTTGTAAGCTTCCGCACACAACAGTCCCATAGAAAGAGGTATCAAAAGTGTAAAGTTTTTGCTTTTTTTCTCTCGATACTATTAAATTATAAGAAATGAAGAGAATATTTTTTGTTTTCATGTTTTCGCGGATTCATACATTGTGTGATTAGGTTTTTCGGTTCATACCTCCATGAAAACAAAAAATATTCTCTTCATCTCTTAAATAGCAAAAAAGTAAAAGGGTTGGTTGACGACCTATGGTTGAACCAAATTTTCATGAAATAAAGAAAGGAAACGTAACCAAGACAGTAAGGTAAAAATGTTTATGTTAAAAAGCACATCTTTACAGATTAAGAATTCTTCACATCTTACTGAATGTATGTATGCCAGACTGGCAGTTTGCCCATACATTGTCCCTCGAGACGTGACACAAATACTCGTGATTCCTAATTTATATTAGCCAATAATATATTTGAACTAATCAAGGAGCTGGGCTCTAAAAATGTAATATTAACTTTCAACGTAGACTTATATCATGTGACAGCTGTAAAGCAAGGAATGCTACAGCACATGATTAAGTCTAAGGTTGATCAACATCTGCTATAGCTAATGCCAAATAACGTGCAAGCAGAGGCCAACCAGAGATGGTAATCAAAAGTAAACCTCTAGGGCGCTGAACTCGCATTCAGAAATTAAGAAAATCTGCAAAGAACGAAACTTCTTGACCCTGGTCAGTCCTTGCAGTTAACACTTTCTCTCCAGAGTCGATTATTTTCGCCCAAGGTGAACCCTTTTGTCGTGACAGGCAAAAAAATGTTGAGTGTTGGAAGTAAGCAATGAGGGAGTGTAATTCATAAATTTTATGAGTAAGGGATAGTTCATTCATTAAAAATTTGTAGCCCATACATTACAAATTTCGATGACCGTAAAGTGACCAATAAACAAGTTTTTAGTCAATATTCAGTTGCGTGAAATTAACACGATTTTATGTATGTCTCCTTTAAGTGTGAATAATATCTATGAGAAATATTGACTTGGCACCCTAGGTTGACAATTACGAAGCAGAATTGTTTTACAATTCCTAACTTGAAAAAAGTAAAAACGAAAAAAAAATATTAATGATACATCTAAAGAATCTCCATAAGCCACACGTTTCGGTCGCGCACTAAGCAATATGATCAGTGTTGACATCTTAGTTTACGAAACTTATTCGTTAAACCCCGCATGTGACCAAATCGAGACTGTCGACCAAGGAATCAACTTACCAATCAAATCATTTATTCAGCCGGGCCTGAGCTTTCAACTCCGATATTGGCTGCCATTTTGTAAACAATTTATTTGTTTATTTGGCGACTTAAACGTCGTAATAACAGCTTATTCAAGCTATAGTTACGACGTTTAGGTCACAAACCAACCATTTTATTTTTTTATTTACATGCTACTTGTCATAAATTTTGCAAAATAACGCCGTAAAAAAAAGAAGCGGAACTTCCTGTAGGAGTTAATGGTTGTGGCTTAGGGAGTCAGTTGACGGGGCAAGCATTTAGTCAATTAGAAACGTTTCTCACATATACTATAGCATATTTCGGTCAGGATATATGAGATAACTTTTCTGATTATCCTGAGAATTGTTGGATCGCTGGTCCACCGTCTTCCGATAAAGAAGGTAGACTCAGATATTAAACGGCGTTATTTTGAAAATTCTATGGTCAGTACCATGTGAAAAAAAATAAAATGGTTGGTAGGCGACCTAAATGTCGTAACTACAGCTTGAATTAGATATAATTACGACGCTTTAGTCGCCAAACCAACGAAATGGATCATTATATTTAAATGTTGGAGTTCTAGGTTTGCTTGCATTCTAAAGGAATGATTTGATTGGTCAACCGTTTTTATTTTCGTTTCGCAGTGGTGATCCGTTAATCTTAACGATATATGAATATATCCTTGTTATTGTTGTTGTTTGGGGGTTGCTGCAGTTGTTGTTGTGTTTGTTTGTTTGTTTTTGTCACATGAGAAATGGATAAAAAGGGGTAAACTTGTTACAGAAACGGACAGAAAGACTATATTAGGCGGAGATGATTTTAATAGATAGAGTTAGCTTGAAAGCTTAGATTTACAGAAAAGAAAGAGCAAAAATGTTGAGACAAACATGACTAAGAGAGAAAAAATGAAGAAAAATCCCGAAGAAGATTTGATTTTCATTTTTCAAAAGCAGTGCATATATGTGTTATTAAAAAGGCACATTTTCAATGCTGAAAGTAAACTTGTGTTGTTGTTCTTTATATATGGTTGTTAGTTTACTTGTTGATTTTTTTTTTATTTTTTTGGGGGGTGTCTTTTTATTTGTTTGTTTGTTTGTTTTTCTCTCTCTTTTGTGGTTATCTTTAATCGCAGTCCCAGAGGTAGTTTCACGACTCAAGAGAAAAGGCAAGGGAATATTTGTGGAAAATGAAAAAAAAAACGCTTTAAATAAGCATATTTTTCATTTTCCATTATGTTTTCTACCCTACCGCAAATCAATTCTGTTAGATAAGTCTAAAATTGCGCTGTCTGGTAATGGGTTGAGATGGAATAAGACCATTATGTATCGATATCTCATCTTTCAAATTTCTTCTTTTTCTTATTGTAAACGAATTCTTAGAACTTATTCTATTTATTCTTATATTCTTACTTACCTTCCTATAGTTTTATGCATTTTCAGCCGAATAAGATGAAAAACTGAATAATTACACAACAAAAACTGTTTCCCAAATGTTTGCCCAATTTATTTAGTGCGTCCGCTTTGGATCACGTTTGGGCTTCCTAGTAGGTCCAACATAACGGTACGATTTGACAAGGAATCCCAGGCGAGCTCGCAGACTCTATCCCTTAAACTTGAGTTACTAAAATTATACTCCGGAAATTCCTCTTTATTATCCTGACTTTTTTATAGTGTATATTGCCGTTACTGTATATATATATAAACACTTGTGTTGAAAAAAAGGTTAGTTCTATTCTGGAAGCGGGAGGTTGAAAGTCTATTTTCTAAATTTTCATGCAACTCTGAATGAATGTTTGTCAATGTATAAACAAGATTTACATGGACCATTAGTATCCTTATGTTTTCATTATCATCATCATTTGTACTATAAACTGTAAGTAACATGTCTTTGAATCGTCTATAGAAGTCTATAGAGGTCAAAAAACAAAAACTTTAAAATAGCTCGAATAAGGAAAAATTGTAGACAATTTTAAGTCAGCCTTTAACGTACAGATACATACCGCTTTTTGATTAGTTGCCTTTACTCACTTAACCTTTGACATGTCGACAAATATTAAGACTTGTCCAAATCAACAAATTAAAAAGTTGTTTGAAAACGAAGAAAACGTAGAGCATATGCTAGAAAATACTATAAAATGCCAAGAAATGTCTTACTTTTGTGATGTTTTCGTCAATACAATTCCTCGAAGAAACGGAGAAAACAGACAACGGGCTACTAGTTTATAGCTACCGTAGGCCGATCTGACATGCGCCCAACAATAAAGCGAACGGATTACACTGTATCATAAGCCAAAATTGCCTGGGCCATTCAGTAGAGGTGATACTACAATAATAAATGTAATAAACAAAGCCTTCAAATAGCCTTCAAAAACTAAGTGATTTTTTTAACCTTTATCACATGCTCCCACATTTTCACACCCTGAAGATAAAAAAAAATCGGATAACACTGAAAAATGAAGAAACCATTTGTTAAAAGCAAGTGTTTCATTACAGACAATGGTTTCCAAAGAGACAATGAATATCGTGATTTTACAAACTTGAAAATATTGTCTGCAACTTCTTCATATTCGGACCTTTCTAAAACCGAATCGTCTTGTAATGGGTAACCGTGTATTTTCTAAATATAATTAGGGTATAAATACTAACTATAAAGGAATGCTAAATTGATCCTGTAAAATAATCAAATATGAAAGTTTAACGGTTAAATATTTGAACATTTTAATTCATTGATAACAAAAATCGAGAAAGACGAAAACATGTTTACAAGTTTATTACCTTGATATATCATCTTTAGATTATCTTTAAGGTAAATACAGCCAATCTTGCTCGAGCAACCACCTCTATTAAGCGACCACTTGCATGAAGCGACCACAATCAAAATCCCCTTTCGAATTCAAAAGCTGGCATAAAAAGTGGTCGTATTTGCTAGAAGCAAATAAATCCAATGTTGTTGGAACCCATTAGAATCGTCTCAGTATGACGATTCTAATGAGTCCCAACAACATTGGATTTAGCGAAATTCTATCATAGTTTTTTGTATGCAATCGAATCAAACCTTTATTTTTTCCACAGATTTTTGTTTGGCGACCTTTTTCTTAAGTGACCACTTTTTGTTCATCCCTTGAGTGGTCGTTTACTACAAGATTTACCGTATAACAAGCATAAGGAAGTATCAAGTTCCCTTCCGGCGTTTTTTTTATTTTTATCTATTTTTTTTTTTTTTTTTTTTTTTGTGTGAATATCTCATAGTCAAAGACCAGTATTTTCACCAAAATTCAAAGGACCAAAACAAAACCCAAAGTTTAATTGCGGGCTCATACATCACAATCAACTCAAAGTCTATAAGCATTTACAAAGAAAAGTCTGGATTTATTTTTCTGAAAAAAATGTGGAAGAGATCGTTACCAGCATTGGTCATCTAGGGTCGGCATTTTATTCTCTGTTTGTTAACTGACAGACCGGGGCTGCCGACCAAAGAATCAATCGACCAATAAAATCATTTTTTTACACTAGAAGTGTCTTTGAACTCCCAGATTTGCCGACATTTATGTGAATCATTTTGTTGGTATGGTGACTTAAACGTCCTGACTACAGCTTGTTCAAGCTGTAGTTAAGATGTTTAAGTAGCCGACCGTATATTATACTTCTTGTTACAATAAACTTGCCATAAATTTTGAAAAAAATAACGATGTTAATTATCGAGGCGGAACTTCCTGTCGGAGTCTGAGGGCGGGACCGGGAGAGTATTCGGGCGGGGCTAGTGATCCGTCTATTAGAAAGATCTTTCTTCATTTTGAAAAAAAAAGGCAACAGTAGAAGTTTCAGTCCGTTCAGGCTGATCAAGTTCGTTACATCTTGCTCTTTCTAGATGATCCTATTAGGAATCTTGTAACGGACTGTGTCACATGCATAGGATGAGCCAACAAATATTTCTTTTGCTCAAAGTTAACCCCCCCCCCCAAAAAAAAGAGTTTTTCTACGTGGTAAATTTGACCTTCGTCTGAGACCTTGAACCAGGCGGAATATTTTCCTTATTTGGTCCTAGAGGTCACCGAGGAAAACCCACAATCCAAATTACATCAAAAATATATATTATATATATGTATTGATGTAAGAGATCGTCGGCTTTGACCTTTGACATTCGCCTGTGACATTGTATTTTAGAATATTGAAACATACTTTCTCAGCAATTTCAACAAGTTCTTGCAAGCTGGCCATAGTCGATACTTTAATTTGTCGTTTCCAAAAACGCTTCTCATGATGATTGCTACATATCTAACCGTTGACAATTATGTTTGTTTTTATAAAGATGTGTAAGAAGATTAAGTAAAGCCTACAAAAATATTTGAAATATAAAATGGTTGTTTAAAGTGACCGGTTATCGAACATTTAATAATTCGGTCAATTTGAACTATCATGGAAAATTAGAATTCTTCAATACCACTTTGAAACCTATAGGAAAAGAGGAAAATGGGTTTCATACACTGTGTGTTTTATACGATTGTTTATGCAGTTGTTTAACCAAGTAAAAATATTACATAAATGAATTGGAAGAGATTATATATTCACATCTCGGAAATATTTCTACTATAACATTAAACTATACATATTATTTTCCTGCGGAAAAAAGAACTATTCAAACTTTGTTAAAAGAATTGAACATTTTAGTAACTATTTCAGCTTTCTTTCCATAGCAGGGATCAGAAAATGTGATGATCTCAAAGAGAAAGCGCATAGCCAAACGTCACTTAACCTATTACCATACGACAAAATTTTAGTCTGGTCCAAATTCAAAGATGTTATAGACAACAATTCTTAGTTGATGAACTTTTTCGATTTAAAACATTATGGATAATGAAAAAATCGTTTGAAACGAGTAATGTCTTTATTTTTTACAATGTTTCAAAAGCTTTTTTTCCTGGGGGTGTTAAAAGGCATTATTGTGTGGGAATAGGTTAACCTTTGAACCACACAATCACCGTTCGGTTGTCTTTTAAATCGTTAAAAGAACCAAAGATTTCAATATTGAAAGAGGATGTAAAAGTCAGTTTATTTTTCTTTTAAATGAAAAATAAAGACTATTTATGGTTGAACACATTATAAAAGACAGAGAAAGACAAATCGATGGCTTAGAGCAAAAACATAGTATCGCTCTATACAATGTATCGAGCCATACTGTGTTTTTGCTCTAAGCCATCGAAATTGCATGCAGTTTTGTTACAAGCAACATCTCCTTTACACACATTGCTCTCATCATCTATATTTTATCAGCACATCTTCGTGTGGAATTGTTTGATAGTAGAGCTATAGGGTCCCCCGCAGACAGTTCCAAGAACGCGTGTCACGTGCGTCTTTCGTTGTTAAAGCAAACTACATGTATAGGTACAAGTAAGCCGGATGGAAGTTGCGAGTTGACTGGTACCGCCGTCGGCATTAACAAATCCGTTTTAACTCGACGGTGATACCAGTTGACCATTCCTGAAGGGCGAAAAATATCGACTCAGGTCAATATGCGAGTGTTGCGCAGACTGACTAAATCCGAAAGTTTTCGCCTTTGTTTGTTTGTTGAGGTTGTTTTCAAAGACTACGAAACATTTATTTTTGATGTACCAACGCAAATTTTTCTTTGCCTGGTCCGCTCTCTTTCCACAGTGATTTCCGAAGCTTTTTATCTTAGGGGCGCTTAAATGCGTCATTGTGCGGGAATGGGTTAAGTCAGTATCGAGTATCGACCTGAATGTCGCCTTCTGACGACTCTAATTAGACTGTGCCGATGCACAGTCCGATCTGAGTCTTTCTTGACGCACAATTATGTGAAATAGTTAGACATGTCAAGCACCGACTCCTAGGATTAAGTTCAAACTATGCTCGGACCTATCGAGCAAGCTGATGTCAGTAGACATTTTTCTCATACACCAATACAACAGCCGCTCGCTTACCCCATTTCAAAACGAAAAAATCACAGACTGATCCAAATTTTTAGAGTTTGGAGACAACAAAACTAAGTTGGTTTGTTCTTATAAAAAGGGGCCATATGAGGTAGAAAATATTTTGAGAAAAGAAGAAATTGCTCGTCACAAGCAATTTCTTCTTTTCTAACAATCTTTTCTATACCTATTTACGTGTAAAAATAAGTGATTTTTTGGGAATGGGCAAAAGGCAATAAAATTACTATAGGAAAGGTATTTCTATACGCTCTGATAACTTTAACAATTGAAAAACTCTAATTATCTTTGTAGTCAACATTCTGATCCTTAAGATTATAAATTTCAATAATGATCTTTTGAAGTTTTAATTATGTCACGTTGCCCAATAAAGTCTGAAATTCATTCTGTAAATTTGCTATCGCCGTGAAATTAATTATTTCTCACTGAGAAACAAATATTAGTTATTTTGATGAAATTGTACAATATATTTGAAAATCGATAACAAGTGATATATTCAAAAGACGAAAGTAGTCTTGTTAGAAAACTTTTATCAAATAGAAAAATATATATTTATTTATTATATACCTATTAACATGTCTAGTAAGATAGTATACTTTCCATACTGTCGAATTCGGACACGCCAGAAAAAAAAATCCGTGTTATACGGACTCTAAGATCGCGTCATTTCCTTTTTGTATATAACGTCATAATGCGAATGAACGTAATCAGAATGGTAAAGGAGAGGACAATACTTGTTAGAAAGACGGGTTTTGTTTATTATTCCATCGAATTTATTTAATAAAAAGATGTATATATTTGTATAATAAATGAAATATTATGCTATGATAGCGATACAACATTTTGTATTTACTTCTCGCTGAAGAGGTTAATTTGGTCTCGTGAAATATGAAAATTTTCCTCTGCAGCGAGAAGCAAATACAAGATGTTGTATCGCTATTGTAACACAATATTCCCTATATATTACAAAACAGACAGCACATATGTGAAAGTGGTCCTTCGCTCACCTGTGGCAAAATGACATTGTTTAAAATTGTATAATTATATTGTAAAAACTAAAGTGGAAGATATCAAATAACACAACATTGGAGGCATCGACCTCCTCGAGAGTTGAAAACAATTAACATAAAACAATTGACTTTCATTCTTTTTGTGGACTTTAGAACTGTCAGGTATTTAGGTTGTCCGTGTGGTATAATTCAAAAGCTCATCCATATAACGCTAAATTTAAACTAAATAATTTATACAACAGGACGTAGTTTTAGTGCAGAATTGCGAAAATGCTCAAGTATCTAAAAACTTCCAAATATATGAAATCCATCATAGCCTATGTTGTTGTTGTTTACGATAACAATCCCTGCTTCACACTCAGAGCACACTCGTTCAATTCTACTACTTGAATTTTGTACGTGCGCGGATCGTCTTTTGTCATGTAAGGCAATTGTCCAGTCAACTTTAGTAAATTCAATAGCTGTGTGATTTTAAACCCATTACCAGACGGCAACAATAGTATACTGGTCCAATTGAAGAGGGTTGCAGATTATAACTTAAAGTTTTTGGAATCATAGGTTTTTCAAGCATGTTTTTATTTTTTCATTTTACACAATTGTTGCGGGTGTTTTTTTTTTGTTTTTTTTTTTTTTGTTTTGTTTTGTTTTTTGTTTTTTTGTTGTTGTTGTTGTTGTTTGTTTGTTTGTTTGTTTGTTTGTTTTTGTTTTTTCTCGAGGGGCGTCAAAAAGTGTTATTGTGTTGAAATGTTTAAAAGTATTATCCCTTGATCGGGACCATTTTGATTTTATGACGTCATTACTTAAATATATTTTGAAGACAGTAAGCTTCAAACTATTTCTCGTTAATTCGACTATTTCACGCTTCTTTCCACACTTCTCCAATGGCATAAATCCGATGCCTGACCGACCAAGTCCAATGGGGAAAAAATAACGTCAATATTAAACGCCAACTCGGAAGGTATCTCTATCGGCTTTAACTTATTTTATCTAACTAACCTCTATTTAGTCAAATTTAATCTGTTTCTTGTTGCATTAGACTCGATTTGTCACCAATTAATAAAGCTTAGTTGGTTACGAAATATAAAAGAAAGATTGCCACTTTATGTAACTCATATTAGTAATTTTTCACTTTTACAAAAATGTTTAATGAACAAGAATTACATATATAACGGCTCTTTTTATCTTACTACCGATATACGGTATACATTTAAGCATTTCACATAGTGACATCATTCCGCCGAAGGGATACAAAGACAAAGTAAATACAACGTTTAACTCTTTCCTGTTTAATCCCTGGTTTTTATGTCCCCGTGGCATTATGACTGAGAAAACATTGTGGAACAAGAAGAAATTACTTGTAACAAGCGGTTTCTTCTTTTTCAACAATATTTTCTACCCTACTAATTGATTAATCTTCAGATACAATCAATTTGAAATTGTCGTCTGCACAACCTTTGAATTTGGACAGGTCTAAAGTTGGTAGCGCGTCGGACTGTCAATCTAGAGGTCACGGGTTCGATCCCCGACGGCGGCACTCATCCTTTCCGACTATTTGTCTCTCAACAATGGGTCGATAATCGTAGACCTATGTGGGATAGCAGCTGTAGGCTGGGAAAGGAAGTGATGGTAGTACTGGTATGAGAAATACCAGGATTCCATTGTTAGGTGCTCCAGCCGCCGCGATATAACTGAAAGATTGTTAAAAGCGGCGTAAACCCCCATTCAAACAAACAAACAAAATAAAATGTCGGAAAACAGTAAAGGGTAAAATACCTATTGAATCTCATGTAATATGGCCTATCAGCTAAGTCCTAATTTCCATCTTCTGACCGTGCCAACTCCTACCTACAGGTGAGGTCATAATTACAGACTTTATTGTTGATTACGCGTATTTAGAGAACGTTAGACTATGATTTCTTTCTGGACAACTTTCGGGTCGCTGATTAGGCCAACTGCCTCCGACAGGAAGTTAGACTTGATATCAAACGACGTCATTTGTAAAAGTTATGGCTAGTAACAAATGCAGAGGACGTGAAAAGGTTGGTTAGCGACCTTGAATAAGCTGTTAAGTCGCGGTGATTAAGTCGCCAAACATAACGAAAATGATCTGCACATATGTTAGAGTTCAAAGTTCATATATGGTCTAAATTTGGTTGGCCTGTGGATTTTTCTATTGGTAGCATGGATCCGCCATTTTCTTTTCTCTTTTCTTTAAGCGTACTAATTCCGTCTTCTTGTGTCGGTAACATGATATTACTAGCGCCTTTGATCTTACCGACGTGGGAGGTATATATAGTTATTGACCGAGTTAAGTGTTATATGCTTCTATATACATGTATGAATATTCATGGACACCAGTTTATCTCTCTACAAATTTAATTCATAGAGCTGATATAATATGTATCAATTTGATCTAGCCCGTTCTATGATAAAGCATTGTTAGATCTGCCTAATTTTCTTAACTGCGAGAGGGTAAGCCAGCTCTACCAAACCCCAGTATCAAAAGAATAATGATTATCCTATATCGTTAACCCATTCCTATACAAACTCACATTTTTACGAGCCAAAGTAATATGGGTATGGACAATATTGTGAGGAAAAACATGCTTCTAGCCCTTATTTTTCAATTGAAACCAACTTTCTTTCGTAATCTGCAACCTCTTTCACTTTGGACCAGTCTAAATTTTTGTCGTTTGGGAATTGGTTAATTGGCCGACAAAATAGAATTATCACTTTATACCATTATAGTGTCAGTGATACGCAACATAGGACTTATTTCACTTATGAGAAATTATTTTGGTAGAGGACATATGGCAATGCTATGAACCGAATTTGAAAGCCGATGGCTTTGCGGTAATACTCATAGATGCCAAGACCTAAAGCTTTGTTGGATCATATTTGTAACAAATCATATATGTAACACCTGTTACATATATGATCACATATGTAACATGTGTTACATATATGACTCGGAAATCAAGCATAAATGTAACATATTTTGTGACGAATATGATCGATGCCGGTTTTTGATGTGACATGAAATCACATATGTCACAGGTCAATTTTGATTTAAAAACAGTACAAAAGAATGCATATTTACATCTGAAACACATTTGTAGCAGGTTTTTATTCACCAGATGGGCCAATATCTTGATACTGATTTGTTGTGTCACTTTGTCCATCGTCGTCATCGGCGGTGACGTCGACGTCATTCTTTCGCGTCCGCTCCATATTTCCTCAACTCTTTAAAGGATATTCATGAATATAATGTCCGGTATCGTGGCTGCTCTCTGTTTATATATATAAACATATATATATGGGCCACAACGTGAGAAAATGTACCTTCGGACAATTGGTGAGTATTTGATAAACAACGTTATTTTGAATGTATAATATTTCTGGAGTATGTTAGTCTTTATTTGAACAGATTATTCAGGTTATTTTGTGAGTTATGACCAATTTACTATATGAACCCTACAAACGTCATTTACCTGAAAAATGAAGTCAAAGTTGCGTAATGCATTTCTGCGTGTTAGCAGAACCTACAAAACTCGATGCATTTGCTTAAAACTGTTTAAGCACTTATCAAACCCCGTATTGTTACGGCAAAATGTTGAAATTATTTTGTGTATTTTATTGCGATGTGGTTGCTATGGTTACCTTTTAACGATAGATATAGGAAAATATATAAAATGGGCTGAGACAAGGGCAGATAACTCCAAGTATTGAAATAAATATGTTTTAAAACTCATTCAGTTGAAAGATTACAATTACAGTGATATTTTTAAAACATTTATATTACATGATTTTTCCTCTTTTTGCAGCTTTCTACTAGTGATGACAGAATGTCCGAAGGTACATTTTGTCACGTTGAGATTCATGCGTTTGTGTGTGTGTGTGTGTGTGTGTGTGTGTGTGTGTGTGTGTGTGTGTGTGTGTGTGTGTGTGTGTGTGTGTGTGTGTGATTACACACATGTGTTACATATGTGATCATATATGTGTTACATATGTGATCATATATGTAACACATGTTACATTTGTGATCATATATGTAACACATGTTACATTTGTGATCATATATGTAACACATGTTACATATATGATCGCATAACACGTTACAAATGGAATATGCAACGAAAGTAGTCTTATACATGTACATGTGTATGTTCTTTTTTGCGTTTTTTGTCTTGTTTGTTACGAATTTAATAACCCAGTGGTACAGCATCCGTTCCGAATGCGGGAGATTCAATCCCCGGTCGAGCCTTACCGAAGACGTTAAAAATGCCACAAGCAGCCCTTGCTTGTTGCTCAGCATTTACAGGATAGCGCTAAGAAAAACTGAGCTTCACTTGCAGCATAACCTTCGTGAAGTTTGGTCATGAGATATCTACCGCATTCTTCCCCTACCGATGATTCACGTTGGACAGCTGTCAGAAACTGGCGAAGATATGCACTTTGTACTGGTCAACCCCTTAGGCCGGAGGCCTAAGTCTACCCAGGAACTGTGAGTAGGTAGGTTAACTGACCGCCGTAATATAACTGACATAATGTTGAAAAATCTCGGTATGGGACTGAAACTTGATCATGGTCCGTCTTGATAATGTTTGCGAAGTTGGTAGTTTAGTGGCGTGATGATATTGCTATTGCTGTTAATTGTTTGAATACAAATAGACAACTAAACCTGTTACATATATGCTTCTCATGTCAACCCCCATTTCGGACAAACACATTTGTAACACACTTTATCTGTTACGAATGTGATCATGTACGTAACAACTGTGTTACATATATGATTTGTTACAAATATGATCCAAAAGCTTAGTTTGATACAAAAGTAGTAGTTTGAATCAGTATTTGGTATAAAAAAAAAAGCTTCATGCAAAATTTGAAAGATATCCTTTGGAAGAAGAATATTTCTTATAATTGTAGACAGAGAGTTTGACAGACGGACGCCGGATATTGGACGGTCACAATTGCTATCCCCGATTCTCTCATACTCATTTGAGCACAAACCGAGGTCTAGGATGGGTATCGCCAATGTGGTCCTCCGTTGGTTCATGGCACAACCTGTAGAATAACGAAAAGTAAAGGTGGCAAATTAGCTTTGTGTGCTTTGTGTGCGTGCGTGTGTAATTGAAACAAATGGTCGGATCATAGTAGAGTAACAAAATCAGTGCTATCATTGGTGTTCTTTCATCGCGAGACGGGTGAAAATACAGCTTTTGTTGCTAACGATTTGTGTTTTTGTTGTTGTTGTTGTTGTTGTTTCAAACAGAACGGACGACTGGTCGATTTCTCTCGTGCAGGAATTGAAAATGGTTTATAATTAAATCCGGAAAGCCAGAAATCGCAACTATTCGTATCATGTCGAAATTTAAAGATATCAGTGGTGACGTTCAACATGACGGCATATGTAACGTTCCGTAGAACAAAATGAGAGTCGGCTCGGTATAATCAACCCAAAACGGTCAGATTATAATTTTGATAAGTTGACTGGTCTATCAGTGAAGTTATCATTTGTGAATCCACCGGGAAATTTCGATAAGAGAAATCTCGATAATTCAAGAGAAATCTCTTATGCAGTCTAGCAAGCTTACCGAGATGCTCAGAAGATTCACCAAAAGCCTGCATGAAGGTTTACTTTTAAAACATCTAAATTCTGTTATGCAAGTAATTTAAAGCATCTCATAAATGACTACAGATTGGTTCTAAATGTTTACACAAGATCAGCAGTGGCAGCCATTTGAGGGAGAAAAACAAGGGATTCTGTTCGGCTGGCTTATCAGTCAATCTAACAATACCACTTCTAGTCCTGAATCAAACATTCCATTCAGCTGGACCTTAGTAAATAATAGCCCTTAATAAATATTTTTTTCTGAAAACCTGTCATGGATACCAATTTTGTGCAAGATTCTCGGGAAGGGTAATATAGTGTGTAATATAGACAATTGGAATAATCTAGGAATCACCTGCAAACCAATGCGAGCTATCGGTCTGGCTAACTATAACCCCTTTTCAAAGAGAACCTCGCAGAGCAACAACGTTTGAAACAAATATACAGTTCAGTTCAGCGAACCGAAGATACATGACGTTTCGTAATAGAATCCGCGTAAGAACATCTTTAAAACTAAACAGTGTGGTGCGCGCGTGACTTTCAGTCTTGAGTGGCTCTTTTGTATACAACAACTTCTTTTGTTGTATTTTGTTCGGTAAGAAAACAAATAATGTTATCTTTACGCATCAAAACGTTATCTACCAAGCAGGTCGCGTCTTCGTTTTGACTTGATTAAACAATCATTAGGAACTGAGGCGAAACATATGGCCCATGACTCATTCAATATTTAACAAATACACAAAATTGAACTGTCTTCCCAAAGCAGATAAATATTTTTTTACAATGCTCACTTTTTTTCGGGTTAGAAAAGTAATCAACGATAAGACATGTCACACCTATAGACTTGATATTATATCAATTGTTTGCTTATTTGAATGGGGTTTAACGCCGATTTTTAACAATTTTTCAGTCATACCGCGTCGGCTGGAGCACCTAACAATGGATTCCTGGTACATTTCGCACCAGCACCACAATTAAATCCTTTTCTAGCCTCCAGCTTCTATCCCACTGAGGTTTACGATTATCCACCCACTGGTGAGAGACGGCAAATGTCGGCAAGGATATGTCCCGCCACAGGGCGTTATATCAAAGAGCAAGGGTAAGCGTTCCGAAACTAACTTCAATATGTTTAGAAATATTACAAAGGGACACATTTTCTTTTAACTTTTAAATCAAACAAAGTCCATAAAACAGATTTGGCTTCATAGCCATGTTACCTTTTCCAGAACAACCCCTTGTTTTTACACGCATGTGGTATTTTACTTGAGATGAAATTGTTGAAAAAAGATATAGTATGGTAACGTTTAAAAGAGTACTTACTTTACAGTAGGTCTAAAGGAGGTAAGACGTTAAAGGGGTAAAAAATAAAGCAATGTACACTTAAGCCCGGTTACGTTTAATTAAGCCACGATGACTAGCTACTTTGGGATACATCGAGCCGATTTACAGCTTGATATGAAAATACTTATTTTTCCATTACCACAGTCAAATATTTGTGGATATCAATTAAGATTTCTCATAAAAGAGTCGATCTGGAAGAAATAGCTTTATTTCGGGGATTGACATTTTGTCTGAAGCCATAATCAAAAGAACGTGAAGTTTATTACTCGTCAGGCGAAAAGGGACCTCTCAGTAAAACAAATAGTTCAAAAAGAGATTGGATCTAGCAGAGGTGTTACTGGGACTGTATAGATTAAAGTTGTAGCCGCCATCATAACGCAGTCGGTAGCTCGTCAGACTCCTAATCTTCAATCGTGGGATGTCATGGGTTCGATCCCCGGCGGCGGCACATATCCTTTCCGACATTCGTCTTTCACCAATGGGTGGATAATCGTAAACCTATGTTGGATAACAGCTAGAGGCTAGGAAAGAATGTAGTGGTAGTACTGGTGTGAGAAATACCAGGAATCCAATGTTAGGTGCTCCAGCCGCCGCGATTTGCCGAAATACTGTTTAAAATGGGGTTAAACCCTTTTCAATTAAATCAATCTAATAAATTAAAGTTAGAATGACTATTCTAGATTAAATTTATTCCACGAGAATGGTATAATTCCGAATATGGTGATCCTGTGGAATACGTGCAGACTTACCAGAGTCAACACTTTTCGCTCTTCTCAAATGATCCCTTTTCTATTCCTATCTGCCGCCGTCATAGCGCAGTTGGTAGCGCGTCGGACCGTCAATCTAGAGGCCCCGGGTTCGATCTTCGACGGCGACACTCATCCTTCCGACTATTTGTCTCTCACCAATGGGTCGATAATCGTAAACCTATGTGGGGTAGCAGCTGGAGGCTAGGAAAGGATGTAATGGTAGTACTGGTGTGAGAAATACCAGGATTCCATTGTTAGGGCTTCCAGCCGCCGCGATATAACTGAAAGATTGTTGAACGCGGCGTAAAACCCCATTTAAAAAAACAAATCTATTCCTATCTGAAGGCTAGATTCCCATCCACCGAAAGACTTATTACAAATAGATGATTTTTAAAACGTATTTTGTTTTCTTTGTTCTGCTCCTTTTGTTGTAGTTTATAACCAGTTGTAAAAGGATCTTTTCTGTGCAATAATACAACCACGGTGTATCTGAGGTATTCCTCGCGTGCTACTAATTATATGTGGTTGAATAACCGCAAGATAACGATCATCGAAAGGGTACAGAAAACAACGAGGATTAAACAATGTCTCAAAAACTTTGAAGAATTTTTAATTTCATGACATTTATCAAAACTACTTGACCCAGTCAGCCACTAAACTTCCTTGTGGTCCTTTCGTTAATACCTAGATTTTTGACTCCGCACACTCCTTTTCTGTTCGGTTTCTGTTTGTCTATCCATTTTTTTAAAAATCTTTTTCAAGTAACTCAAACCTTTTTCAAGGACCGTAGCATAAACCTGTTTTGACAGAGGGCTACTTCTCGTCAATAACAGAAAGTTCCGCTTCGATTTTATACGGCGTTATTTTGCAAAATCCATGACCAGAAGCTTGTAGCAAAAAAAAAAGAAGAACGGTTGGTTGGCGACCTAAACGTAGCAACTACAGCTTGAATAAGCTGTAGTTGATTCAAGTTGTAGTTACGACGTTTAAGTCATCAAACCAACAAATAAGCTTCACATAAATGATGGCCAACATCGGAGTTTAAAATTCAACCCCGTTCTTGTTTAATTTAACCCATTCCCACTCAATCCCTCCTTTTTACGCCCCCCAAAAAGCTTTGGAAAACATTGTGGAAAATGAAGAAATTGCTTGGATCAAGCAATTTCTTCATTATCCACAATGTTTTCTATCCAAAAAGATGAAAAAATTATAATTCCATCAACTTGAAATTGTCGTCTGCAGCTCCTTTCAATTTGGACCGGTCTAAAATTCCACTGTGTTGGAATGGGTTAATGATTTGATTGGTCCATTTGTCTTTGATTGACAGCTGCGATTTGTCCATTACTTACCATTTAAAACTTTATAGATAGAATGTCAATTTTCATAAATGTAAATTTCTGCAACTGTATTACACATTTTCCAATCTCCGATTTTCCCCCTTAAAATGGTGGAAATAAGCAGCAACGTTAATGCTGTCAACACTTCGTGTCATCCCGCAAACAAAAGAGCCCTTATTGCTGTTTTTTGTTGAGTGAGTCGACATTTTATCAGCATCCCGCTTTACTTCTTGACATGTATTTTCATGTAGCTTATGTAATAATCGTCCCACTTTCTTAAAAACTTACATTCACATATCAGAAAGCCTGGATACTCAATCCATTACAAGACGACACAATCTTTAGATTGATCCAAATTCAAAGTTGTCGATTACAATTTTAAGTTGATGAGATTTTTAAATTTGTCTTTTTGCAGCAAACATTGTGGATTCAAGCAATATCTTCATTTTCTAAATGTTTTCCAAAGTGTTTATATTATTATTATTATGTATTGGCGTTAAAAAGTGGGATAATGTTGGAATGGGTCAAACTAGTTCAGTCCAAGTTAATAATGAAATACACCTCTGCAAATGATCAATTTCGCTTCATAGGCAACTACTTCTATTCCTGTATAGGAACGGGGGCTTGTCTCAGGAGAATATAGTGAGAATTCTATTTTCCCTGTTCCTTAGTATCGTCGATGCACATCTAAAACATTGTAACTACATCTTGAATGGAATGAAGCTACGATGTGTTTCGCTACAAGAACACCCTGTGATATTATCGTAGATCAGGTATCTAATAATTTCGTATTTAGTGCAATCAATGAGCAATATAACAGATATTATGAAGTAATTGGGAAGATAATTCTGTAACCGATCTGACTCGCTTTATTAAATTCGATAACTACAATATCTTATATGGCGTTCTCAACACTCTATGTCAACTTTGTTTCAGAACATGTAGAATTGCAGAAATCTCCAGAAAACAATATGGAAGGACGGACGGACATACAACGGTATAAATCCCGTATACCCACTCAATAACGACGTTAAGATATGCTGCTAAATAAAGGAAAAGAAGTAGATCTACTCTATTAGACAGTACCGAGTACTTTGATCTTTCCTAATTGTCAATGACGTCATGTTCACTCTTAACCCATTACCAAACAATGGCGCTTTTTGACGCCGCAAAGAAAAACATGATAGCAAAAAGCATAAACATTGTAGAAAATGAATAAATTTCTAGTAATAAGCAATTTCTTCATTTTCTTAAATGTTTTTTACACAGAAAGTTGAAAAAATCCATAATATCGGAACCTTTAATTTGTTGTCTGCAACTTCTTTTAATTTGAACATGTCTAAAATTTTACCGTCTGGTAATGGATTAAACTATTACTGGGTGGAAAAAATAGAGTGTTCAATTTTGAAAAAAAAGTTGCAGACGACGATTTAAAAGGCTGTGCGAATCGAAAAATCGGTGAGAGGTAGGGTAGAAAGCAGTGTCTGCTTGTGACATGCAAATTCTCATTTTCTCTCCGCGTTTTCTGCAAATATCCTTTTTTTTTTTTTTGTCAGCGAGTAAAAATGAGGGATGGGGCTATAGTGAGACAATTCCATTTATATTCATAGCCATTTAAAGTTAGGCGATTTTGGCAATTATTTTCAGTTCTTATCATTATCATGATTATTATCATTATTATTATCAATAAATAATTGCGTGCCTGTATCATTTACGCCCTGTATAACTTACCATCCAGCTTCGTTTGAATAATATCTGATTTTGCGTCGTGACTTTTTATTTGTTTAGCTATTGTTCAATGGTAACGATACTTAACAATATTTCATATGAAGCGTGTCCCTCGTTCTAAACATCACTTCGTACTATATGAACTCTGTCAACGGGTAGAGAGGGTTTATTGACTGACATTTTTGTGGATTTAAATCATGAGTAATAGATAAAATATCGCATCCACAGGAAATTTTGTTAAATAGACACCCAGTGCATCTGAGACAAAATTCATCAGGTGATGTGAAAAAAGGAGGACTTATTTTTTTCAAATTCCCACTCCAATACGCTTTTTGATGCCCCCAAGAAAACAGGCTTTGGAATACATTTTAGAAAATGAAGAAATTGATTGTAACAAGCGATTCCTTCATTATCCACATTGTTTTCTAACCCAAAAGTAAAGATAATCCAAAATTTCATAAGTTTTAAGTTGTCGTCTGCATTTCTTTCAATTTGAACCAGTTTAAAAAATTTTCGTTTGTAGTTGATAGGTCACACAACTAGTCGGTTTTTAGTTCTTTTCGTCATTAGATGACCAATAAAACATTGTAGGTTACGACTTTTTATATGGTAGTACATAGATATTCATTTCGGTTGGCCAGTATCATCTTCCGCTTTTGTCACAATTTATTACAACAAGGATTAACTATAAAACCTTGTTGTATTTTACGTTGTTATTTTGTAATGTATTGTTGTTCTTTTTGTTCTGCATTTATCATTGTATTATGAAATGACGAGGAATACTCGTGTTCAAGTCGAAGAATTAATCCATTGAGCTGAATTGAATATCAACCAGTTGGGAAAGTTTCGTATACATTAAAGGTTTTTCTGAATATTGAGGGGTAGGGGTGGGGTGGGGGGGGCGGTGTGATAACGTGGTTTTGTGATATATGTCGTAGTACTGTACATTTTTCCTTTTGTGTGTGGGGAGTTGAGGGGGGGGGTGGTTACATAGTCGGCGTTCTCTAAAAAATCAGATTTGAAAAAGTGTAGACCGTATATCACCGTCACATGAGTCATAATTAGTGTAAATGAATTAGGATGTGACAGCTGGCAGCAATACTAGTACAAGGGTATAGAAATCATGGGTCGATAAACATACTCAGTATCTATATCTTATTGTTGCTCCTTAGACTGGTCCAAATTGAAAGAAGATGTAGACGACAATTTTTGGATAGAAAACATTGTGGTTAATGAAGAATCGCTTGTTGTAAGCAATTTCTTCATTTTCCACAATCTTTTCAATAGCATTTTCTTGAGGGGAAGAGCGCTTGTGTTGGAATGGGTTAACGTATAGCCAGACGACAAAAAAAAAAACAAAGAAGTTACAGACGTCAGTTTCAAGTTAATACGATTTAAAAAGCCTTTGTAATTTAGTGAGAAATCAATGTGACAAATGAAGAAGCGTGATAAACGTATCACCCTTGACCCTTTCCTGGTTAATCCCAGGTTTTTACGTCCCTGTGATTGCATAATTGAGAAAATATTGTGGAAAAAGAAGAAATTGCTTGTTACAAGCAATTTCTCCTTTTTCATAATATTTTTTTACCCTGCTGAATGGTTAATTTTCTAATAAAATCAACTTTAAATTTTCGTCTGCAAAACCTTTGAATTTTGACGGGTCTAAAATTTCCAAAAAACAGGAAAATGTTAATGCGAATTTTAAGTATGGAGACACAGTTCATTAAGATTCATTACAACTTTTTTCTTAGGATTCGATGTTGACTGGTGAGCCTGTCCTAATATAACGACACAATATCGGAGAGCAGCGTAGATTGGATAGCTTCACTAGTCTAGATTCGATGTTGCTGCTGGTAGCATAACAACTCACATCCCCACTCTTTTCCCGATCGGTTGAATAGGCTGATTCCGTTTATATTTTCTGACAAGCAGCGTTCCATTAACTTGAAATATCCTTCACTCATTTCCTACTCTATTTCACTTTACGACCAAACTAAGTACGACCAAACTAAGTAAATAATTAGTGACAAAAATGTGGTTTATGAAGAAATTGCTGTTAGAAAACACGGCAGAGATGTTTAAACGTATATCATCTTAAAATCTTCGCCTGCAACCTTCTTTCAATTTTGACCAGTTGTTTACTCGAGTAAATTGCCATCTTTCAGACCTTCTGGATACATTTTCATTCTTCGAAAGGATAGTATAATCATTCCCAATTTCTTTAATACTTTCCAGTGGATTATTGTGGTTTCTCGATAATTCCACACACAAAAAAACAGTGAAATTATTAAAAAGATAAACTCACTGTTTTGGAAGATTTAGCCCTCCTTTCTTCCATTATGCGCTACCGAACGTCGTTTACGACACTAATGACGTCACCCGGTTGCCGTCTAATTTACGCTTGAAATAACACGCTTTTCAAATTTTCTATAAAAAATACCATATTTTTTCATTTTTAGCATTTTTATTTATTTGTTTTTAATTTTTACATTTCGTGAACAACTGAAGCATATTTTCACTCGGGGCTCCTTCATCCGTGAAAGTATGGCTTTTGTTGTTCTCTCAATGAAAGATAAACACATCTTACACTGAAATAAACAATTATCCTAAATCCATTATTATGATTATTTTCATTATTATCATCATACGTGTATCATTTATCTATCTATTTAGGCACTTTTAGTTAACCCACATTTGAATAAATAAAAAAAAAAGCTGAAAAATTAAGAATTGATCGACTGATTGATTGAATGGGGGATAACGCCACTTTAAACAGTATTTCTGTGATATCGCTGGAGCACCTATATAGCAATGGATTCCTGGTATTTCTCGCACCAGTACTACCACTACATCCTTTCCCTAGACTCTAGCTGCTATATCCCACTTAGGTTTACGATTATCCACCCATTGGTGAGAGACAAATGTCGGAACGAATATGTGCCGACGCCGGGGATCGAACCCATGACAACCCATAATTGAAGATTAAGAGTCATTTGTGCTACCAACTGCGCTATGACGGCGGCCCAAATTAAAGAATTGAAGAAAGAAGGTTTGTCAAAAAATCTTTTGCTATACATTTTTTTACGATGTCTAAGATGTCGTAATGAGCTACGATGAGTTAACCTTTAATTGTAATTCAAAATTTTAGACCTGTCCAAATTCAAAAGATTTTACATGATAATTTAAAGTTGACTTTAACGGAAATATTCATTCAGTAGGGTAGAAAATATTGTGGAAAAAGAAGAATTTGCGCGATACAAGTATTTTCTTCTTTTTCCACAATATTTTCTCAAATATAAAAATAATGGGACGTTTAAAGCAGGAATTAAACATGAGAGTTTTAAGTAGGGAAAGGGTTTGAAACCTTTTTGCGGGGGAGTGAAGGTTAATGTCTGTTCAAATCGTGAATGATACAAAATAGGATGGGTTTGATGTGTCGTGTTTACTACAAACGAATAAAATTAAATGGTCTTATTTTGAAATACATATCGTCGTTGGATGTTAAAATGTCGTAACTACAGCTTGAACAAAGCAGTAGTTACGACATTTTGCGCGTCCAACGACGATTAAGATATACAGTATCAGCCGGATTTGTCAAAAGCTACTCCTGGCGAAAAAAAACTTTTTAATTTCAGTTTTATACAGGAGTTAATAAATTCTCCAGGTAGATCAGACATGGGCGAGCAAAGACTCGTAGCGGCTACTCGAATAAGCTGTATTTACGAGGTTATACGTCATGCCTCGGTCTTCAGTCGTGCTTTAATAACATAGTTGAAGGATCGCCGGTCCCGCCCACTAATTCCGACATGAAGTTCGATACTTGATATTCTATTCTCGGTTAGGAGGTTTTTTAATATTTCTGTCGAAAACAGGAGAGAAAAGGAGGAAGAAAAAATTGTGTGTGTGTGTGTTAAAGAAAATTATTTTCAGAATAGTCGTGTATATTGTATATGTTTTAAATTTGTTAATGTTTTGTATTTATATGTATACGAATGAGACAACAATAGATAAATATTTACCAGTGTTATTTTCTAATTCTGTGTTTATTGTTATATAATTTAATTTTTAGTTTCGTCTATCAAAAACGAGCGTTCTGATTGGTCGAAAAGAATTATTCATAACTCCTTGAACAAAATTTTGAGCACGCAGCAATTTTGTATGCTTCCGCACAAAATAGTCCAATACAAAAAGGTATCAAAATTTGTAAAGCTTTTGTTTCATTCGCTCGAGGCTATTAAATTATAACAAATGAAGAGAATATTTTTGTTTTCATGGAGGTATGAACCGAAAAACCTAATCACACAATGTATGAATCCGCTTCGCGAATTCATACAGTGTGATTAGTTTTTTCGGTTCATACCTCCATGAAAACAAAAGATATTCTCTTCATCGCTTAAATAACAAAAAAGTAAAATTGTTGGTTTGCTACCTAGACGTCTTCTAGCTGTGATTTCGACGTGTAAGTCACTTAATAAAAAAAAATCTTTATGATAAATGTCGGAGTTCAAAGTTCACTTCCGGTCTGAATTAATGATTTGATTGGTAAACAGACGTATAATTGGATAGTCGCAATTCGATAGATATTCACGTTCTCTCACACTGAAGAACGAATTCTTACTGGGCGAGAAATAAGTGACTAAACCATGTCGTCAGTGCGCGTTCAATATGTTGTAACTTTAATAAAGCTGTAGCTACCACATTTTGCTCGAGCACCGACGATGCCATCCTTAACCTGCATGAAAACTGAGAAGATTGACAAAGAGAAGTTAATCTGCATGATTTTAGTAAGCTGTAATAACGAGGTCTTAGTTGCCCACCGTCGTAATGCTTTGGCTTTTTTTTCATGTTGTCCGAAAAGTAATACAGATTTTTGGTATTATTTCATTATCTGAATATAAAAAAGGCATATAATAAATGGATTATTATATTACGGTGGCGATACAGCATCCTGTATTTGCTTTACGCTACGAAGGAAAATTTGATATTTCACTCGACTTTCGATGTCGTGAAATTTCAATTTCCTCCGTAGCTCAAAGCAAATACAAGATGTTGCATCGCCACCGTAACATGATATTCCCCATATATTGTTTTTATAAAACAGATTATACCTTACATCACGGATTGTTTACACGTAGTTATCACATTGATTGTATTATCAGTCTTCTCCACCTGCCGCAATATCTCAATTACAATGGGCAGACGTAATCGGCACCATGACTGTGCAATACATAATAATATTTCAAGTTTCTTGGAATATTCCTTCACCTTAATCCTTTCCTGTTCAATCCGTGGTTTTTACGACCCTGTGAATTTATAATTCAGAACATATTGTTGAAGGGTCTAAAATCTAGCAAAACAGGAAAAGGGTTAAAGCACCGTTGTATCTTGGTGGATTAACCCATTACCAGACGGCAACATTTAAGACTGGTCCAAATTGAAAGGAGTTGCAGGCGACAATTTACAGTTCATGAAATTTAAGATTTTTTAACTTTCTAGAACGAAATCGTTGTGGAAAATGAAGAAATTGCTTGTAACAAGCAATGTCTTCATTTTCCACAATGATTGTAACAAGTAATTTCTTCATTTTCAACAATTTTTCTCAAGTTTTAGTCCTTGGAATATTATGCCGTCAGAAAGTGTTATTGTGTGGGAATGGGTTAATCTCCTTTTCTATTGATTTCTGTCAATGAACTTACTCCCTCAATCGTAGTTAGCTATTATGAGTAGGGTTGTTTTCCTCAACTCTGTAATTTACCCAAGGGAAAACAATAAACTAACACTGTTCTTTCTTTTGTATCTATTTGTAAGCTAACTTTTGTTTACCTTTTGTTTGGTTGTTGTTGATTTGTGTTGTTGTTGTTGTTGGTGGTGGTGGTGTGTGTGTGCGATTACGGTATGTTTCAAGCACCCTTCATGCAATACGCGGATCGGATAACATCGAGAGTGACCAATCGCTGGCCCCACCAACTAACCCCGTTGGCCACGCCAATTAACTCCAACAGGAAGTCCCAATTCGATTTTTCAAATTGTTATTTTGCAAAAATTATGGCCAGTGGCATGTAAGAAAAAAATAAAATGGTTCGTTGGTGACCTAGACGTTTAAGTCGCCACAACAACAAAAGAGGTTAACAAATGGCGACCAATGTTGGAGTTGAAAGCTCAAGTCTGGGCTAAATAAATTACTTGATTGGTCAGTCGATTCCTTGAAATTCGCGATTGGTCAATTTATCCAGTAAAAAATCCAATAGCTTCTTGTTGACTGATTACCACTAAATGACGCCTTTTTAAGCCTCCGTAGAACACTGCTGCTGAAAACATATCGGGAATAGGAGAAATGACTTATAACAAGCCATTTCTCCTTTCCCTACAATGTTTCTACAATATTCAGTCATATTTTTTTTTCAAATCGCACATACTATGAAATGTCATATGCAATTTCCTTCAATTTACCTTGTTTTTGTCCAAAGCAAAGATTTTAAAGAAGAAATTTTAAAGTGTTTTTAATTTGAAAGATAACCGTTCATTAGGGTAGAAAATATTGAGGAAAAGAAGAAATTGATTGTTACAAGCAACTTTTTCTTTTTCTATATTGTTGTCACAATCATAAAATCACAGGGAAGTAAAAAACAGGGATTAAACAGGAAAGGGTTAAGAGCAGTCCAAAATTTAGTTGCATGGGAGTGGTTTAAATATATTTGATAACATACAGACGTGCAAGGTCAATAAAGAAACGTATGTACAACACTCATAAACTATCACACAAACAAACACGCACGCGCACTATCAAGCAAAATACCTTTGTAACATAGTTCACAAAATTGTAGGAATGAAAATAAAAGTATGAATCGATTTATGATAATAAAGGTGCCGAGGTGGAACATCGAAAGGGTTAAGAAATGAAATAATTTTGTGAGATTTATCCATGCATTTTCATGTTCTATTTTGCTTTGGAATGACTCATTGATTAATTTCTTTTAATTAAGAAAAACTGATTTCTTATTGCTCTTGAGCAGTTCGGTAAACACAAAAGTTGCTACCTTTTTTTTTTCTTTTGATTTTAAATTATTGCCTCGGTACTTGATCAGGTAGCATTTTTTTCTACTTCCTTAAAATTGACATTTATATTTCTGCAAGGCTTGTCTCTGGTATTTTGTCCGGAGAAAGACAAATAAAGGACATTTGTGGTCAGGGTGCATCAATAAATTATAACTTAAGTTTATTATTTTTCCCCGCTCATAAAACTAGAGGAATTAGGGCGCCTATAGCGATGAACAGGCCTGGGTGTACTGATTAAGCAAATGGTGTTTTCAGGAATTCAATTAAAAATAAATCCTCTTTTTCATATCTGGCAAATAAATGTAGTCACTGAAATCGTTGAAAGTGTTCTTGGTAAGTAACTATCTTTTCATCGTTTTACAAACAAGTCATGTAAGAAAAAATTCATTTATTAAGTAGGATGAAAAGATATTAACAAAATGTTCACTGTCTACAAAAGATGGACTTAGGCTATGACCGCAAAAGCCATGTTTTCTAACCGATCCAATTAAGATGAAGGAATCTGACAAAGAGTCAACTGAGAATTATTCTTGTGAAATTTGGATGGAATCCATTGGCAGGTTTCCGAGAAGGGTTTCTGGATTTTTAGTATATACCATATACGGGAATAACTCCTACCCCAAACAAAAAATCCATTTTTTCATAAGGATTTCCAAAGGAACATTTCTGTGAAATTTGATTAAAATCAATCCACTGGTTTCTAAATTACTTTATTGATTTTTTTTAAAGTTTTCGCTATATACCATACACGGAAATTATCCAAACCAATTGAAGCTATTTTTTCATCCCATCAAAATCTTTTTGAATAATTTGTTAAAAAACACAAAAGGATCATTCCTGTGAAATTCGATTGCAATCGTTCAAGTGATATATCTGAGAAGAAGATTTGCAAAACTTTCACCATGTATGGCCCACTTGAGCCATGTTTTTCACCCGATCAAAATTCTTCGGAAGAATCTGATAAAGGATCACCCAAAGATCATTTCTGCGATATTAGGTTGAAATCTGTTCAGTTCTTTCTGAGAAGAAGATTTTAAAAGTAAAAGGTTACGGACGGACGCACGTACGACGAACAACACGCCATGACAATAGCCCTACTAGCTTTCAGCCAGTGAACAATCATCATTTATCTGTCTGATATAATTGACGGATAGCTGGCCCCACCCTCTGACTCCGATAGAAAGTTCGACTTAGATATTAAACGGTATTATTTTGAAAAAATATGGTCAGTAATACATAGGAATGGATGGTTGAACAAGCTGTAGTAACGGCGTTTCAGTCAGCAAAGTCAGCGATCTGCAAATTATGGGACAAGTATTGCTAAATTTGTGGAATTATATAATGACATAAATCGGCACGGTTTTTCATGCATTTTCGTAGACAAAAGGCAAAATTAAGATAAACTGCTTATCCTGCAAATTAATAAAAAGGTCGAGGATAAGATGTTAGATCATGGGTAGACTTATATGAAAGAATTCATAAGTCAAATAATACAAGAAACAGAAAGTTAAATCAATACAGTACAATGCTGGATAGCCAGACAAAATACGATTCTCACACAAAGCGCCTGAAAATGAACATATGTGATGAACAGGGTCGATCGAAGTCGACATGATATGATAGAAATTAGTTTGGTAGAAAATTATAATCTGGGCATTTTTTAAACATTTTGATGTTTTTGAAACGTTTATCCATTTCAATTCGGTCATGAATAACTTGTCATTTTCGTTTTATTAACTTACCCATGACAAGAAATGATTAACTTTTCATGCAGTAACTAACAGACGCCGATACGACAATCATATATGTCTGTTAACCCTTGTCATGCTGCATAAATCACCTTACTGAATTGCTATAAAATCAAAGGACTGAAAGCACTGATATAACTTGTTGTTCAATAATCATTTTTTTCTTAGAAATCAATTTCATAAACAGCTCTGGCAGGAAAAGTACAAGCAGGAGGTTTAGACTAAGATCAGACTGCACTTATGTGCAGTCTGATCTTGGTCTACACCTCCTGCTAAACCGGAATATTCCGGGTTCAGCATGACAAGAGTTAATTAAGGGTCAATGTCTAATAATCAAGGCATGAACGCAATTTATTTGGGGGATGCTCGGTTAGATGCAGACATATTTTCTCAGTCAGTTTTAGGGTTGGTTTTACCCTAAGTGAATTTCCCTTTTCTTCAATCACTGTCGAAATTTTTTAGGGTGGGTATAGTTCCATCCTTCTTCATACTAGATTCAAACTACAAGAGAAAATGCATGGTTCAAATCCTTCTTTCAAACAAAATTCTTCATTATCCATTATAGACTTAATTAATGTAAGCTACTCTGTGAAATTCCCCTGGAAAGAACCTGAAAGGAATTACAAAAAGGTCAATAAACTCAATCTAGTTGAAGCGAAATCATCCATTCGAAAAAGGTTTTTCAAAGGAAAACGTAACTTGCAGCAAGCGGGTTTCGCCTCAATATAAGTATTATCATCTTTTTTATTGGAAATGTAGCTAAAATTAAATAGAGATAAGCATTCATGATTTTTGAATTTAGAACATGGCAACGCCATTGTTACTCAAAACTATAAGCTGAAAAAGATAAATTGTTTCTTAAATTCTTTTTCTCCCTTTCGGACAAAATTTTCCAAACAGTTATTTGGATGCGCACAAGCATATTATTATCAAATAATTTTACTAGAATATGGTTGAACTAGTTGTCACTTCTTCTAAAAGATAACAGTTCACTTTTTCACCCAGTACCAGACGGATACATTTTAGACTTGCCCAAATTTAAAGAAGTTGCTGACGACAATTTAAAAGTTTATGAAATTTTGGATTTTTCACTTTTCTTGGTATAAAATATTGTAAAAAATGAAGAAATTGCTTGTTACAAGCAATTTCTTCATTTTCCACAATTTTTTCCATAGCTCTTTTCCTTGTGGGCGTTTAAAAGCGTCACTTGGTGGGAATGGGTAAAAAGAGAAGTATTTTATATCCCGTATTCTCATGAAAGAGTTATGCTGTTCAAATATATCATACTACCTGAAGTAGACATAGCCAGAGATCATTACGACGGTTGATTTCCAAAATCTAATAAATACAGGTTGGAAAAAAAATAGTTACAGTATTTAAGTTGCAAAATAAATTGATAATATTGAAATATAACGTACACCTAGGTTACCCTTGTTCAGCTTTTAACTTCAAAATATCTTAAGATATTTTTGTTTTGTTTCGTTTTGTTTATTTGCTTTTGTTGTTGTTTTGTTTTTGTTGTTGTTGTTGTTGTTGTTTTTCCCGGGGGTATTTTTTTGTTATTTTTTTTGGGGGGGGTGTTTTGTTTTGTTTTGTTTTTTTCTTTTTATTTTTTTTTTTTGGGGGGGGGGGTACATATATATACTTCTTATATATTTGTTTATTTATCATTTCGCAGAAGATATAAAATAAGCTGACACTACGTGTTTATGATTAGACTGGTCAGACAATGTCGGATATATTTGTCAGTAATGGAGTCCGCGGTTTAGTGGTAAGACGCGGGCCTATGATCGGAAGGTTCGAATACCCCCCTCCCCGGACCATTGGGATTTTTCTAAGCGAAAAACTTACTCCACGTTGCACCTCTCCACCTAGGTGTATAAATGGGTACCTTTGAGGGTTGTAAGCCAATGTGATGTTGCTGCCGGGTGCTTTGAAATTCAATGATCGGGGGTTAAAGTTACAAGTCCATTGAATACGCTAGGCGTAGAAAAAGACGACAAATCGATACTTCAAACTTAAACAAAATTTTACTGTCAGCACGTACAGGAACAATCCCAGACTGATATAGGAGGTATCCTTCATTCTAAAATCTCGTAGCATTAGCATCGATTGTTACCCATTACCACCACACAAAAATAAACTAATCGAATTTCAAGGAAATTTTGAAATGATCGAATTTTAAATATCTCTCTCATTTTAGATAGAAAATAATGTGGAAAATAAAAAAATGCTTGTAACAAGCAATTTCTTTTTTGTCCACAATGTTTTCCAAAGCCTTTTATTGATCGGCTTACAAAAGGGATTGTGTGGTAGTGGGTCAACAAAGCCGTTGGCTGCTGAAAAATGAAGGGTTTTAAATCGAAAAGGAGAATTCTCGTTTTGGTTTCAAATTTCATGAAGGGTTTGTTGGGGAATATAAAACATCTTGTCTTACGATCCTTTAAAAGTAACAAAACCCCATTAAAAACGAATGAGAGAAAACCATTAGGTGTAAAGTAACGTCGGTCGATAAAAAACTGTCTGAATTCGCACATCTACTAAATCTTTGTGTCCATGATGCCGGAAACTTCAACTTAAATTGTACTTTTTCTATACCCTGAGTATTGGAACGAATTCAAAGATGATACATTTAATACCAGAAGGAAAGTTAAAAATACGATATTGGTCGACATTTATGTGAAAAAATTATGTTGGTTTGGTGACTTGTACGTCGTACCTTACATAAGCTGTAGTTATGACGTTTATGTCGCCAACCGACGATTTTATTGCTACATGTAACTAAACAAAAATATTGCAGAATAACACCGTTAAATCTAAGTTAAACTCGGTGGATGTGGCCAGCGGATTCAGTGGGCGGGGACAGCGATCCTCGAATTGGAAATCCAATCAAATGTAAGAATATGATTCGGGACAGACTTTTGACCTTCAAGCGTGAACTTGAGTTTTTATTTTTGTTTGATTGGAACTTAAACGTCGTAACTACAGATTAGGAACAGATGAAATGTTTTATCTTTCATGTCCTTGACCAGAGTTATAAAATAACATCGTTTGTACTCTCAGTCGAACTTCTTTTTTTGGAGGCTTTTGCCCCTGGCTATCGATCCGTTAATTACTCGTGGCGATATTTCCGGGCTATACTACGACGGATAGAAGTACGCACACACTGGTTAAGACGTCTTTTATCACCCAATGCTCATATACTTTAAAGCTATGCTTAACTTCATTTTCGTTTAATGTAAATATCTGGAAAAAAAGGTTATCTGATAAGAAACATAAATCTGCAAAATTACACCATTTAACGAAACTTTATATCTTTAGAAAATGGTTACAGTAGTTCTATAAGTTTTACCGTTTGATATATAACGAGGTCAGTATACATACAAACAAAGAAAGCTTTACATAAATGTAGTACAGTGTCGCAGTTCAAATTTCAATTTAGGTCGGAATGAATGATTCGATTGGTTGATTGATTCTTTGGTCTTTATCGCGATCCTCTATAATTGTCAGGAAAAGCTTCAAAATCGTGAACCAAGAGCGTGGAGATTCTTTCTTTGGTTCCCAATCATTAGAGAACTCATTAAGTGCCAATATAATCTCCAAAAAGCAATCAAATTCCTTGACTGCATGACGCAGATAGACCGTATATAGAAAATCAATTGTTAGTTTATTGTATGCAATAAAAACTTACAGACGCTTGAAAATTACCTGCAGCGATTGCGCAATAGGAAATAAAAGTACAGATGGTTCCACTAATAGAAGACACAATTGGCATCTAGCGTGAAACAGACATAATCAATAACCGACATGTCACGCTTTGTGTGTCCTGAAAACGTTTTTCTGAATCGGGCTTTATCCAATCCCCACATAATTCCGCTTTTGACGTCCCTCAAGGAAACAGACTGACAAAACATTGTTGAAAATGAAGAAATGGCTTGTAACAAGCCATTTCTCCATTATCAATAATGTTTCCTACCCAAACAGACAAAGACTTCCAAAATTTCAATAATTATATATTGTCATCTGCAACTTCTTTGAATTCGGACAAGCCTCTAAAATTGCGTCGTCTAGTAAAGCCTTTATACATCTCTCATTTAATAATTTAGCTTCAGAGATTCTGAAAATATTGGAAACTGTTTAGATCAGTCTTTCAGAGAAATATTTCAAAGTTAGACACATTTAATCCAGTCTGTAAACCAGTACCACTATTTGCGCCCCTTATGCATGTGACAACTTTGTGGAAAATGAAGAATTTGCTTCTTACAATTTTTATCTTCATCATGCATGTTTTTTTACCCAGAAAGACAAAGAATTTCAGGATTTTATCAACATGAATTTATTGTCTGCGATTTCTTTCAATTTAGACCAGTCTGAAATTGTGTCTTTTAGTATATGGTTAAGCCTCCGTCAGGGACCAACACTCATTTAGGGTCCTCGGCTCCAAGAGTACAGAGGGTTAGAATACTTATCCCTATCGTCGGATTCAGATAGGGAAGGTTTGGATGATTTTGACGACATTTGACCACTCAAATATACAGACCAAAAAGCTGCGTTTGCAGAATACACCTTTACCTTTTTCCTTGACAGCCTCTTATGAGTTTTCAGTAGGTTTTAGTAAAACTTGAAATTCCATTTAGCGGTACTAAAATCTATTGAAATCCCATTTAGCGGCATTTTATTCATAAAGGTGAAGAGCGATTAGCAGCATGGCAAAAATTCGAAATCCGAGTATCATTGTTAAGTCAACGTAAGATGACGTAATTTTAGACAGCTGTCAGTGATTTTATCAACAATATTCTTTGTATTAAAAGGCAATTAAATCCCATGATGGTTTTTTAAGCATATTTAGTATGCTCAGAATATACACTTGATTGACATCTGTCGTTTTGTTGTTGTTGTTGTTGGGGGGGTGTTAATGTGTAAAATAATAGTGTGATTGAATACAAGTTAGCCGGTATCGGTTAATGCAAATTTGACCAAACTCCTTGAATATAACAAGTGAAAAAGATCCCCTTTGGAAAAAAAGTTGCTTAAGACACAGCTGAAAATTAGTGTTTTCCTCTTTTATCGTTACGTTTCCTAACGTTTTTTCCTCGTGTTTTTATTCACGCTTATGACAACAATAAATCATTCTAACACCCAATATAATGCTGCTTCTGTCTTTTAACCCACTACACGTTGTAGTTTTGGGGAAGATGAGATTTTTCACTATTTTGTCGTCATATCTCTTTATCAAATCTAGGATATCAAAACATAGGACTAATTTTCTTAGAGCAACAGTTAACGAATCAGTAGTATTTTTACCACCTGAATTTATTAAGGCAACTCTACATGGAAATTGACGAATCGCGGCTCTCAATCAAGGACTAAACCGAACAATCAAATCAATTATTTTGCCTGGAACTTGGCCTTCAACCCCGACATTTTTGTTAACCTTTTTTGTTATTTATTCAAGCTGTAGTTACGACGTTTACGTCGCCAACCAACCATTTTATTATTTTGTTACATGCTACTGGCCATAAATTTAGCAAAATAACACCGTTAAAAATGGAAGCGGAGTTATATGGCAGACGCTTTGGAGTCAGTGTGCGGGACCAGCGATTGGTCAATTGTGAACACTCTTGGCTAATGATGTTAGTGTATTTAACCCTTTCCCGTTTTGGAAATTTTAGACTAGTCCAAATTGAAAATGGTTGCAGACGACAACGAAAACTGGATGCCATTTGCAATGAAACCAACCTATGTGGAAGAAAATATTGTGGAAAAAGGAGAAATTGCTTGTTACAAGCAATTTCTTCTTTTTCCACAATGTTTTCTTGAGTACGAAATCACAGGAACGTAAAATCCCGTATTTGAACAGGAAAGGTTTAAATACAGGATCTGACAAAAGAATGCCTTATTTGATCTAAGAGCAGTGTTTTGGAGCATTTTGGTAGGCACCATTCAATTTCTGAAGGCTGTAGCAAATAAGTTTTTGAAAAGATGGATTAATGATATTTCTCTCCTTATGCCTGTGTAAAATCCAGAGTCCCTAGACAAAGGCCAAAATTTTCAGAGTAGAGTAATTGTTCATGAATTTTTGTAATCAATGCTCTAGCCTTCATTTTGGGAGAAAGGAGTTTTTAAGATTCCCTCCATTATTCATCTGTGAAATCCAAAATCGCATAACATACGGCTTACTTTCAAAGCAGAGCGATTCTATTTAGTATTTTAGTACAGTGTCATTTAGTGATGGTACATACTAAATATCAAAGCTCTAGGCCTCCCGGTTTTTACAATCTTTAATTGTTGTTTGTTTGTTTTTCCCTACTCCGTTGCCATGAAAATCAGGGTTGTTCATGGATTCCTATTCTTGAAAAGCATCAAAAATGGGTCAATACTGAGCAAATTGGTTGAAATCTCATTAGTTTGGTAGAATATTATTTTGTAATTGTGGACGAACTGACTGATGAACAGACAGACGTAAGACATTGGCCGGTCGTAATAGCTCATCTTAAGCACTAGGTACTCAGCTGAGTTAAACAGAAAGAATTGCAATTTCTTCTATTCCCACAATATCTTTCCTTTTATAAAATCTTACAATCTTAAAAATATGAAATGGTACGGGAAAGGTTCAATATTGTTCCTAACCTTAGCTTCGTGTCATGTCTCGATGTGTAATAACATTATTTAGACTCAGTTTCGTTTAGAAAGCGAAATTGCCTTGGTATTTCTTTAGCAATAACGCCTGTGGATGACAAATTTGGTGACTACAGCTGATTAAATATGTTAGTATGTGCTTTGGTCGTTCGACGACTATATGTCTGACAGAATAGGATTAGTACGAAAACTCGCTCATGGAAAGAAGAGAAAAAACAGATTTATTTACTTCTTTTTATTGTTATTTCTTTGATTTAATTAAATATAATTTGTGTGAATTGTCAATAAACATTAACAGAACAAAAAAAAATATCTCAGAATAAATCACTGGCTCAAAAATCAAATGAAAATAAGCCGGTGGGATTTCCAACGACTTCACAAGAACGTAAATTGTAGATACTGTGCAGCTTGATCAGCCAATCAGAGCTAATGGAATGTTCGCTAATCTTCTAAAGAATCTTTGTTCTATTACTATCTATAAAACTTTTCGTCGTTGTCGTTCTAAAATCTCGTAACTACAGCATGATTCAAGCTGTAGTTACGAGGTTTTTAGAATGACAACGAAAATATATCAAATACTGTGATCAAGCGGAACAGATACACAGGCTGATTGGAGTCATGATTTTCAGCTAATGTGAAATATTTGGAAATTTCACACAAAGGCTTGAATGAACAAAAATGAAACAATATATTAGCACATTTAACAAATCACTATAGGTCCACAAGCTGTTATCAGTAAGTAATAAAACTCATGTTCATGTATACAGGTACATGTATACACAAAATTGTACTTAATCGTTCATCAGAACTTGTGGAGCCATATCCCTTCCTATCGACATCGACAGTTTAAACCTGACACCACTAGTCAAAGTTTTAAATTCAAACTTTCCAACTGTAAACTAAACAAGTAAAGTCCAACAATCATAAACTTAGTTTACCAACACAATTTTTTACAAAGCAGTGATAATTCTACAGAGAGCGAGCACCTCAAAAAATCCAAATGGTCCCCACTTAGTCTGGACCATTTAGGTGCAGTCTTTTCTATCTTGGTGTAATAAGCTACCATGAGTGTTTATATCTCTTTTCTTTATTTGCTTTTCTCTCTCTCATTCTTATTTTAATTCACTAGCATTTTTCATCTTGTGACCCTCGTATTGAATGTCCCTTATTGTTTGCAACATGACCTGGTCATTTAACCCATTCAAACTCAATCCCTCCTTTTTACGCCCTTCAAGAGAATAACTTTGAAAAACATTGTGGAAAATGAAGAAATTGCTTGCTTCAAGCAATTTCTTCATTATCCACGATGTTTTCTATCCAAAAAGACGAAAAATTCAAAATTGTCGTCTGCAGCTTCTTTCAATTTGGACCAGTCTAAAATTTTGCTGTGTTGGAATGGGTTAAGGCTGTTGGTCAATTTGAACCCCTAAATGGAAAGCTAGATTGAACGCTGCAAATGAGTTATAATGTGATTTTAGCTGCCCGTAAAATGAGTAAAGATAAATGCAAGGTTAAGAAATGATATTTTAAACCGTTTCTGATATCTTAAAAAACAATTAATTTTATAGTATTTATTTATTCATATTTGTTAATAAAGACCAGTCTTTGGATTGCCAGAAATGAAAGCAAGATGCTTTCTTCTTTTGACACTATATATTTTTTGGACACATACAATATATAAATGTGACCCATCAGCAGTGGAACCATCGAGACACAGATATTTAGAAAAAGATGTCGGACTTAATATTAAGTCAATCAGCATTGGTGTTTCAAAAATCAAAATATGTAATAGTATGTTGAAATTTGCTCTGAAATCCAGATGGGAAGGGTACTGTAATCAAGAATATTTCGTTTCTCGATCAAACTCCGTATTTTGAGTACAGAGACAGATTCTAATGAATATCCACAACATATGGTTTGAAGAACAACCCTTGGGTTTTAATTCATGAAATAAAAACCACGTGTCCTCTTTCTTGAACTATATTACTTTTTAGCAAATCTACATCAACAAAGACTCACTATGTCCACGCAAGATGTTCCTTTTTAGTATGGCTGGTCACATTATCTATGAAGATACATATACATAAAGATAAGGTGATTGTGGCATGATTTATTCTTAACAAATACCTATGTAATCCTGATTTATGATGAGTAATAATACTGCTTTAAATTAAAAGAATAAAGTATGGTTCAATGATGACATGCATCTTTAGGACCCCCTTGATCTTATCTCACACACATAAAAATCTAGACTGGTCCAATATCAGAGGTATTAGATACAAATCTAGGAATGAGCGATCTGAAAAATGGGTCCAATAAGGCAGAAAACAATGTTGGAAAAAGTGGCTTATTCTCTCTTTTCCTCTACAGATTTTATAACCTAACTCAAGCTATGCTTCGAATTAATTTTTAAGGACGTCATGTGATGAAGACAAGTCATATTTTTCTGAAAGGTGTCAAAACGCATGACAGTGTGGATAACGTGAATTGAGAGTCAAAACAGATAACCTATTACCAGACAACAAAAAAAATCACAGCATTTCCACATGACCAAATTTCAGTCTGGTCAAAATTTTAAAAAAAAGATAAAGGTGGAAATTTCATTTTTTATAGAATATCAATTTCTCAGTCTTTAGAAATCAATGTTGAAAATGAAGACAATTTTAAAATATTATTATTTGAAAATAAGAAAATATAGTAGACATGGTAAGAAAAGGAAATGTTCTTTTTAATAGTAAAATTTCCATCTTCATTTCCATTTTTCGACTGATACTCTTTCATGACATAACAACTATGGAATGGGATTGAGTGGTAATGGGATATTTAATTTAGTATTCATGCATTCATTTCCCCGGTGAGAAACCAGACAGTTTCTATACAAAAACATACTTCCTATTCATGCATTTCATGTCCATTAAATATTCATTAAGATAACCCTTGGTGAACTGCTTCTGCACCCAAACCTTTTTCTTGACAAACAAATTTGGGATTATGCTTAAGAAATCTAATTTAACATTAGAAATATTCCTATTTCTTATCCATTGCATTTAACCCTTTCCTGTTCAATCCCTGGATTTTATGTGCCTGTGATTTTATACTTGAGAAAACATTGTGAGAGTAGAAGAATTTGCTTGTTACAAGCAATTTCATCTTTTCCCAAAATATTTTCTACCCTGTAGGTTGATTACTTTCCAAATTACACTCACTTTAAGTTTTCGTCTGGAACTTTTTCAATTTGTAAAGGTCTAAAATTTTGAAAAACAGGAAAGGGTTAAAGAAAAACTGCCACATGGTTTTTCATGTAATTTGCTGCATTTGAACCCATTCTCACCCAACAGAAATTAGACTGTCCAAGTTCAAAGAAGTTGCAGACAACATTTTTTTGATATTGAAAACTTAAAATATTCTTCTTTTGGGGGAAAACATTATGGGAAATGAGTATTTGCTAGTAACAAGCAATTTCTTCTTTTTTCCAAAATGTTTTTGAAATATTTTTTGTGTGGTGTCTGTGGTCTATTGATAAGTTGCTTTGGATGATGTATTGAAGAAATTGCAAGCACAATGGTTTCTCCCATTAAAAACAAACATTTTAAAATTTCATGAAGGGGCACCTGGAACTTTTTTGAAAGGTGAACTAGTATGATATTTTGTTGTCTGATAAAATGTTAACCCATTACCAGACAGCAAAATTTCAGACTAGTCCAAATTGAAATGAGTTGCAGACAACAATTTAAAGTTTATGATTTTTCTTCTTTTTTTTTTATTTCTAGGTACAAGACCTAAATAAGGAAATTGCTTGTGGTGAATAATTTCTTCATTTTTCACAATGTTTTCCAAATTTTTTTCTTAAGGGTGTCAAAGGCATCATTGTATAGGATTGGGTTAAAATAGACAGAATATACATGTATCTTATCTTTTATTGCAAGACATAGAAAGTATTGAAGATATAATTAGATTTGTGAATATTTTATGACCATGAAAATCTTGGTTATCTGAATAAAAGTATTGATTTTCTGTTTAACCCATTCCCACACAAGCGCTCCTTTTTACACCCCTCATGAAAAAAGCTTTGGTAAACATTGTGGAAATTGAACAAATTGCTTATTACAAGCAATTTCTTTATTATCCAATGTTTTCTATCCAAACAGATGAAAAAATTAAAATTTCTATCATTTTGAAATTGTTGTGTGCAGATTCTTTGAATTTGGACAGTTTAAAAAATTTACTTGTTTGGGAATGGGTTTATAAGGATACATTGTCTTTATAAAAGCATAGACTATTAAATAATCTATGGAAAATCTTTCCTTTTTTCAACTTACATAAATTTAAGTTGATTAATTATGGGTCTTTTGGCCTTTGAAAGGACCTTTTTTAGGAATTGTCTTACACTATTGTCCTGCATTAAACAGCAAGAATTGGCCATTACCTCAAACCAGAGATAACTGTTGGCATGGGGAGCACAGCAACCCTTGTCATGTCGGAACATTCATATATGCAGTCAGATCTTGGTCTACACCACCTGATTTTCCATTTCAAGCCAGAATTGTCCATGAATTTAGTTTCTAAATCAAATATTGACCTGCAACTAGTGCTTTCAGTGATATCAGTCCTTTGATTTGGAATAATTCCTAACAAGATTTTTACTCAGCATGATAAGGGTTAATAAAAGTCAGAAAAAAACAAGCAAACTCTCCTTTTTTCTACTAATTCTTCAAATTGTGTTCTTGAGAGGGTGTCAAAAAGTGTGATTGTGTGGGAATGGGTTAGTAAGATAGGTAATGATTAATGTTTAGGACAGATAACATGTTCATGATCATTATGTAATACCCATCTTACATTTGTAAAAAAAAAGTTGTATAATATCCTTATGTCTCATATTTCAATTCAAAAATTACACAATCCCTAACCCTTGTCATGCTGTATAAAATATTTTACTTGATTGCTGTTAAACCTAGGGCTGAAAGCACTCATAGAACTTGTTGTTTAATAATAAATATTTCTTTAACCCATTACCAGACGGCAAAATTTTAGACTGGTCCAAATTCAAAGAAGTTGCAGACGACAATTTAAAGTTCATGAAAATTTGAAATTTTCACCTTTCTGGGTAGAAAGCATTGTGGAAAATGAAAAAAATTGCTTGATACAAGCAATTTCTTCATTTTCAACTATGTTTTCTAAAGCTGGTTTCCTTTGGGTGTCTTAAAGCATCACTGAATGGGAATGGGAATGGGTAAAGAAAACAATTTCATAAACAACTCTGGCATGAAAAATACAAGCAGGATGTGTTGATCAAGATCAGACTGCATTTATGCACAGGCTGATCTTTCTCTATACTTCCTGCCAAAACTGAAATATTCCAGGCTAAGGATGACTAGGGTTAGTATTTTAACAACAGCTCATGGTTTAAACGTGCTTGAAGAAGAGGCAAATAGTAATACTTTTGAGCTTCATATGAAGAAATCATTTATATTTATATACTTTAATCCAAAACAAAAATTGATTCAATAATCAAAAATTTCTTACACTGTTTGAATACAATTTCTCTCATATTTTTTTCCAAATTCATAGTTTAGACAAGTCTAAAATTTGTCATCTGGTAACTGGTTAATCATGGGTTGAATATTGCTCATAGAAGTAAAAAAAAAAGTGTACCAAAAATCAAATGATGTTTAAATTAAATGTAAATGGTTTGTATAGAAACTTAGTGCAGTTTCGCTTTTACCGATTAGGAGATGTAACAATAATTTTATCTGGTATATATGTAAGTCTGATAAGGGTAAGAATGTTCGAGATAATAAGATTAACAAGGGTAATCCATTGACTTAACCCATTCCAACTCAAGCCCTCCTTTTTACGCCCCACAAGAAAAAAACTTTGGAAAACATTGTGGACAATGTAGAAATTGCTTGTAACAAGCAATTTCTTCATTATCCACAATGTTTTCTATCCCAAAAGACGAAAAAAATTAAAATTCCATCAACTTGAAATTGTCGTCTGCAGCTTCTTTCAATTTGGACCAGTCTAAAATTTTCTTGTGTTGGAATGGGTTAATAAGGTCAACCTCATTTACTATGTGGAATTTCAAATATAACACCCAATGAATGAGTGACTGATCTTCTATAGAGACCTTTATCTCATTACCAGACAACAAAACTTCATGGACCCCCCCCCCCCAATCCCATTCTGACCAACAGAAGTAAAAAATGGATGGTAATTCTCAAAATTTGATGTGCATACAATGTCCTGTTAGCTAGGTATAAATAATCAACCCATTTCTACAGTGACACTTTTTGACACCCCTCAAAAAAACAATTGGGGAAAACATTGTGTAAAATGGAGAAATTGCTTTCTCACAAGCAACTTCTTCATTTTATACAATGTTTTCCAATAGTTTTTATTGAGAGGAGTTAAGCAGTTTCACTGCGTGGGAATGGGTTAATAAAGAAGCTTTGGAAAACATTATGGTAATGAAGACATTGCTTGTCTCAAACAATTTCTTCAATATCCGTTGGGCTTTCTTTCCAAAAAGACGAAAAAATTAAAAAATTCCATCAACTAGATATTGTCCTCTTTTTTTCAGAGTAATGTATTCCTCTTTTTTCAGAGTAATTTATATGTTATTCTTTTTCTTTTAGTGCCTGCAAATTCTATTTTGGATTATTTTGAAATTTGTTATCTAGCACAGAATCAAATTATTTTTTTCATCTCAACTTTATAAGTCTGTCTTCAGGCCCATGATTACAACTATGAAACAGAGCACTTGTTTACATCCAGCTTCTGGGCTTCACTTGGTCTTGTTAAGGAATCTGGCATAGCAATCCTCCTCCTTCTCCACTCAAAGTCCTGATCACTTTGCTTTCAAACGAAATTAATGCTTGAATTGAGTTTTGCATCAATATTTTCATCAAGAATACCTGTGAATTTGGCACAACAGAACTTTAGCCCTTTGTTGGTCAAATCAATGTCTTCACCTTTTCTTTTTTCCTTTTTTGCGTTTGATAATTAATGAACTCATTTTTTCAAAGGCCTCATCAAGACCCTCCCCTGTGACCCCACAAGTTGGTTCGACATGCCACAACTGACCAGGGGGCAGTTCATGTAAAGATAACATTTTCTCTATGTCTGATATGTCTAGAGAGCCAGGTAAATCCTGTTTGTTTGCTAACACAACCACTGGTAATCCTGGATTATCAGGACTCCTGATCATTTTCACTAGTTCAATTTTCGCCTCTTCCATTCGTTCTTTATCGGTACTGTCCACAACAAATATAATTCCATCTACTTTTCTACTGTAGGATTTCCACAGGGGTCGGGTTTTATCATTGCCACAGAAGTCCCAAACAGTGAACACAGTTCCCCTGGCTGGGCCTGTCTCCATAGTTATCTTTTCACAGTTAAATCCGATAGTTGGTTTTGTTTCCATATATTGGTTGAACTTAAGTCTATAAAGGCAGGTGGTCTTGCCAGAAGTGTCCAGACCGAGCAACGCGATCTGCGTCGACGAGTTCCCACCCATTATCATACTACTGTCATCACATAAGTCATTCGCCTTTAATGATGTACATATAAAAGAATCAAACACTGGATTCGATGTACAATATTAGATTTAATTTTGTCACTTCAACTTATCACGAGATAAAACAAAGACCTGTGATGTACATCAAAAGATCCGGTTAAAAAAATACAAATATTTGATAAACTCTGTGACAATACACTAACAATACACTAGTACATCTAGCAAATATATTATTCTAATATACCACGTACACACAAGGTAATAATATATCGTGTCCTAGTTCAGAAATGCTAATGTGTGAAAAAATACAACACAACAAAAACCGTTGACGGTATGTTCGAGCTATAATTAGATTTGGAATTTCCGATAGTGCTGCCGCCTGTGGACAGGTATTCTTATTGACTGCTAGTTTTCACAGGTATCAAGGGGAGTAACCTTTAATAATGTTGAGTAAATCGAGGGCAGATGACAAACCAATCAAGAAGCTGCCAAAAGATTATTAATTACTGTTCAACCTTTCACTCTCAATTGTCACACACGGGCTTTATTCTGTAATCAAGCAGACGGTCGCGCCAGACGACGCTTGGCTTTAAAGATAGATGACTCGTGAATTCTCTTTCGATCGGTCTGAATGATTGTAGGCGTACTTATCAAACAACCACAATGTACTTTAAGACGCCGCTTTTTAAGACAACTTTCGAACTTCTGTCCCAGCACTGAGTTTGCTTGACTAACAAACTAAGCGCCTAGATTGGACCCTTGAGAATTTCCCGGCAATGCCTCCATGCCAGTTTCATATGCAGAGTCTGATAATGGATTTGCCCGTTATGAAAAAACTTTTAAAAACATTGTGGATGATGAAGAAATAGCTCTGATAACACTGAACATTTTTTTCATTATCCACACAGTTTTCAACCGCGAATGATACAGATTAGAAAAAAAAAAGATCTGCAACTTCTTTAATCCTTTCCCGTTTTTCAAAATTTTAGACCAGTCCAATTTGAAAGGAGTTGCAGACAACAATCAAAAGTGGGTGCAATTTGAAATGTAATGAACCTACAGGTTAGAAAATATTGTGGGAAAAGAAGAAATTGCTTGTGACAAGCAATTTCTTCTTTTCCCACAATTTTTTTTCAAGTATGAATTCATGGGGACGTGAAAACAAGGGATTGTACAGGAAAGGGTTAAAAATTGTAAATAATTGTCTCCTAGTAATGGATCAATGTTACAGCCTATGATTTTTTTCTTTTTGTGAATCAGAAAGGCAGTTTATCCCCAAAATTGAAAAAAAACAAACATTTTGATCGTCAGATAAGTGGGTTTTTCCATAACGGATAACAGATCAAAAATATAAAAGAAATGTTGAGTGGAATAAAATAAAAATAAAAGTTCTTGAAACTCAAATTATAACCCGCTTTCTCCGTGGTTGGCCTTTCTTCCTTTCATGGTTGCGGGTTTAAGTGCAGTTAAAGTCGCCTGTAGCCTTTCGCAATTTTGAAAATGTTCAACTTCGCGGTCGTCCAGTAATTGGGGATAGAATCTTTAAAATTAGAATTCGTTCATCGAAGGGGGACTTCAGAGCTGAATTCGTCATTCATTCACGCCACGGTAAAAACAAGCCCCAACCCTTTACCAGATGGCAAAATTTTAGAATGGCCCAAATTGAAAGAAATTGCAGACTACAATTTAATGTTAATGAAATTTTGTATATTTTCAATTTTCTGGGTGGAAAACTTTGTGGAAAATGAAGAAATTGCTTGTTTTTGGTTGAACTTAGAGTTGAAACGAAATACGCATTATTTAAGCCCATTACCGGACGGCAAAGTTTTAGACTGGCCCAAATTGAAAGGAGTTCAAGCGTCGCAGACGACAATATAACATGAATTAAAATTAAGTTGTTTTTTTTCAACTTTCTGGATAGAAAACCTTGTAAAATGACAAATTCGCTTGTTTCAAGCATTTTCTTCATTTTACACAATGTTTTCCCAATTGCATTTTGGAGGAGGGGGCGTCAAAAAGCGTCACTGCGTTAGAACGGGTATTAACGTGAATCTCAGCTATACTTTGACTGACAGGTTTATTGATTGAATGGATTTTAACGCCACTTTTCACAGTATTTCAGCAATATTGCGGCGGCTGGAGCACCTAACAATAGATTCCTGGTATTTCTCGCACAAGTACTACCACTACATCCTTTCCTAGCTTCCGGCAGCTATCCCACTTAGGTTTACGATTATCCACCCATTGGTGAGAGACAATTATCGGAAAAATATGTGCCGCCGCCGGTTATCGAACACATCACTTCCCAAAGTTGAAGATAAGGAGTCTACCGTCTACGCTATGATGGCGGCGGTTTTTCTTTGAACGAAGGCTTTGCGACACCGGTAACGATGTTTTAAAAAGCAAGATAACTCCAAGATCCATTGCTGATCAAATTTCGAATTTTGTCATGTGCTCAACATTTCTAAAAAAGTCACGGCCGAAGTTTAATCGTATACATTGAGCAGCCTGAACAGTCGCAAAGGCTTTTTTATCTTACCTTTTTATTTATTTATTTTATTTTTTCTCGTTGTCTAAAAAGACTGAGGTAAGAGCAATCCATAGAACGGCTCTGTTAATACTGACTTCGATCAGTCTGTGATCGTGCAAAGGTTTATTTTAGTCTTTACCTGGCGCGCATTTTAATTTATTGGAAATTTGACGCAGTGGCTCATTTCCGAGGCCTGATTTCGAAATAAGGAAGGCTTATTGATCAATCACGGCTGTCATTTAAGGAATCAACCGACCAATCAAATTATTTATTCAGCCCGTACCTGAACTTTCTACTCCAACATTGACCGTCATATTTGTTTACCTATTTTGTTGGTTTCGCGACTTAAACGTCATAAATACAGCTTATTCAATCTGTAGTTACGACGTTTAAGTCGCCAACCAACTATTTCACTTTTTTGTTGCATGCTATTGACAATGGATTTTCAAAATGACGCCGTTTAAAATCGAAGCGTGATTTCCTGACGGAGTCGGTGGGCGTGGCAAAATTAGTTAGTAGGCGGGGCTAACGATTGGTCAATTTGTAAAACACTAGAGAGACTATATCTATGCAGTAGTCATTATTGGTTAAAGAATTAACCGAAATTCCTCGGATATTTTGGCCAATTTACAGTGATTAATCGAATTTTTCAAATCGCAATCATGACGGCTGGATATTGAATTTATCTCGTATTACTTATACATTACTAGTACATTTATCATAATTGATGCCTGCCAACTAAACCCTCCGAGCAGGATTTGTAGTATCAAGAAAAAAAATAGCACTTAACCCATTACTGCAAAAATTAAGACTGGTCCAAATCAAAAAAAGAAATGCAGACGACTAATTAAGTTAATTGTTTTTTTTTGTTTTTTTTTTTTTGTTTGTTTGTTTGTTTGTTTGTTTGTTGTTGTTTTTAACATTGTGAACAACAAATAGATTGCTTGAAACAAGAAATTTCTCAGGTTTTCACAATGTTTTCTAAAAAAAATCTGGAGAATGTCAAAAAGCGTCATTATGTGGTAATGGGTTAAAAATTGAAAATAAATTGACAGCCACTTCGCCGAAAAGACCGTCGTTCCTGAAATTTCTTGAGACATGAAATCAAAGAAAACAAATAAGACCAGAAGATTTCATCGAATTCAGCTTCATACAATCTAGTAGTAGACCATCGCGACAATCAATTGTATTGATTAAAATTATAATTTTGCCTTAACCCATACCAAAACGAAAACTTTTAAAAATCTTTGTATATTTGGGAAGAAAATACTGTGGATAACGATGAAAATAATTGTAACAAGCCATTTCTTCATTTTCTACAATTTTTTCGATATCATTTCTGAATGGGCTTAAAAGACGGATTATGTGGGAAGTACGTTTATACAGTGACACGGACATGAAAGAGATTCAGGGAACTGTCGCTGGAAACTGACGAATAAAGTGTTTTATCATTTGACTCTGTGGTTTAAGAGATATTAGTGCAGACAAATTAAGGACAGAACTTGAGCCGGGACGGACAGATAAACAGCTCGCTCCTAGACCAGACCAATATTCCGACAAAAGTCACTTGATGTTTAGAAAGCTACGCCCCTATCATAGCCCGTAGGGTCCTACACAAAGCCCTCACCCCTTTTTCTATACAAAATAAGACTGAAACTTGAAATGTTTGAGATTGGTATGGAAGGAATTTAATTCTAGAACTCGCCTTCAAAACTATAAATTAAAAAAGTCCCTAGTTTTGTTACAAACAAAAATTTTTCCAACAATGTTTTCCCAAGCATGATAACACAGGGACGTAAAATCAGAGGTTGTACAGGAAAGAGTATTGAGTCAAAACGATACAAGTTGTATTTCACACGAGCTAATGTTCAAGTATTAAAGAAGTCACACATCTTTCAGTTTGTGTGTATTTTCGTGTTAGTGTTGTTGGTGTTGTTTCTCTCTCCTTTTTTCCTGATTCTTTAACCCTTTTCTGTTGCAAAATTTTGACCTGTCCAAACTTAAAAGACTTTCAGACGCCATTATAACATTACTGTTTTCAACAATTTTAGATTTGTTACATGCAAATTCTCCGTTTTCCACATTTTTTCTTCCCAGGAAGACAGAGACATTAATATTTCTATTAATCTTTGAATGATCAAAGGGAACATACTCCATCCTGAATTAAGAAAGAATCAATATTTACCTCCCATGTATGATAAGAGACGAAAAATTTCACTATCCTTTACTGAGCATGCGGAGGAAAATAAAAGATAAACGAGTGACTTGGTGCTTTGATTTATGACGCATTGTTACCTAACAGCAGATATCACATGTGTTGATGAGTTTACCGATCGCCGCGGTTGCCCATGATTCGGTTATCTTATAAAATAAGTTGTTTAAGACTTGAAGTGAACTATGAACCCATAAAATTTTCATATTGATAAGCATTTTTATTGGTTTAGAGACTTAAACGTCGTATCTACAATTAAAGCTGTATTTACGAGGTTTATGTCGGTAACCAAAGATATGATATTTGTTTATATTCCTGACGGCGTATTTTACTAAGTAAGGTTGTTTACTACCTAAGTCGACTGTCATGTCGGAGGTCAGCTTGGTTAGCCAGCGATCTTTCAATTCATTTTCGTTAACTTATTGAGAGTCTGTCGCTAGTCGGTACAGACAAGCCGGAGTCAAGATGTCAAACGACCGGGTAACCACTTGAAAAAGTGTTTTCGAGATCCAATGCGATCATGTGTTGCATATTTGGGATACGTCAACTAGAAAGGGAGCATCTGTAAACGGTCTTGGTGAATACTGATGGGGAAACTGAGCAGGCAAAGAAAGACCAGGATAGAGACTATTCTCTCTTCAGTTTTAAATTTGCTTGATTTAGTACCTAATTACTGAATCCATCCCATTTTAAATATTTGTTAACCCATTAACAGACAACAAAATTTTAGACCCGTATAAATTGAAAGAATTTGCAGATGACAAATTTAGGTCGATAGATATTTGAAATTCTCAGACATTCGGGATAGAAAAGATAAGGGATAATGAAGAATTGCTTGCCAATGTTTTCCAAAGCTTTTTTTTTCTCGATAGGCGTCAAAATGGGATTATGTGGGAATGGGTTAATTCCTAAATGGTCTCTTCTCGAGTGTGGGGTTACATTCAATTCATTTTACTTACTCTTTACTAGACGATTCTAAAGTTTTAGATTGGTCAGAGCCGAAACAAGTTGTTGACGATATTTTGAATTTTGCTTCTTTATTATACGATAAAAACATTATTGGTAATGAAGATATTACTTGTTTCAAGCAATTTCTTCTTTCCACAATTACTGTATTTTAAAAGCATTTTCCTCGAGGGTCGTTTCACCATAACACTTTGTGTCAGTCTGCCAAAAGACATACATGTATCTACCTGACTAGTGGCGCTCTTACCACTGAACATTGCACGAATCTTAGTGACAATATTCATTTCATATACGCCTATGTCTAAACCAATCACAACCGTCACTGTGGAATTCAAACACAAAAGACAAAAAATATCAGTGAAGTAAAACATTGTTACACAATCCCGCTTTTTGACGCCCTCAAGGAAAAGGCACTTGAAATACAATATAGAAAATGTAGAAATTGCTTGTAACAAACAATTTCTGCATTTCCATATTGTTATCTACAAAGAAAAAGATATTCGACATTCTACCAACTTTAAATTGTCGTCTGCAACTTCTTTGATTTTGGACTAGTTGTCTGGTTATGGTCAAGTCTAGTAGTCCGGAACTCTTACATGTTGGACAGGCGACTTTTCTTCCTATATGAAACTGGTGGTAATTGTCGACACAGTCCCTATGGATTGTTACCTACTGAAAGGGATCCTTATGTCGATTAACGTGTAGACACACATAGAGTGGGGGTATTTAACTCATTACCCGAAGACGAAATTTTAGACAAGTCCAATTTCAAAGAAGTTGAGGACGATGATTTCTTGTTCATAAAATTTATGTGTTACAAAATGATTGTGGATAATGAAGAATTAATTGTCACAAGCAATTTCTACATATACCACAATGTTTTCCAATTCATTTCTTTTTTTTTGGGGGGGGGGGGGGCGTAAAACAGCGTCATTGTATGGCGATATTTACTTATCCTATACGTACTTGATCGAAGGTCGTATTTTGAATGACTTACTATCCCATTACCGGACGATACAATTCTAGACTGGTCCAAATTCAAAGAAGTTGCAACAATTTATAGTTAATAAGAATTAAAAATCTTTGTTTGGGGGGGGGGGGGGTAGAAAATATTGTGGATGATAAAGATATTACTTGTTACAAGCTATTTATTCATATTATTCATTGTTTCTCTAAGCCCTTTTTTCGATGAGGGGCGTAAAAAGCGGGATTGCATGGGAAAGGATTTTTCGAAACTGTGGTGTTTAACGGAAATAACGGTGATAATAATATAATCTATTAACCATTAATTCGGTCTCGGACTGTCCTGTTTGTCTCCGATACCTTGTATGTATCTCAATCCTTTGGCCTTGTTCAAAATGTCGATCTAAGCAGCTCATTTAAGCTGTACATGAGGCATTCAGGTCGTCGACTTAACCCTTTCCCGGACAAATCCGGGTTTTTACTTAACTGTGATTTTATACTTGAGAAAACATTGTGGAAAAAGGAGAAATTGCTTGTTACAAGCAATTTCTGCTTTTCCCACAATATTTTATACCACAAAGGATGGTCAGATTTCAAATCGCATGCATTTTTCATTGTCGTCTGCAACCTCTTTCAAATTTGACCAGTCTAAAATTTCATAAAACAGGAAAGGGTTAAGTTTTTTCCCCCTTCGCTTATGTCTCCTACATCATCACCGTAAACAAAATTTGGTAGAATGCCTCGATTGTGCTATGTTTAAAGTCGGCGTGGTCAGTAAATAGCGACTCTTTATAAGCTGTGTCATTTTTGCATCGTATTCTTCAAGTGACTGTCGTATGGCTTTACTATTCAAATGCACATGCCTAACGTCTATCATTTCAGAGCTGTTAGTACGGAGAGGAGGAAATATAGATCTAGCTATGATACCTCCATCGCATTTCTTATTGAAGCTGTAGTTTCGACGTTTAAGTCACCAACCAACCAATTTACTTTTTTTGTTACATGTTACTGGCCATAGATTTTGCAAAATAACGCTGTTAAAAATAAAAATAGAACATCATGTTGGAGTTAAATGGCGGGGCTTGGGTAGTCAGTGGGCGGGGACAGCGATTGGTCAATTGCTAGCCTCTGTGTTGATGTTGTACAGAAATGTGTGCTCTAGACTCTTCTATTACCATTAACCAGACTACAAAATCGTAGACTGGTCCAATTTCAAAGAATTGCTCATTGCAAGCTATGTTTTCAATTCTTTTTTTCTTGTGGACATAAAAACGGGATTGTTAGGTAATGTGCTAAAGGGAATTCAATCTTTCCAAGTCTAGGTCAGGATATAAATGAATTCATTATTCGTTTTGTTCAGTAGTAGCCAGGGTCATGAAATCCAATGAAAGAAACCCCCTCAAGGTTAAAATATTATACATGTACATAAACCATTGTCATGCTGAATTAAAAATCCTATACAGAATTGCTTCGAAATCAAAGGACTGGCAGCACTGGAAGGTCTTAATGAGGGTCAATATTTCTTCTGAAAATTGATTATGGCTGAAAGAGGACAAGCAGTAGGTGTAGACCAAGATAAGATTGCACTTATGTGCAGGCTGATCTTTGTCTATACCTCCTGCCAAAACAGGAATTAAGTATGACAATGGTTAAAACAGTAATGGAATATGGACTATGGACTGACTACTTGTAAAGGATTGACTTTATTTCTAAAATGACTACAGCTAAAAAGGGTCATACTTAACAATGATCTTAAATATTCAAAATTGAGTCTCTGTTGCGGACATTTTTCTATGCCGACTGTTTTTTTATACAAAAATCAAACGACTAAGCAAGTAATTACATCGGTAGATAGCTTAAAGAAAAGCGATTAAATAAGTCTCAATGTTTACCAAAATAAATATAATGTTCTGCTCACATCAAGTCATATGGTTACAAAAGACCCACTGCTCTGTAAGCATTTTTAAACGCTTCAAACTTAGCCAGATCTTCACCGATAAACAGTTCCACGTAGAAGTTATATACGTCATCAACGGTGCAAGTGCCATCCGAGCTTGGCCCTATGACATTAAAGGTGGTCTTTACAACGATTTCAACCGGTATATTGAAAGCGACGTGAAACTGGAAGAATTTGTCAAAAGTAAATATGTTGCTTTTATCGAAATCAGCAGCATCAATTAAATGTTTCAGAGCAGCTTTGATGGTATCTTTTAGTTTATCTTTATCCTTATTAAACGATTCACTCATCATCTTTACAAACTCGTCCTCACTCATTTCCTTACTCCAATTGGGCGAACTGTCTAGAAACAAGACCTTGGTCCAGAAGAGTTCAATGTTATTTTTCAGCGAACCAGCGTCTTTACTCGGGAGCTTCCCGAAAGCTTCAATGCAGGCGTCTTTATCTTTTGACGTCACTTTCCCATCTTTATCGATATCTAGAAGCTTGAAAAAATTCCGCCACTTTTCTTGCATAACCGATATATCCGCCATTTCGACAGGCTCTTCTAATGTTTCAACAGTAGAATTAGCGAGACAATCTGAAATTTAAAAAAAAAATAAAATTCAAGGGCGGCAAAAATGTCGTAACTGTATAATTGATGGATCGCGGCTGTCAAAGAATCGATAGACCAATCAAATAATTCATTAAGACCGGAAGTGAACTTTGAACTTATTCAATATGTAGTTGCGACGACGCTAACCAACTATTTTACTTTTTGCTACGTGTTACTGGCCTGAACCTTGCAAAAAAAACGCCGAATGATATCGAAGTGGAATTTCCTGTTAGAGACAGTGGGCGTGATCAGCAGAGTCAGCGGGCGGAGCCAGCAAATTGATATGATGGAAACTTTAGTGATAAAAGAAGCTACTTGCTGAAGTAAGCAAGACTTTTTTCATTAAGCGACGAAAATCAAGCTTTTCCTTTCAAAACAAATCTCTTATGAAAAATCCTATGTTGTCGGAACTCTTTATAGAGTTGTCTCATTGAGTTCCAACAACAAGGTATTGAGAATTATACATTAACTATGAATGCAATCGAATCGATCCGTCATGTATGTCTCAAAACGTGTATAAACCGCCCACGTACTCAAGCGACCACTTAACGGTTGTCCCTCTAGCGGTGGCTTAATACAAGTTTAACTGTACACATAAAATGAGTAATTCTTGTTGTATAACCTATAAGAAATATAGTCATAAATACAGAATAATATCGCAGAAACTTCTCTGAAGTCATAACAAATTCCCAAGTGTGCCCCATCTGGTCTGTGCTGTGAAATAATTACTGAGCTGATTAGTCTAGATGTGACCCGTCACTTCAAATGGGGAGGAAATCTCGAAAGTGGGATAACTATCAGTTCTAGTCTGAGTCCGCTGTGTGACCAGGATAGAGACTTTTCGCTAAGACCAACATATACACTGTCATAGTCGAAATGTAGTGGGATTATCTATTCCACAAATAGATGTAAACCGACACCCGGTTCGGACGTGGCCTCAGTGGAAGCTCAACTTATATAGCACTCGTCCTGTAAGCAAGGGGTTCGGTCGGACCGCTTCATTCTTCTCCTCTGGCTACATTTGGCGAGGAAATAAAAGTCAAACGTCGAGTAATGGACCCGATCTTATCATAATTTTCATCAATGTTGTTGTTGTAATTCCCAAATTTTATTTTTTATTTTAAACAATTGCTTGAATGTTCTTTCTCGCATGAAGGGTGGTCTATTTGACGCTAGATTAATAAAACTTTTATTTTAACATTTCCCGTTTTTCAAAATATTAGACTCGTTGAATTTGATAAAAAAAGTTACAGGTGGCGGCAATAAAAATGTGTGAAACATGAAAGAGTAACCAAGTTAAAGGATAGAAAATATTGTGCGAAAAGAAGAATATATTTCTACCAAGCATTTTCTTTTTTCCCTCATGATGTTTTCTAAGTATATAATGGTTTAAGACGTAGAAACAAGCGAGTGTATGGGAAAGGATCCAGTGTCCAGTTGTTAACCGTTTTATTGGATAATTCAGTCACGACAGACATGTTCCCCGCATTATGATTTAACACTTTCCTGGTGTATTTTTTTGTTGTTGTTGTTGTTTTTTGTTTTGTTTTGTTTTGTTTTTTAATTAGTTTTTGTTTGTTTGTTTGTTTGTTTTTTGTTTGTTTTTGGGGGTGTTGTTTGTTAATTTGTCTGTTTGTTTTTGTTAGCTCCACTGGCTGAAAACCAGAGAGCTATTGTCATGGCGTTGTGTCCGTCGTGCGTCCGTCCGGTCGTCCGTCCGTAAACTCTTACTTAGAAAATCTTCTCCTCAGAAAGTACTTATCAGATTTCAACCATATTTCACAGAAATGATCCTTCGGTGACCCTCTATCAGATTCCTTCAAAGTATTTTGATCGGATGAAAAACATGCCTTTATTGGGCGGGGCTAATTTCCATATGTGGTAAAAGCTTTGAAAATCTTCTTCTCAGAGACCGGTAGGTGGGTTTCAACCAAATTTCACAGAAATTTTCCTTGGGTGATCCTCTACCAGATTCCTTCAAAGCATTTTGATCGGATGAAAAACATGGCTTTAATGGGCGGGGCTTATTTGTATACATGGTAAAAGCTTTGAAAATCTTCCTCTTAGAACCTAGTGGATGGATTCCAACCAAATTTCACAGAAATGATCCTTAAGTGAACCTTTATCAGATTCCTTCAAAGAATTTTGATCAGATGAAAAACCTGGCTTTCATGGGCGGGGCTAATTTCCATATATGGTAAAAGCTTTGAAAATCTTCTTCTCAGAAACCGGTGGATGGATTTCAAACAAATTTCACAGAAAAGATCTTTGGGTGAACCATTATCAGATTCCACGAAAGAATTTTTATCAGATAAAAACATGGCTTTATGGGCGGGGCTATTATATGGTAAAATCTTTGAAATTCTTCTTCTCAGAAACAAGAGGATGGATTTCAACCAAATTTGACCGGATTGATCCTTGGACGACCTTTTATCATATTATGAAAAAGAATTTTGATTGGGTGAAAAATATGGCTTTAGACGACAGGGCTAATTTCCATATATGGTATATACTGAAAACTTTGTAAATTTCTCAGAAACCTGTTGATGGATTTCAACCAAATTTCTGGGGAATTATAACCAGATGACTGTTTGTCAGATTCCTTCATATAATTTTGATTGGTTGAAAAACATGGCTATTATGATGGTGGGCTATGTCCAAATATGATATAGAGTGAAAATTTTACATAATGAATTTTACATAAATTGACTTGACTTTTGTAAAAACAATGAAAAGTTTGAAATGGTTCTCTAGAACTATTTCAAAGATTTCAATGATGTAGATTTATTTTCATTATATTCAGTTTATTTTAAATTAATGGAAAAAGTTACTTAATCAGTACATTCATGTCTGAGGAGCGATACAGGCGCTCAAGCGCCTCTAGTTGTTGTTGTTGTTTTTGTTGTTGTTTATTTTTGAAATTTTAGACTGGTCCAAATTGCAAGAGATTGCAGACGACGATAAAATTGGATGCAATTTCAAATGAAACAATTCTTTGTGGTAGAAAAAATTGTGGAAAGGAAGAAATTGATAGTTACAGGCAATTTCTTCTTTTTCCGCAATGTTTTCTCAAGTACAAAATCACAGGTACGTAAAATCCCGGTCATGAACAGGAAAGGGTTAAAAGAAATGCAGACGATACTTCAAGGGGATGTCGTTTGGTGATAGGTCAAATTGGGTGATATTGACAACAGTATGATCTGCTAAAGAAATCAACTCGTTTACACGTGTAGGTCTGGGGTTTCGTAATACATGTATATACTTTATTCAGGAAAAGGGGCATTTTGCCCATCATACCACACACGTGTAACAATACATAAGAGAGAGGGAGAGAGAGAGTGAAAAAGAATAAGAGAGAGAATGAGGGTAGTGAGAACTTTTATTATTTTAAAATTTAATTTTCTTTTGATAACAAAAATCCGTTTCTTATTTCAAAACCTTTATGGATAAAAACTGCTAAATTTCTGATTTTTCGCTTATTTTGGGCTTTCATAAGTTCTATGAAATTGATCATGCTTGGATGTTTCCAGTAGTAACTGTCAATAAAATCTTTCTTATATCTTTATATAGAGGACATTCTAGTAGGAAATGCATTTCATCTTCCAAAACGTGACAAAGGTGTCATTTTCTATCTTCGCGAGGTGTTTTAACGGGTTTGTGCCATCTTCCTGCCTCAATTTCCAATCTATGAGCTGACACGCGAAATCGACAAAGAGCTATACGAAATTTATCAAATCTTATATCATTTATGTATATGTATACATTTATTTTTAGCTGGCAAAGCGTCAGCTTTGATAGCGTAAGTTAACAGGAGGCTTAACTAATAATCGGTTGAATGCATACACCATAAAAAGTAGTTCTGCTGTATTTTAAGAATATTGCAAACTCTACTCCAATTGTAGTGCACTCTTTTCAAAAACATGCTATCTAACCCATTCCCACTCAATTCCGCTTTTTTAAGCATCTCAAGAAAAATGATTTGGAAAGCATCGAGAACATAGAAGAAATTGCTTGGAACAAACAATTTCTCCAATGTCCGCAATGTTTTCTTCCAAATTCCACTATCTTAAATTTTTTTGTCTGCAACTTCTTTCAATTTGAACTAATATAGGATTTTGACATGTTGTAATGGGTTAACTCCTGGGTTATTTTATTTGTCATGATAACCTTTCACAAAAATGATTACTTAACAAAACCATGCTTTGCTAGCTTACAGTACTTTCAGTACTTTGATTATATTTATACAGAGAATAAAATGTCCATAATGTTCTAGTATTGTTTTTGGTAAACGCATTTATGAGCAGTCAGATACATCTTATAGCTCGCAAATGCTTTTAAACGAAAGTGATTGATATACAACTAAATTAAGAAAAGGAAATAAAATTCGATCGATTGCAGAAGATAGTTTATGATGATTTAGGTTCAAATGAAAAACACATGTTATACATTCTGTTTACTAGTTACATTCGTCTTGTTTCTTTGATGAAAACTCCTTTTATTGTACATTTTATCATTACTATGAGTTAACACCAATGTCATTATTGGGAGGTTTTATTGATCACGGACTCTTCCCTAAATGTGTCTGTTCAATATGAGTTCAAAAATTTGGGAAAAACTTGACTTTAATTTCGCAATTGACCAATCGCTGGCCCCGTCGTTGGCGCAACCCGCTGACTCCGACAGGCAGTTCAACTACGATTTAAATGGCGTTATTTTTCCAGTGACATGTAACAAAAAAATGAAAGGGTTGGCGACCTTAACGTCGTAAATACAGCTTGAATAAGCTAAAACAACAAAAAAGCTTAACAAAAATGGCGGCCGGTGACGGTTTGGAATTCAAAGCTCACTTCTGGTTAAAATGAACGATTTCATTGGTTGACTGATTATTTGATTGATCAACTGACGTAATAGAATACCAGTTTTTACCTGACACAAAAAAATTGAAGGGTGAAAACTGGCTTCAGAATGAACAAAAAATGATGTGGCTACCAAAGTTTACGGAAGAAATAAAATAAATACTCAGTGGAAAAAAATGCTGATAGTGAGGATCAAGAGGACAAGTCAATAAGATTTTGAAACCTGTAGTTCCTCGATTGGTCGACGATTAGCTGTGGTAACAAAAAAATTAGGACAGAAAATTTATTGTGAAACGAATAAAAAGAAAAGGAAAAGTTTAGTTTGCCTTATTTTTTTTTCATTTTAGTGGACCTATTGCTCACTGATTCATTATAGAGTTTGGTTTCAAATATGAAAAATGTTTAATCAGATAGGCGTAGACCTTCCAGCGATCTGGCAGCCGGTCTCGCCCATTAACCCTTATCATGCTGTATAAATTACCTTACTGAACTACTGTAAAATCAAAGGGCTGAAAGCACTGATTGGACTTTATCTTCAAAAATCAGTATTTCTTTTAAAAATCAATTTCAAAAAAAAACTCTTAGAGGAAAAGTACAAGCAGGAGGTGTACACCAAGATCAGACTGCACTTATGTGGCTGATCTTGGTCTACAACTCCTGCCAAAACCGGAATATTCCGGGTTCAGCATGACAAAAGTTAACCTCCATTAAGCCTGCAGTTTTGTCGAATTTATCATAGTTGGGCGTGCAAAATGTATCGCAACTACAGCTTGAATAAAGCAATCAAACATACGACCAGGAACATAAATAAAAGGAAGAACGTTGACGGATGAGCATAAACGTCATAACTAAACCTTGTTGCGATGTTTAAGTCACCTACAAATAAAAATATTAGCATATATGTTGGGGGTCACAATTCACTTCCAGTATCAGTGGAGTATGCTATCTTCAAAAAGAACATTAGATAATTCAAATTTCCATGGCCTATATGGTATGCCAAAAGTAGCGTTCAAGCCTGCCTTCAATGAATGAATTTCATAGAGTATTTACCTTGAACAACGTACCGGTAGTGAAACAGTGTCTATTTCTAGGCAGGGGTGGGTGTGTAATTCACCCGCTTTTTGCAAAGATCCCCTATATTTTCAAAAAAAGTAACCGTAAGCGCATTTTCCGCTCTGTAAGCAAAAAGGATGAAATACCAAACAATTCTCAGTTTTGTAGACTCTGCGCTGAAATCCTCCACAATTTTTGAAATCCCAGAAAAAACAATGGAGTCTTTGATATCACATGGGTGAAAGTACATTGGTGTGATAATTATGTAAATGAACTGAAACTAAAAATTAAATAAAATGGTAATGCGTTTTCAACACCTTGAAAATGCCGTCACTTAACTTGTGCATGTAATGGTTTTATTTGCAAACGGCGTTATATGCTTCGTGGAATATGTTTAAAAATTCCTGTATTTTAGCTAGCAAAGCATCAGCTTTGATAGCTTAATTTAACAGACAATTTTCTCAAAGTTCAACGAGTGTAAACTACCACTGGAGGCTTAACCACTAAATCAATTGAATGCCTACGCCGTAAAAAGTAGTTCTTGTGTATTTTAGGAAGCAATTTCTTCATTGTCCAACAAGGAAAAGATTTTAAAAATTCAACCAACTTTAAATTGTCGTCTGCAACTTCTCTCAATTGGAACCAGATTTTGTCATGGTGTAATGGCTTAACTCATGGGTTACTTATACCTCCTTTATTTATCATGATAACCTTTGACATAGAAGATTACCTAACAAAACTATGCTTTGCTAGCTTACAGTACTTCCAGTACTTTGATTTAATCTGTTTAAGGATAACTCTTTTGATTAATTCAGTGTTTCGTGATCACTGGTTCAATATCTTTTATTTCTGTGTGAAGTAATCACTCACAACGGTTGATGTAAACGGTATATGGTGCGCCTTAAATCGCAATGACAAATTTTAATGAACGCCCATTCAATATATGGAATTCCATGACAGTGGGTCAACTGAATGGACATATATGGAAACTTTGCAACGAAGCTTTTAGACAAAAAAAAAAATTAAGTATCAAAGTCAGAAAGGTGCAAGTGCTTCAAAATATTAGCTCAAGATTTTTTTTAGATAGATTAATGGTATTATAGGCCCCTATTGCCCTGCACCATAGAATTCAACTGAATCGCGCGATATGTTCCGATTAATAACCTTAAGAAATCTTGAAAATCTCGACGAAAAGAACGCAAGGCCCTGGAAGGACCTTCGAATTTAACCCTTTCCTGTACAAAATGGGGATTTTACGTCAAACTGATTTCATATTTGAAAATAACATTGTTGAAAAAAGAAGTAGTTGGTTGTTACAAGCAATTTGTCCTTTTCCCACAATATTTTCTACCAGATAGGATGGTTTCATTTCAAACCGCACCTAATTTTTATTGTCGTCTGCAACCTCTTTAAACTTGGACCATTCTAAAATTTAAAAAAGGGGAAATGGTTGACATGCATGTTTCTTGATCTAATACCCTCCTGTAGTTAGCTTACAAGTTCAGAGTGATCAGTAAAGCACTGAGTCATGTTGAAAGGCCAAAGTAAAAAATGAGATTAAATTGAAACCATGGCAGTGATATTTCGTTAATTGCAGGATTTAATCTGAATGGACCAAAACATCAAATATAAGTTCCCCTAACATGAAGCAAGTCTAGAGCGGACTTAGCAGTTTTTCAATTTTGTTATTTCACACGAGATTTTATGACAATATGAGAAATTAATGAATGTACACTGGTACTCACTTCTGTCTATAATCCGTATTATCTCTGAGAAAACGCCTTTGTTCTTCTCAAACTATATGTGCAGACAGACACTACAATTCCTAAACTATGTATTTGAACAATAATGGACTGTCTGACCTGTCTGAAAACAACAGTGCAGTTGCACTTCTAGAGAGAAAAAACAATATCCTGGCCTCATAAATTTCTCCCACCATTAGCTGTGTAATATCTTAGCATATATCGTCCTGGCTACTGTAGTGGCGAAAAGTTCATTCATAACGTTTATCCCATATTTCCTGCTAACTAGGCAGATATGTGTAGTGAAATAGTACTTCATTGATAAAACATTGAAGGAAGCAAATGTCATAGAGGCACCTAGCCCAGGCTATTTGATTTTGGTCGAAAACTATATTGGCTACCAAAACTCTCATGCTTTCTTTTACCATAATATATCATGGAGAAAGAAAAACAATGTTAACCCTTTCCTGTTTTGCAAAATTTTAGACTTGTCTAAATTCAAATGTTTTGCAGACGAAAATTTAAAGTGGATTTAATTTGAAAAATAACCATTCAATATGGTAGAAAATATTGTGGAAAAAGAAGAAATTGCTTGTTACAAGCAATTTCTTCTTTTCCCACAATGTTTTCCCAAGTATAAAATCACAAGGACGTAAAAACCAGTGATTGTACAGGAAAGGGTTAACTTAACCAGTCACAAGCCTGTTATATCAGCTTTTAAACATGACTAACGGATCGCCAGACACGCCCACATAACTGGACACTGACAGGATAGTTTGTCTGAGTATCAGACGCAGGTCGCTACAGTTAATCGTTAATCGACAATCTGAACACGGTTACTGCAGCTTGAATATGGTCTGCTGTAGATATTTCAGTCCAAATTGATTTCTTATTTCGCAGAAAGAGTAAATCATGGTGTTATGTATAGGTCAGACTGACAGCTAAATTAACCGCATCAGGTGAAAAGGTAACCAACATTTCAATACATCATATACGGAACAAGACCGTGCTGTTTCATTCAGCAAAAAAAAATTACAATATATCTAGAAATACGGAGAGTTAGTGACAAATTCAACAAACTTATAAACCCATTCCCAAACAATGACGCTTTTTTACTCTTTCTAGAAAAACAATTTAGAAAACATTGTTAAAAATGAAGCAATTTCTTCATTTTCCACAATTTTTTCTACTCAGAGTGCTGAAAAAAATCTAAAATTTCATCGACTTTAAATTGTCGTTGGCAACTCATCTGAGTTTGGAGTAGTCTACTATTTTGTCGGTTTGAGATACCATCAATTTTTTTTTCTTTTTTTTTTTTTTTTTTTTTTTTGTTTGTTTTAAATGCGTCTATCTTTTTGTTTTTTCAAACCGACCAACAACAGTGAGATATGAATAGGCCACGTTCATGATGGCAGAGTGCTTGCAAGGGCTAAAAAAAGTGGGTTCTCAAGTCAAAGGGGACCACTCGAGTATTCCGTTAAACACTTCCGCGAAATGTTTGAAAAAGAGAAAGGATCCAGTTGAGGTCATTCATAGACAATGTTTTTAAATAAATATATGATAAGGTAGAAGGGGCTTTCAACCAAGGCAAGCCAGCACTCCAGCAAGTCTCAATGAGAAAATTCTAATGAGATCCACCAACAAAGATTTTGTTTTGATAATTATATAAGCATTTAATTCTTCGTCTTTCTACAAGAAATTTTGTTGCTGGTCGTTTTTTGAAAGTGGTCGCCTAATAGAGGTGGTCGATTGAACAAGATTGACTGTATATATATATTTGTTTTAGTTGAAGTTCAGGAGACTAGTTTTCGCCTGACGGTTTACAAATGTTTTGAACACAGGTCGGATACAATTTTGGCCCATCAGAGTAGATGTTTCTGAATGGAATATATACAGGTAGTTACCCATTCCAACTCAATCCCTCCTTTTTACGCCCCTTAAGAAAAAAACTTTGGAAAACATTGTGTAAAATGAAGAAATTGCTTGTTTCAAGCAATTTATTCATTATCCACAATGTTTTCTATCCAAAAAGGCGAAAAAAAATCAAAATTCGACCAACTTGAAATTGTCGTCTGCAGCTTCTTTCAATTTGGACCAGTCTAAAATTTTGATGTGTTGGAATGGGTTAAGAAAATAATTCCTAACTGGAAATGTTTCCGAGATTAAAATCGGATTTAATGTTGGTTCGATACTATGGCCCCAGAATTGACCAATCGCCGCTGTCAATCAGTCGACCAATGAAATCACTCATTTAGACTGGAAGTTCAGTTTGAACTCCGATATTGTCCGCTCATTCAAGCTATTGTCACGACGTTTAGGTCTCCAACCAATTATTCTACTTATCTGTAACATTCGACTAGTGTTAAATTCTGCAGAATAACGCCGTTGACTTCCTGTTTAAGTCAATGGGTTTGGGCCAAAGGAGTCAGTGGACGGGACCAGCGATTGGTCATTTGAGAGCAAATCGCGCCATCGACTGATTGTTTAGGGCTCGACTTTTACAAAAAGAAAGAAGAAAGATTCGAGAAGCACAGAAAATGCAATAAAGAAGTGAAGTTGTTCATTTATATATCGCATTCAAGAATATAAAAAAGAGAATAATTAACACAGACAGCAGTTTCACCTGTTACAATTTTCAAGCGGATTACCTACCTGTTAGGCGAAACTTATATTGAAGAATAAAAAATTGCTCTCCCTCTCTGTCTGTCTCTTTCTCTCTCTGTCTCTGTGTCTCTGTGTCTCTGTCTCTCCGTCTCTGTCTCTGCCTCTCTCTGTCTGTCTGTCTGTCTCTCTGTCTCTTTCTCTCTCTCTCTGTCTCTGTTTCTGTCTGTCTGTCTCTCTCTCTCTCTGTCTCTCTCTCTGTCTGTCTGTCTCTCTCTCTCTCTAACTATCTCTATCCCCCCCCTTACCTTTGCTCTTTATACTAGTAATCTCAAAAACAATAATTCTATCTTATCTATCAAGCTTACCTCAGCTAAACACTCATTGTATGAAATACTAGAGACATCCTACATAATTCTTATTGCCTTGGTAAGGAATGCACTCTGTGAAATGGTGAATGTACTGTCTATCAAGGTGAACTATTCTACGAATGGGATTTCATGAGAAAAAGGTCGAATCCAATAATGTTTCTGGGGTAACCGACGATGCCTTATCCCATAATGGGTCACATAGAACTCTTAACTGTTTTTCGAATTTTTTTACTTGTCCAAATTCAAAGGGCTATTTAGACCGCAAGGTGTTAGCGTAGCTTATTCAGAAATATGAATAGCTGAATTTGAAAAACTCAGTACAAACAGAATAAAAATTGATAATGTATGAAACATTCCAATGCCTCTTTCTTATTATTGTTTCCGCTGCACTTCCGCATATCGATATGAAATGTCAAATCATTAATTTATAACTTACCAAAACTTTGTTAAACACAGCCATTATTGCATGTATGTATTATACTTTGTTTGTGACGATGAACATCTCTGTTCAAGTCGAAACCAATAAAGTTATGTTATGTTATGTATGTTATGCTAATAGACGACATTGTAAAGTAAGTGAAATTCAAAAAGTAACCGTCCTAGATGATAGAAAATAGTATGAGGTAAAAGGTATTACTTGTGAAGCGTAATATTACAAGTACATAAAATCAGGGAATGTAAGGGAAAGGGTAAAATTATCAAACACCCGAAATAACGCAGCGAAGTTAAGCTCGAACTCTGAATTACAGAATTGGTTTGTTTTTTCCTCGTTCTAGAACAGCTTTTTCCTGAAAATATCAACAAAATACTATCATTAATTTCCGTACGGTCTTTAGTTGACCCCGAAAATTTTAGTGATATACAGTTATGAAAAGAAAAGTATTGTATGAGAATCTGATACCTCTTGTAACAACTATTCTATCCTTTTCTCATAATATAGTCTAGCCAATTAAACCCCTAGCCCTTTTTAACCCATTCCAAAGCGAGCTCTCCTTTTTACGCTCATCAAGAAATTTTTTTTGAAAAACATTGTAGAAAATGAAGAAATTGCTTGTAACAAGCAATTTCTTCATTATCCCCAATGTTTTCTATCCAATAATCCACAGTCACTTCAAATGTTTGCAATATCTTCCAAATTGGGTCAGGCCTGAATCTTGACGACCAAAAATGGGTTGACAAAATGTCGGGATCTGCCTCTTCAATACTTTTCCCAATTGACGGATCGCTGACTCCGCCCACTGTCTCCGAAAGAATTTCGATTTCGATATCAAACGACATTGTGTTGCTAAATTAATGGCCAGTAACTAGAACTATTAGGTGACGATCTTGAATATGCTGTTGTTTGGACGTTTAAATTGCCAAACCAAATTAAACCTAATCATAAATCCAATATCGCAGTTCAAAGTTTACTTCCGCTCTAAATGTATAATTTGATTGGTCTATATTTTTTTTTCATGAATGGCCGCGATCCGTCGATATGATTTGACTATTCCAAGATAAGCCCCGCTGTTGAATGACAATTAAGTATGAGAATGAACATTTCGGGAAATGTTGAGTTGGTCGTCAAAACAATCTCCTTTTATCTTGCTATGTAAATATACTTGCACACTGTTTTAATTTATGCGTTTTTAACCTATTCGGCCTTTAGGATCCTCAACGATAACGCGTTAGAATTATTGTAGAAAAATCAAATTTTGTATCCGAATACAAAAATAGTCCAAGTTCCATTAACCTGAAATTGTTGTCTGAAAGTTCTTTTTCAATTTTGGACCTGTTTAAAATTCTTTCGTCTAATATGGACAAGTCTTTATTCTTATTTCAGAGGAACGTGCAGTAAAATGTCAATTCTTTGTCTCAGTAATGTGATATATGTACTTTTAACTACTTTGATCTTATACCAAATATCAAAGGTGAAGTGTATCCCTTTATATAATGTATGTAACTGCACTTTGGACCGTTTCATTTAAAGTAACCGATCTCCTGGCTGCATGCTTTCAATAAACAAACAAAAGATTCAGCAAAAACATATCAGATTTAACCCTTTCATGTTCCATCCTTGATTTTCTGTCCCTTTCAAACGGTTTTTATACTTGAGAAAACATTGTTGGAAAAGAAGAATTGTTTTTAACAGGCAATTTCTTCTCTCTTTTTTTTTTTTTTTTTTTTTTTTTTTTCACAAAATTTTCTACCCTGTAAAGTGATTATTTTCAAATAACATCTACTTCGAATTATCGTCTGCAAAACTTTTGATTTGGATTTTTTTGATTTGGTATAATCCCTCGCGTGGAATTATATTCTCATTTCCGAGAGATTTAGGCCTTTGTTCCCATTGGAAAATTAGTCAGTTTATTCCTAAAACCTCGCAGCTTTTGGCGAGCAAAATGTCGTAATACAGATTGAATAAAACTGTATTTACGACATTTTGCTCGCTCGACGACGATATATTAATATCGATAGGCGGTGAAAACGTCGTAGCTACAGCTTATTAAAAGTACTGACAATAGAACATTTCCAAAACTGGACAACATTTACCAAATCATTTTGGTCATACTTGATGAAATGTACAACAAACGGTCTTGGTTGAAACAATTTCCATAGAAGTTCCGTTCGACTTAGCTTTCCAAAGTGTCAGCTGTTGTTTATGTTAGTCACCATACCTAGACAAATATTTGAAATATTTTGGCTATTGGTCAAACCTGGACACTTTACCCAAAAGTATGCCAGTTTCTCATAAACAAACTCCTCCGATAACTACTTAAAACTTGTAACTACAGCTTAATCAAATTCATATTGAAGAAAAGGTATGATTAACCGACACAATGCCAATTTTTCACGTCCCCAAGGAAATAAGTAAAACATTATGAAAAATGCAGATATTGCTTTCAACAAGCAGTTTCTTCACTGTCGACAATGTTTTCACCCTAAAAGACAAAGCTTTTTTTTTTTTCATTTTCACTGACTTGAAATTATCGTCTGAAACTTCTTTCAATATCGGACCGGTCCAAAATTGTGTGTACTGGTATTGGGATAAAGCACAACTTGAAGTCAAGTGGTAGGCGTCTTACCCCACCCGAAAGCCGTTTTGTCCCTAGATTGTGACAAGAAAGATAAATTTAAATAATTTTTCAATCAGACTGGCGCGAACTCTTTTTTATAAGGAAAAGTTTGTAGTAGACTGGCTGTCACACTGTTCTTTGAATGAATTCGGCTAGACAAGGACACCACTTAACCCATTCCCGTTTCGCAAAATGTTAGACCTGCCCAAATTAAAAGGTTTTGCAGACGACAATTGAAAGCGGATTTAGTTTGAAGAAATAACCATTCAGTAAGGTAGCAAATATTGTAGGAAAAGACGAAATTGCTTGTCACAAGCAATTTCTTCTTTTCCTACAATGTTTTATCAATCATAAAATCCCAGGGACGTAAAAACCAGGATTGAACAGAAAATGGATAAATCTCTTGTCTCTAAAATGAAGAAGGAGTCGAGAAATTTTGTTCAGCACGAACCAGAAACAAATATTTGAATTAACTAGACATTCGCGAGGAAAAATGTTATGCATCTAAGTGATAAACAGAAACGACTGTAGCAATTAGCGCACATACTTAAGTTGATACGCATATTACAGATTTTTAGATTTTACTATTTAGAGTGAAAATGCTTTGTTCTTACAGGGTAGTGTTTTCCCCGTCCTTACTGGTTGACAGATCGCGATTGGCAATCAAAGAGTCGACTGATCAATCAACTGATACAGACCGAAAGTGAACTTGATACTCCGACATAGGCCGACATTTATATAAAACAATTCTGTTTTTTTTGGGGGGGGGGAAGGGGAGTGGTTTTTTTTTTTTTGTTTTTTTTTTTTTTTTTTTTTTTCGTTTGTTTGTTTGTTTTTTGTATGTATGTGTGTGTGCTTTTTTTTTTTGACACTTAAACATAGTAACTTATTCAAGCTATAGTTATGACGTTAAAGTCACTACCAAACCATATTCATCTATCTATTCATTTATCAATTTTGTTAAAAGCTACTGGCCATAAATGTTTCAAATTCACGCCGTCTAATATTGAAGTGTAACTCCCAGTCGGAGTCAGTGGGCGTGGCAAGCGATCCGTCAACTGCGCATGTGTACCATACTAAGCAACAGTTTTATACCATGGTGCTGTTCTAGCCTCGTGTAGTTATCTAGTATTCGAAATACTGTCATACAAGTGGCAAAGAAAATAATTGTTTTTATCATATACCTATAAATAATATGAATTAAAATATGGCTATCTAATACAACTCGACAGAAACAGGCTACTTTTTTGTGCATTGACGTTCTTTTTTTTTTTTTTTTTTTTTTTTTTTTTGTTGTTGTTGTTGTTGTTGTTGTTTACATTTCTTAATCATTTAAGAGAATTTTCTTAATGTCATGTCCTAAAGGTATACATGTATAATAAAAGCAATATTACAACAGTGTGTTTTTCTATGTGTTGTTATCGTGTTCTCGAATCGTGTGTAGGTATTTTTTTTTATTGGATGAGACCTTCGGTCTCATCCAATGAAAAATACCTACACACGATTCTTGTACACGATAACAACATATAGAAAAAGGCACTGTTGTAATATTCCTTATGTAACTGTAACGGTTTCCGGGAAATTGATACATCACTTGCCACGCCCATTGACCCGCGACAAGGCAGTTCTTCTGAGATATTCAATAAATCAAGTTTGCTAAATCATGGTCGGGGATGAAGAAAAAAGGGCAAATCGTTGTTTGGTGACTTGAATCAGCACCAGGTACGGCGTTTAAGGGACAAGACCAACAGAAATGATTGGATGATAGATGTCGTCGGTCAATATTCCTTTCCTTAATAATCGAATGGTTCGATTTTTCATCGATATTACAGAATAATAGTAACGACCCATCAAATTATTATAAAGCATCGATACATATGGAAAATAATAATATACCGGTTGTAGTTGTGATACAAAATCTTGTATTAGAATCGAGCCGAGTAGGTATATTCGTAAGCTACAGTTCACGAGACCGAAGATCGAGTGGAATATCATCTTTTTTTTTTCTACACTGCGAGGAAGTTTGTATCACTACTACATAAAAGTATTCAATTTATTATATACAAATGAACTTTGACCATGATTATTAACTGGTAGCCCGCTGTCTGTGTCTATTATCGATAGATCTAGGGGCAGTAACCCAGTCAATTATTAACGTAGTCACAAGGGAGGTGACTCCAAAACAAAGTTATATCATCCAGCAGAACTACCTCCCTTGCAATAGAATATAATCTATTACGTAATATACGCTCGCCAGAAGAAGCCATATTTTTAAGCCGAACATTGTTAACCTCACCTGTCGCCTTCTTTACACCTGTTGCGATTGCCTGAATTTCCAATTTCAATCGAGAAAAATCACAGAAATTCTTTTAGATACCGTTAGTCGAAAAGCGTTGACTGAATAATGCGTGTAGCACCCCCTTATGGTGCTCTTTGAAAAAGTCATATCATACCTTGTAATAACAATAAGAACAAAATGAGGGCTATGTTCTATGTATTTAACTACCTTTCAGATCTCTGAAGAACTGGAATCAATTCATAATTCTGATTGGTACGGAATCCTGGTTGTTTGAAATCTTAAAAAAAACGTCTTCCTTAGCAGTAAGGCCTATAATGCAGGTAGCAGTGTCTTGATACTTAAAAGAATTGGAGTCCGTAAAATAATCCGGCTGACTTGGCAATCAAAATACAAAGCTTCAAAAATCGCATTCTCTCATAGCATAAAGCTTTCATATTCTGCTTGATCTTTAATGATAATGGCCCATTTTTTTCTCAATTTATAATCCTAGTGGTCAAAACTAACCCTTTGACTGACAGAAGTTAAATTGCAGGTCTATCATTCAATTCAAAACATTCTATTCTTCCAACTTCTATAGCAAAACAAGACCTAAAAGATTTTGTTCTAAACCTTAGGTCAATGATTATAATACTTGTTTCGTATGCATGTGAGGATTTCTTCAATATTTGAATTTGAATTAATATTCAAATTTAAGTGCACATAAAGTCTACCATGTAACAATTTACCAATGCAATCTTTAATTTTCATTCACTTATAATAGTATTTCAGCTTTGTTTGTTTGAATGGGGTTTTACGCCGCTTTCAACAATCTTTCAGTTATATCGCGGCGGCTGGAGCACCTAACAATGGATTCCTGGTATTTCGAACACCAGTACCGCCATCACATCCTTTCATAGCCTCCAGCTGCTATCCCACATAGGTTTACGATTATCGACCCATTGGTGGGAGACAAAAGGAAAGGATGAGTGCCGCCGTCGGGGATCTAACCCGGGACCTCTAGATTGACAGTCCGACGCGCTACCAACTGCGCTATGACGGCGGCTCTCAGCACAAAGCGACCTTCTAATGACAACTCGAAATTTGAGTGAACTCTCAGAGTAATTCCTATCACGAAGGTACGTAGCAACGAGTTTTGCAATAAAACAAGGTTTGTAATATTTTACTGCAAACACGTTTTATTGCAAAACAAGTTGCTACAAGGGTAAGCTACCCATCGTCATCATGACCCTCATTCAAGAATCTACGTAAAGTACACACAAGGAACATTCCTATAAAATGTTGCTGAAATTCACACAGGAGATTCTCGGAAGAAATTTTCAAAGTTTTCACAATGTTAGTGGGTCCGTCCGTAGAGCCATATTTTTAACCAGATCAAAGTCTCTCGAGGGAAACTAATAAAGGGTCACTTAAGGAACATTTCTATGAAATTCGATTGAAATCTGCTAGATGGCATGGACGGATAATATTTTTATTATGTACCAAATGTACCGGCTCTCGGCCATTGGAACTAAAATCTAAGTCGTTAATAGATTGCTAGGACAGGACAAAGATGCAGATAACAATCACAGACAAAGATAACAAATACATATTAATTTTAGGATATATTCATAACAATTTGCGCAATTATTGGTCGTTAAAATACGCCATAACAATTAGAACGTGAAAATCAGCGTAAACTCTGCATTTTATAGAACTAATGGGCCATTCATGTTTACAGTTGTAGCCCGTTATGAGAAACGGGTTTCTGTTCCCACCTACCTTCCTCCGAAAGAATGACCGACCTGGATATAAAACATTGTTATTTTCAAAATTTATTGTCTGTAACATGTAACAAATGGTTGGTTTGCGACCTATCCAAGGTAATTGCAACTTTAATAAGCTGTACCTACATCGTTTTAGTCGCCTGACCAACAAAAATGCTTCACGTAAAAATCGGCCAATGTCGGAGTTCAAACTTCACTCCCAGTTAAAATGTATGATATACTTGGTCTATCGAATATTTATTGACAATCACGATCCGTCAGTTATCTTAATACACGTGTATTGTAGAAAGATATCGATATTGGTCGGTTTAGGTGAATTGGTTTGTCCTTTTTACTTATTCCCAAGTTAACCGTCTATTCTAACTGTACAAACACTTTATACTCATCTTTATTCAACATAACTTTAACAAGGGTTTGTCCCAAGGTATGATGTTTTCGCACTCTTCTATTTGTCATTACATATAATTGTATGGGCAAATTTATATCGTCATGGGCTGATTACTAGAGATGCTTGAGCGCCTGATTCGTTTCACCTGACTGAATTTACTTACCATACGGACAATTTAGTTTTCTTAAACGAAGGAGGCAACTCTCTTAGAAAAAGATTTGCCTTTCTACAAATCTAATTTAATGGAGGTAACATTCCTTTATTAAACAAGCATTCTCAGTCAACGGGTAACAGTTATTTCCCTGGCATCACAAAGAGATGCCTCCCAGAGATTTGGCCGTTCCTCCATAGTAAGATTATTAATCTCTTTTTAAAACTTTTCCAAAAATTAAATTTGATAAAAACAACCAAAAGATCATCCCGTGAAATTCCGTTAAAAACTAACTAAAAAGATTTATCTCCACATAACTTATATTTAAATTAGTTCTGACTATTGAACTCATATTTTCAACGTAAAAAAAAAGAATATTTTTAACGTAATAGTTTGTGGACGTACGCCGACGTACACAATGCCATGACAATAGTCCGCTAGGTTTCACCCAGCGGAGCTATAATTCGTAACTAAGGATTTAAGAGCTATACTATTTTGATCGTCCATAAATTAACTCTAAATAAAACAAATTGACAATTTATTTCTATAGTCAAAACGTAGCTGTATGTCACGTTCTTGTCTATGATAGATTTTATGAAATAAGAATGAAAAGAGAATATGTGGTTTGCCCTCGTGTATTTCAAACGGTTTCGCGGGTGTAAAAAAAAGAGAGCAGGCTAAACATTGAGACGCAATTATCCATTCCTACACAATCCCGCTTTTTGACTCCCCCTCTATAAAACTTTGGAAAACATTAAGGTAATTCAAAATATTGGAACAAGCAATATATCCATTATCTATGATGGTTTTTTGTCCTTAAAGACAAAGATTTTATAAATTCTACAAACTCAATAATGTGGTCTGCAACTTCTTCCAATTTGGATCAGTCAAAATTTGGCGTCTGGTAATTAGTTAACACTATTCGCTGGTCATCTAAATTAACTTTGAGTCATTATTTATGTACAGAGTATAGACAATGGACTCTGATTAGACTTAGCGGATCCACAGGCTGATTTGTTCTTGATATTTAACCGTTTACCACACAATGACGCTTTCTGACGCCATGGACAAGTTTGTGGGAAAATGAGAAATTGCTTGTTAGATGAAATTTCTCACATGTCTTATATGCTTTTTGCAACTTATTTCCAATTTTAGCTTAATTTAAAATCTCGTCTGCAACTTCTTTCAATTTGGACCAGTCTAAAATTTTGTCGTCTAGTAATGAGTTAAGTGTCATGATAGTACGACAGTTAGAAAACACGATTACGAGATAAAGACGACGAGAGAATGTGAGTACCCTAACGAGATCAGCTCGCACTCCTACCGTAGTACTTTATTATTCTCGTCTTCTCTTTGTCGTACCAACGTGTTCTTGCCGTCGTATTCTCTTCGTTGTTGTACTCTAGTAACCTCGTTTGGTAATCGTTGAATGCGCATACCTCGCCTTCAATATCATCAATGCGATGGTCCTATCAGCATTCCGTACAAGACTATGAAGAGAATTGCCTCTGATGAGCTGTTGCGGACTCCGCCGTCGAAGCCCAACGTTTATTTTGCCTAATATTTCTTTGTCATTTTTTTTCTGGATGTGAAATGGACTGTATACATTTCTATACCTGTAACAAATTTAATTCTCCTTTTTTTCAAATATTTGTTAAACGAAAGTTTGGGATTGTCCATGTATGCGAGACGCGTCATATCTAATCTAAGTACGTGAAACATGGTTGGTAGATGAATCTTTACATGTACTGACTATATATACAACATGGATAATAGTTAAATATACATCTTATATAACTCATCAAGATTCTCGACCCTGGCCAGACTGCTCGAACTAGGCAAAGGTCGAGATTTTCGGTGGAGATCCTGAATCAAGGAAGGACGTTCTACCTCACTATTGTTTTGTTGTTGTTGTTGCAGTGATTTTTGTGTTAGTTTTTTTTTATCTTGTTTCTTTTTGTTGTTTTGTTTTTCGAAATGCCATCTCTTATTGACCTCTGATGGATTTATTCTTTTTTTAAATGTTTGTTTCAAGCCCCCCGCCCCGGAAGGTCCCTGTCAGCATTACGGGCCAATCATATTGCACTACGTCATCAGATCTGCATCTTCAGCTCGAATATATGTCCTCGTACAGGATACATCATTATGGATCATTGTCTGAAATACAAGGGGAAAATACTGTGCTCTTGTATTATGGATATGCAAAAATAAGCAACAAATAAAAGTTTCTCATGTTGTTATTTCGTTTTCTACAGCGAACAGCTATGATTATCCTTGAAGAATTTCTTTAAATGACGTCATCGTGTATGGCAGAAAAATTCGCGTTATTAATGAAAACATAAGGTCCGTTGGCCTTAAAGCGCTCACCTTAATCGATGACTGCAGTAATCAAAGTGCAAGAGACCTAATTTCGGCAAAAAGTCTCCTGTTCGCAAAATCTTAACCCATTTAAACAGAAAATGTACCCTTACAAAGTTTTCTAAGATTTGACCTCATGGCTTAGTTTTTGTCACCATGTGACCCATAATCGAACTTGGGCGAGATTTCATGAAGACAAATATTCTGACCAAAATATCAAGACATATGAACCCGTAATTTGGCCTCTAGAAACACACAAGGTTTTTCTTAAACTTGACCTTAAAGGCTAGTTTTTTATCCCAAGTGATCCAATATCGAACTTGACCGATATTCCATGAAGACAAATAATCTGGACAAATATTATGATATTTGAGTCATTAATTTGGTCTCTAGTGTACACATAATGAGTTTCTAAAATTTGACCTCATGGCCTAGTTGTGATCCCATGTGACTCAATATCGAACTTTACTCTGATATTATGAAGTCGAATATTCTGAACAAAAATCGAGACATTTGAGTAAAAAATGTGGCCTCTAGATTGCACACAAGGTTTTACAAAGCTTTGATCAAGAAATCTAGTTTTCTTTATCCAATATGACCTAATATCGCACCTTACTAAGATATTATGAAGACAAAAACTTTGAGCAAATATCAAGACATTTGAGTTAAAAATATGGCCTGTAGAGCGCACACAAGGTTTTCTAATATTTGACCTATTGACCTTAACATTTTGACCACCTTGTGATCCAATATCAAACTTGACCGAATTATCATCGAGATAAACATTCCGACCAAAGTCAAGCTATTGAGCCAAAAATGTGGAGTGTGCACAAGATGTTGACGGGTGTGTCATGTCGCACGACTGACGCTCGGCATAGCAAGATCAAAAAGCGCACCTTGAGCACATTGTGCTCAGGTGAGCTAATAATAATAACGTTATTTATAGAAAGTAATATGTAGAGACGACAAGGCTATTTACAACACGACCTTCTAACAATAAATCATGTAATTCGTGTTTATTAATCAAGCACAAACACCTACGCGCACACACACTTGCAAAGACGCCCCATGCATTCAAGAACACTACAATCTGGCGTTTTTTCAATTACACAAGTCGAAAGAACATATAAGAATTAAAACAGATAGATAAGTAATAGCGTTACTTACCCCAAAAGTATGAAAATAGGAAATAAAAGAAAAGAAACGATACGTTTATTTTTTGCTTGTAAGGAAAAATGTTTGAATATTCTCTTTGAATTAAGCAAGACGATATTCATTGCTGATTTCAACAGGTATGTCATTTCAGACGAAAACACTGTGATAGTTAAAACTTTCAGTTTACATTTTTTTTTGGGGGGGGGGGGTATTTTGGTCATAATTAAGTCATTTTTGTCTGAAAGCGTAGAAAATGAGCTGAGTTCTTCGACAAATGAAGCATGTCAAATATGAAATCCGGGGTATCATTATTATGTGTTTTGTAGATAAGTATTGTAGCGTGGTACTTGGATCTGTTCGAAAAGGTGAGCAAAGATAATTCTTTCTATTCAATTGATTGTGATTTGGGGGATTTCTCTTTTTTTTCTGAAGGATAGAAACCTTAGTAACATAATTCGTTTTACCCTTTCCCCAAACCTTACAACACTAGTTTAGAATAGGCAATATATATGAATTGAAAAAACAGAAGTTTAGTTTCCAAGGTCAAGTAAGATGAAATTCTTTAAAGAGCTAATTTCATCTTCAATTCTTTGCACACAGCTATTCCAGTTTATTTTGTTCTCTATAAAAATAACCAAGACCCTTTGTTGACACACATTTTCAAGTGTCAAACCATTTAAATTTAGACTTAACTTTTTTCAACTTTCATATTACGTTAAGACCCTATTAACATGCATTTCGTTTTAGGAATTTATAGTACACAATTCTTTTACGAAAATACATTCCTAGAGCTTGTTACTTGTACATAGCAGACTCACCGGCATATAAATATTATAATTTAATAAGGAATAAGAAGGGTCCTACTAAGCATACTAGACTTCAAATTTGCAACTTCAACCAACTGTTTTCTATTTGACAATTAAGACTTCAACTTCTGGAAAATTGTATAATTTAAAGTTATGTAACAAAATTTCGTGGTCTACAAGATCAAAAACTTTTCTCGGATCAAGGAGAACTGAGCCTACATATTTTCCCTCATCTAAGTCTGTAAGCCATATATCTACCTTCTTGCATAGGGCATCTACATAAGAATGGTTTCGCCTGAAACCAGACTGGGATTTGTTACTTTCAGAGAAATAATGTTAGAATCAATGTGATGCTCAAATATTTATGAAACTGTTGGTCATGATATTGATTTGTTCCTGGGATCAGAACTTTTTTAAAGTTTCTGTGAGAAAAAATAATCAATCTGAGTCAGTCTGATCTTAACTTCTTCTAGAATAGAAATTATTAACTTAACCTTTTTTCAACGCAATGACGCTTTTTCACGCCTCATAGAAACAAACTTCGGAGACCACTGAAATGTTGCCGTCTGCAACTTCTCCGAATGTGGATCAGTCTAAAATTTTGTCGTCTAGTAATTAGTTGATAACTTTTGCTATTCTGTACTCGGCAAAGGTCAGTTTTTCTAAAAGAAAAACTCATGTCAATTCCTATATAGAGATCCATTATAATATATATCTTTGTACAAGGCTATAATCATGATCATATACATATACGATTTCTAGTAACCCTTTGACAGGAAAGTCCTGTATCACGGTTCGCTCATTTTCAAATAATATTGTTCAATATAATAAAGATGATCTTTTTTACAAACAATATTCGTTGTGAAATACCGCTCAAAGGGGGCTATGAATAATGGCGGGGGTGAAAAATAACCCCTTAAACAAAAATGAGTTATCAACCAGCTCCCAGAGCATGGTGCTCTTTCAGATTAAAGAATAATTTTAACCTTTAAAAAACTATTGTTTCATTTGAGCCTGTGGTGGCATTGTGAGCGATTCCACAGATGTGTAAATCGCAGACATTGAGCAACATGGACATAGAGCTGTAGAATGTTTTCTGGTCGTTTAAAGAAGCTTTGCCTCAATTATTATCTGCAGAATGCATAATGAAGTCTCGAGTCAAGTTTGCGTATGAATAGGCTGATATGAGCTTTTATTTTGCGTCTTCATGAATATTTTGAAAATGTCTCTTGTTTTATCATCTCATTGCTCCGACTTTTTATTATTACCATCATCACAATCGTCACAATTATTATGTTAATGAAGGTGGAGTGAAACACCGTACCTGTATTAAATGTTGTCCACTCCGCCGCCGCTTTATGGTCTGTTTGAGACCAGAGTCCACCCGTACACATTCTATCACCAGACAGCCATGAACCCAACAGGCTCTAGCCTACGAGAAAGAAAAAAGAAATGAAAAACTGTGCAAAGCGGGGGATCCCATCGAACAAATTATTGAAGAAAATTTTCTGTGATAATAAATGTACCAAATCAAACTTCTTAAACCCTTGTCACCCTGAATAAAAAATATTCCTTTATTTGCAGGAGGTATAGAATTAGTTCAACCTGCACATAAGTGCAGTCTGATCTTAGTCTACACCACCTATTTGTCCCCTTTAAGCCAAAATTATGTATGAAACCATTTTTTAAGGAAATACTGACCCTCAACTAGCGCTTTCATCTCCTCCACCTCTTTGGTTCAAATGCAATTCGGAATAAGGATTTTATTCAGCATGGCAAGGATGTGACCTTTTGATCCAATTTACTAAAAACAAATATTCCTGCTTATCTCATCAAGGGCTACTCAAAATCATATTTGTGCCCTGATAGATGGTCACAGGCTTATTACAAAAATTAACCGTATGTCCTTAAACTTAAGGGTGACAGAAGAATAAATAAAACTTTTGAAAATCTACAAAAAAAGGTTTCTACCCCGCATCACTCGACGCAGATTTGGCTATTTTTGTGCCTTAAATAGTCATGTATCACAAAAATAAACTGCGACTCGCAGAATGGGGACTGTCTCGGACGTATTAAAAGTATACGATGTATATTCTCTAACCGGTCTAAGTCGATGCATAACTCGGGTTGGATAAGACACAGGCATCGGCCCTCGGTACGAAATTCAAAGACAAAAATTTGTGGGTCAATACGGGCCAGGATCCAGCAGAGCTCAACTAGAATCGATATTCCAAAGGTGAAACCCATCTTTAGACAGACCGCTATTGTCAATCAAAAAATGACAGTTCAACCAAAGTATAGTTTTAATTTTTACTTTGTCTTCTGTTGAATTTGAAGCATATGCAAACTAAGTCATGCGGTGTCGAAAACCTAATGCAGTAAATTCTAAAAGTTATATGAGATTCCGCTGAACCTTGCTAGATAACAACAAAAAGCCACCTTTTACTTGTCACATTAACAGGAAGACGATATATCGCTTAAATTTAAGTATGAGCGTATGTAAGGCAGTTTTAATTAATTTCTTGAATAAGTTTCAGAAACATAGTCCCTTCTAAAGTGGTTATAAGTTAGGGGGCTCTTTGGTAACGCTTACCCGTGAACATTTCCCTGCTTTTATCTCGAATGTTTCATTGAGGCGAAAGTCCATCTTTATTTGCCGGCTGCCGAAGCAGCACATTTCTAGGTGAATAATGTCATCGACGACGTGTATCTTCTGCCAAATTTTGCTGTCAGAGATCTTCTGTCTTTCACATTTACCAACCCCTGTCTAATAAATGTTCTTATAAAGACAAAATTCCATGTGTTCTTGGCTGTGCGGGAGAATATATCATGGTATTAACCCATAACCACACAATTCCGCTTATGATACCCAGAAGAAAAATGATTGTTGGAAAAATATGTGTGAAAGCAGACATAACATGTTCTCATTAAAGTTGTCGGGAAAAAGAGAAAAAATGAAATCATGGTAAATGGCTTAACTTAAGTTAAGCAGTTGTCATTGGGGGTTCTTGTAAATATTTTGCCTATCAATAAACAACGAGAAAATTTTGTTTGGTTGATTTTTTCCCACAAAAATTGCATTGAAACCCCTAATTGTGACAGATTATTGAACACAAAAAGCTGCTTTAATGATAGGCATTGTAAAAGATAGTTTTTAGATTGAATTAACCTATTTTTTTTTTGTGAATACGAATTAAGTTTTTAGCTTCAGGCCACAATGAAAACAAAACTATTCTTTTAATTTAGTGCCATCCAGCAGAAAAAAAAAACAAATATTTCGATAGTTTTAAAAGGTAAAATTTTATGGATCTATTTTGAGCGCAAGCATACATTATATTTGCGTACACAAATTTTATTCGTGGATGTATATGAAAAGAAGCATTCAAACAATTAAAACGCTTGAATCTTGATGGACAACCCTAAACTTAAATTATGTATAAATAAAGGAAAAGCTTCCAGCATAATAACATGCATGCCTTACTCACCCAGGGCAATGAGGTAGTTGTCTATATTTTCACTGGAAACCGCAAGCCACACCCCTTCTAACTCTCGTACTACATTCTCCACCATTTCTCCAGTCAATTGTGTATTAAAGAGCCTGGTTTCTATGAAAACTTGGAAACGTATCCATCACTATTTAATGCAAGACAGAGAATATTCTTGAAATATTCGAGTTGTAGTTTGACGAATAGAGTAAGTACTCTTTATTTGTTTCAAAACACCAATTTAATCATTTTCATCACTTAAATTATAAAATACATGCGTCTTTGTCAGTTCGCTATTTCAAATTGTTTATTTGGTTGGTATGAACCAAACAGTTTACTTCTGCTTTCCTCGTTGTTAGGTGTTATTATATATAAACTTCTTTATATTGTCACTTAGATTTGAACTTGAAATGCACTGAAGAGTTTATTTATAGATATGCCAACTTCGACGCTGCTGTAAAAAAGAAAGAACAGAATAAAACTTGTTATTCAAATACAAGCAAGTGCATTTAACATACCATCGGGCAGTTCCCTTTGTTTCTATACTAAATTAAATGGACCAACAAAGCGTTTGTTATGATAGGCTATAGATATACAAGTTACAGTGAGTGATCACATGTCAATTGTGTCTATACAGGTATGGACAAAATTGACATTTAATCACTCACTTTAACTGGTACATCTATACAGAAATTTCCATACGTCAACTGTCGTTAATACCGAAACTAGCGACACTGACACTAATGAACCAGCGTTTAATGCATACTAACGAGGGACATAGATAGGTCAGCGAGACCATCAGATAAGCTGATTGCATATACAGTCGGTATATACTGTTATACAGTTAAAAGTGGCGTTAACCCAAATCAAACAAACACACGATAAATAAAAATAAAGTTGAAATTCGACGAAATTATTGTTATACTATAGCCGATAAAATATAACATTACCTCGAGATTCAGTACAAATTATTATTACATTGATTGATTGAATGGGGTTTAACACCACTTTTAACAGTATTTCAGTCATATCGCGGCAGCTGGAGCACCTAACAATGGATTCCTGGTATTTCTCACACCAGTATTACCACTACATCCTTTCCTAGCCTCCAGTTGTTCTCCCACATAGATTTACGATTATCTACCCATTGGTGAGAGACAAATGTCGCAAAGAATATGTGTGGGATCGATCGAAGGACATCCCATGATTGAAGATTAGTAGTCTGGTGCGCTACCAACGGCGGCAAAATTATTATTGTAACTTCAGTTGAAATGGTACGTACTCTCCGTATTTATTTTTGTTGCTCTATATTTTGCACATTTGTTCATTAAAAAATCACGGATTAAGCCGGTCGATTGTAATGTCCAGAACAAATGTTTTGCACGTGGAAGTGGATTAATACATGAAGGGTTAAATTCAATACTGTCCTCAATATGTGTTTACAATGGTTTGCATTAACCAAACAAGCTAATGCCTGATACTTTCTTAATGCTATAGATGTACTGGTTATAGTGAGTGAAAAGGGGGCAATTTTGTCTATACGTGTATAGACAAAATTGACCTTTGATCACTAACTATAACTTGTACATCTGTAGAGCGAATCTTATCGACCTGTTATATCATCGTTATCAATGCAGCGTTTACAAGGTCATTTGATACATGATACATGATTTAACATTAAATCAAACACAAACAGGTGCAAAGTTTATAAAAAAAACAACTTAATTTTCCTATTAATCCGAACACGATTTTTCCCTCATATTACCCTCATAGCCACATAATTATCCGACACTACCAAGCTTCGTGAGAGATACAATCAAGTGAATGTCCGAAATCTTGTACTTTATTTTATACACGGGAGATAATGATATAATTAGATAATTTTGAACAGGTATTTACGGTCACCATTCAACCGCAGGTTCGTAGCCAGTTGGTAGTTTTAACCAATTACCACATAACATTGTCGCTTTTTGAAGCCCCTCAGGAAATATCCTTAATGTTTTCTGTCCGAAAAGACAAAGTTTTTTTTTTGTTTTTTTGGTGGGTTTTTTTGTTTTTTTGTTATTTGATATAAATTTCTCAAAATTGTCGTCTGCAACTGCTTTCAATTTGGACTAGTCTAAAATTTTATCGTGTGGTGATAGGTTAAATCTCGTTATCTTTGAAAGGACAGGAACATAGAAAGACGAGAACAGAAATATAGCAGAAGAAGCTTGTGACGACGTTATATTTAATAAAACATATATATGTTAGGAATAACATGTTATAGTATACATCCGAAACAATGTATTTGATTCAAGCTGCATAGGAAACCTTGCATCGACGCGCGAAATATCACGTTCCAAGGCAGAGAGGATCCAATCACATGGTTCGAATCAATTTCATACCATAAGATTTCAGTAATTACAAATGAATGTTTTGTTTGTTTGCTTATTTGTTTGTTTGTTTTTGTTTCGTTTTGTTATTGTTTATAAAGCGACAGTCTTTACGTATATTGACAACAGCGTTCCGATAACATTAGTACTCAAAGTGACGTCACTTCACAAGGAAATGGAAAAATGACGTCAACTTTAACTATATGTTCCATATTGTCGTTTTGTTTTGTTTTTCTGTCAGTACGATTTTGTTTGCTTCATATGCACGTTATTGCTCCAGAAACGGGGTTTTTTTTATTACAAAACGGGTTGTAACACACGTATACGTACGTATAAATGTATATGTATGTAAAGTAAATAATTGATATGAAAATTAACACCATTAATTGAAAAGATAATAAAACGCCTCCAGGTTACTTTCTATTTTGGTTTATTAACCCTTTCCTGTACAATCCCTTGTTTTTACGTTCCTGTGATTTTATACTTGAGAAAACTTTGTGGAAAAAGAAGAAATTGCTTGTGACAAGCAATTTCTTCTTTTTCCACAATATTTTCTAACCAATAGGTTTGTTACTTTTCAAATTGCACCCACTTTTTATTGTCGTCTGCAACTTCTTTCAAATTGGACCAGTCTAAAATTTTGAAAAACGGGGAAGGGTTAATGATTACAGGGAACTATTCCATTTTACATAGGCGACCATTATAAGAAAATTGCACATAGCTCATCCCTTTAAAATTGCAAGGGAGTCAAACCATGTGTCAAATTCAAGAACAATCATTCGTCCGTCAAAATAACTGAATCCTGATATGGCGGCATGATCCCTTTTATCATTGACTTGTAACGTCATTTTTAAGATAACCCTCATCGCGCAGCTAGTTTTACTTCATTTCCCAAAAAAATACCCCAGGGTATAGAAACCGCTTATCAAGAGTCGAAATACATTAAAATGTTATCCTTTTCGCTCCTAAGATATTAACAGAGTATCAATTTATCGGATCAAATCGTTAGATTTTGTCTTGATATTATATGGACCAATCAGGGGTCACTTTGATCTTTGGCCCCGCCCAATTACCCCGTTGGCCCGCCCATTAGCTCCAACAGGAAGTTCCGCTTTGATTTTTAAAGGCGTTATTTTGCAAAATTTATACCCAGCAGCATTTACCAAAAAAGTCTAATGGTTAGTAAGCAAATAGTTATTAAGCTGTAGTTACGACGTTTAAGTCTTTAAACCAACAAAAATGTTAACGAAAAGGCGTCCAATGTTGGAGTTGAAAGCTCAGATCCGGGCTGAATAAATAATTTGATTGGTCGGTTGCCTCCTTGTTTGACAACCGCGATTGGTCAATTCTACAATATGTTCATTTCATAAACATACGTTTGTTTAATATCTCACATTGACGGTGAAAATATTTGTTAAAAACATTTTGTCATAAACCTTTGACCCTATGTAGTGTATATAAAGTAAGAAATTTGTATTATATTTCCATATAAACCATGTATCATGTGTAACCCTGTAGAGAGAGATAGAGAAGACAGAGCAGATTGAGCATGTTAGAGTAATTCTAATTGACCAATCGCGACCGTCAATCAAGGAATAAACCGACCAATCAAATAATTTATTCAGTCCGGACCTGAGCTTATCAACTCCAACATAGGCCGCCATTTCATTTACCTTTATTGTTGGTTTGGCGACTTAAACCTAGTAACTACAGCTTATTCAAGCTGTAGTTACGACGTTTAGGTCACAAACCAACTATTTTTTTGTTACATGCTACTGGCCATAAATTTGCAAAATAACGCCGATAGAAATCGGAGATTCCCGTCGGAGTAAATGTGCGGAGCTTAGGGAGTCAGCGGACGGAGCCAGCGATTGGTCAATTATATGCTGTATCTAGAATAGGAGTCTTTATTGTTAATGTCCCACAGAAAAAACACCTTGTCACCATTCCAAAATGTTAATTAGGCAGTAATAAGTGGCTACTCCTTATTAAGTAAGACACAGAAAAAAGTCTCAAAATCATCTAACGAATTCTGAAACAGTGCATGGTTGTCAAAACTCTGTCGGTATAGGTTACGGCCGATGTACAGGCTGCCTTTCTTTATAATGTCTTTTCGCTACCAGTGGCCTTTCTCGACATGGCGTCATTTTTTAAGGATGATTGTAGTATCGCGGATTTTAATTGATTCGGCTCGAGTCTTAACTAATTCACATAGTTCTAATTAACTAGATAGAGTAATGAACGAATTATCTGTAGGGATTTGCGGTACAGGTTTATTTATTCTAGAATTATGGATATAAAATTCTACCCTAGCCAACTGACTGCTCAACCGAGCTAGATGTGCTTATCAAAGAGAAGAATCTCAAAAAATCTACACATTCCCTCGTTATTTTAACTCTTTTTAACGCCCACGAAAAAAATCTTCGGAAAAGTTTATACAAACAATTTGTTCCTTACCCACAATGTTTTCAACCCCAAAAGACAAGGAAATAGACATTTCATAGACTTAGTTTTTGTCAGCAACTTCTTTGAAGTTGGACCAGCCTAAAATTGTGCCGTCTGGTAATGGGTTAAGCACACAGTTGGTCATCTACTTTGATCTTGGTACTTCTAGATCCCCACTAGAAATCTCGACACCAGTGGATTTCTAATGAGACTAATGCCTTTGTTTTAAAAAAAGAATGAGGCAAGTGCTGTGTTTGTCAGGGTCAAAGGTAATTGCTTGATAGGAAAGTTCTTAACCCATTTCAACAAACCCCCGCTTTTTGCGACCCTTTAAAAAACTTTGTAAAAGATGTGGAAAATTAATAGAAAGCTTGTTACGATAAACTTCTTCATTTCTCAAAACATTTATTCGTTGAAAAACAAAAATAAATTCAATGTTATAAATTTATAAATGTTGTCTGTAACTCATTTTATTTTCGACCAGTCTAAAATTGTGTCGTGTTGTAATAGATTAACCTGGGGAGAGTAACTTCCGTCTTAGATAATGGTCGTAGGACAAAGATTTAAGACAACACCGAATACCCAGTTTTGGAGCTTAACACGAATATTCAACGCTTCAATCGAAACTGGCCGGTTAATGGCCCTGCTCATTGATTCCAATAGGAAGTAAATCTTCGACAGTAATCGACTCTATTTTTTGTTTGTACTTATTTATTTTGTTCGATTGCGATGACAGCTTTAAGCTAATAGAGTCGCCCTCGCACATCCACAACCAAGATGTTTTCACGTGGAAGAGAGGCAGTTACTTCTACCCAATTTTACAACCGGGTAGACTAGGGCTGGCTATCTAAACATTCCCCTCTGACGGTGATGCTCTAACCAGTCACCTTCAGAAGAAGAGTAGCAGATGTACCACTCAGCCATCGAGATAATTAATACCTGCAGATAATAACAAATATAAGACGTTATTTAGAAAAATAGGTTGAACGGCGACCTAAATCACGTAGCTTTAGCTTACATAAACTATAGTTACGATGTTTAAGTCACCAAACCAACAAAAATGCATCACATGAATGTCGGCCAATATTGGAGTTCAGCGTAAACTTCCGATCTAAATGAATTTTTTGATTGTTATTGGCCGCTAGTTCTAGCCCGTCCGACTTTCTTTCCGTCACTTGGCAAATGTCATCGCAATATCACCAATCGCTTCTTCCTGCTAATATAGCCGTAACAGTGTAGTACAGTGGTGAAAACGGTATTGAGGTAAAGATGTGATAAGGCACTTGAAAACATGGCTAGGTCATCAGCCACCAACACTGTTCAAATTGACGTTAAATCCCTAACAAACAGCTATAATGATCAATCTTATCACCATGCAGCGAGGATCGTCTCATATATAGAATGTTCTATATAGTGACATGTTCTATTTAAGGACACCATGTAATTTATTTTACCTGGGGGATTTAGTCAAACAAAAGATTTTGCGTTGTCACATTCGAAATGACGGACACTGTCACAAAATTAAATGTCAAGACGCGGTGTGATAAAATAGATGACATTTAGTTTGTTGTGAGTTTAACGCCGCCCTGGAAGTCCTTCTCTTACTGGTGAATCTGGACGATGTATTTAATTGACCAATCGTGGCCCTCAATCGAAAAGGCAGTCAACCGACGAAATCATTGATTTACCTCTAAAGTTAACTTTCCGACATTGGCCACCATTTATGGGGAGCATTTTTGTTGGTTTAGCGATTTAAACGTCGTAACTACAGCTTATTCCAGCTGTAGTCACGACGTTTAGGTCGCCAACCAACCATCCTTCTTTTTGTTTACATGATAATGGCAATAAATTTTCAATAAAAAACCGCCGTTAGATATCGAAGCGGAACTTCCTGTCGGAGTCAATGGGCGGGACCAGCGACACGTTAATTGCGTTAATTCGTGATATCTACAGTATTAGGCTGGTGCCCTGAAATGTCTGCCACACTCATGTGGCCAGTGGCGCGGCCGAGAATTGAAACAATGGCCTTTGGTTCTCAGAAGGCATTGTCCTCTTCCCTTACTACTGAGCTACACAGGGCCCTTAATGTCCATGAATGTATATACTTTTGTCACCTCTAACAAACTAGAAACTTATCTCATCACGTCAACGATTTTGCTGTGCTACGAACATGTGGCGAAGTACATCCAATGCACGGATCTTCAGTTCTTATTTAGATTGTACTATAAAGACTCTCACAATTGTTTTCGGGGGGGGGGTGATGTGTTTTTGTTGTTGTTGTTGTTGTTGTTGTTGTTGTTGTTGTTAGATTTTTTGGTCAATTTGATGTAAACTTGTTCATACGAAAAGGATCAATTCGCCTTTGTGGCTGACATCTGCATATGCAAATGATTTACGTCCTCTGCACACGTCACAGTATTTACGATGAATACTGGCAATTCGATGCCGACACAGGTACGGCATTTTGCTCACGCACCGACGACATTTTGTTCTTATTTTAATGTTCAAACAATCAAATATCATTGTATCCAGACACTGGCAAACACTTTTCACTCATAAATGAACACGTTAATTAAATGCATTGAGATCCCCAACAAAATGGGTCTTGTTCATGAAGCATCCCCCTTTAGTCTTTCTCTTTTTTAATCAACCTTAGGATACTTAAAATGTTCCATAAATTATGAAATGAATAAAAAAAAAATATATAAACTCTTTTTAAAAAGCAAAAAAGCCCAATTTACACCAATTTATCAATTTACAATGATATTTGACCTTGAACGTGAAGCAATCACGGATTTATTTCAAATAGCCTTTCTGCCCATGATAAAGAACTACTGTGCTAAATCACTCTGAAATTCGCCAATAAACGAACAGTTATGCTCCGGACACGGTCACTTTTACCATTTGAAGAGGGAGAACGTCTCAGCAAATTTCTTGGAATTCCGCCAATAAATTTTTGTATAAGTTTGCTCCGGACAAAGTCAAATGTACTTTTCGACCATGACCTGTGACATTCAACTTAAAGCTGTCTGAAAATTTGTTTCTAGTTGCATATCTACTCACGATAGAGAACAATGGCACTTTGTCATTTCAACACTAGACCTGGATCTGTGATATTGAACCTGAAGTTATCAAAATTTGATTTCAAATTGAAAATTTATTCATGATAGAAAACAATTGTGCCAATCTAGTTCATGCATAAATGAGTGATTTTTGCTCCGCACAAGCTCGAACTGGAGTCCCAAGTCAAATGGCCTATGAATAAGAACACAGAAACGGTTTTCAATCAAATTTCATATAGTTCATATAGTTCAATTGTGATTTTGACTTTTGACTTATGAGACCCAAGTCAACAGGACGGATGGACATACAGAAAGACTTGTTGAACACAATAAACCCCTTCTACCTCGATAGTGGATGTACAAAATTTCAAGAAATCTTACAAAAATCAAACCAGCCATCTACTTGTTTGTTCAAATTACTAGTTTGGTAGCGAAGATACTTCCAAAGATTCAGTTTGATACATACAGATAGGACAGCAGGTCAGAGGGGTCCTGTGTGAGTGGTTTTAGTGGGAAAATGGGTTTGAACTTCTCTTCACTGCATTGGTATGTCCTTTGGCAAAACAGTTCAGAAACCCAATTCAGTCCCGTTTATTTCAAGGGATCACAAAAATCAGTGAGAGATTTAACCGAAAGAAGTGACTAATATCGTAATACTCCAAATAAAATGTTAGACAGACCAATGGCCCATTCAATCACATGGTATGTGACCCATTAGGACGCTTTTCAGAGTACAATTGACCAAACGCGGCTGTCAATCAAGGAATCAACCTGTCCGGACCTGAACTTTCATCTCCAACATCGGCCGCCATTTTTTGTTAATTTTTTGTTGGTTTGACGACAAAAACGTTGTTATTTCAGCTTATTCAAGTTATAGTTACGACGTTTAGGTCCCCGACTAACCATTCTTCTAATTTGTAACATGCTACTAGCCATCAATTTCTCAAAATAACGCCGTTGAAAATCGAAACAGAACTTCCTGTCGGAGTCAATGGGCGGGGCTTTAGGAGTAAGTTGACGGGGACAGCGATTGGTCAATTATAGTAGGACATTTGGCTTTGGTCAGGACACAAATACTATAGCAATAACTCTGGCTATGCCCTCCTGAAAACAGCCTTTCAAAAATGTAACAACTCCAAAGTCTCAGTTCATATCACATGTTATATCAACACAAATTATACAGAAATGAAAAAGTTCATTCAATAGGCATAATGCATTTTATGAAAACACTTTTGCCTTAGTTACCAGAAGAAACACAGTTTATGTTACTATAGAGGTGAAAGTAAAACTTAAATAAAATTACCATTCCTGAGAACTAAAAGAAAAGGTTCCAGAAAAAAAGGCTTTTAAATACTTTTAAATTTTTGTAATATTTGAAAACAACCACCTGTAGATGATTGCAATAACACAATAATATATATTTGTTGTTGTTCTAAAACCTCATTTCAACAGTTTGAGTTAAGCTGTAGCTATGAGGTTTTAGAATGACAATGATTATATGCTTCCTTGGTATCACAAACGCTAGGCTCAGGCTCTGAATATACTTGTTCTCTCATTAACATGTTTATACGTTTACTAATGGAAGCTTCAAAGTGGGTATTGAATGAAAATATATACTTAATAAAGGTGGTTTCTCAAGATCTACTGAAATTAAACTCATTACCAACAGAGACAATTTCAAACTGGTCCAAATTAAAACAGTCACAGATAGTAAATCAAAGTGTGTTAAAATTGATAAATAAGAACCAAATAGGGTAGAATATAGTTTCTTCTTTTCCCATAATATTTTCCACATAATTTTACTTGAGCACATAAAAGTCCAGGATTGTGTGGTTATGGATTATGTATTTTGCAGCTTTGATGGACATCTGAAAGTAGGCATTCTGTTAAAGTAAAATAGAAAAATGCTTTGACTGCACAAGTAAGCAGTCTAGCCGGTCTTAACTATCTGCTATCAAGTTGACTTTCATTACATGGAATTGTAACGATATCTACAAATTATACAAACAGTAAATCTAGTTTTAAGTGACAACTCATGGAATGACCAAAAAGTGGTGGCTAAAGAGAATGGTCACTTACAGGACATTTTTTGTGAAAAGTATGAAGGATTCATTTGATAGCATACATGAATATATCGAAAATCTTGCTAATTCAAAATGTTGTTGGAACTCATTAGAATTGTCTCAGCAACATTGGATTTAGGTATGATTTGGTTTTAGCAAAAACGAGTCGCCCATTCTTTACATAAGCTTTTGATTTTGAAAATGGGATTTCAATTGCAGTTGCTTAATGGAAAGGGTCCCTTAATAGAGGTAGTCACTCAAGCAAAATAGGTGGATTTTTGGTGAAAATTTCCACAGATTATAGTATTGTAACATTCACTCGTCTTGAAACTAAGTCATTTTCTTTATAATAAGGTGTAATTTGAAATAGTTCTTCCTCAAATTTGAAATCTGAATCACGACAATATGTCCACTTAAAATATGACAGACATGGTTTCATATGATTAAATTAATCTTTTAACTTGCATTTAGCAAATAAAAACGACTAACCGATGACAAAAATATAGGATGATTCAAATCTAAAGAAATTGCACACAACATTTCAAAGTGTGCAAGAATTTTTTCAAAAAAGTGCCAGATAAGGTAGAAAACATTGTGAGAAAAAGTCTTCAATAAAAGTAATGTGCGATTTTGAAGCAATGGGGTAAATAACATACACCTTATCCCTTCTTCATGACCATAGCTAATGTGATCCATCTTGTAAAAAAGGACAACCCAAAAATAATGTTGTACAAATATTAGAAAAAGATGTCTTATCCAGCATAGAACAATTTCATTTTGTATGTATTATTAGGTAGAATTAGCATTCTACTTTTCCAGGGTTAATTGCAATACTGTTCTAAATATCTATACACTGTACAGACATTAAGAATATCATTGCAATTAACCTTTGATCTGGAGAATCTGCAAAAAAAGTGCTGTCCAACCTTGGTGTATACTTTATACACTTCACGAAAATGGATTTAATCAAATTGTCAAAAACAATAAAATTATCAAACTAAGATTTTAATATAAATCCCTTCATTGAAAATAAGTTCTTAAGGAATAGACTCATGGTATTTTCTTGCATAACAAAATGACAAATAAACAATAATAATGATTAATACTTGGACAGTAGACCTCTGTTAATACTGACATTTCTTTTATGACATGGATTGCTTTTATAATACTCTTAAACAAAATACTTTTAAACATGCAAAAATTAAACTCCCTAAACAGGCTTGTGTTATGCTTTGATCGACCTTCTAGCACAGACATCTGCATCAACTTTCAGCTATTTTGATGTATACAACAACTAAGTCAGTTCAATTTATATGCATAAAAGTTTTCATTGACAATTAGTCAAAATGAAACATGCTATTACTTTTATTACCATTACTGCCCAATCCCACTTTTTACAACCTTAGAAAAAGATTAGAAAAACAATATGGAAAAATGAAGAAATTGCTTAATACAAGCAATTTCTGTATTTCCCCATTGTTTTCTACCCAGACAGACAGAGACTTTTAAAATTCTGTCAGCTTGAAATAGTCATCTGCAACTTCATTGAATTTGAAATTTTTGTTGCCTTGTAATGGCTTAAAGACCATTACACAATTTTATACTTTCCAATAACTGTCGATCCATCTTAACATTTCATAGCCCGTAACATATTATCAACAATAAAACTCTCTCGTACTTAACAATATATAAATATTTATCAGTGCTTATGAATCTTGTATATTGCTTTTCTGTTTATATCATATCTTTATAAATAAAACTTCAAAAGAGAAATCTAGCTAGTTTAACCCATTCCCACACAATGTAATGCATCTTTTAGATGCCTAAAAGAAAAAAAAGCTTTTGAAAACATTGTAGAAAATGAGGAAATTGCTTGTTACAAGCAATTTCTTCATTATTCATTATGTTTTCTACCCCAAAAGACAAAAGTTCTAAAGATTTTGTGAACTTAAAATTCTTTGAATTTGGACTGTTATAAAATTTAATTGTGTGGAAATAGGTTAGGAAACCTACATGTTGAAAAATTCCAAATTTGTCAAAACAAATATCAGTGATTTAGCGTAAAACTATGTAAAGTGCTTACTTATATAACGGCTTTTACATTAGTTTTGCTCACTAATCAATTGATAGAACTTATTTCATTATTAGTAGAATTTAGTCTTGTCTTCATCCTAAATGATCAAATATGCCTTTAAAACTGCAGTTTCTTTGAATGGATCTTTTAACATGCATCATTTACCCATTCCCAAATAGTAACATTTTTTATGCCCCTCAAGAAAAAAGCTTTCGAAAATATGTGGAAAATGAAGAAAATGCTTGTGACAAGCCATTTCTTCATTATCCACAATGTTTTCTTCCCAAAGAGACAAAGGTTTTTTTAAAATTTCATGGAATAAAAACTGTCTACAACTTCTTTTCAATGGGACTAGTCAAAATTATTGTTGTGTGGTAATGTGTTAATCTCTAGTGATTTCAATCAACTTGAATGAAATGAATAAAAATTAGAGAAAAAACTTTAAATAAAGAAGTAGATAAATTATAATACTATCAACCCTGTTTGATATTTATTTAATACTATAATAACAATAGAAACGGTCACAGAAACATTTGATTTGAATGTGACCATCTTATATTTTGATTGGTAATTTCCCTGTCAAAGTATGGACAGTCATATTAAAAAAAGCCTTGCTTTTTTTTAATTCATCAAATAGATCAACTTAATACAACAACAGTAAAGTAACAATCTGTATATTTAAATTTTTCTTAACAAATTTTGCAATTAAATAAACTGTTTTTTAACAATTCAAAACAGATAGTGTGACATATGCATGACAAAGAATGTAAAGTTATTAAAAAAAATTATATCCAAATCATTTCACGGTTTTCTAGGCTCAAAATTTGCCAGTTTATAAATCATATCACAGAATGCTATATAATTAACATCATCCTTGCCACCAATTTTAACATCAAACTGTTGCCATAGTAACTCAAAATCCTGCTGGCTAACAAGAGCACCTAACTCTAGTTCTGTAAGAACTCGTCTGAACTGTGACCTTGATACTGTACCATTGTGAACTCTGTCATAGTCCTCAAATAATGGGAATAACTGCATCTGATGTTTTCTTACCTGAAATGGAAAGAAATCAATGATGGGAACATTGCAAAAATCATAGTATGAAAATTCATTGTTATCATTTTTTTCTTCAATCCATTAACACAAAACAAACTTTTAGACTGATCTGAATTGAAAGAAATTGCACACCACACTCTAGATTGTCAAATTCTATAAAACATTGTGAATGATAAACAAGCAATTTCTTCAATTTCCACAATGTTTTCCAAAGTTTTTTTTTCTGAAAGGGCGTCAAAAAGAATTATTGTGTGGGAATGAGTTAAAGTTGCATAGCCCTTCCCCAGAAATCAAGGACACTTTGGTCTTAGTCTATCATGTCACACGGAATAATTTTTAATGGAATGAGTACATTTGTATCTCAGAAGACTGTGCAGAAAAGAGAGGCATTCACGGAACATATTGGCTTACTAACTGACATAACTTTTAACTGTGATTTTTCTGAAGTTACAGACAATACTTTAAAACATCTTTTATCAAAAACCAATTGACAGATCGCTGGCCCTACCATGATCGGTCAGTAAAATACTGTTTACATACTTTTTCACTGAGTCTCTCTATACAAGCGTAAAATTTGGTGTTTTGATCATCAGGCAGCATGTTCATCTTCCATTCTTCAGGCGGTTTGAACTGTATAACATTTTCTAGTGGTGTCTTTTCTAGCTCCTTCGTTGTGAAAATGGACTCTACCTCATCACAGAATTTAAGGTAGTCAACATATTCCCTGTCTTGCGTGGACTGGTATCTGAAAAAAATTATAGGAATAGGAGTTTATCTTTAATATAATAGCTTCATTTGTCTTTAGATTAATCAATTATCAGACAACAAAAAACAAGACTGGTCCAAATTGAAAGGAGTTGCAGACTGCAATTCAAAGTTTGTGAAATTTTAGATTTTTTTAAACTTATGGAGTAGAAAACATTGGGTAAAATGAAGAAATTGCTTACAAGAAGCAATTTCTTCATTTTACACAATGTTTGACCAATTTTTTTTTATTTAAGGGTGTTAAAAAGCCTAATTGTATGGGAATGCACTAATACTATAATGGGTGCCAACAACAGTAAGTTTGTGGAAAATCTTAAGTTATTCATTAATCTAAAAATGGTTCACCTTGGTGTTTGTATCTCAACTGAGATTTCATACTTTACATTAACAATTGAACAGGGTTGGTGGTTTTACACTTTATATGTTATTGCTCAAATATTATGTAAATATATATTTTTACCTGTCTTCTAAAATGGAGACTTCGGACTCCCTCAGTTCAAATCTACATAGATCGAGAGCTCTCCTAAATGAAGTTTTCAACATCCTTCCAGATCGTAACTTGTCATAATCTCTCATAAACTCTAGCACTCGAATTCTTTCCCTACTGACCTGTAAGTATAATGGGTTGTCAAGTTATTTTGAATCTGTAATTTGAAACTCTACAAATCAAATAATTGGAAAAAATATAATATCTAGCAGATGTCACCAGAGATCAAATTTAAAAAAGGAAAGCGAGTAGGTCCCTGGATTGCTCACCTGAAATAAACACAGCTAAGTGGGTTAATAAAACAAACTCTAAACACTAAAAGGATGTAAAGTAAGAAAGCCCCAAACTGCTCCCGTTTCTTATGAATCAAATTCTCCAGTAAGTTCTAAGAAATGTTACTGATGGATTAATCTGTCAAAATTGAACCAGTTATTTCAGAAAGCATTCATAGAACTAAAAAAACTTGCCATTCCCATACTTGAAGGAAAATCTAAAACTCACAACCATGTATTGAGAAACGTCAGTCAAGGAACATTCCCGCACAGTCTTAAACGATCCAGGAGGTTTTTGGAGATCATGTATACAGAAATCAAAGTTCAATAATGCCATACCCTGCTATGCCAATATAAACAAGTGATTCTTAATGAAGATTTATTCAAAGTTTGGTCTAAATTGGCAGAGGTTTAGGAGAAGATGTCAAGCTAGAAAAAAAATTAACTTGAGTCATGATCGAAGATCTAGCTGAAAATTTATTTCAAATGGCATATCCACTCATGATTGAGAGAATTTTACCAAATCATTTTGAAATCTATCCCTAACTATTGGAGATAAACTCTGTACAACCTAAATTTGAGAGTTTGAAATTCACATCCACTTATGATGGGGAACAATTATACCAAGTTATTTTGAAATCCATCCATAAAATATAGTGGATATTATCTACACAAATTCAGACAGACTGACACAATAACACACATACACTTGTGATAGCAACAACTATGTCTCATTCACCCAAACCAGGCTGTGAAAAATGCTAAACCCCTACTTATGAGCTCATAAACATGACTCACAATCCACAATAGACTAAGTGGGATCCTTAAAGCCTTCCCCTTGAGCTGTTTGTGTTTAGTCAAGCTAGCAAGATTCATATATCATTAACAGATTGACTTTAAAACAAGACATTAGGGCATCATTCATTGATAGTAAAATCCTTAAACTATGTTAGAAAATTATCCAAGATATTTTATAAAATATTGTCTTGAAAAAGGAAGTGTAATAAATAAGCTCAAGTCATACTAATCGATAAATTGCGCTATCACCAACTTTAAACCATTCCCACACATTAATGCTATTTGACGCCCCCTAAAAAGAAAGGGCTTTGGAAAATATTGTGGACAATTTAGAAATTGCTTGTCACAAGCAATTTCATTATCCACAATATTTCTACCCCAAAGGGCAGAGATTTTTAAAATTTATCAACCTGAAATCGTCATCTGCAACTTCTGTCATTTTGGACCAGTCCAAAATTTGTCATCTGGTAATGGGATAAACATACCTTTGTCTTTACTTTCAACAACACACTTTCTAAATCTTTCTGTGCATTCAGTTCTGGAAGTGTTTTCTTTGAGTTTGTCTTTCTGATTTCCTCAAGACGGGTTTCGTACATGAACTTTGGTGGAGCCTGTGGTTGAAGTTCTGACAGGAAGGCTAGATAGTTAAAGCCTGTGTCGTTACAGAACTTCGCTTCCAAGGCAATCATTTCTGGTTCTGTACAGTGGAGCTCTAACATTGTCAAACATTGACGAAACTGGGATTTAGTCACATGACCATTATTATGCCTGAAGTAGAGGAAAGGAAACGGTAACTAAGGATCGTCTTCATTTTCAGTCACAATTCTATCATTTGCTTGTTTTTATGCAAGCTATTGATATGAAACACACCTGCTGATACCCTTAGGTAAAGAACTTTTATGTCTTAGTTCATTACCAAACAGCAAAATTTTAGACTGATGCGAATTGAAAGGATTTGCAGATCACATTTTAAAGCTTAGGAAAATGTTGATTTTTTTTCAACTTTCTTGGTTGAAAGAATTGTGGAAAATGAAAAGATTGCTTGGTTCAAGCAATTTCTTCATTTCACATAATGTTTTCCCAATTGTTTTTCTTGATGGGCCTCATTGTGTGGGAAAGGGTTAGAACAAGCATTCAAACAGTATCAAAAATTCAAAGAGCCTCTTGTTTCTTGAATGGATAAATTCAATTGAAAATTGAAACAAAATATGTTTGTGAAACACTAATGGACACAAAATGGAAAAACTTTGGAGAGTATAACATTAAATGATAATCTTTACCTTGTCAGAGGGTCTTGAGATTAAGACATGTACATCCATTACTGAAACCACGTCAAATAACGGCATTGTACCTTATTTCTGGTGGTGGTCCTAAATTTTCTAACTACTGCTTTAATAAGTTGTAGTTACAAAATTTCGGTTGCACTACAATGTTATATAGTTTTGAAGTAACTTGAAATGTGTAGTTGCAGAATAGGTTGCAAATAGAAAGATAGATTGATAGATTGACAAACAGACATAAAGACACAGATGAACAGTGTGCCAAAGACATTACCAGACTCAAAATTTTAGATTGGCCCAAATTGTAAGGAGTTGCAGACAACAAAGTTTATGAAATTTTAGATTATTTCAATTTTCTGGGTAGAAAACATTGTGGAAAAAGAAGTAATTGCTTCAATTTCTTCATTTTACACAATTTTTCCCTAATATTTTTTCTGATGGGCATCAAAAAGCATCATTATGTGGAAATGGGTTATTGATGATTTTTTTTTGAAGGGCATAAAAAGCATCAGGCAACATCTTATAATTTATCTTAATTGAAACAGAAGTGCCTGATAGAGTAACTGGATGTTTGAAAAGTAGAAATTACATTAAACCAAGTACCACACAATCCCGAATTTCTCACCATAAGCTGTAGAAAACACGGAAGAAAGATAAAATATGCTCATCACTAACCATTCCTCCTTTTCGTGCAAAGTTTTCTACCATATTTGGCACTTATTTTTTCACTCTACAATGTTGTCAAAAAACTTCCTTCAAATTGAACTAGTCTAAAATTTCGTTTTATTAAAATAGATAAAGAAAAAACTTTGAGGGTTTGAATTAAGTTTTCTTGGAGGATTCTTTTTCAGGAGCAACATAATGAGGAATCTTATTGTGATCAAGTTCTCCATACCTGTCAAAGTCCTGGAAGACTGGTTTAGCCAAGACTCTTCTCTGATTGGATCTCTGTCTCAATCTATCCATTGTTTCCTCAAATAAGGCCAGGTGGTCACCAGATGCATTACCCCAGTCCACAGTGCCAGGTTTGGGGACTCTGAAAATCTCCTGTGGGGGTACTTGTAAATCTGGTACCTTCTCTAGGTTAGGCTGGGTGAATACTGAAACAAGAGTTTAAAAGAGTATTAAAACTACATACTAATATGCAATCCAACCAGTAACTGATTACCATACTAAAAAACATATGAGTTAAGGTTAAATCATATAAAGAATGTATAAATACAATAAAAGTATCTAAACAAAAAGAAAACATTGCAGGAATATGAGAAATTGTTTGTTAAAAACTATTTCTCCTTTTTTAAAAAAATGCATTCCCTGGATATTTGCCACCAGACCACAAAATTGAGTGGTATATTTGAATTAAGCATATTAGTATTTCAACTGTTAAGCAAGTCAGGACTTAAACTAGGGATGTTTGGGGTGAGTTTTTTATCTTGTTTTTTAGGTTTTCTTGGTTCTTTCATGAAAGGGACAAAACCAAATTTGCTCAGGATCACTTTCCTTGATGTCACGAATGTGTGCTATAGAAAAAGCAAAATTAATACTGATAAAAACTTTTTCATCGCATCCAATATGCATAAAGATTAAGATACCAGGGTTATTTTCTATATGAAGTACAATTTGAGAATGTAGGAGTGAAAATGGCACATATTCACCACTATATGTTGAAAGAAATTTTAGCCCACTGGAATAAAAAAAGATTATTGAAAAAGCAAGTCTTTTGCTGGAAGTTTGCAATAACAAATTTTTCTATTACATTAATATGTTCTATAAAGTAATACATTTGGTTTGAAGAAACAAGAAAATGTTTTATAAATAAATATTTCTCAACTGTGAAAATGATTTTACTCTAATGGACGGTGAATAAAGACTAACCTGTTTCCACATCTGTTAGAAATCTAGTCCACAACACCTGGTCCTCTTTCTGTGGATTTGTGTATATATCTGTCAGGAGCTTATACTGGGCCTCCTGAAGGTCATGTTGACCCAGTTTACTGAGACCCAACATTGCCAATCCTCGACGGAACTGGGCCTTGCTGATAGATCCACTTCTTAGAGGATCATAGTCCTGGAAAAACTCATTCACCTGGAAAAGAGACAAGTGTACTAGGTAATTATATAACTACAACTCAAAATTTCTATCTCAAAACAAGAAAGAGCTTTGCAATAAAGATAGATGTCAGCAAACACAAATCAAATCATTCAATCTATTTCTCTTTTATATTGAATAGACTGCCTTCATCACAAAAATAGGTCAAACAATTATTACTTTTTATGAGTTGTCATGATTTTTAGGATTAACTACATGGCTGTTGATGGTCAAATAGTAATAGCTAATGATTTATATTGAAAGTTAATCAAAAAGTGAAGTCTATGATAAAATGGAATTTCTTCTTTTTCAAAATGACTTCCACTGTATTTTTAGAGAGTTTATGAAAAAGACACTGGCCTAGACAAGATTTAACCCCCCTACTGCAAAACCCTCATTTTTACGCACTGAAGAATTATACTCATCAAAAAATTTGAGAAAAGGAGAAATTATTTGTAACAAGTAATTTCATCTTTTCAAGTGCATTTTCAACTGTTGCATGCAAACCCTTTAAATTCAAACTAGTTAGTAAATTTGTGTTGTACGGTTACAGCTAAACTGAGTTCTACACTCCCTTACTAACCCTTAGTCTACTGGTCAGTACAATATGTCTGATTCTGGCCATCAAATCTTCATAACTAACATTACTTTCTGCTGATGACACTTGTCGTTCTTTCACTGGTTCATTTGTTCTTCCTTTCTGACTCAGATCAGCATCATCCATGGTATGGCCAACAAACTCTGAACAGTACAAAGAATAAAACTGTTGATAAATAGACCGAATAAGAAGGCATGAAGGGAATCATCAAGAAAAAGACATTGAATTTTACACATGTATTCAAAGTAGTCTATTTGAAGTAACCCATTACAACGCAAAAACCCTTTCTGCACAGATTGGGAAAAAAGCATTGGGAAACTTTCTCAAAAATAAAGCAATAGCTTTTTAAAATGTTTTCTACCTCAAAAAACATAAGAAAATTAAAACTCCAGCAAATAAAAAACTTTCCTCATCTACACTATCTTTGAAATGGTGAAAATTTTGGTTGTCTAGTCATGGTTTAAAGTAGAACATAAGTGCTATTTAGGGTAGAAAAAGATTGAGAGGAATAGATACATTGCAAGAATTAGTAAAAGCAAACTGTCTTAAAGATATCTTTAGAGAACAAGTCATACCAATTATTGCATCTGCTAACCCTTTCCTGTTTTTTTAAATACTTTGTATATCATTTGTTTTTTATTTACCTTGATCGACAGCCTGTACAAATGCTGGATAGTTGACATCTCCTGTAGCAGGGTCTTCAAACTTTCTCAGAAGGAGTTTTAGATCTTCAGGTGCAACATTGAGTGATAGAAAATGTAGAATTCTTCCAAACTGGGTAGGTGTCACAACTCTGGTATAGGCTTTACCCTGAAAATCGATGCCTATGAATTATGCTTTTTTTTCTTATTCAGACAGCCTTAGATTTACTTGAAGTCAAATAAAACATTCTAGATATATATTGTAATATTATTTCAATTAAATATATAACACAATTTAGCTGTCTTAGACAATTACTCTAAATTCTTCAATATAACAAACTATAACTGAATATAACTGAAAGTACCTGATAACTATGAGGTTTTTCAATAGGGACTACCTAGAATCTTTTATCAAAACAAGAGCCGTCAGAGACAGATTATGCTAACCGAATAAGGCTTTTGTCACAGAACTATATGCCATTATTAGACAAAAAACTTTTTATTGAATGCAACTATAGTTTGAGAGTTCAGTTCACAAGAAATTTGGAAGTTTGACAAACATTAAAGGAAGCTGTTTGGCTTCACAGGCCTGATTCTAGTAAAATTCAATATCATTATATAGTAAAGGGTTAAATATTTTACCTTCACTATCCAAGTTATCAATGAAAAATGTCTCCATACACAAAATGAAGACTCTAACTTGAGTAGTCTTGCAGAAACAATAGATTGATTTATTTTAGAATAGGATATATACAAAATGTAAAGCTACATGGCATTAAGCCCCCTTTTAGCATGGTAAGGCTCATTGGGTCAGAAATTGAAATAAAAATTACCTAGGGCTTTTAATGAACAACATTTATGTAAAGTAACAAGAAATTTTGGCAATTAGAAAAGGAGGAATATTTGAAAATTAATGACCTTGACAATTTGACCTTGACCTTGGCCAATGACCTTGAACTTAGAACCAACAGAAAGTCCATGCCATAAGCAATGCACATGTAAAATATGAAGGCTATATCACTTACCATTTTTACTTATGGGAGATGTTAAAGTTAAAATTTTCGAAATTTTGACATTGAGAAATGATCTTTACAGATGACATTGAACTTAATTCCAACAGAAAGGTCATGTCATTAGCAATGCACATGTGAAATATGAAGGCAATATCACTTACCATTGAAAACTTATAGACAATGTTAAAGTTAAAATTTTCAAATTTTGACCTTGAGAAATGACCTTGGTCTTGACAGTTGACCTTGAACTTAGAACCAACAGAAAGTCCATGTAAAAAGCAATGCACATGTGAAATATGAAGGTTATATCACTTAACATTGTATACTTATTGGCTCCGTTAAAGTTAATTTTTTTGAAATTTTGACATTGGGATATGATCTTGACAGATGACATTGAACTTAATTCCAACAGAAAGGTCATGTCATTAGCAATGCACATGTGAAATATGAAGGCTATATCACTTACCATTGAAAACATATAGACAATGTAAAAGTTAAAATTTTCAAATTTTGACCTTGAGAAATGACCTTGATCTTGACAGTTGACCTTGAACTTAGAACCAACAGAAAGTCCATGTCAAAAGCTATGCACATGTGAAATATGAAGGTTATATCACTTAACATTGTAAACTTATAGATAATGTTTAAGATTTTCTAAATTTTGATCTTGGGAAATGACCTTGACCTTGACAGATGACCTTGACCTTGGTACCAACAGAAAGGGTTTGTCACAAGCAATGCACATGTGAAATATGAAGACTTCATCTGTAACCAATCAAAAATTATTGCCAATTTTAGTTTTTGCAGGGGAAAAAAGACAGTTAAAGGTAATAACATTAAGGCCCCTTTTCCCATAACGCATTTTTTTAAAAAAAAAAAATCCCATTAGTTTAAGGTCAAGGGGATCTGATATGATACTCAAATATGAAATTTCATGAAATTCTAACAAAATTAGTCTTGGAGAAATTGGCAAACAACTAGTTTTTACATTAAGGCCCCCTTTTCCACGACGCAGCCTTGAAATAAGAAAAATAAAAAAAGGGTCTTAGAAATGTCCTAGGAAGATTATATATGAAGTTTCGTCCAATTAGGCCCAGGGGTTGCTGAGATATGACTTCGGACAGACAGATGGTTGGACAGACGGACGGACGGAAGGACGGACAGACAGATGCACAGGCCGGCAACTATATGCTCCCCCCGAAAAATATTTCGGGGAGCAAAATTATAATCAATAATGTACAAATATTCAATAAGCAAAACTATCTACAATAAAACATGTATAAAGTTACCACTCAAGGGACAAAAAAGTTTATAAATGCACTTCATTATTAAAAATATGAAGGACTGATTTCTGTTCATATATTGCAGAATTCTCACTTAACACTATATCATTTTAATTCACTAGAACTGTTTCATTGAGATTACAACAATATAGGGCTTAGTTACAACATTCTTTCAGACTAAATATATCCACTTAAGAGGTTTTGCTTTATAATTTTGAATATATTCTTTTTACCCATTAAGACATGACAAAATTTAAGACAGGTCCAAATTGAAAATACAGATAACATTTTAAATAACATTTAAGTTGGAAAATCAGTTCGAAATTGTTACAAGCAATTTCTCCTGTCCCAAAAGTTTTCCATGATTGTATTTCTCAGGGCGTCAGAAAGCGTCACTGTGTGATAATGGGTTAATAAAGGTGGTAGCATGAGCAAAAATATATGTCACTAGATGAATAAGACTCAGACTTACCCTATCATAGTCTTTAAAATATGGATACATCATGAGTCTTCTTCGCCTTACATTGTCTGAGATCTCACTAAGAATTTCTTGCAGTCGCTGTTCTTCAGATATATCTAAATTCTTTAGACCCTGTTACATTGAATTGATTTGTATAAGAAACATTTAAAACATTTTTAACAAAACAACCAAATGTTGGTGCCTGATGCTCTGCTGACAGGTACTTAACTCGTTACAAGACCACAAAATTTTAGACTAGTCCAATAAAAACGACAACAGTATAATAGTATACAGAATTTCAAATATCTCTGTCTTTCTTGGTAGAAAATAATTTTGCAATTTCAAAAATTGTTTGTAGCAAACAACTTTTGAATGTGCAGTGTTGTTTTCCTGACCATTTTTCTTGAAGGGGTAAAAATCGGATAGTGTTGTAATGGGCTAATTATGAACAAAAATTCTTATTACAAATTTAGCATAATAATATATGAAAAATAGATTTATTGCCCTCTAAGGTATATAACAAAATGTCATTTTTTCAGGGCCTATATCAAAATCTATGAAACAGTTTTGGAGGAAATAGGCAGACAAGGAAAATCTACTAATCAACTAACTAACTGACAGATCAACCAACTGATTGACCAATAAGCTTACACCTATAATACCCCTCAAATATAGTTTTGGTTGGTATAATAATTTAACTTTCAAAACAAAGACTCACCCTAGAGAGAGCACCAGATACAGGCCTAGTGACATTCTGTAATGGTTTCTTTTCTAGATCAGGAATTGTGAAAGCTGAAATTCAAAAAGCATCTTATGATATGTAACAAAATTTCATTCAAGTCATGGAGAAAGTCAACTATCAGCCCTAAAGATGCCTTTCTGTTATTATCTTACATTTTTTGGGAAAGTGCATTCTATTTCTGTTCAAATACTAATGACTTATTATAAAATGAGAAAGAACAATTCGGAATTTGTAATTCACTAACAGTAAATGATGACTCATTCCAACTTTTTGGATGCCAATTAAGAAAAAGCTTTGGGAAAAATAGTGGAAAATGAAGAAATTGCTTGGTCCAAGCAATTTTTTCATTTTCTACAATGTTTTCTACCCAAAAAGATAAAGGGTTTTTTTTTAAAATTCAATCAGCTAAAAATTGTTCCGTCTAAAATTTTGTCATCTGGTAATGGGTTGATGTGCTTTCTTGATTCAACTGATACTAAGAGTAGGTCAAAATTTATCTGCCATATGAAGTATCCATGGGACCTCTTTCTAAAGCTGATTTCAGTCCTCTGGCAAACAACAACAAATCACAAATAAAGTAACAATAAGTAATGCAAGGTGAACACAAGAATGTCAGCCTTGTCAAAATTAAAGAATTTGAAGAAGGAAGACGTGTAACTTAGAAATGCAATTAGCATTTTCTTTTTTAATTGTTGATACCCATTGATCCATTCCCACACAATCCCACTTTTTACGCCCATCAAGAACAGGCTTAACCCTTTTCCGTTTCTTGAAATTTTAGACAAGTCCAAATTGAATGAGGTTGCAGAGGACAGTGAAAACTAAATGTAATTTGAAATGAAACCATCATAAGTGGTAGAAAATATTGTGGAAAAAGGAGAAATTGCTTGTTACAAGCAATTTCTCCTTATTCCACAATGTTTTCTCAAGTGTGAAATCACAGCAACGTAAAAACCCGGGTTTAAACAGGAAAAGGTTAAGGAAAAGTGGTTGAAATTGAAGAAATTGCTTGTTACAAGAGATTTCTTCATTTTCAATATTGTTTTCTACCCATAAAGACAAAGATATTCAAAAATCTCTCAATTTGAAATTGTCATCTGCAACTTCTTTGAATTTTGACCAGTCTAAAATTTGTGATGCAGTAATGGGTAAATTTACCCTGACTACCTACTATTTTCCATCATATCACAAAATTCCTTGTACTTGACTCGTCCATCTGGCTGTCTGTAGTATTCTACCACTTTCTGTATCTCAGCACGTGAAAGCTGTGCTTCTTTACCAACAGCGAGGGCTAAACCACACACAAACTGGTTCTCTGTGATAATACCGCTCCTTAGCTTGTCGTGATCTCGGAAAAACTCAGGAGTTCTAATACCATTCTTGAACACTGCAACCCTTATCTTGTCAAAAATGATGTTCAAGGAGGGGTCTGCATTTAGCTGTAAATAATTTTAAAAAATTGTATTAACCCATTACCAGATGACGAAATAATGATCTGGTCCAAATTGAAAGAAGTGGAAGGCAACAACTTCAAGTAGATGACCTTTAGAAAACCTTTGTCATGCTGGGTTGAAATGTTGTAGGAAATTAAGAAATTGCTTATAATAAGCAATTTCTTCCATTTTTCACAATGTTTTCGGACCTTTGTTTATTGAGCTGCAACAAAAAGTAGGATTGTGTGGGAATGGATTAAACTTATAAATCAATCTTAGTAGTGTCTATCTGAATTTCTAACATCTGATTGACATTAATAAATAAAACTCAAAATAAATGAGTTCATCCCATTTAGAAATGAGTACAGCCCTTTTGGTATGCTTACACAAAAAGTAGTTCCAAGGAAAACTGTCTCACTTGGAGACGGATTATGCTCCCAGAATAAGGCTTTTGTCACAAAACTTTATGCCATTATTCGACAAAGAACTTCTTATTGAATGCAACTGTTGTTTGAGGGTTCAGTTCACAAGAAATTTGGAAGTTTGACAAACATTGAAGGAATCTGTTTGACTTTACAGGCCTGATTCTGGTAAATTTGAATATCATTATATGGTAAAGGGTTAAATATTTTACCTTGACCATCGAGTTATCAATGAAAAATGTCTCCATAAAAAAAATGAAGACTCTAACTTGAGAAGTCTTGCAGAAACAATAGACTGTTTATTTAAGAGTAGAAATATGCAAAATGTAAAGCTACATGGCATTAAGCCCCCTTTTAATATGGTAAGGTTCATTGGGTCAAAAAATGGAAATAAACACTTAGGGCACTTAATAAACAACATTTATGAAAACTAACAAGAATTTTTGGCAATTTGTAAAGGAGGTATAATTGAAAATTAATGACCTTGACGATTTGACCATGACCAATGACCTTGAACTTAGTACCAACAGAAAGTCCATGTCATAAGCAATGCACATGTAAAATATGAAGGCTATATCACTTACCATTGTATACTGGGCAATGTTAAAGTTAAAATTTTCGAAATTTTGACCTTGAGAAATGACCATAACCTTGACATCTTGGAAATTTCCTAAGAAAATTATATGCCCACAAGCAGGCAATTATATGATCCCCCAAAATTTTTTTCTGGGAGCATAAAAATGAAGAAACTGCTTGTTGCATGCATTTTCTTCATTTTACATAATGTTTGCCAAATTGCTTTTATTGAGGGGCGTCAAATGTACATTGCCTTGGAATGGGTTAAAGGAACCACCATTAAGTTGACTTACAATGTGAAATTAAATTCAAAGAGCTGCTATTATGAACTAAAATTATTTCATTACATGTTGTTATCAAAAGTAATCTACAGTTAAATTTTCACATTTTCAAAAATCAATAACACTATAATTTGCAAAGAAATAAATAGAGAATATCTTGATTTAAAAGTGACTATATCCCATAACCAGATAATTTGTTTGTTGGAATGCGGTTAAACACCATTTTTAAAAGTATCTTAGTCATATCACAGCAGCTGGAGCACCTAACCATGGATTCCTGGTATTTCACACATCAGTACTACCACCACATCCTTTACGAGCCTCCAGTTGCTCATCACACTGAGGTTTACAATTAGCGACAAATTGGTTGGAGACAAGTGTAGGAAAGGATTTTTGCTGTGACTGGAGATTGAACTCTGGACCTCATGATTCAGAGCCTAATGTCCTACCAACTATGCTATTGTCATGGTACCATTACCAGATGATATATTAGACTTGTCCAAATTGAAAAAAGCTGTAGTAAAAATTTCAGTAATCAAATTTTTAGTTAAAAAAAATATTGGATAAAGAAGAATTTGCTTGTTATAAGCAATTCCTTCATTTCCCACCATGTTTCCAAAGCCCTTTCTTTGAGAGACGTCAAAAAGTGGGACTGTGGGGAAATGAGATACTCTGAAACTTTTAACTTTAATTCAGGAAGTTCAATTAACGTTTAGCAGAAATATTTATCTTTGACTACTAAATATTTACAAACGCATGGTCAAAACTAATGTGAATAACTAAACAGCTATTTGATCTGTTATTATTTAATACCTACCACAACTGGGACATTATCTACTTTAGTGTAAGGAGGAACAATAAGTTCTTTATCTTTAGCAACTTGTTCACCAATAGCTACGATGTCGTGATGGAGATTAAGATAGTTCAGCAAGCCTGGTCTATCAGGATCTCTGTACTTGTTCACTAGAAGGTTCATATCAGCCTCACTCACATCTGGTGGTCCAGGGAAACTGCGGTAAAACTGAAATGTAAACAATTTAACCCATTATCAGACGACAAAATTTAACCTGGTCGAAATTGTCAGGAGTTGCAGGTGACAATTCAAAGCTTAAGAATTTTTTTTTTTTACTTCAGGGGTACAAAACAATGTGGATAATAAAGAAATTGCTTGTTACAAGCAATTTCTTCATTTTCCACAATGTTTTCCAAAGCTTCTCTCCTCGGGTGCATCTAAAAGCATCACTGAGTGGGAATAGACCTTTTCACGGTCTCACAGCGCATGCGTCAAATCGAATCTCGATAAAGGCGATATTTACCCGAGACTTTGTCACGTGATCGATTGCGGGGAGTCGATAATTTATCACTATATAATACTATATAAATTGTCTATTTTGAATGAGCAAAAATAAAGGTTAAAAATCAAAATTTTGGTGCAAAAAGGGTTTCAATATGTGGGCAGATATATGCAGACTAGTTGTAGCGAGTAATATTGATGATATTATCGTGTATTAGTAACAAAATCAAGTTTAAAACGACCTGGTGTCTAGGCCATATGAAACATTACGTACCTCGAGTTTTGCGAAAATTACCCTTTCATACAATAATATCTCTTACGAAATCAGATATTTTGGACATATTTTTAACTCTCCCTTCCCCCCTCTTACACACATACAAGGAAGGAAAAGTAAATAGTTATAGTTTGACACTCGACGCAAACACTGAATGATTACGTTGATGAATGGAAAATCCCGCCTTGCAGTATACGGACAAGTGTCAAACATCTTGACAGAAATAATATTGACTAAAATAGCATTCCAATATTAATCCATTCCCAATGAATGAATTTTTTGACTGGTCCAAAAGTAGCTGCAGACGACATTTTAGAGCTAATGGAATTTAATCGTTTATTTATTTTCTTTTTTTTCCTTATGGGACAGGAAAAATATTGTGGTTACCGAAGAAATTACTTTATCCAAGCAATTTCTTCATTTTCCACAATGTTTTCATATGCTTCTTCTCAAATTGACATTCGCAGCGTTCTGGTAATAGAAGTGTTGGAGGAAAGGAGAAAATATTTTCTTTGATTTATATAATCTGCTTTTCGTCTAGATATGCCATATACCGATTAAAAAGTGTATATGGAAATTCAAAATTGAGAGCACTATATAATAACGAAAAAGGATTATTACAGAAATCATAATAGTATGATGACGATGTTAATATTGCGAAGAAAAGGATGAAAAATAGAAATAATCAAATGTAATGATTATAATGGAGTGCTGTTCGGTAAACAGTCTTGATGTAAAGGGTTCCCTTTGGTATATCACATATCTATATGGTGTTATGTGTAGACGGCAACATGTCACCAAGCATCCAATAAACAACACCGCACACTCTTTATGTATATAAGTAAAATTTAGGAATTGATGAAACAAATTTGTCTTTTTATGTTTCAACCGATATGCCGCCAAGTACTGGGCCCTGATCGACGAATCAAAGAATCCGACCAGACGTCGTTTTCAATCGGCACGGGAATATTATTGCATGGTGTTTATTTATCATTATCATTTAAATCTTTTACCAAAATAAAAATAAATTGAATACGCTTAACAACTTTGAGTGGATACTTTTTGCTGTGGGATATATATATTATCCTAAAAAGATGGGTGGAAATGACAATTGTTGCGTGGCAGATTGTAGATCGACAAGGCATAACTCTAATATATCCTTCCATAGAATTCCGAAGAAACCGGAGTCTAGAAGAAAATTATGGATAAAGCCAACTGGAAGAGTCCTCCATGGAAGAAATAAATTTGCAACAACGAATAATTCTTTATTTTGTGGTCGACATTTTGTGAATGGGAAGAGAAGTGATGATCCAACGTCTGTGGACTTTATACCGACAATGAATCTTCCGGTGACTTTGCCAATAACATTGAGGCAAAGGAGAGCTAATGTTTCCAGTATGAAATCGTCCAAATATGACAGAGCAGTAGAAACCACTGTGAAAGAAAACTGTAGCGTGTGTTACACCAAGAAACGCGTTTTGTTGCCAGAAATTGATCTTAGAAATGTGCAGAACGAAGTTCAGATTTCACATGAGCGGTCAGATGAAATGACAGAATGCGAAATGCTGCATTGCCCTGCGAGGTACGATTTCAATTAAAATCTTACGTAAGTTTGGTAGGATTTTCCCTGGTATGAAGCAAGGACACGGGAACTGATTAAATACAAGCTGGTGTTTTCCACAGTTTTTTCAATGTGACTGAGTCTCCTGACAAATCCCTCTTCAAAGTATTTAAACGCCTTCAACGACTTGTAGGCCCGGACGCTTTCTATGTCAAACGATTTGTCCCTCGATTCCACTAAATATTTTTTTAATTTTGATATGTCAAAGAAAATTTTTCAAACCATTTTCCCATTTATTGTTCGGATTTGTAAACACCGACTTCACAAAAAGAAACTTGTTTTCTGACATTTTAACACTGTTAAAGTTCGGGGGCGCATCGAGCCTTCTTATTTTCTATTGAGTTTTTCAAACCGGAAGTAAAAACTCCCCGCAACGGGGAAATGTTGTTGTTGTTATTTTTTGAAAGCGTCTAACGGATGTAGACTTTTTAGTCATCTGGCGCTTTGCGTGAAAAGGTCTATTGGTAAAGACTTCTTCTTTTAATGAATTACAGGGTGTTCAGTAAGGTTGAAAAAAAATAGGTTGAAAACAGTATGAGGAGATGATGCTGGCCTACTGATGCTTCTTTGAAATAACAAAAAAGTAATCTCTCTAATATTCCTTAACCCATTACCAGACAACAGAATTCAGACAGGTCCAAATTCAAAGATGTTGCAGACAAGAAATTTTTTGTTGATGAAATTCTGCATTTTTTAGTTTTGGGATTGAAAACATTATTGAATATGAAAAATACTTGTAACAAGTAATTTCTTTATTTTCCAAAATGTTTTCCAATGCTTTTTTCTTGTGTGGGAATGAGTTAAAGTCATTTTTCTCTGAGTTCTGTTGTGTGTTTAGGTGTAAAGAAAAATTGATCCCTTATTTGGAAAAATTGAATCTCATTTATACCCAATAATTATGAAAATAGTCTGAACATTCTAAAATCAAGAACACATTAGTTTTTCTTGATAACCTTTTTATGTCCGCGAATGCATGTTTGATTGTAATTCAGCTTCTTATGTTAACCCTTGTCATGCTGTATAAAATACCTTACTGAATTGCTGTCAAATCAAAGGGCTGAAAGTGCTGACAGAACCTGTTGTTCAAAAATCAATATTTCTTTTAGAAATCAATTTCATAAACAACTCTGGCAGGAAAAGTACAAGCAGGAGGTGTAGACTAAGATCAGACTGCACTTATGTGCAGGCTGATCTTGGTCTACACCTCCTGCCAAACCCGGAATATTTCTGGTTCAGCATGACAAGGGTTAATAAAAAGTTAGTTTTTAACAGTCTAACATTCTACAGTTGAATGATCCATAATACCCTAGAACTTCAGCTTGAAATAATTCACATAAAGTGTTTTAAAAGTGACCTGACACCAGTCCTAGACAGTGTTGAAAGTTCTTACCTGGCTTTCAGTAACAACCCCCATATGATGTCTGTCAAAGTCTTCATAGCAAGTTCTCAAATTGATTCCATGATAATTGTAAAACTGCTCTACATGCTTTAATAGCTGGACCAGTCTGCGTTCTGATTGTGGACTTAATGGTCGGACGGTCCTCATTGTACCAAGGCTGTGAATATAACAAAAACAAGCAATAAATACAGACCTCAGAATAGAATATTAAAAAGAGAAGCATTGGTCTAGACATTCTAAAAATTCTTTTAAAATCCATTACAAGCATTCAATGTTTCAAAGATACACATATCACTGCAATTAAACCAAACAAAAGATTTAAGCCATCCCCTCTCAATGAAGCTTTTAGACGCCCCAAAGAAAAAATATTTTGATAACATTTTTGAAAATGAAGAAATTGCACATTACAAGCAATTTCTTCATTATCCTGAATTTTTTCTACCCCAAAGCTAAAAACAATCCAAAATTTCATAAGCTTTAAATTGTCGACTGCAACTCCTTTCAATAAGGGCTAGTCTAAGAATTTTCTGTATGGTAATGGGTTAAAAATCAGGATTTATTATATGGGATACAAGAGACTTTATCTATTCATGAGTTAATCACTAGCTAATAACTCTTGATGACTGGATTAAGTATATATGTTGCTATTTTTCTTACTCTTTTATAAACAAAATGTATTTGTGAAACTCTGCTGCCTCAAAATCCCTACTTTTTTTTTCAAAAAGTTTATCCTTGATAAATGACCTTAACCATTTCAAATGACCTTGACCTTGGTATCAGATGAATCTTGAAAAATCTTGAAGTGTGTGTACTGATATGTTAGTTTTTTTGGTTATTTCTTTATATAAATTTCAAGGGTAAAGAGGTAGGATTTTGACCTTGGTTACATGACCCTCTCATGGTACCATCATTGAAAAGTAATCACATGCCAATTAAAAACCTTGTATGTGAAACAGTAAAGTGGATATGGAAAACACAATGCATGTATTATCCCTTGTCATGCTGTATAAATTACCTTTCTGAAATGCCGTCAAATCAAAGGCCTGGAAGCACTGATAGAACTTGTTGTTCAAAAATCATTATTTCTTTAAGAAATCAACTTCATAATCAACTCTGGCAGGAAAAGTACAAGCAGGAGGTGTAGACTAAGATCAGACTGCACATAAGTGCAGTCTGATCTTAGTCTACACCTCCTGCCAAAACCGGAATATTCCGGGTTCAGCATGACAAGGATCTTTTGCTTTTATTTTGATTGAAATTTTAGGGTAAAGGATTAGGATTTTGAGCTTGACATTGGAAATATATCCCTCACTATGTTCATATCATTAACAGGCAAATACCACACAAAATATGGACCTTTTATCATGAATAATATGGAAAAAATAAAAATATCAATTTGGAGGTAGTGTGATATGCAGACAGACAGAAGTAAAACCAAATGCCCTAATCATTCAATGGGAGTGCCTAAAATGCTGCAACCAAACTTTATTTCAAAACAAAAAAACATGGTTTAACATCCAAGTAGGTAAAAATCAATAGGGCCTATAAAATATTATGGTAACTAATACTGGGAATTCAAATTCCTACAAACACTAACTACACTACTTACAATTCAGGAGCCTCTTTCCTCTGGTTCAATGGATCTCTCTTGAGATCTCTGGGATCAAAACCTTGATCAATTTCATCACAGAATAGTTTGTAGTTGATTTGTCCAGTGTTCTTCACATCATATTTAGATTTTACAAGACTTTCTTGTTCTTGAGTCAACTGAATACCTAGGGTCTGCCATAAACACCGTGAAAACTGTGGAGCTGACAAAAAAAAGGAAAGTAATATATTAACAAAAATACTTCATACTCTACCTTTCTTACAGGACCCTTACATTTCAGTTATTTACAACCAGGTAACTGTTTAGTGTTTTCTTTGTAGATCAGCAATTTGAATAAGCCTTTATTGCAAAGTTTTAGAAAAAAAAAAGTATAAACTAAATCGAGTTTGAAAAAAATCAGATAAAAAAAACATTTCAAGACAACAAAATTTCAGACAACAATTCACATTGTGGATTATAAAGAAATTGCTTTTGATAAGAAATTTCTTCATTTTCCACCATGTTTTCCAAAGCTATCTTCTTGTGAAGTGTCAAAAAGCAGGACTATGTGGGAATGGATTAACAAATATGCAAGCAATTGAAATAAAAATACAATATTACCTGTAACAAATCCAGATCTCAGTTTATCGAAGTCCTGAAAAAACTCAGTTACTCTTATTCTTTTTGTCTGGGCAAGAGTTCTGATTGCATTATGGAAATTGTCCAGAGCTGCTGCTGTGACCATTTTTCAATATTTTGTGGTCAATCTGAAAGAGGAAATATATATAACTGTAAATCTTTTTGAAAGCTTTCTTATGCACATAAAACTTTCATCATAAATCCCAGCTGCTATCCCACTTAGGTTCACGATTATCCACCCATTGGTGGGAGACAAATGTCGGAAAGGATATGTGCTGCTGCAAGGGATCGAACCCATGACACCCCATGATTGAAGTTTGGGAGTCTGATGTGCTACCAACTGCGCTATGGTGACGGCTTCAGTCAATGTAATTACATCAAATTACAATGTATTTGAAATCATTACCGAAGACTACAAATGACACCATGGTGAATCCTTGACTAGCCTGAAGGACAAGGATAACGAATACTTACTTCTAAGCCGACACTAACAACAGTCCTCTAGCCTGTGATATGAGAGAGGTCTGACAGCGGCTCCTACATAGCAGGTCCTTTAGGCTTGTAGTTTTTCTCATTGAAACCCAATCAATTCAAAATCACTTCTTTTTTGCCATATTCAAGTCAATCACAGGTTAATTATTATAAAACAGATATATATTTTCAGAGAAAACATTCAGAAAAGAAGTCCAAGTAATTAACAGTATCTTCTTTTCCAACACTTTTTCTTAACCAATATTTTACTTTTAATTCTATCAACCAACCATTCTTGGACCATTGATAATATACGTGTATTAAAACACAAAGCAACAACATAATTATTTTCAGCTTTATCAGTCTTGCTAATGCACACTTACCAAGTTGGTGCATATAATAAACTCAGTTCACATGTGACTGTCAAGTTCTGATTGTCTGCTCTTTGCAGAATTTAGTTTATCTTTTATTTAAAAAAGATAATAACTGAAGTCTCTGTCTTCATACAGGAAAAAAAGAACAGATCAGACTTACAAGACAAGTTAATAATCTTCAAACCACATTATTACAGTTGGTCTGCTTAGATTCTAAAAAAAATCCTAAAAATCCTGATTTGTAAGCCTCTAAATCTGATTTTCAAAGCAGTTTTTAAACTTATTTAATCTCAAAGTGGCTCTGGAACAGATTTTAATGAAAATTTGATTTAGGAAACTTATCTGGTTTACAATTGTTATTAATAACATTTTCACGCTAAATCTTATTTCTTTTTGTAGATATTCTAAATTCAATAAACATTTAATTTGATGTGATATATTTTTATGCACTGCTTAGAAACGTTGGAATATACTGGGTGAGGTCATTAGTCTTTGGGTGATGTCGATCATGACTGTATTGCTAACAGAAGCCAGTGACGTCAATCATATGTCATGGAATCTCTAAATAAGGCAATTTTTTGGTGCAATCTACAGATAATGTATTTACCAGGTGAATTCCAGCTCCATTCGGGTTGTGCTTTGCTGACTTTTATGGCCTCTCGTAAAGCAAAAAAGGAAAATCCTTTTTTCTCTTTTTTTCTAAAGTGCAACTACATATCAGCCAGCACAGTGTAAATTCTAGTTCCAAAATCCTCGAAAGGAGTTTATTTTACATATCATGAAGAAATTGAATACAGCCATGACGTGATTATACAGACATCATTAGACCAGATTACATTGTGTACATGTATTTGCAATCTGGAAAAATTTTATGGGGACGTAAACTTTTGATCATAAATTGTACCATGTAATCTAGAGATTCGTGTTCTAGAATCCATAAGAAATGATCGGGGACAAAATGCAAAAAAAAATCGGAATTAATTTCATTCAAATATCCAGATCAAGGGTTGACCATTCAAATGAGTTGTTTTGATTTGAGTAATAGATATACTGCTTTACATGTGTGAATGAACAAGGTGTTCACGTGGTCAAAGTTGGTATCAGACATTTACTACCTATATCCAGAAGGTGACAAAGTGACAATAACATTCTGTACATATGTCATTACCTTCATTATCTTCCAATCCAGTATATCCTTTAAATTTTTCCTTGGAAAATCAAAACAGCACTTCCTCAAGCTGCACTAGAAAATTTTGCCACTTGCGATTCGATAGAGCCATTCCTTCCAAATTGTCACAATTCAAAACCTCAGCTTCGAAATCTATCCATTGAAATCAAATGGCTCTTTTTAGGGTAGTACATGTACTAGCTTGTAATCTGACAACCCAAATTTGATCCATGGCTTTCTGATCAAATGCAAGAAACAAATGAACATTTTAAGTCACATTTATACAAATTGGAAGTAAATAGTTTTTGATGCAGTTCATTTTACTACGGGGAGGAATGGGGATGAAATGCGTCACCTCCTGACATTCAGCTATTTTTGAAAGTTTCCCAATGTATGCCAGATGAATACCCTGTGAGACTTTTTACCCTTGAACTTATTTGGATAAATTTACTTGCTTTAATTGGCTGTCTTAACTTTCTTAAATTACAAATAGACTTTATAAAAGATAAATTAGATTTTTTTTATTTCTTCTCAGGTAAGCAATTCAGTAATGCAGTTACAGTGTTTATGGCAGAAACAAATGATAATTTTATTCATTGATAGATTCAGTAGTTTTGAATGAACTGAGAAAATATAAAGCATTCATAATGGTCCAATACCATAATATAGTGAGGTCATCTTTTCCATAAATAAATGTAAGCTGACACTGAGTTTGGATGGGTTCTAGCAGCTTGCCCTGTAGAGCACTTGCCCTGTAAGCAAGGGTTCAGGATTCGAACCCTGGCTTGGCTGCTACATTATACTCCTCTAATTACAATAATTATCATTGCCACAGCTACCTTATAACTTTGCTATTTAAAAAAAAGCACATAAGGTCCAATATTCATACAACTTTGCTTATCCAGAAAAAGGCTTACCCTAGACAGTATCATCAGGAACAAAAGTGTTCAGATTAACTGCATATGTGCACATGGCTTGATTTAAACTTTTTATCAGTACAAGCACTTATTAACAAGTCATAACAAAAATGCTTGTTTTGATCTGTAGCCTGAAGACTCCCATATTCGATCACCTTACGCTACACACTTACAAAATGACAATTAAACTTTGTGAACTAAACTGAAAGTAGCATAAATTCAATTAGAAAATTGCAGTACAAATGAAAAACAGGGTTGTAACAAATTTTGTAACAAAAATTGCACTCTTTTGGTATCCATTCACTGATCATTGAGATTCAAATTCAGACTCCAATAATCGAGCACCTTAGCAATATACATCCAAGGATCAACGTCACACTTGCGGTTTTGGTGAAACAGAATTGAAAATATATTTTCAACATCTTCCCATCTATCTACCAAAATTTCAAAAAGCATCTATTTGGCAACAGCATTTGCAAGGAGAAAAAGCTCTGCGAGCAAGTTCACAGGTCGAGTTAGACCGAAAATAATCACTTAGGTAACGGTACCCAGCTTTGTACTATTCCTGTTAAGCCAGCCGGTGACCAGCCGCGTTAGAGATTGTTTACTTCTGGCAACGTTTCTTTGCCAGGCTTGATGTTAAAAAATGGCTCAAACAAGCCTTACACGTTTTTTTAAACGTAAAGCAGCCGAAGATGATGAAGGTGAATAAATGATAAATGTTTTCTTAAAATTATAAGTCCAGAATTGTAGAGGTCAAACTATTTTTAATGTATAAAAAATAGCTAGCCTAGCAGACGACATAAATATTTTATCACGGAATATTTACTCACAGCTGATTTAACAGACTAGGTACTATAATATCGTATTGTTGGCTTATGAAAACTGAATTTAGGAGTTTGTTGCACCATCCATCAATCAAACTCTCGGTGTACATTATATAGTATGTGTTCTAGCTGAAGTTGCCATCTTTTTGTTTCAACTCAACAATGTAACTAGCTGATTATTTGTAAATGATAATCATTGAAAATGACTTAGTATAAAAAAAAATGAATTAAGTCATTTTGTTTTTGGTTTTTTTTTATTATCCTCTAAAACAGCACACAAAGAAATTAATTTAGTTATACAGTGACATAATTATATAGTTATTATTCATTTTTCTCCAGGTTCAAGTTTAACTAATATTATAACATAGTACTTAAACTGTGGTCCATTGTTTTAGAAAATGACCCCTCAAAATCATACTTGTTGTGTCATGTGGCCCACTGACCTGAAAACAATCTGAAGCTCTGAGAGTACACTAGAGATGTTGAAACAATTTATATTTTCAGTGATGTCTGAATGTCAGATAAAGACAATGAATAACAGTTTACTTACTGTTTGCTTCCAAAAGAATTCACTACTAATTGGGTAATTTTGTATTTGATCCACATTTCATTATTGTCAGAACATGGATTGCCTTGATTTATTGTTGACATCTTTAAAAAAATATCTGTCGACTCAGCTGATTCAAACAATCTCAATTAAATCATTGAAATTGATAAAAAAAAAAAATCATGACAATCTTCATTCAAAAAGCAAATTACAATGTAGTTCGGTTAATACCTATGTTTCTTAAGAATTGAATAATTTTAGATCAACAAACGTCAAACTTTTTATTCTGAAATCGAGTAATGTGTTACGCAAGATCAGGTTATACTAACGCAGCAAACTGAATTTTAACATATAATTTGGTACGCAAAATCAAGTAATACTTACGCAGAACACTGAATTTCTATCAAAATAAGACCACGGACGTTAACCGCTTAGTTCCTCGATGTTGGTGTGTTGCTTGGATACAGTCAGTGTCCGGTTTGAAACTTCCGGTAAGTTCTTGTTGTTTTAGACTATAAGCTTACGGTGTCGGGTCAAAATAAACTGGTAGCCCGCTGTCTGTGAGACAACGGGTAGTGTATAAACTTTCCTGCAATCTGATTGGTGGTTGGAAATATTATTGTAGTTCGTACGACGAGTAAAGTCTCCCTGCGCCGGTAGAAATTTCACATCACGCAATCTCACATCCGTTTCAAAAATTGGTGGTTTTGTTGAATTTCTAGTTTATCTTATTTGCTCTTTCCCCGACAAGCGCAAGACATTGAGTACTGATCTTGGACTTCAAAGCAACTGAATTTAGCGAATGATTACGATGCAATCGCTTAGATATCAACATTCTCAGTCTCCGGTAAATCACTCTGGTTTCATGTGGGGAACTGTCATCTCGGACCATCAATTACTTCTATATCGAAAGCAATATGGCTGTTGTTTTGCGATAGCTGTAGCAAAACAATTGAGACCAACTGTAGAGGAAAAAAGGCAGTCAAAAGCCATTGCCTGATTTTAGGTTAAAGTAATTGGTGAGGACGGTCTTTCTGGGAGTGATCATTTGATTCTGATTGTCTTTTAATGCCACTTGTTACAGTATTTTAGTCAGAAAGCAGTAACTGAGCTCATAGTCATGGTTTTCTAAGATCTCTCACACCAGTACTACACTACTACCCCTGATGCCAGCACCCTGGCTAGGGACTTCCCCTTGACCCAGAGGGGGCCCTAGTTTCTCTCAGCTTTTCAAGGGTAGCCCCCTCTGAACAATATCCCCTTCTGTGTTTTTTGACAAGGTGGACAATATTCCTTTCCTTCCCCGACGGCAGAACTCATCCTTTCCGACTATTTGTATTCACCAATGGGTTGATAATCATAGACCTATGTTGGATAGCAGCTGGAGGCTAAGAAAGGATGTAATGGTAGTACTGGCGTTAGAAATACCAGGATTCCATTGTTAGGTGCTCCAGCCGCCGCAATATAACTGAAAGATTGTTGAAAGCGGCATAAAACCCCATTCAAACAAACAAACAAAATTCCTTTCCTATTTATAACAGGGCAGACTGATATTAGCCCCTTTGTCATTCTGACTGGGCGGACAAAATTTCCCCTCCTAATATTAACAGGGTGGACATTATCCCCTTCAACATTTCACTACTGCGGATAAAAGCCCCTTCCTAAAACAAATCACAGACATTTCATGGTTTCTGGAATGGTTAGGATTGAAGTTATAGTTATTATCCGCATCTTTTTTGAATTTTGACTGGTCTAGATTTTTATTGTGTGGGATTGGGTTAAAATGGCATGAATTTTGATAATTGTCTTACAGTGCTCCAGATAATTTCAAGGGCCATTAGTACTGTACTGATCCAAATGATTTTAAATCAGTACTTAATATGAGGATCAGTACCAGCATACTTTTAGTATCAAATATGACATTTTATAAATAAGAGTATCTACCGTAGTAGACATCCGAACTCTTCCTTAAGTTCTATGAATCATCTGGAATCGATTTTACATTCTACTCAGCAACAAAACTTTTAATTTATTTTCATGTCGATTTGGTATCAAATTCCATATAATTAAGCAAGAAACCATTTCTATCCAGAATCATCACTGATATCTCGTTTCAAACAGATTTCAAAACCGGCAAGAACGAAACGGCTGTGAGTGAATCAATATATACCTATTACACCCTAAACCATGTCCATGAAAATGTTTCTCCATAATGGAGCAAACAATTTCCTCTATAATTAATTGGTCTTATGATTTCTTCTGGCTTTGGGAGGGATTTGTCCGTAGCCTGAAAAAAACTCGTCAAAGTTTTCTGTCTCATGTAACATGTCAGTCGGAACGCCTGGTTTCACATCGCTCACGACATTAAATTAGAAAAAGATTCAATGCCGGGTACCGTCCTTGTTGACAAAAGTTTTTCCACGGTCTGCATTCCAATGTCACAGAAAGAGATGGAAATTCGATCGGTAATTAGGAAAATAACGGGCATTTTCAGCAATATCGGAAATAGCCGAGTGATTACATGAAATGCTATAAGAGTAAGTTCCCTTTTGTTTACGCGTTCGCACCTAATAATGTCCGTACACATGATTAACGGTCCGTAACTTGTACGGCAATTCGCTGAAAAATATACGTAATCAGGAAATTTACATCCGTAAATTACGGAAAAACGGACCTTATTTCGAGCACTGGTCTTGCATTCATCAATCACTTTCAATGCGTTCAAACTATTAAACTGTCATTTCTAAATATTAAGTCAAGCAGGACTATAAAATAGTCTTTTTATTCAAAATCATGTATGGGGGTTCGATTCCCTCCCCAGACGTTATAAATAGCTGGTGCATAAAGGGATAAATTGTCTGGTGGTCCCACATGATTTTGATAGGCAAAAATACAAAACAAACAAAAAACAGATACTTTATAGATTGAATGAATTGATATTTAGATAAACAAAGAGAACTAATGAAAGTGATTGCTTACTGGCCTAATTGCAAAGATAAAGTACCGGGAATGCATATTCTAAACTTTTATGAATAAATCATTTGGTGATAAAGACTGAGAAAAATCAAATGGTGATAATGACTGCACATCAAAGTGATTGCCCAATGTCCTGATTTGACACCAATTTGGCATTTTTTTTATGCCCCTGCGTTTTAAGATCAAGGGTATTATTGCTTTACCATTGTCCGTCTTTCCTAATTGTAATAATTTGGCACCAAGATAGTATATTTTATGCAAACATCAAAAGACTGAGGACATATTGTTTACCATTGTCTGTCTTAAACTGAACCAAAAACAAATTACTTGTACTTTTGGCCCACTCAAGATAAAATGCTATTATTTGACATGAAGATAGATCTGATCAATACCCATCTGCAGAGAGCAAGGTCAATGTCACTTTTTTGGTAGCATTTTGACCCATTACCGGATGACAATATTTTTGTCCAAATTCAATAAGTTGCAGACAAGAAATTTGAGTTGATGAAATGTTAAAAATCTTTTTCTTTTTGGGTAGAAAACATTGTGGATAATGAAGAAATTGCTTGTAAAAGCAAAATCTTCATTTTCTGAAAAATATTTTTCCAACTTTTTCTTTGGTGGGATGGGGTGGAGGGTGTGTGTGGTCCAAAAGCGTTAATGATCTGAAATGGGTTTAAAAAAAAAAGACTTTAATGGGTGCGTGGTGTTTCACAAACACATCTTGTCACATCAAGCAATTTTTTCATTTTACACAATGTTTCCCAATTTGTTTTTGTAGACGGGCCTCAAAAGCATCACTGTGTGGGAATGAGTTAATTGTCCTTTCTCATGCTCCTCAAATGCTGAGCATATAGCACTGCCTAATCTGTCTGTCCTTCAATCATTCCATCCATCTGTCTGCCTGGATTTCTCCACACAGCCCTTAGGCCAAAATGGATGAAACTTCAAATGTGAATTCCTTATGATATTTTGCCAAAGCATTTTCCAACATTTTGGAAAGTCCCAAGGCCATGGTCACAGTTCAAGGTCAAACAATTAACTTGAGCTTGTCTAGAGCATAGCTCCTTCAATTAAGGATGGATTTCAATATACCTTGCCATAATTGTTCTCTGTCATGCGTAGATGTACCACTTGAAAAGAATATTCAGATAGTTTTAAGATCAAATTTTCATATAGCTCCAATGTCAAGGTCTCAGTCCAAGGTTGTACATTAATATTTAACATGTCTTGAGAAGGGCGAACATATAGCCAATGCTTTGTCCATCTGAACCCTTTTCCTGTTTATTTTATACTTTTTGTGACAGGGCTATTTTTGGGGAGCATAATCCATTTCTGAAGACTCTTGTTTCTTGATAGTCACTGTAAAACAAGCACTGGGGTCTTGTTTCTTGATAGGTCACTGTAAAACAAGCACTGGCACCTGCACTGGGTATTTTTCTTCATTTCTCACATTGTTTTCTAAAACACACTTTAAATTATTGTAAGCTATGTTTCAAAATTTGGACTAGCTTAAACATTTTGTTCTCTGGAAGTGCATTTTCAAACATTACTGTGTACCACAGTAAACATTCAGCATGGCAAAATGAAAGGCTTGTACTTTTAAGAAAATTTTGCCTTAGACCATGCACCTAAAACTATTTGAAGCATCCTGATCAGCTTGCACAGTCTGACCAGGAAATACTTTTATCACTTTCCGGTTTGTCCTTTTGTGAAACGGATCACATTGTGATTTGATTAGTGAAAATTTTGCTTTATCAATTGTCAATATAATAAAACTTAACTTTAACATGCATTTTGACTTAAAATAATGAAAATTAAAAGAAATAATATTCATTATACCATACCACTGTCAACAATGAAATTTATGAATTAGGATTAGTTCTTGAAATGTGGTACTTTGAACAAATAATAAGAAAATGTTCAATGTTTGAACTTACAAGAAATGGGAAAATTGGCATGATCATTCTGCTTTTTCACTAGAAAGGTTTTATATGGGTGATTTTTCACCTTATGGTTTTGAATTCTGCAGTTACAAACAATTTGAATAAAAAATTGGGAGAAATAGTTAATATTTAAATCCAACAACAGTTGTGCAGAATTGATCACTTGAATGCATGTTTCTTATTTAAGAAATAATATTGCTAAGCATCACATTGCCATGTTGGTAAAAGTAACATATGTTTTAACATAACAATATAAATATTAGTATGATATAAATTTCGCTTATCATAAAAGAAATAATTTTTACCATTCGGTCAGACCAATATCAATGAAATTTAAAACCTATGTATTTGATATGACAATAATACTTTCGCAAACAAATAAATATTTAATTTAAATTGTGATTTTTTATTGGTCATGTAAGGGATAAACAGACACATGTAAGAATTATACATAGAGGATTATACAATTTGATTTAATCCTTTGATTATACTATCTGTCTTTGATGTACTTCAAGAAAGTGTGCCCAAGTATTGGAAGAACAATAGAATTGAAAAAAGTGGTTTACTATATTTGTTAACATTTGTTTCTATCCCTTAACACTGAAAACTCTACAACTTTGCCCTTAACACCAGTAAGTTAATAGATTAACAGATTTCTGATTACTTATTTTTAAGCTTATAATTAATTTCATTTTATTTTAATTTATATAGTGTATACAAACCAATAAGATTAAAAGAAAAATGAAAAAAAGAAAATGTAGAAAATGTGCTTTGATATTCAAAAATATACTACATATTTCCTCCCATCGGTTAACTTACTTAGATAAAAATTGCCATTTACAAGATAATTCTATTTGCATTTTGTAGAAGTTTGATAATTCTTAAATCACATGACAAACAGCCACAAGCTTAATATAACTGCAAACAAAATATATGAAGTTAGAACAGAAAACAAAAATTAAGGACCAAGCAATTAACCCTTGTAAAGCTGGTCCAAAATTATTCCTGCTTTTGAAATGGCTTAAGCTTATGTATAGACTAAGATCAGCCTGCTCAGAGGTGCAGTCTGATCTTAGCCTACACTACCTGCTTGTTCAACTTCATGTTGTGTTGAAAAAATCTTGGAACTCAACATAGATCTGATTATATCACAGTTTTCAAATATAGTTAAAAGAGGGTAAATATTTAGCATGACAAGGGTTAAAGACAAATATACACTTTCTCTTTTAGGATTGGTTTATACACATGTATGTTAATGATAAATATTTATTGAAAAATTAATTCAGAAATCAATGAAGAGAACTTAGATTAGAATTAACTAATTTGGTTAGTATAAGAAAACTACTTGAATTATTCATTTTGCTTTCCACAATATGGATATTAAATTTTCTTTATGTTAACCGGTAAATCAACTTTAAGTTGAATTATACTACATTCATTCAATTTCTTTTTTACCATTAATCTGATTTAGAACGCTTGATACTTGAATTCGCATCTCAATGTCCAGTGTATGAAAAAAAAAGTGTAATTTTTGAAACAAAATTTGTTACAAATCTGTTTTTCATTTGGACTGTAATATTCTAATTGAATTTATTTATTTTAAGTTTAATTTACAGAATCTAATTATTTTGAAATTGCGTATGTGTAAATTTATAGCTCAAGATGATCCACTACGGGAGAATAGAGGCTAATGAAGAATGCATGGAAATATATCAAATTATTCCTGAATTACCAAATTTTTTTTCAAATTATGATAAATGACAACAATATTATTTTTTTGCAAATCAATTTCAGCTATTTGTTTAATTATGGCCGAGTATTTTCGTGGCGTTTTGATCGTTAACGCTGTATAGATTAACCCATTATTTTCTAGGCATAGATCCGCCGCATTGAACCGTTTTTGATAATCTGCATTTTTTAATCAGCGTTTGTCAAACGCTTGATAATATCCGTTTATAGCGTTCGCCCAACTATGATCAACTGACGTCACTTCCGCCATTTTAAACAAGAAATTTGTACCGTACCTGTCTCTAGTATCGATAGATCTAGGGGTGAACTGGCTACCGTTGTAAATACCGTGTATTACAACAGGCACAAGCTAATATTGCCAAGCCCTCTGATTGGATCATTAATACGACCAATGAAAGAGTTCGATAAATATAAAATTCCAGGTATCGATTCCACCAATAACAGCTTGTGTTTCATAAGCGTAAACAATATGGCGGACAACTTAAAGCTTATTAAAACGCTCTAACTCTGTATAAAGCAATCACCTTTATAGGACACTTATATCATAAAACATTCGCTAAAGATTGTTCAAATCACATTAACTTTACAAGCATATATTTCAATATTAATCCAATTTAGACTTGCGCTCCTACTGCCAAAATGACAACTGACACTTTGGCGCGCTGGAAACAGGGGAAGCTACTCAAAGTTACTTCTTATACAGTTACCTCGCCTGATAAGGCTAAGATTTTAACCGTATCGATTAGCCTCTACCGGTCCCTATACACGTAGTGGTATCAGGGGCGGTAACCAGTTCAATCTAGGGGCAGTAACCCAGTCAAGGGTCAAAAAGGCCCAGTGTCAGAAAGGCCCGGTCCAGAAAGGCCCAGTCCAAAAAGGCCCACTTCTAGAACTGACCAAAAAGGCCCGGTCCAAAAAGGCCTAGACCAGAAAGGCCCACTATTAAATTTGACCAAAAAGGCTCACTAACCTATCTTAAACAATTGACATTATTTGACTATGAAAATATGTATTTCTTTTGTTTAATTTTAAACTGACTTACAATTGATCAGTGTAAAATAAAACACTTTTCAGTATCAATTAGAGAATGACACTTTTATGTTTATTACCGGTATTGAAAGGTGTTGGCATGAAGAACCAATTATAAGAAGTATATCGATAGGTTTGGTTGCTTCTGAAATGCAGTTTCTTCTTTTTCCAAATGGTTTCCTGTCATCATAGCAATGTTTCTTGAAACCAAGGTGTTGTTAAAAATTGCTAATTCTTTTCTATTCTGTACAGTAAATATCATTGTTATCTAATGATGGATCATTTGAGCAAGTCCATAAAATATCATGCTCATGAGTGGTAGGAAAAGATAAAAATACTTCTTTATTTATATATTTCTTCTAACAGTTGAGTTAAATACATGTATAATCAGACAGACTTGCTATTCTCTTACATGTATATGTGGGCCTTTTTGGACTGGGCCTTTCTGGTCAGATTTGAAAGTGGGCCTTTTCGGACTGGGCCTTTTTGACCCGGGCCTTTTTGACACTTGGCCTTTTTGTACACTGGGCCTTTTTGTCACTGGGCCTTTTTGACCCTAATTCTAAGCTTACACTTTGATTTAGGTTACAGGGAACTATTCCGTTTTCCGTAGGCGACCATTATAAGAAAATTGCACATAGCTCATCCCCAAAAATTGCAAGGGAGTCAAACCATATATCAAATTCAAGAACAATCACTCATCCGTCAAAATAACTGAATTGTGATATGGCATGATCCCTTTTATCAATGACTTATGACGTCATTTTTAAGATAACCCTCTTCGCGCAGCTAGTTTTACTGCATTCTCCGAAAAATACCCCAGGGTATAGAAACCGCCCCTCAAGAGGCGAAATACATTAAAATGTTATCCTTTTCGTTCCTAAGTTATTAACAGAGTATCAATTTATCGGATCAAATCGTTAGATTTCGTCTTGATATTATATGGACCAATCAGAGGTCACTTTGATCTTTGTTTACATCACCGTAGTATATATCCCTAGACAAAATGTGACAGATGGCGGGAAACTGTATTAGTTCCCTGTAACCATTAGACTCTCCGAAGATTAGGACAGGCTCACCAGTCAATTTGTTATATACTGGTACCACTGTCGACTTTAACACAGTGGTACCTGTCTACCTTGATTTTGTCGATATCAGTCTTTCAGACATATTAAATCCATTAATTTTAGGTGATCACGATTTTTATCAATCGGAACTCCTCGTTCAATTCTACGAATCAAACCTCTGATGTATATAAGGCGGAGCATTATGTAACAAAATGGTGCATTTTGCTAGCCGGAAACAGTGTAAGAAAACGTAGCGCGTAATCTCGATAAACCCGGATGGTATAACAGTCTCAAAATCGCTGAAAAAAATAAATTTCCTTGTGTTGTTTATTGTTCTGCCCTTTTTTCTCTGATATTAATTTTCCTTTGAAGAACAGAACTTTATGAGATACATTTATCGCAGTTACTTTTCATAACGGAAACCGCCATTTTGGAAGTTTGTCACGTGAATTTTGAAATAGTCCGACGATGTACATCCGAGGTTTGATTCGTAGAATTGAACGAGGAGTTCCGATTGGATTTTTATGTGTAAAAAGTTCACGTCAACCATAAATTATTCATAGCATGCGTTACCGAAATTGTTCAAGATACTGTTTAACCAATAAACTGACAGGGCCGGTTTAAAGTTGTTATCAGGGCAGTCTTCCTTTCCAAATATTGGCAACAACAGTGGTACCATCATGAATGATAGAATTTTAAAGAATGGGCCCCTATCGATGTAAGGATAGCGCGAAGTATGCTAATCTCCCAATTGATCAAGTATATAAGCTAACCAAATGATGTCGTAATTTGATGATTACAACCGTGTTTTTTTGTTTTTTTTGTTTTTTTTTTTTTTTGTTTGTTTGTTTGTTTGTTTCCGGGGTGTTGTTGTTGTTGATGTTGTTTGGATTTTTGTTTGTTTGTTTCTTCTTTTGTTATCTAGAGAGTATATAAGAAGTATATCCACTTTCCTGAAATTGTTACGATTTGCAATATTTGAGCACCTTTTTAAATATTATTTTGCCAGAAAAACTTGCGCCTTTTCAACCTAAACTTCGCTATTTCAATGTAAGTTTTGAATTACCAAGGTAGCCTTATTACATTTGAATAAAAGACTCTAGCATATCTAGTTTTTATCAAAACTTAAAGTTAAAAACAAGAACGTAGAATTTATCGAGAATATCCAATTCCGTCTATTACAGTAGATACAATAGTCTAAGTCGAAAAATGACTTTTTACACATTTAAAAGAATGTATAAAAGTTATTTCAAGTTAGATATCAGTCAAAAATTTGTCTTCTGTCGGTAATGGATTAATTCTAAATACATTTTTGGTCTTTATTGATGAAATACTGAAACTGCAACACATTTACAAAAGTTACTTTTGATGAACAAGTTGATGTTTAAACTAATCTATTTTTCCAAAGTTCTGTTCCGGCCATTTACTGTTTAACTGCAATTTTAATACTAATGAATGAGGTAATGAGGTGACGATAATCAGTCACAACTTTTATTCAATATTTGACTTGAGTTAAGTCAAAATCAAACTTGTACCAGAATTTTTTTTTTCTGGGCACATGCACTTGATATTCGCCTACGAGCAAAACAAACCAGAAATAATTCCTGCGTGCTCTATATCCGTGAGGGAACTCATAGACCGCGACGTTTCAACGAAGCAGACGCTTCGGGCATTCTTCCTTTTGTCAGCTGTGGTCAAATAAGTATTAACGATACAAAACATGGAACAGAGACGTATATTCTATCGCCTTCTAAGATTTTACATGATTTAGAATAAAAAGAAAAAATATATATTCCATTTCTTGGTTTGACAAGAATTTTGTCATTTAGCCCACTGGATATATGTACGGTGGGAGTAACGAACGACAACTCTGCTTGGAGATTGCGAAAAGCCAGTGAATTTATCGAAATGGTGAACTCACTGTTCAATTTCGCACTACTGAACGTCATCTAAGCGGAACCAAAGACACTGATGATGTGACCAGGTCGTCACGTAATTCACGATCTGAAATGGCGCGCTTTTTCAGATTTTGTATGAAAATATAGAATAACCGTTCGCGTATAGTCAATAAATCTTTCATTTCGTGAACAACGAAAGCTATATTTCACTCGTAGCACCATCACTCGTGAAAATATAGCTTTTGTTGCTCACTCAATGAAATTTATCTTATTCTGAAGCAAACAATTATCCTCTATATGTTTGTCGTAGTTCTGTAGCTACGTTGCATGTTCTCCTTGATAAATGTATGTGTTCATATTTTTTCCTTGCGAGCAAATACGTGTCTCTAGTCCAGGTGTGGGGCATCCCGCGTCGACATCTTCTGTCCGTTCATATATGAGAGCCATTCAAGTGTGTTTCTAGATCGTTATTTTACACTTTTCTCTATTTTTTAAATTGATAAATAGTTAAACCTTGTCATGCTGAATTAAAATCCTATACAGAATTGCATTAAAATCAAGGGGCTTACAGCACTAGAAGATCTAAATGAGGGTCAATATTTTTTCTTGGAAATTGATTATTTAAACAACTCTGTCTGAAAGGGGACAAACAGGAGGTGCAGACCAAGATCATATTGCACTTATGTGTAGGCTGATCTTTGTCTATACCTCCTGCCAAACAGGAATATTCCTGGTTCAGCATTACAAGGGTTAATTCACATGGCTCTCTGACATTAGTACAAAAAGCTTGAACTAAATTAATGCATGATCATGTGAGCCTCTATGGATATAGTTTTGATTTAAATATTATAAAATATAACTAAATAAACATAATGCTTAGTACTTATTTCATTATACCGTTGATAGTGAACACATGTCTTTCTTAGTGTTTTTTTTTTTTTTTTTTTTTTTGTTTTTGGTTGTTTTTTTTTTTTTTTTTTTTTTCATTTTTCTGCTTTTTTCAAAGATTCTGTGAAAGTTTGAATTGATTGGCGCGTTTAAAATTGGCTCTTTTCGCCTCTGGCGAAAAAAAAGTAAGAAAAAGTTGGGGGTTTGGATTTTTTTTTCAAATAAAGTAAGATTAGAAAAGGGGAAAAAATGAAAAGCAAACTCTTAGTGTCATTGGTTTCAAAACATTTGTCGAATGAAATTGATATATATTTCACCGTTAATAATATATGTAGTCACTGTGAGTATTAGTCAATGAGAGCCAGATACGCTCTACTGTCCCTTTGACTTACCTAAAACCCATTTTCCTGTAGCAGCCTTTGTTTAATGAGAACCGTCAAACCTTCAATGAAATTTTGAAAAGAATACTGTGACAACTGAGCATTAAAAGTGTCAACAAAATATTTTCCAGTGTTATAAGTGGTTGTCTGAATTACTACCACGCTTCGAAAATCGGTAGGATCCTACTACGTTGTAGGAAAAATAGTAAACAATAAAGTTAAACATATCAATTATCAAAACTTCGTTCCCGCAAGCCAGTCATATACTTTAAAATAGCAGTTTGTGAAAATTCAGTATAATTCATTCATTGCGTAAAAACACCTTTTGTATATATATGTAAAGTTCTTAAATCTCGCTATATCCATTTCCGGCTTTGCAATCAATTTAAAATGAAAATATACCGGTTGTTCGAAACCCAACAGCTCGATTCTCTTCGCAGATTTGGCCAAAGAAGTTGTGATTCGCTTCGTACTAATGACAGGATACAAAATTACCTGTTTTAACCCTTTCCTATTCAATCCCTAGTTTTTACCTCCATATAAATTAAACATTGAAAAAAAATGCAGAAAAAGAAGAAATTGCTTGCAACAAGCAATTTCTTATTTTTACACAATATTTTCTATCCTACCGAATGGTTATTTTTCAAATTAAATCAACTTTACATTTTCGTCTGTAAGACCTTTGAATTTGGACTGGTCTAAAATTTTGCAAAACAGGAGAGGGTTAAAACACAGAAACAACGGTAAACGTCAACATCGAATTGCACGGCCAGCTAAATATTACTTTTTCCACGTATAAAGGAATGTTGATAAAACAATTGATTGAACTTTCGAATGGAGCTCTTTCTTGTCACACCTACAAAGCAAGCCATCGTAGGCTAAGTTGTATGCACATATATGTAAATAAATTGTACTGACATAGGTCGAGGAACATCAGATTGTGATATCAGACCAGTGTAGGTTTCTATTTGGTTCTAATACATTTCAAAATGAGCAACACATATATCCGATAGCCCAAAACACATCACTTGGAAGAATTTCCAATTTCGATTTTCAATTGACGTAGATACACCACATGCTTACAGTAGTGCATATGTCATTAATATCACAACTCTCAGACTGAACAGTTGATTGGCTAACGCGATGGTGGAAGTACAACGTAGATGATAAATTATTGCACAACGTCCATGTAGTAATGCAGTGCTGATATGCAAGATAAGGGCACTGAGTCCTCCTTGTTCATTTCGTTAGTTAAATTGGGTTAGTGCCCTTGGCTTGCTATTTATGCATAAGTTAATCTGACTGTATAAAGTTAGTATTCAAATGAAAATACAATTTCACCGTTCTTCTAAGAAATCGAATTTATGCAACTTTAAATGTCAAGTACTTGAAAAGATTTTGATGAAAAATGATTACATTTTGAGCAAAATTAAAACCAGTGCAGTTTTTAGTGACACGATTATAGGCCCTCGTATGTGTTCTCAAAATCATAAAGGGTGTGTATTTGACGATCTTTTTTATGGGTTAAAAATGTTTCAAAGTGCACTTGCACATCGCCTAGTGGCATTAGAACACCTGGGAAAAAATACTGTAAGCTTGACACAAGCATAGAAAACGAGTGATAAGGGCGGTAAGCCATGCTAGACATAAAAAAAGCTAATGGTGTTGCGCACCCTTTTCAATAAAATGGAATTCATAGACGACGTCTGTAGAATATCGTTAGATCAATCGTAAAGCAATTCGTAGATTTTTAACCAAATGGTCGAGAGTACGATGACGATAATGCGAGAGTACGAGGATGCGATGGGGATATCACGAGAGTACACGAAAGGTACAGTGACGACAACACGAGGATACGAAAGTACTATGACGACAACGCAAGAGTACTTGAACGAAAATCTCGTACGAGTCGATGTTTTAAACGTAGAAACCACTCCTCTTGTCGTTTTAATTAAATCCATGTTTACATTTAGCTTACGGAGCTCGTACGACGCCAACAAAATTTGGATGGCTTAGAGCAAAAACATAGTATGGCTCTATACAATGTATAGAGTCATACTATGTTTTTGCTCTAAGCCATCGATTTGATTTACTCCTAAATCCTGCCGTTCCCCTATGGATGTATGTGGTGACTCTGTCGGAATACAATGTGATTTTAAGGGAGCTGTAAATCTTGAAATTCCGTAAAAATCAAAAGGTTAAGTATGACTTGAGTATCGCAAGATTTTACAGTCACCGTAACCTGTAGACGCGTCATAGAGGCAGTACACGGTCACTGTACAGATATCGCATGATGGCCGTGAGATCTTTAAGTCTGTGTTCATGAGCGAATCAGGTTATGGGTTCATTAAGAAGCCTATATAGAAAACCCCGAGCAGTCGTGTGGTCTACACTAGACCTTATTGATACGTCTATATATAGTGTCCGTATAGAGATTAGCGATTAACGTTCGATTGCCGATACGACGGTCGCCCAATGGTCTTTGGGACGAGTTTTCGAAATCCCCAACAACAACTACAAAAAAAACGTACAGTCAAAACACGATTTTTGAACACATGCATCATATTTTAGGGCATCATTATGGCGTCAAACATTTTCGACAGTAAGTCTCGGTCCACGATATCGCTTGGCAAATGTACAGCTGTCCTGCGTTAACGAGCGTTTTGTCTTTCCTGAACGCAAGACAGCTTTATTGGATCGCTAGCTAAGGCCAATTACATCCATCGGGCAGACTGACAAAACAGTTGACGGGTCGCGGGGTCAATTGAAGGATCAGTTGACCTATCGAAGCATTCATTTAGACCGGAAATGAACTTTAGACTCCAACATTGACCGACATTTATATCGAGTTAAGGATTTTGGTTGGTTTGGCGGTCTAAATGAGTACTTTGATTGTCAAAAAATGATTGACGGTCTATTGCTATCCGTCAATTGCCAGTCGGGTTATATGTTTTAACAATTATTTGGAGGAAATCATCTGAGCAGAAGTTTGCCTGGGTATTTTGTTGAATACATAGTAATTAAGAATTACCAATTTATAATAACAAGAAATGCCAAAAGTAAATCTAATGACTCCTTTCTTTAATTGAAATGGTCGACAACACTCATCATCGTCAGGCGAGTAAAAATGTCGTAATTACAGCATGAATAAAGCTATATTGACGACATTTTTCTCGACCAACGACTTCATGCCCCCTCTTATGACGAAGCCGAGGCCACAGCGCAAATTGTAAGGCGTTGGACTCTCAATCATGGGGGCAAGGGTTTGATCCCTTGTGGCGGCAAATATCTTATACCCACATTCCCCTCGCACATATGGGTAGATTATCGTAAACCTAAGTGGAATAAGTAGACGTTGCAGTACTGGTGTGAGAAATACATGAATTCATGGTTCGGTTCCGCGATATGTCTGAAATACTGTTAAAAGTGGCGTTCAACCCCCATTCAAACAAAGCTAATGAAGAGTCATGACATCATCTTTGTTCCATTTTTACCAGTAGCGCATTTATGTCATGCATCTCTAACAATCCTGTAGATTTCATGTCTTTCATTCGAAAGCTAATAAAAGTTTAGCAATTTTCTAGCAGCCAATCAATTAGTAAGTTATAGTCAATTCATCTTAATGTAAAACATTCGGCCATTTTACTGAAGGATTATTCAAAAATAACAATCGCCCGTAACAGATTAAAAACGGTAATCTATTCACCAGTGTATAACGCAATCCTTTACTCGCTTGTTCGATCAATTCACTTTACCAATAAATCCAGACAAGCATTTACTGTCTATATCTATTTTAACCCATTACCAGACGACATAATTTTAAACTGGTCCAAATTCAAAGATTTGCAGACGCAGTATTTTAGTTGATTTTTTTTTTTTTTTTTTTTTACTTTTGGGGTAGAAATATTGTGGGTAATGAAGAAATTGCTTGGTACAAGCAATTTCATCATTTTCCGCAATGTTTTCCAAAGTTTTTATTTCCTTCTTGGGGGAGTGCGCCGAAAAGTGTCAGTGTCTGGGAATGGGCTAACAATTTATTATTGCCTTGTGGATTCTATATGAGTTGCATTTGTAACCCAGAAATATTCCTGTTGTGGCAGGTCGCATAAACAAGTATTATATTGCATAAACATGTAGTCTGATCTTTGCCTACACCGTTTTCATGTCAAGATATTAAACTAGACAAAGATTTGACAAAAACAAATTCATTTCTACATCTGATTCAGTTGTATTTTTTCCAACGGTCAATGATATGCGATATATAAACAAAATGCTTGACAATTTATTCATTTATAGTTTATTCATTGGGCGTGTGAAAATGTCGTAACTAAAGCTTGATTAAAGCTGTAGCTTTGACATTTTCACGCCCAACAACGTTATGTCTCAGGTCTATGGTTAAAAGGGTTTTGGTGGTGGTGTTGTTGTTGTTGTTGTATGTTTGTTTTGTTTTCGACATTCAATCATCAACTATTCAATCCACAGCTTTAAATCCATAACCAGACAACACAATTTTAGACTGATAGAAACTGAAAGAAATTGTAGACAAACATTTTAAAAATGATTGCCATTAGGGTAGAAATTATTGTGGCACTGATTTTTCAATTTTCCACAATGTTATCTGGGACCTTCTTTCTTAGAGGTGTCAAAAAGCGATATTGTATTGGAATGTTGGAAGGGTTAAAGCAACTTTAATCAGGACCAATCACTAGACGGCTGAAAACAGACTGGTCAAAGTTGAAAGAACTTGCAGATGACAATCTCATATCGATGAAATTATATATATATAAACATTGTTGGAAATAAAGAAATTACTTATCTTCATTTCCCATATTGATTTGTTGGTCTTTTTTCTTCGAGGCCGTAAAACGGCGGGACTGTTAACCCTTTTCTGTTCAAATACGGGATTTTACGTTCCTGTGATTTTTTACTCAAGAAAACATTGTGGAAAAAGAAGAAATTGCTTGTAACAAGCAATTTCTCCTTTTTCCTCAATATTTTCTACCACAAAGGATGGTTTCATTTAAAAATGGCATCAAGTTTTCATAGTCGTCTGCAACCTCTTTCATTTTGGACTAGTCTAAAATTTCCAAAAAACGGGAAAGGGTTAAAATAGTACTAAATTCAGTTCTGTAGCGCGGAGATAAGGGTTAATCGTTTAACATGTCAACTGTAAAACTAATCGCAGAGCGTCCTTGGTTACCGTCAGCTAGCATATACTGTAATTGGAAAGGTAGTTCTACCTATCTCTTAAACTTGAAATTATCATTTATTTAATATTTGGAGAGATTAATATACAAATAAACCTAAATATTTGAGGTTTTTAATGTGTGAAGAGTTGGTTTAATACGGAAGCGAACTTTGTTTTTGGTTGTTTTATTGGTTATTAGTGAAATAGCAATTTCTTTAAGGTAAGTTCTGAAATGGTTCTTTACATTTATTTTTTTTATTTTATTTCTAACTTTATAATTTGTTCCAAATGATCCTTTTTGTACAATTTAAACTATCTGCGCCCTCAACGAATTCCTATTAAAAGAACTATTGACATATCAGAACATTAAATTAACATCGAATTCCTTTATTACAAAAATGTTTTCGAGTCCGAAAAAATAAGAGAGTCATTGAAAATGGCTTATTCTGCAAAGATAATTTTGAATTTATTTTTAACCCTTTTTTTAAAGGAGATATAAGACCCAAATTTATGATCAGTAACTTGTAACAAAGAAGTAAAAAATGTTGGCTTGGCGATCTGAACGTCGTCACTACAGCTTAGTTAAGCTGTAGTTACGACTTTTAACATGCCAAATCAACAAAAATGCTCTCAATTAATTATGGTGTCGGCATATTTCGAAGTACAAAACACTTCCGGTCTAATTGAATTAATATGATTGGTCGATTGATTCTTTAATTGACAACCGCCCTCGTTCAATTATCTGAGCTCCCAAATTTTACCATTATGTATGATCAGTCATCTTCATATTGGAAATGACCACAACAAGATGATTAGAATTTCAAATATATGTCAAATTTACCCATAGATCATTTTCCCCATAATTCAATAAGGACAGTTCACATTTGCTTTTGACGACCCTATTCCCTCGTCCCCTTTATTGTAAAACTCGACAAAAGAATTTCTATTAGTAAAAAAAGAATATGGTCAATTAATTTTCAGATCAAACCTCTACCGATTTCAAAATACATGTATACTTTTGTTTGCCCGTTTCTAAACAGTACTTAGTCGACATTTCAATTGCATTCTCCTTACACAAATAATACATTTCTTTTCTAACAAACGAATGTTATATTTGAACTAATAAAATGTGTGTCATATACAAATATGCACGATTTGAATTTATCTAGAAATGTATCAAGGAATATAAATGGTTGAATCAATATGAAAGGTATCTTATAACTTGTAGCATATGCTCGTCATTTGAATTTATGAGCGCTATTTACCCTATTACAAGAGTACAAATGTAGTAAACTGATTCGATGTCGAAGCATTTGCAGACGACGTTTCAATGTGATTGTGTTTTAAAAGTAGCTTATAGGATGGAAAATATGTAGAAAAACAAGAATGGGTTTATCCCTTTCTCAAGGCGGTTTCCCCCATGAAAAGTTTAATATCTTTTTTGTTACCCGCCTTCATCTTCTTTTTATCAATCCAGAGGTCCCGGGTTCAATTCCCGGCGGCACTCATCCTTTCTGACTATTTGTCTCTCACCAATGGGTCGATAATCGTAGACCTATGTGGGATAGCAGCTGGAGGCTAGGAAAGGATGTAATGGTAGAACAGGTGTGAGAAATACCAGGATTCCATTGTTAGGTGCTCCAGTCGCCGCAATATAACTGAAAGATTGTTGAAAGCGGCGTAAAACCCATTCAAACAAACAAACAAACAAAATCATCTTCTTTTTACTGCATAGGAAAACCTTTGACATAGCCGACTGGAACCAATGTCCTAAAACGATAAAATCTATTAAACCTTTATGTTCGACAACCCATTTCGAGTTCGATTTATGTCTATTTCAAATGTCTATTGGGACGGATAGATAAAAGAAAGGTTTTGTTCGTCTATAACTTACCTAATCAATTATGTATGACAATAGGTCATCTTCCAATCAATTTCAATTACAACTCAGTCAATCAGAGAGAGCAGCGACATCCATCAAAAGGGTATTTTTAGAACATTTCATAGATAATTGACGGATCGCTGGGTCGCCCACTGACTCCGCTAGTCACACTAACCGACTCCGACAGGAAGTTCCACCTCGGTATTAAACGGCGTTATTTTTCCAATATTTATGACCAGTGAAATGTTAGATGGCGATCTAAAAGTCCTAACTACAGCTTGAATAAGCTGTAGTTACGACGTTTAAGTCGCCAAACCAACAAACGTGCTCCTTGTACATGTCGTCCAATGCTGGAGTTCAAAGTTAAACTCCGGTCTACGTGAATGATTTGATTGGTCGATTGATTGTTTGATTGAAAGTCGCGATTGATCAATTGTTGAATTTATTAGAACATAAGTATGGCCTATTTCATTCAAAACCCGACGGATTCCGAGAGGAAGGATTAAAAGTGAAATATAGTAAGTTTAGATCAAATAATGAGTATGTAGAAAGAAAGTTGATAACAGGAATTATTAAGGCCACCTATATAAGCTTCTTACTAGAACGTGGATCGGTTTTAGATATGAAACGTAGACCTAGGACCAGGCCTATAATGGCCAGGGAAAATATAAAGATTATTTATGATAGGTTTTCCGTTAGTATAGTTTGAATAAAATTGATTCACTTTGACTTATTAAACCAACAGAGGGAAATTTCACTAGCCCACCTTATTTTAGCTTTAGTGAAAATTTGATAGTTTTTATTAAACTTTGAATTAAATCTCAAATAACAATAGAGTAAGGTTTGTATGTTTTATTAATTAAGATTTTTCTCTATCCCAATATACGTTTTACAATAGATTAGGCAGTATTACGGCTTGTAAATTGTGTATTGGTTTAGAGATTTGGTTTAATCTTCTTGCAGAACATATCTTAGCTGTAGATTTGACACATTCGCAACCAATATCACTTGGTAAAATACGGGCTTAAAGTTAAGAATTTGATCTGATACTTGCACTGTGTGTGTATTCTATAGATGAAACGAACGCAAAAGTACGCATGCTATCAAAATACATAAATAGGCCTAACCGTCCCACGATATAGGGTCCTACATCGCACCCAACAGCCCGGGTCATGTTGAGACGGGGTCTCGCCCTAATGTCTCTTCCTGATCTCCTCGGGAGATCGAGAAAAATACATATCGTTATATCCGAATATCAGTTAAACCGATGATTATTCTGACATAGAGGCCTTGTCGGAACTATGAAACCAACTTCGATATAATCGATATATCGTCATAAGCTGGTTCAGTCATCGATTTTGCATGTTTAACCCATTCCCACACAGTACCCTCTTTTTACGCCCCTCAAGAAAAAATCTTTGGAAAAAAATGTGGATAATGAAGAAATTGCTTGATGAACGCAATTTCTTCATTATTCACAATTTTTTCTATCCAAAAAGACGACGGAATTAAAGTTGACAAATTAAAACTTGAAGGTTTCGTTGTTGTTGTTTTTTCTTCTTCTTCTTCTTCTTTCTTTTTCAAAAAAGTTTGAATTGGCATGTAACTTTAAAAGATAGACTTGAATTAGAATGGAGGCTGTTTATAAATTAACTGATGTGGGAAAAATTCCTTATTCGTCAGTCTGTTGCTGAAGACAAGCACATTGACTTGCTTCGAATGACCTCGTGTAAATGTTTCCCTGGGATGTAGGGATTGTTCAAGTGGGGTTAGATATCTTGTAGAGCGTGGTAACTTTTGCCATTTGTCTTGACCTCAGTCTTGATCAACCAAGGATCACGGCTGTCAATCAAATAATAAATTGATCAATCAAATCAAACATTTAGACCGGAAATGACTTTGAACTTCGAAATAAGCTGACATTTATTCAGGCTTTAACCTCAAGACGTTTAGATCGCCAACCAACAATTTTACTTTTTTGTTACATGCTGCTGCCCATAAATTTTGCAAAATAACGCCGTTTAATATCGAATTCGATCTTTCTGTTGGAGCTCGGTGGGCGGGGCCAGCAATCCGTTATTTAGTAAGCTGCTTCATTGTTTGTTATTCTGAAAATCAAGCCGCAGCCATGGCACAGGTGTTAGTGCGTCCGACTCCTAAGCACGGGGTCCAGGGTGCGACCCCCGGTTACGTCAAATATCCTTTCCGACATTTATCTTCCACCAATGGGTGGATAATCGTAAACCTATGTGGGATGAGCAACTGGAGGCTCGGAAAGGCAGTAGTAGTAGTACTTGTTTGAAGAATACCAGGAATCCGTGGTTAGGTGCTCCAGCCGCCGCGATATGGCTTGTCAAAGGAGTAAGTGGACTGGGTGAGCTATTGTTTTATTCATCTATGAATTCCATGAGGGTTTTTTACCATTAGCTCACCTCTGGAAATAAAATAAATAGCAAGGATTTTATCGAGCGCTTAGCACAATACGGTAGTAAGTACATGAAAAAAGGCAATTATGCCTTTCCTGTTTTGCAAAATTTCAGACCTGTCCAAATTCAAAGGCAATTTCTTCTTTTTCTTCAATGTTTTCTCAATTATAAAATCAAAGGGACGTAAAAGCCAGGGATAAAACAGGAAAGGGTTAAGACAGTGTTGGTCAAAGTTCTCGATATACCAGATATTAAAGAAAGATAAGTCATGGTGTATTGTAATGGGGATAATTGACCTAGCATTGTAATCCTATACCCTTTTCTAAATGCCAACATGTCATATGAACAATATGTCCCTTTAATAATATTGAGTTTATCCCTTTTTGTACAACAGTATCATATTCAGTTTGTCACGTCAATTTGCCATGTATATGAGGCCGGTAGGAACAATTAATATAGGAGAGTCGCGGAGGGGGGACGTCCTCTCCAAAATATTTTGACAGTAAAGGAAATTGAAATATTCACTTTGTTGCAGAACCAAGGAAATCCCCCTACCTTCGCCCCGATCTAGAAATGCTTAATCATATACATGTGGTATATTGTTATTTTACGCCCTTTGATAGCCTGTAAATATGGACTGGATTGCTTTTGTATCCGCTGTCGGATGTTGAACATTTTCGTTATCAAACGTACAACAAACTCACCAGATAACTCTTTATTAACTTGTACACGTAGCTGTTTGTTAATTGACCAATCGCTGGCCCCGCTCACTTACCCCGTTGGCCCCGCCCATGGACTCCTACAGGAAGTTAAACTTCGATTTTATCAGACGTAATTTTGACAAATTTGTGGCCAGTAGCATGTAATAAAAGAGTAGATTGGTTGGTTGGCGACCTAGACGCCGAGACTATAGCTTGAAAAAGCTGTAGTCACGACGTTTAAGTCGCCAAACCAATAAAAATGCTTCACATAAATGGCGGCCAATGTCGGAGTTCGAAGTTAACTTCCAGTTGCTATGAACGATTTCATTTTTGAATGGCTTTTCAACTGACAGCCGCGATGTTTCACCAGTCGAAAAAGACGGTAAAAGAATGAGAAAAAAATCGAACATTTATCAATGCTACTCAAATGTTACTGAATATCCGCTTGTACAAATCAATATTATTGGCGAGTCAGTCAAACATGGTGGAAAAACAAACATTTGTCTGGCAACCATGGTAAATCGATTTTTTATACAGAAGCGGATTCAACCCATTACCAGATATGACAAAATTTAAGACTGGTCCAAATTAAAAAAAAGTTGAAGACGACAATTTTAAGTTGAAGAAATTTCAATTTTTTTTTTTTCCTTTTCGTAGTAGAAAACATTGTGGGTAATGGACAAATTGCTTGTAATAAGCAATTTCTTCATTTTCCACAGTGTTTTCCGAAGCTTTTTGGGGGGTGCGTCAAAAAACGGGATGGTGCTGTAATGGATTAAGCAAAGGACCCCCCCCCCCGGTGTTCTCAAACATTTTATTATTTAAAAATATTCATAGTTAACCCTTTCCTGTTTGCAAACTTTTAGAACAATCCAAATTCAAAGGTTTTGCAGACAAAATTTGAAAGTAGATTTAATTTGAAAATAACCATTCAGTAGCGTAGAAAACATTTTTGAAAAAAGCATTTTCTTCTTTTCCACAATTTTCACAGGGACTTAAAAACCAGGGATTAAATAGGAAAGGGTGAACATTCTCTGCAGGAGCGTGGTTCGTGACAAACGCCGGTTATGTTTGTGTAATATATGACAAGCCCTTTACTTATATTCGATTTTATTGAAGAAATAAAGCTATAAATTACCTAAGAAATTAAAGTGATTTTTTTCTTTCGTTGAGCTATGAACCTATACATTAATTACGCGAAGCGTATGTAAGATCATGATGAACTGTACCACCAAGGCTAAACACCAACTAGGTGACCTCTCACCAATGGGTGGATAATCGTAAACCTAAGTGAGATAGTAGCTGGTGGCTAAGAAAGGATATAGTGGTAGTAATGGTGTGAGAAATACGAGGAATCCAATGTTAGGTGCTCCAGCCGCCGCGATATGACTGAAATACTGTTAAAAGTGGCGTTAAACCCTAATCAATCAATCAAACCAACTAGGTGACACCATTGACGGATCGACGCTGTCAGGTACAAAAATCAATTGACCTATCAAATCATTCATTTGGACAGGAAGTGGACAATAATCCCTGACTTTTATTTTAAGCATTTTTTTAGTTGATGACTAAAACGACGCAATTACAGCTTATATAACCCTTGTCATGCTGAATAAATCCTTTTCAGAATTGTTTAAGAATCAAAGGGCTGAAATTGCTGGTAGCACTTGTTGTTCAGTTGTCAATACCAGTACTTCTTTTGAAAATTTATTTCATAAACAACTCTGGTTTCAAAAGGATAGACAGGAGGTGTAGACTAAGATCAGACTGCACTTATGTGCAGTCTGATCTTTGTCTATACCTCCTGTTAAAACCGGACTATTCCGGGTTCAGCATGACAAGGATTAAGCTATAGTTACGACTTTTAGGTTGCAAACCAACCACAAGCAGCTTATTTTGTGTCCCTGACCAGGTATTTTATACAATAATGTTGTTTATACCCTAAGTCAATTTGCCATGTCGGGGGTCAGTAGGCGTGGTCAGCGATCTATCAATTCTAATGAGTACACACAGTAAAAGGATCGGTAAAAATAACATTTGTAGAATTCCACCGCCCTTCCTTCCGAAGGCTCCGAATACCTCACGTATTTTTTATTTTATTTTTTTATTTTATTTTTTTTTTTTTTTTTTTTTTTTTTCTTAAAGATGCAACACTTTGTTATCACGAAAAATATCCAGCATTTTTCTGCATTTTACTTTTACCATTTTTCAAATTTTAACACCCTTCCACCACTGAGGGTTGTAAAATGATTTGCATCTGAAAGGGTTGTTTAGGACTATTTTGGTTCATGAATATCTTTTCTACAAATAATTTATTGACCTAACCAAAGGGTTTAATTGAAATAAATTATGCATGGAGGAGCTGCTTATCTATTGGTTAGGCGTATTGACGTAAAATTCTTGCTATTAAAGTCTGTCTGACTTGTTTTATTTCTGTAGAGAATGATAAAGACAGAATGAGTTTATTAGTGCACAGCCAATAAAATGACGAATTCAGAATGAAACGTTTTCTCTCGCCATAGCCAAAAGAAAAAAGTGTCTAGTCTATTTTTTTGCAGAAGGCAATTGAAAATGAAAATAGATTTAAAACAAAAAGGGTAGCGTCCTTTTGGGTGGAATACGTTGTAGTAAAAACGAAAATGATCTTGTGAAATATATATCCTACAATAGAGAGAATTTCCAACAGATTCACATGAGCGATAAGTAAAGACTCGGATCAGCCTTAGTCTGATTAGCGTCTTCAAAGTGCGTTCTGTATATGTTCACTGTGTTGCGGCCATGCTTCATGCACATGTGAAATTGAAAACTCGCGGCAGTCAATCAAAGAGTCAATAGACCAACGAACTTCACGACTCTGGCCGACATTTATGTAAAGCATTCTTGTTGGTTTGACGACTTAAACCGTCGTAACTACAGCTTATTCAAGCTGTAGTTACGATGTTTAGGTCACAAACCAATATTTTTACTTTTTTATTAGATGGTACCTGCCTTAAACTTTGCAAAATAACGACGTTTGATATCGAAGTGAACTATCTTGTTGGAGTCAGTGGGAGGAGCAAGTGTAGTCAGTGGGCGGGGCCAGAGATCCGTCAACTGATTGTAATTTCACGTACTGGACGATGTATAATTTCCAACATTTGACCATCAAACGTTCGTAAATGAAACATTCTATTCCGGAAGGATTCCAAGCTTTAAGTATAACAACTGTTTTTGTCACGTTTATTCATCTATAAAAGAGTATTTAATCTTCGTTAATGTCAGCAAATATCTAAATTCTAATGATAAATTGTTGAAATATCACACAAAGTAAACGTCCAAAGCGATATAAGACCAAGAAAGCTTGTCAAACATATTATTTCAACAAAAACCAACGATCACCACGACAGTATTATTTGAATGTTGAATTCCAACATATTTGGCTTTGACGAATGCGATATTCACCTTTTGTCAGACGACATTTCTTTTAGACTGTTAAAAGTTTAAAGAAGGTGCAGGTGTTGTTTCTATGTGCGTATTGAAACTGAATACGGTAGCAAACATTCTTAACCCATTACCAAACGACGAAAAAAAGATTTATTTTCAAATTGTTTTATTTGAAATGATTGTCTTATTGTTTTACCTTCATAAAATAAAGACATTATTATTATTATTATTAAATTTTAGACTTTTCATGTTGAAAGGAATTGCAGACGACAATTTTAAATTGTGAACATTTTTTAAAGAATTTCCTCTGTCTTGCTAGAAAACAGATCAGAAAAATGGAAGAATCGATTGTTATAAGCAATTCCAGAACTAGAATAATAAATCTAGGCGACCAAAATTCTGCAAACACAGCTTGAATAATTATCTATATAAGAGCCTTCGTGAAAAGAAAATGTATATCATTTTTTATAACCCCATTTCTAATCTGATTCATTTAAAGTAGGCAGTGCTGGAGAGGAAGCGATAATGAGATATGCAAATATTGACAGTGTAATTGTAATCCATTGACGGTGTACAAAGTTTATAGAAGTCTGTATGACTGTATATATCTCCTTAAATTGTTGGGTGAATTGTTTAGTAAATAACACCTGTCTGCTTCATGTTTAACATGTTTTTATGAATTTGATAAAACGACTAAAAAGATCTTGTACACCGTAATTGGGCTAACAAAATTTCGTAACTACAGCTTATTCAAGCTGTAGTTAAGACATTCTACTCGCCCAACGGCGATACGATTGATTACCTGTGAATCAAATGGGGAGCTTTTAGAAGACGGCTTGTGACGTGTGTATCTTTTATACAACTGTTTCAACTGGGCCATCTTTAAGTCATATCACTGCAAATCTAACTGTTTTAAAAGCCCCAGGAATATTAGCAATCCTTTTATGGCTTTGTTATGGCTCTAAAATGCTTTCCCTATGAGTTTACTAGCTTCTCCATTTATCAAAACGGGACTCGAACCTTTATCATTCGACACCTCCCATGTCACGAGTATAGGCCGACGCAATCACTGTTAAATGCAGAAAGGCCCTGTGATTCTCCTTAAATGCGATTGTGGAATTAATATAAACTGACTTGCAAAAGAATGGCTTATTTTCATCGAAGATAACCCCCCCCCCCCAAAAAAAATGAAAAAGAAAAGAAAAAAATTGATTATACATCTATTTCTACGTATAAAACATATTCAATGACGTTGTACGTAGAAAAGTATTCAAATCATGCATAAAATACTGTGACACACGTTTAATCATTCACGTATTGGGCATTGTTGTTGTTGTTGTTGTTGTGTTTAACTTAAAAATTTCAGTTTCACATCACAGTTTCATTTAAATAGGAGAATTTTAGCATAAGCTTGAATAATTAAAAATTGTGATTTCCCGAGACTAACTGATATTCTATTCAATAGTTGTTGACCGATCGTGTTGAAGCTCTGATGAATAATGTTTACCTCTTGTTGAAAGGAACAACTTTTCTTTCAGACAGAAGATTCTCACATTCCAAAAGTTCGTTTTGAAACCGTGAAACATTATATGTTCTGTTCAGTAGAGCGGGGTGTACCCTACAGACCAGATGTATGGGAGGATCTTAAAGCCAAATCGTGCTTTGATTTGAGGCCAATGCAGGTCGAATGTAGCCAGTTTGAACTGTCATACTTTGAACGAAAAAAAACGACTTTAGTGCACGTATACTGTTTGCGTTTAAGTTTTAAGAATTCCTTTTATGAAAGGCAGTAGAGAACTATGTTGCAATAATCCAAATGGGATAAAAGATAGAAGAAAACCAATGTTTCAACTGCCTTCTTAGAATTCCCCCGATTGCTTTTAATCTAAACAATTGGACGTTGTTGTTTTAATTTTTCTTTCAAAAAAGTCTTAACCCAATACCAGACGACAAAATTTTAGGGTTATTCAAGCTGAAAGAAGTTGCAGTCGTCAATTCGATGTTGATGGAATTGAGACTTTTTATGGACATCGAAGAAATTTCTTTTTACAAACGATTTTCTTTTCATTATCTATATGTTTGAGCCTTGTTCTCGAAAAGCCTTGGGTTTAACGGTGCTTTGAACAACTTATCTCCTGGCTATCATTAGTACTTAAATGGAAATAACTATTTTAACCACCATCTCATTAGTGCATACGTTTAAAAGTTCACATTACCAACTTATTTGTGATAATGGCTTTGTTTACGAGTTTCCGTCGGCAGGTAAAGCATTCAGGCCAGTAGGAACAATGGCTATGGGGATCTTGAAGTGATTCCCAGTCAGCCCTCGTATGTGTTACTTTACGAAAGTCGACATGCAAATAAATGATATTTCATTTGTCACATATCTAAATCCCCTTCTTATATGATGATATTGATTTTTTATATGTTTTTCTAATCTTCGTTTGCAATTCGGATCAATTTACATCTTGACAACCTATATTGAAATATCGAGTTGCTGAACATTTTTAATTCATTTAAACTAATTTCTTTTTTCAATGAAAATCTATATATAGCATGAATAGAAAAACACAAATAATACACTAGATCTAATTCGATAATTGCTTTAAATCCGTTCAATACTTTAAATAGTTTTTTTTCCACTTGAAAGAAATAATTGCAGTTTGACATTGAAAAAAGTAACAATTGATCAGGAATAACTTAAATAGCTTATGCTCGCAGACAAAATGTGACTAAAGCGCAGTTACATGTAAGCTTATAGTGTGAGTAAAACTTCGTGGCCAATTACCAGGGGAAAATGCTTATTAAAGTTTTTATTTTTAGCTAGCAAAGCGTCAGCTTTTATAGCTTAAGTTAACAGCCAAAAATTTGAGGTCGTCTCAAAGTTCAACGAGTGCAAGCTGCCACTTGAGGCTTAACCACTAAATCCGTTAAATGCCTAGGCAATAAAAAGTACATTTCAGGAATATTGCAAACTCTGCATGCAAGTCTCCTAGGTATTTTATCTCACTTAAGCGCATCGATCTTCAAAGAAGTTGCAGATGACAATTTCAAATTGTTGAAAATTCTGAAATATTTATCTCTTTAGGTAGAAAACAATGTGGGAAATGAAGAAATTGCTTGTAACAAGCAATTTCTTTATTTTCCACATTGTTTTCCACAAATTTTTTCTTGATGGGCGTAAAAAGGGGCGATTGTATGGGAATCAGTTAACTCCTTTGTTACTTTAACCTCGTTTCTTTATCATGATAAAGTTTGACAAAGAAGATAATTGAACAAAACAATGCTTTGCTAGCTTACAGTCCTTTTCAGTACTTTGATTCAATAAAAGCTTTCAGAAAATGCCCAATTTTCTTACATTTATTTCATTGTGCATAAAAATTTGTTTCTTTTGTATTAACGAACTGTTACAAGTAAATTAAAGTACTGAAAGTACTGTAAACTAGCAAAGCATGGGTTTGTTCAGTAATCCTCTTTGTCAAAGGTTATCATGATAAATAAACGAAATTAAAGAAACCCAAGAGTTAACCCATTACAACATGATAAAATCGTAGATTGGTCAAATTGAAAGAAGTTGCAGATGACAATTTCAAGTTGGTGGAATTTGGTAGAAAACATTGTGGACATTGAAGAAATTGCTTGTAACAAGCAGTTTCTTCATTGTCCATAATGTTTTCCAAAGCTTTTTTGAGATGCTTAAAAAGCGGAATTGACTGGGAAAGGGTTAGATAGCATGCATTTGAAACAGTTCGACAAAATTAAATAGAGTTTGTAATACTCTTAAATACTCCATAATTACTTTTTATGGCGTAGGCATTCAATGGATTTAGCTGTTAAGCCTCTAGTGACAGCTTGCACTCGTTGAACTTTGAGAAGACCTCAAAATTTTGTCTGTTAACTTAAGGTAACAAAGGTGATGCTTTGCTAGCTAAAAACGAGGAAAATATACGATCCTGTGCATAACATTTCAGAGGATTTACATATGTGCGCCTAGTAAAGTCTTGGGTCAGCCTGTAAGCACGGTCTGATGAGAGTCTTCACTTTGTACGCTATATATGATCAGATCATATTACAAATGCCCTGGGTGGCTGTCCAGGCCACCCAGTTTCACGTGTGAAATTATTTAAAAGTTTTATGCAATGGCCCATTTTTCATTACACCGAGTATTAAACCAAGACCCAATGTATGAAGCCGCGATGAGGATTCGTAGAGAAATGCGATAAATGCTCTATTTTCACTCCTTTCTTGAAAACAAACGTATAGATATCAGCCCCTGCATAACAATCCCAAACGTCGAGTGCAAACACTCAGTAGCTCGGGCAGTCACCCAGGGCTTTAGGAAAATTTGCTGATAGCACAAAGAAGCTCGAAGTTGAGACTCGGATCAGATTGTGTGAATTCACTGCATGGCTGATCCGTGTTTTTACTTGACGCACATGTTTTACCACACGCAAGCCGATCTCTTTATACTTTAAATCACCACGACATGTACCACTTGTTTTGGGACAGTTGGAACTGTGGTCAACTTAAATTACATGAGTTCGAAAATCTCTTTTGACCAGAATATGCTATCTCCCTCTCGTATAGCCTCTTTCTCGAGAGGCCTGATTCCATATTTTGATATCTCCCAACGGTTTAAGGAGACATATTTTGGCTTCATTTCAGTCGTGTGTTTTGGCGGATTACTCGTCCCGCCTACTGCAAGATGCCGCTGGCCACGCTCATTGATTCCAACAGTTAAGATAACGCCCTTTAAATATTTAAGTCGGTGGGGCGTGGGGCGTGGCCAGTGGTCTGCTTATTGAAAGTCGCAGTTCCCGTAAAGGCCCTTTTAGTGTGGCCGGTCTCATATGTTTTGCACGTATTGACACAGTAAATCGTTCCGATATAAACATTTCTTTTGAATTTCCAATGAATAGAGATTTAATTCATTATTTGAATTTATTTGATTTATTCGTTAGACTACGATGACTTTTGCATTAGCAAACTGGCTTATGCCAATAACTTTTTACTTCAGCCTAAATGTATGTAAATCGAAACTTGGAGTTATCTTTTCCTCATCCCCCATTCTCTTTTATCCTCAAAATCGTCTATTCTGTTTCATTTCTTCTTCTTTCACTTCTTCATCTGCTTCTAACTCTCGTTCTTCTCCTTCGTCTTCTCCTTCTCCTCTCGCTTATCTTCCTCCATACCATTCTCCTCCTCAGTCTCCCACTTCTCCTCCTCCTTCCCTTCTTTCTCCTTCTAATCTTCTTCTTCTTCCTTACCTGCCTCCTTATTGGTGTTCTTTAACCTCTTTGTCTCCTCCTTTAACGTCCCATTTTCTTCTTCTTTATCTCCATTTTCATTTTTCTTTTCTCCATCTTTATCTCCCTTTTTCCACATCCTTTCTTCATCTTTGTCTCCACCTTGTCATTTTTCTTCTAATGCTTCTTACTCTTCCTCAGTGTCTTTTCCCCTTCTTCTTCTTTTTCCTCTTCTTTGTCGCTTCCATCTCTTTGCTCTTCTTTCCTATCTGGCTCCCTCTTTTTCTCTTTCATCGTTGTCTTCTTCCTCGTTGTGAGCTGTAAAACCCCGCGGTCAGCCTGCTCAGTGCTCGAAGTCTGACCAGGATTGATACATTCCGCACTTTCCAGAAGGATCTGTTTCACTTGACGGTCGGATAGATTTACCTAGTTCCCGGATGGTCCCTTTTGGCGTGAACAGATATGTACCTTTGTCATGTTGAATAAATGAAAGGACTGAAAGCACTGAAAAACTCTAACTTTATTATTTTGGTTCGAGGTTCAACATTCTTGTTCATTTATTTTAATCACAACTCTGGCTTAAAGTGTCAAACAGGTGGTGTAGAATAAGATCAGACTGCACATGTGTGCAGGTTGATCTTAATCTGTACCTCCTGCCGAAACAGAAATATCCCGGACTCAGCATGACAAGGGTTAATTACGAGCTATTTTCTGTGCGGTCTAAAGGTATTGACATGGAAAAAACCTCTCCACAAATCTTTTTGCATAATCTTAGGTATTACAGGATGATTTGTAAAGGCAATAGATACGTGTTTAACATTTTGTCAAAAGAACGCATGGTGAGAACTGAATATCTATTTATTTAAAAGTATACAATTTATAATGAATAGGTAAATGGTAAGATACATGCGAAAACCTCTTGAAAATTATTCCATATGAAAACGGGGGCATGATAACACTTTGAATACATTCTCTCTCTCTCTCTCTCTCTCTCTCTCTCTCTCTCTCTCTCTCTCTCTCTCTCTCTCTCTCTCTCTCTCTCTCTCTCTCTCTCTCTCTCTCTCTCTCTGTCTAATTCTCTCTCTGTCTATTTCTCTCTCTTTTTCTCTCTCTCTATTTTTCTCTCTCTCTATTTTTCTCTCTCTCTCTCTTTCTCTCTCCCTTCTCTCTCTCTCGCGCGCGCACAGACACTCACACACACAAACTCGAAAAAGAAATCAATTCGAAGTCGAAAATCCTTCACGTCACTTAAATATTTTGTAATTTCAAGAGACGTCACGATGACCTTGTTTGTGCCAATGTACAATAAGGTATCTTTACAACTATCGGATACAGGAGCCTCGCCTTTCGGCCATAAAAAATAGAATACTTGTTTAGTCTAAGTTATAAACCTTTAAATATACATTAGGGGTAAAAAGCTTGCAACAATAGAGAATGTAAATGAATATGTACAGTTAATCTCCGGGTCTTAGTTAACCCGTTCCCATTTAATCCCTACTTTTTTCCGCTCCTCAAGAAAAAACTTTGGAAAACATTGTGGAAAATGAAGAAATTGCTTGTATCAAGCAATTTCTTCATTATCCACAATGATTTCAGTCCAAAAAGACGAAAAAATTATAATTCCATCAACTTCAAATTGTCGTCCGCAGCTTCCTTCAGTTTGGACCAGTCTAAAATTTCATTGTGTGGGAATGTGTTAACTAACACTGTAATGAAAATTGTCCGCTTTTAGATTCAAGATTTTCTAACATACTGATAAATAACAGAAGACAGAAAATCATTCAGACCAACGTATAATATCTAAAGTGATCGAAATGACCATATAAGACCAATCAACCTTAAACATTACAGGGTTTTATTGAAGTTCCATTACCAATTTCATTGTCAACCATGAGATTTTATTATGAACGCTTTTGTAACAGCCCTTTACGTTCTATCGATTGTCAGCCTGTTCGATTGTTTAACTCGAGTCAATAGGCAAGTTCGATTACCTTTTTGTATAAGCCCTTTTACAAAATTGATCATTTATCATTGATAAAACAATTCATTGTCGCTTTTATTTCAGTATCTTAAACAAACACCTGTAATGCTCAATGTCGATTTTTATATATTTTAAAGGGTTTGTGTTGTAACGTTGTAAAGTTTTTTCTTTATTTTGATCTTGTTATTTTCATAACGGATTCTAAAGGACATGCATCCGACAGAAAGTGTTTTTTTTTTCCTCACTTTTGATACAGAAATTTAAAAAAAGAAAGGCCTGTACTTAAATGAGGCATAGATACAAATACTTTTTATTACTTTTTATTTATACCTTTATTTTCATTTACGTGTCTATCTCCTCCTGTGAATTTTCATTCTGTCAAGTTGAAGTTATTTGACTTTTCATGCTATAAATGTACTTAACCCATTACCCTACCACATGGCAAAGATTAAGACTGGTCCAAATTCAAAGATGTTGAACATGGCGATTTCAAGTTTAGACAATTTTGAAAATCTCTGTCTATTCGGGTAGAAAACTAGCTTTAAAATGAAGAAATTGCTTGTAACAAGCAATTTCTGCATTTTCAACTTTGTTTCCCCAAGTCTTTTCTTTGGATGCGTATGGGAAGGGGTTAATACTACAGTTAAGTTTCGAAGCGTCGCAAATTCATGGATCGATATGAATGAAAAATCAGTTGGCTAATTTAGACCGGAAGTGAAATTTGAACTTCAATTTTTAGTTTTTTACATATTTTTCTGTTTGTTAGGTGACTTTATCTTCGTTACTGTAGCTTAGTTACGACGTTTATGTCGAAAAACTACGATTTTCATTTTTTACATGTTACTGGCCACAGAATAAGTAACGTCGTTTTATATCGAAGTGGAATTTCCTGTCGGAGCTCAGTGGGCGTGGTCAACATAGTCAGTAGGCGGCGCCAGCGATCCGTCAGATGTCAAGTGTCAGGTATAAAGCTAAAAGTGTGACCAGTATTGACTTAGCTGGAGTGTTAAAACATAAACATTATAAATTTAAATCAATAAGCCACGATCCAAATTTCGAACTTAATGGATATCTCTGTAGCAATGTACTTACTCTTTACTCTTAATAGTTAATGTTTTGTTTGTTTGAATGGAGTTTAACGCCTCTTTCAACAGTATTTCAGTCATATCGCGGGGTCTGGCGCACCTAAAAATGGGTTCCTGGTATTTCTCATACAGGTACTACCACTATATCCTTTCCGAGCCCCAATCTGCTCATCCCACTGAGGTTTACGATTATCCATCCATTAGAGGCAAATGTCGGACAGGATATTTGCCGCGACTGGGAATCGAACCCGGGACCTCATGATTGAGAGTTTAGTGTTTTGTCACAGTCGTTGCTAGAAAACGATAAAACAAAAATAACAACAGAAAATTTGGGGGTGTCAAATGCTACTAGAAGTGGAAACAAATCTGAAGACACATTCAAGAACCTGTGACATTGGGTTCCTTCATTTTAGGAATAAATCATAAAGCCATTTAAATGTACTGAAAAAATGATTAAAGAAATAATTTTGCAGAATATATTCGTCCATGACGGCTATATTAATGCAAAGTTTATCATTAGCCACGCATCCCTTTTCAAAATGTCGAATTCGCCACTATCAATAAAAATTAAAGCCCGTGGGATCAGGAGGTGGGCGGGGATTGGGAGGGGGGGGGGGGCTTAGTCCCTATATAACTTTGGCGAGGATGGAAAATGGTGCGATTGTTTGTACTGAATTATGAATTATCTCCTTTATCAACGATTTCTTATTGCATGGTCCAAGTAATGTTTGAGCTTGTGTACCCAGAGTTCAAGCAGTTCCGCGTAGAAGTAACGATTTTAAGAACCATTCAGTTTTGTTAATATGACCAAACTAGTGTATAAGTTAAACCATTCCCAGACGTTCCAAGACGTTAAAATTATAGACTCGTCCGAATTCAAAGAAGTTGCAGATGACAATTTTTAAATGGTTAAGTTTTTGTTGTTGCAGGTGGTGGTGTGTTTTTTGTGTGTTTTTTTTAATCGCTGTCTAGCTGGGTAGAAAACACAGTAGATAATGAAGAAATTGATTATAACAATCAATGTTTATTTCATTTTACCTAATGTGTTCCAAAGTTGTTCTTGTTTTTTCAGGGACGTCTAAATGCGGAACTATATGGAAATTCGATTTCGAACACATATTCTAAAGCACGATTAAATATCGTTTCCTTAGTTTTTCTTATCATATTTTATTCTTATTATCATTATTGTCGTTTTCCTGTTCTTTTTCATATATCAAGATTCAATAACCGAAGTAAAGTTGTTGTTGTTTTTTATGACAAAACTTTAATACGAAATACCGGTAATTTCCGATCAGGTCATTTTTGTTTTTAAGTAAAGATCGAAAATTTATGACTGATTTGATCCCACACAGGTAAAAAAGATCAGAATCGTAAAATAACAAGGGGAATAGAATATATATTGCCGTTTATAGCTGTAAAATACGCCATATCCAAGGACACAAGTTTAACAAAGGTTAACGCAGATTGTTTGATATATTGCCTTGTTTAAATAGCATGTCTTTATATTTTGCACAATCGTATCATGTTATCGTATCAAAATTACATTTAAACATTTATATTCGCAAAACTGGGTTATCCTTCATCGTTTTTACGCACAAAAATTCCTATATGTGCACATGTTTACAGGTTTGATCAGTTTCAATTTCCACTATCACAGGTACATGTGGGAATGATTGAAAACCCGATCGATTGGTTGATTTGGTTGATCGATTGATCAATTTGGTTAATCGATCGAACGATCGATTGATTGATTGATTGATTGATTGATTGATTGTTTGATTGTTTGATTGATTGTTTAATTGGTTTAATTGCTTACATTGAATTGCTTGCATTGATTTGGTTGATTGATTTGACTGATTGATTCGGTTGATTCGGTTGGTTGATTGATTAATTGATTGTTTGATTGATTGTTGATTAATTGATTGATTGATTGATTGATTGGTTGATTGGTTGATTGATTGATTGATTGATTGATTGATTGATTGATTGATTGATTGATTGATTGATTGATTGAGTGAGTGAGTGAGTGAGTGAGTGAGTGAGTGAGTGAGTGAGTGAGTGAGTGAGAGAGTGAGTGAGTGAGTGAGAGAGTGAGTGAGTGAGTGAGTGAGTGAGTGAGTGAGTGAGTGAGTGAGTGAGTGAGTGACTGAATGACTGAGTGAGTGATTGACTGAATGATTGAATACATTCTAACATTATTTTCAACATCATTTCAGTCATATCGCGGCTGCTATAACATCTAAAGATGGATTCCTGGTTTCTCAGACCAGTTCAACCACAGCGTCCCGTATCCGCTTCCTGCTTCTCATCTAACTTAGGCGATTGTTCACGCATAGCTGATAGACAAATTACTCATTGTTGGAAATAATGTTGATTGAACCGTAGACAATGACGTCAAATCGTGCTATCAACTGCTATTCGATCTAGACCTACAAACATATATGACTCGGGGCCGTGAAACAAACTTATACCACACACAATTTCTTCATTTGGCACAATGTTTTCCTTGTGAGCGTCAAACAGCGTCGTTGTGTTGGAATGGGTTAATATTGTCTACTATGTCTAGCACAGTAAAACAAAGAAAGCAGTGACTTACACCCCCTCTCTCGTAGAGTACTACTTTAATGGATTGCCAATATTACTAGACAACCGAATTTTAAAAGAAGATGCATGCGACAATTTTTAGAAATTTTAAAAATCTTGGTCTATTAGTATAAACAAGCAGTATTTCATTTTCTACAATGTTTATCCAAGTCTTCTTTGTTGTTGTTTGATTGTTTGCTCTTTGTGGTGGCGTTAAAAGCGAGATTGTATGGGAATGGGTTAAACCCATAACTAGGCGACATTATTTCAAACTGGCTAATATTGAAGTAATGGCATACGCCATTCGACGTTAGCGTTAACTAGAAAATAAGAATACTTTAGGATAGAAGGTTTCATTATGAACCTTGTGTTTGTTCTACAAAATGAGAGAATTGATACAACAATTGATCTTTTATCACTAACTTGAATCCACCATGAAATGCAAGCTACGATTATGCCTATCTGGTATTTTATTTTTTGTTTTCGTAAGTAGCTCCTGTTCATTATTCAAAGTACATCAGGCCTATCAGGGAAGAGTAGGAAATGCTTGATATTTTTTTCAAATATTTATCCAAAATGATTTCCTTATATTCTAATGTCTGAAAATGCATATTAACCCTTGTCATGCTGAACCCGGAATATTCCTGTTATGCAGGAGGTATAGACAAAGATCGGTCTGCACATAAGTGCAGTCCGATTTTTGTCTACACAACCTGTTTATAGATTTTTCTACCATGACTTTATATGGTTAATTTTCAAAATGAACATTAACCAACTATTGGTGCTTCCAGTGATTTCAGCCCTTTGATTTTTATATATAATTTTGTAGAGGATTTTATTCAGCATGATAAAGGTTAAATATTCCGATTGATTTGGATTGGAAGTTCTTTGAGATTTTTTATGAAAAACGGAGTTCTCCCTGTTCCCATATTCAGTTTGACTTGACCTTATGCGTCGATATCTTTTAAATTGAAGAATTATGTTGAAGTGTTTTGATAACATTTGAGATATTGTTGATCAATACCATACACTTAAATTGCTTCGCACAGTTTTTCGAATCGAAAAATTCTGAAATTGTGGAATATATGATTTACTTTGATATTATCATTGTGACGCACAAAGAAAATAATGAAAAATGAAACTTGTATAGAACACACAAACACACACACACGAACAATCACGAAACAAAATTTAAACCATTACCAGACGACAAAATTCTAGACTGGTTTAAATTGAAGGAAAGTTGCAGTTGACAATTTCAAGCTGGTGGAATTTAAATTGCCTTGTAGGGTAGAAAACATTGTGGATATTTTCACGGTGAGCCTCTTGGTCCAGACTATTGATCAAAATCATAGACAGTCTTGAATTATAAACAGACAAGATGATTCGTTGAGGTAGGCCTCGAGGTTGGTTTTTAAACTTCAAACTATGAACTGATTATTCGGGGGGGGGGGGGGCTCTAAGTGCATTTTTTCTTAGGTAAGGGGGGGGGAACTGAATTCTGGGTAGTGCTATCAACATTTGAGGGCTTACAAGCTTACAAAAATTGCATTAAGAAATTCTTACCTCAGTTATCACATATCAGGGCCCACAAGATCATGTGACAAAACATGGAACAAAACAACGCGGTCTAAAAAAAAATGCCATTAATAAGCAGTTTCTTCGTTTATCACAATGTTTTCTACCAATTTAAAAGGTAAACTTTTCAAGTTGCACTTTTTTTATATTTTTCAAAAAAATCTATACGTTCGTCAATATATCAATACAATAACATAATAAATTCAATTGAAATATTGTCTACTTCTACATTAATAGCAAAATTCTGAAAGAAATACGACGAAATTTTGAATTATTAAAGAGAATATCAAGTTTATAGGCATAGTTTATATTGAGAACAAGGGTGATATATCAGAAGAAAGGTATTTGGCTTAAGTTCGTGGGCTAACCGTAAGTTAATTCATTATTCGATTATCGATTGATAATCAATATTTTATCAAAGATCCCTTCGAAGATGTTTTTACCGCTTGATTTGTTGCGTTTCGATCCTTTTTCGGACAACTTGCCTAGATGTACTTTTCATTTTTTTTCCCTTAATCTATCCCCCCTCCACAATGACGCCTTTGACGCCCCTAAAAAAATAATTAAATGGGAAAGCATTGTGTAAATGTAGGAATTGCTTGAAACAAGCAATTTCCTCCATTTTCTACTATGTTTCTACCCAGAAAGTTGAACAAATCTTAACTTTCATTATTTTAAATTGTTGTCTGCAACTTCTTTCATTTACCGTCTGGTAATGGGTTAATTTTAAATACATGTATATGGGTTTTTTATTATCATTATCCTCCTCATCATCATATTTCTACAATAACAATAGTTATTATTGCGTTGTAAGTAATAAAACTGGAATATATACTCAGTTCTAAAAAAAAAGTGTGCACTTAATTTTGTTTTATTTCTTTTTTAATATTTCACTGAATATAATAATGTTTGGTATCAAATTGTAGTGTAAAGTTTCAAGAAAATATCCAACTTCTCATTTTTTGACAAAAAGAGAGTTTACAGTGTTTTTTCCTACATGTAGGTGGAGAAGGTATGAAAATCAAAGTTTCAAAAGTACACACAAACTGTGACGCACTGTAAATACCGGTCTAAAATACGGTGAATATGTGCCCTGGCTTGTCCTAAACGACGCAACACAGTTTGGAGACTATAACCGTACTCTCTTGCAGTGCGAGAGGCCAGTTGGAACCGACTACGAAAGTGATTAGAGGTGATTAACCTATCAACGCGACCAGTGATAGATCTTAGGCGTTAGGGTGTAAGGCGATCGGCTACACTAATTCTTAGACGAATGTGACGGCCTAACGGTCTATCCACGTATGTTACGCTATCACCACGAGCAAGCATCATCAACGCTTGTATGCACTGATTTTCACTTAATCTTGGCATATTTGATCTTAGACAAAATTAAAGGCAAACGTGATTTTTCGTAATGCGAGGCAAACAAGATTTCTTCAAAAATTTTGATCAATGCTTTAATGCAGAAATGGAATAACATTCTAGCTGCAATGAAATTGCGTTATGTGAGGTCCCTGCGACGTCGCATACTCGCCCGCATCGGCAGCAGAGGTGGCCATACAAGATATTGAATTAACAACTTCAATAACCTAAGTTAAACAAAATTTTAATGTGACCTAAGCTTTTTTGTACTTTTGCAACCTTGATTTTCATACCATGTCCACTTAAACTTAGAAAAAAACTCCATTAACTCCTTTTTTGTCAAAATCCTTTAAACTTTACACTATAATTTGATACCAAACATTAATATTTTCAGTGAAATATGAAAAGAGTAATAAACCAAAGTTAAGTACACACTTATTTATGGAACTAAGTATATTAATAGCTAAAAGGATACATCAAAAGAATATAGGAACTTTTATTTTTATCCATTCTAAGGAGAATGATGTTGACGACATAGGAAAAGAACAAATTAGTTTTGTTCTCTAACCTTTTAAGTTCATCACTAGAAGTCAAAATTTTACGCCTGTCCAAATTGAAAACCTTGCAGACGGTAATTCAAAACTCTTGACTGGTTCGAATTGAAAGCAGTTCCAGACGACATTTTAAAGAGCTTTAAACATTGCTGTCTGGTAGTGAGTTAAGTGCTCGCTGTTCTGTTGCTTGACAATGTGTATAGAGAAAAACATAACAGAGAAAAAGTCACGACCATGAGGATAAAGCGTTAATAGACGGCAGTAAAATTAATGACACCTTTTGACATACAGACAAACTATACAATCGGGATCCTACTTCAAATTAATTGTAAAAGTTCATTTCATATAAATATTTGATATTTCTAACGTGCATATAAGATATATTTATAAAACTGTGACGCTTCATGGACACGATTGTGGAATAAATATTTGAATTAGAATTCTGTTCTCATTGAAAATTTCGTTTAAATCATGAAAATGTTCGCTGTGATGTACTATATCGATTCGAACGACGAGTAAGTAGTAATAAGTGGCAGAAATTTGTAAAAACTATGAACTAATACTATTAATATCACATATTTCTCTTTATCTTTATAACAGTAGTTAGATTAATAACTCGTCGTTTCGCGAGCAAAATGTCATAAAGCTTGAATAAAGCTGCATTTGCGATATTTTGCTAGCGCAGCGACAAATCAATTAGTGCATCATTTTGATTGTGTATCGTCGGACCTACACGCCCACCACAATATTTTTTTCTTTTACCGATTACAAGACGCCAACGTTTTAGACTTGTCCAAACTCAGAGAAGTTACAGACGCCATTTTTAGTGGATGGTTTTTAAAAGAATGTTCTAGTTTGTTAGAAAACATGCTTGAAATTAAAAAAAATGTTTATAACAAGCAACTTCTTCAATTTCACTATGTTTTCATTTCCCACAACGTTTTCCAAACTTTTTCTCTTTAACAGTGTAAATAATTTGTTTGTTTGAATGGGGTTTTACGCCGCTTTCAACAATCTTTCAGTTATATCGCGGCGGCTGGAGCACCTAACAATGGAATCCTGGTATTTCTCACACCAGTACTACCATTACATCCTTTCCTAGCCTCCAGCTGCTATCCCACATAGGTCTACGAATATCGCCCCATTGGTGAGAGACAAATAGTCGGTAAGGATGAGTGCCGCCGTCGGGTATCGAACCCGGGACCTTTAGATTGACAGTCCGACGCGCTACCAACTGCGCTATGACGGCATAGTGTAAATAAGCTGGACGGACTGGCAATGGATTAAGTTACGTTGGAATCATCAGCTATTAACCTATGCCAGACAGCAGAGCTTAACACTTGTTCAAAATGAGAGTAGCTACAGATGACAGAAAAATAGGTGTTTTATGGATATAAGGAATGTCAGTACAGAAGTTGCCTGAGCGCATGTTTTAGAGGTGTAAAAACGACGGGGTGTTAGTCACAATATTCCTTTTCTTTCGCGTAGAACAACGATTTCGTTGATGTTATTTTAATAGGATTTTCTTTTCTCCTTTCAGTATGACTGAAGTGTTCCGGCCATCCAATGGTAGTGAGTTGTTGACAAGAAGTGCGTTAGGAGAGGGGTATGCACAGCCCGTAGATGCCTTCAAAAAATCCACAAACAGTAGACCCTCAACTCAGGGCGGTTATAGATTCGGCCAATTGAGCCAAAACTCGTTTTTTACTCGACACAATCCTCATCCAGTCAGAGTGAAACATTTAAAAGGTGAGTGGCGAAATGTAACTAGTTAACATGAATTATAATGCCTGGTGATAATGATAATAAAGTCTTGTTTTTTAATTATTATCCGTCGCTTTTATTATCAGGAAAATAAGCTCCCTATAATAGGAAAATATGTGCCCCGTCCGACGAAAAGAGTTCTCCCGGAATCCAATAGAGAGTCGTTGCACGAGCATAAATGTAATAAATACAGCTTTATTCAAGCTGTATTTACGACATTTTGCTCGTCCAACGACGATAGGTCACTCAGAGACAGTATTTAACAATAAACATTACATGGTAGAATAGCCATTCAAGGACCAGGAAATCTAGAAAGAGTGCTAGTCATGTTGTGCAGTCAAAAAACAAAATGGCCATTACTTAAGAAGACAAAGTTATTAGAACACGTAACCAGTGGTACTTTTTTTCTACAGTATTTAACAATAAACATTATATGGTAGAATAGCCATTCTGGGACCAAGAAATGTAGAGAGAATGATTAGTTTCGTACCTAGTCAGGCTGTGCAGTCAAAAAACGAAATGGCCATATTAGAGAAGACTAAGTTATTAGAACACGCAACCAGTGTGGTACTTTGTTTTTCTATGATGTTTTCTTACATATGAGATTCTTGTCTTTCCGGGCACAACCACTCTGCATTGTTGGATGCAACATCGCTCTGTTTGGAAACAAATAAGCTATTGATTAAAAGTGGCTAACTAATTGGATAATTTCAATACTGACGAGCTTCGCTGTCAAATCTTGCAATAACCCATTCCCATACAATCTCTCCTTTTACGTCCCTCAAGAAAAGAATTTTGGAATATGAAAAAATGACTGTTGACAAGCGATTTCTTCATTACTCACAATGTTTTCTGTCCCAAAAGATAAAGGTTTTTCCCATTTCATCGACTTGAAATTGATGTCTGCAACATTCTTTCAATTTTGATCAGTCTAAAATGTTGTCGTCTCGTAATGGGTTCAGTCAAAGGCATTGGAATGACCTTAAACTGGCCTTGATAATCCTACTGAACAAACTGATATAGCCTTAAGCTCTAATTATTGATTTGAGAGGGTTTATTTTCTTTCACTTAAAACTTTGAATGTGTAGGTATTTATAGTCTAACCATTGCAATTAGGTTTAAAAACTTTGAGCCGACGATGTATTTAAACTTTGTCCATCTGAATAATTTTTCCTCTTTTCACAGTATTTGAAAATTTTGACATAATGAGATCAATGTTGCGTTCAAAGACTTTCTCTCAAAACAACAACAATTGGCAGGTAGTGTAGCCTAAGATCAGACTGCACGTCTGTGCAGGCTGATCTTGGTCTATACACCTGCCAAAGCCATTGTAAAAGAAGGAATATTCCGGAAACCAGCATGACAAGGGTTAAAATTCATAAAAATGATACATTAAACTAAAAAGTACTTACTGCGAGTTTCCGCACTATGGCACAACTCGACAAAAGGAAATTTGGTTTTCCTCATTTTTGAGGAAAGATAATTTGCATTATTTACTTCGCAAAATAAAACTTGATTAAACGGTTCTTTTCTTCAAAGAAGTGTGATTGATAATAATAATATATCACAGCATCGACCTATTGTCTTGTTTCTGTGATGATTTTAGAATATTATCGTAAAGTGGATTTGAGTTGTTCGAAAACTTAACAAACCTATTTTTGACTCAGAATACTTATAAACGAAATTTATTAAAAATATCAATTCAAAATAGATCTGTCTTAGGAACTTAACTACGAATCTTTTGAACACTGTCTTAGGAACTTAACTACGAATCTTTTGAAACATTTGTTAGTCTCTTGCAGGTCTGACCAATCTCGCCACATTTGATCTCAATCTGCCCTCATGCCAGCCTACTCATCTATGGCCTCATCTACCGATCAATTTTATCCTTCTGTGCAACTACTTGTATCACACATTTTCTACGTTTTCCACAATGTTTTCTAAAAATCTTTATTTTCCCTAAATCACGAAAAAAGTGGGTTTGTGTGGGTGAATGGGTTAAGCTGAAGCTACAGGTGTTTAGTCGCCCAATGACAATGTTCGACCTCCTTGTCTAGAGAGGGCTTTCGGAATTGTTTGATAATCTCTAGACATTTTATCCTTTAAAAGCACTCACAATATGGCAGTAATTGCTGAGTTGGTCGCAATCTGGTAATATTTGAACAAAACAGACTTCAACATAAACATATATTCATTCACTCTAACACTTAACTTCGAATGCACTATACAGAACTTTTATCCATTTGCTAACCTTTTCTGTAATGTTGGCCCCGAAATAATCATTCATTAGGCATGGATTATCCAGCGCTATTTTATTTAAAAGAGGAAGAGAATGTTGTTGTTGTTGTTAGGTTTTTTTTGAGGGGTGATGTTGTTGTTTCAATGACCAAATCACGAGAAGTAAATCGATACAGAAGAGCGACTAGATTGTTAATTCAAGATATATAACATAAACAAATGCCAATCAAGCAAGCAAACTACCATTTCGGGATATTTTTATGCAACTACATGTACTTTGTGAACAGAAATACAATGTAGTTTTCACACTTGTTTTGTGTATTTGTGTGTGTTTCACGGAAGTATGCAACCAAGATTTTAGCCAATCAGAATCCCCATTTTAGGGAGACAAAACTGGACGTGAATTGACGGATCCCGGATCGCGGCTGTCAATCAAATAACCAATCGCGGCTGCCAATCAAATAACCAATCGACCAATCAAGTCAGTTATTTAAACCAAACGTTACATTTATAAGAAGCATTTTTGTTTGTTTGGCGACTAAAATGTCGTAACTACAGATTACTCAAGCTGTATGTATGGCGTTTAAGGTATTTCACCTTTTCGTTACATGTTACTGGCACTAATAACGTTTTGACATGTAAGTTGGAGCTCAGTGAGCAGAGCCAGCAATCTGTCAACTATTGATTCAACAGGACAATATATAATGAGAGTCAAACTCATTGACTGCAATTCTATATCCCTGGCTCTATAAGCTAATAAAACACCATATCTTTGCAAGCCTTGGGTTCGTCAGGGACCAAGTGGAGAACATTTTGCTTACGAAGATGAATGAGCCAATGAGAAGATAGATACTAATCGTATCTGTGCTGAGTCTCTTTTATATGGTCACAACTTATCTTGTGACCACCTCGTCAAGATTGGCATCCAATAACAATAAACATTTCAAGAAAAAAAATGTAAATGTGACCGTACAAGAGGAATGAACTTCCTGTATTATATTCCATAAAAAATTCAAAACCAGATAGGTTCCAGCAAAGTTCAAACAAAGTTGCTTAAAAAATTATATGACAAAATGAAATATACATTCTAGATTTAGAAATAGTGTCGATACTTTTAGCACTTCAAGACTTCTCTTTTCGCTTGACGGGTATCTCTAATGCTTATATATCACTGGTTTAAAATGTGTAAAAAAATGTGGAAAAAGATAAAGGAAGCACCAACAGTAACCATTCTTGATTAAAATCAGTTAACAGTGGAATGCTCTCCTTCAAACCCGTTCTCATACGAACAATTTTAGATTGGTCTAAATTGATGGAGGTTTCAGGAAACATTTAATGGTTGGTGGAATATATCTAATTTTACTTTTATATAGTTTTTTAGGGTGGGTTTTGTTGTTTTTTTGTTGTTGTTGTTTTTTTAGGGGGGGGGGATTGTGGATAATATTTAGTTATTTCTTCATTTTCCACAATGTTTTCAAATCTTTTTTCTAGATTTACTATCCTTATATCATCTTGAGCATTCCCCCCTCCCTTGTTTTTGTTGTTGTTAATCAAAATCTATACGCATGTTTGTACCATTTCATCATTTACAGTGTATTCTAATTTGAAAATGTCTTAATGTTCTTCCTTCATGGAATAAAGCTGTTATTATTATTATTATTATTATTATAGGGGCGTAAAAAGGAGGGATTGTCTGGAAATGGATTCGTCCTTTGTGATTCAAAATCAGATGTCTGTGAGGTAGAGGGTTGGATACGCGAAAAACAGTGTCCCGAGTTCCTTACTGAGCGTCTATCAAACTTGGATCTTTTATTGATTGGCCAAGCCATTCAGCGCGAATGTTTTCTCCTGGAAGCAGAGTTAACCCATTTCCACACAAAGAAATTTTATTTTAGACTTGTCCAAATTGAAAGAAGCTGCAGCTGACAATTTCAAGTTGGTGGAAATTGTTTTTCTTTAATAATAATAAAGAAATTGCTTGATACAAACAATTTCTTCATTTTTCACAATTTTTTCCAAAGCTTTTTTTTTTTTTTTTTTTTTTTTGAGGAGCGTAAAAAGGAGCGCTTATGTGGGAATGGGATAACCTTAGGACCCTAAGGTTAAAACGATTTAAAACAGACAGGTTCAAACCTAATAATTCAGAATAGGAGGGGTTAGGGGTGTTTCAAACTATATATAGCTGTTCTTTAACCTATTACCAGACGACAAAATATTAGACCAAAAGGTCAAATTGCAGACGAAAACTTTAAGTTGATACTATTTCATTCTGAGAAGAATATAATGTGGAAAATGCAGGAAATTTCTACTTTTTCCTGATTGTTTTCACGAACTTTTTTCTTACTGTGCATCAAAAAGCGGATTCCTGTGCGTGGCGAGTTAAGATATTCTGTATTTCTGTTAATTTTGTTTTAAGTAACAGCAGAAAAAAGCTATTTGATTTCGACGATTCTGTCTCTTTCTGTGTACATACTGGTACATTACCAGACGTTGAAAGCAAACAAGAACCCATTCAAAACGGAAATTTAATCCCCCGAAAACTTCCAATTCTCACCTTGTTTTCCCATTCTATTTGAAACTAAAACAAATATTCGAGGTCAAACCTTTAATCCATTACCACACGATGGCGTTTCTAGACGCCTCCAAGAAATGCAGTTTTAGAAAACACTGTTGAAAATGAAGCAAATGCTTTTTACAAGCAACTTCTTCAGTATCCACAATGCTTTCTACTCCTAAAGGCAAAGATTTTTTAAAAAAAAATCATTTAACAACATCATAGAATTTTGACCAGTCTAAAATTAGTCGTCTGGTTTTGGTGAAATAGAAAATCAAGTACCGTTGTATTCATACGCCATCAATAACTTATAGTAATTTTTCTTAGCGATTACCAGAATTGTACTAATGCAAATTTTATTAACTGATTAATACGAATGAAGATCATCTCAAGGTATGGGCCGTACATGGTAACAATCAACAAAATTTCTTGCAGCGGCCTACGGTTTCTGAACGGCGTTTTTGCGGAGATCACAAATCGCATTGAAGAATTTAACACCCTATGTTTGTAAAGTCCAGATGTGGGCAATGTGATGCCGTCCTTGTTGACCCCTTCCCACTCAATCCCGCTTTTTCACGCACACCAAGAGAAAAAGGTTAGGAAAGCATTGTGGATAATAAAGAAATTTATTGTAGGAAGCGATTTCTTCAATGTCCACAATATTTTCTAACTTAAAAGACAAATTTGAACAACTTGAAATTGCCGTCTGCAACGTCTTACAATTTGGACCAGTCTACATTTTGTTTGTGTGGTAATGTGTTAACTAGACGGTCTAGATGCTGCACCGTTAACGATGAAAGCTATTTCGCAATTTAACTTTATTGCCATTGGCCTTACCCCCCCAATAAGGAAATCATATCACCGTAGCTTACGTTATTTCCTTCCTTTTCAGGTTTACTAGACCTTCCAATCTGTGCCGTTAATGATGACGGCTATTTTGCCAACCCACGTTATTCACTCCAGTTCCCGCCTAACGCTCATAATCAGAAGTTACTCAGCAGTAGAATACCCGTGAATGCTATTAACGTTAACTCTTCACTTCATCCCATCAACACAGTTACCGGACTTCAGTATTTTACGGGACTTCGTAACTATCCGTTTAGAGAGAGAGCGATTCCAAGAATTGGCCTTGGTAAGCGACTTCTCTTACTAATAGATGTTTCTAAACCTTAGATTGACGTATTGAGGTTTCGTATATCAATTAGGTCTCTTAACCCATTCCAAGTAATGACCTTTTTTGACTCCCCTCAAGAAAAATGCTTTGGAAAACATTGTGGAAAATGAAGAAATTGCTTGTCACAAGCAATTTCTTCATTATTCAAAATGTTTTCTACCCCATAACACTAAGATTCTTAAAATTCCATCAACTAAAAATTTTCGTCTGCAACTTCTTTGAATTTGTACCAGTCTAAATTTTCATCGTGCTGGTACGGTTTAACCGCTAAAAAAGATCTTTAAAATTCCCAAATCATGGTATCGAGCTTTCGTATATCGACTACTTTAACGTTTTTACGGAGATGAAACGCGTTCACGCCAGATATGCCATCTGTTCACAATAGTATAGGAAATGGAGATGTTGCTCTGCATTGTATATTTAGTCAAGTTGAAAGAGGATATCAAGAGGCAAGGGATGTAAATCTATTCATCATCTTGAGCTTAGTTCTTGTTTTTTTGTTTTTACCCATTCTCACACAATGACGCTTTCTCACGTTTAAAGAAATAAAATCATGGACAGCTGTGTGGAAAAGGAGAAATTTATTGTAACAAGCAATTTCTCGTTTACCACAATGTTTTCCATCTTATTTTCTTATTTCAATTGCAATTTGAATTGTTGTCTGCAACTTCTTTGAATTTTGACATTCCAAAATTTTATCACTTGGGAATGGGTTAAAACAATTATCTCGAATACAAACAACCTCAACATCTACAATTCAAAAAATAAGTGTCAAAGATGTTAGCTCAGAATTGATTATACTCTATCATGTCTATGGTTCCTCAAATCTACTTTCCAACGTAAGAAATTACTCGCGTATAAAAAGAAAATGGTTGACTTGAGGTGACTTCGTTTTTCTGTTTATCTTTTTATTTACTCAGTAAAAAATGCACTCTATGGTGGTAAGTGTAGTGTGTTGAAGGCTAGTCTAGATATGCGTTCTTGGTATTTGTTCTAAGAAATAGTTCTAAACATTGCCTTTATATCTACATATATTATGTTGTATTTATCTCATATAAAAGTTCGAAACTCTTTATCATAATTAGGTAAATTATATCTACTTGTACCAGTTGAGCGCAACTATTTGACAAATATCTACTCAACCAATATTTCAGTTCCCGTTACTGAAGCCTGGCGAGACGAGCTTAAAGCTCTTACAGACGCTATCAAAGATTATCAGCCACCACAAGAACAGCAACAAAAACCTCTAGAGAGACCAAAAACCCAGTATTCCGAGACTACCGGGCGGTTAATACCGCCACCATCACGTGCTATGTCACGTGGTAATTCCCGACAGGCATCACGACAGGGTAGTCGTGGTATGAGTAGAAACTATCAACATATAGCTGAAGACCCGGATATGGAAACAGAGGTAATGACTGTTAATTAACGAATCTCTGACTCCGCCTACTGCCAAACTCCGCTGGTCACGCCCACTTACACCAACAGGAAGTTCAATTTCGATATTGAAACGACTTTAATTAATAGATTCGTTGCAAGTAACATGTATAAACAAGAGGGCCGTTGGCCCTGGGGCGCTCACCTGAGATAAAGGCTCTTTTACTTTCAACAGTCTTATTTCATGTTAAGGTTAGGATTTTGAAACAAGTGGGCCACAATTACATGTAAACACTATGAACTTGGGGATCCAAGTCTAAATTACAAATTCCAAGGCTTAAGTGCTGATTTGAAAGAAGGAAAAAACTTTTTCCATGGGTTATAATTTCAGAAATAAGAAAGAAGTCTGTGAACTAATGCTTCATGCCTATACCCCCCCCCCCCCTGGGTCAGCCCCTGGAGACCCGAGGATCATGATTTTAGCTATTTTGTAAGAGATCAATATACTGGTGCTTCATGCAAAATATATAGGCTCTACGCCTTCTGGGTCAGGAGGAAAAGATTAAAGATTATTTTGAAATTTCACTTTTGTTGCCATGGCAACCAGAGTTTAAAATGGATTTCAATTCTTTTAGCTAATTTTAAAGGGGCCATCTAAGGTACATTTCTGCCAAATTTGGTTCAAATTTGCCCAGCAGTTTGGGTGGAGTTGTCATTTAAAAAATCGTTCCTTATTTCAATATAACACCCCCCCGGGGCTCTGCCCCTGGGGACCTGAGGATCATGATTTTAGCTATTTTGAAAGAGGTCAATATACTGATGCTTCATGCAAAATATCAAGGCTCTACACCTTCTGGGTCAGGAGAAGAAGATTTTTAAAGATTATTTTAAAATTTCACTTTTGTTGCCATGGCAGCCAGAGTTTTTAACGGATTTTAATTCTTTTAGCTATTTTTTAAGGGGACAACCTAAGGTACATTTCTGCCAAATTTGGTTCAAATTGGCCCAGTGGTTTGGGAGGAGATGTCATTTAAAAAATCATTCTTTATTTCTATATAAACCCCACCCCCTGGGGCTCTGCCCCTGGGGACCCGAGGATCATGATTTTAGCTATTTTGAAAGAGGTCAATATACTGATGCTTCATGCAAAATATCAAGGCTCTACGCCTTCTGGGTCAGGAGGAGAAGATTTTTAAAGATTGTTTTAAAATTTCACTTTTAATGCCATGGCAACCAGAGTTTTTAACGGATTTCAATTCTTTTAGCTAAATTTGAAGGGGACCACCTAAGCAACATTTCTGCCAAATTTGGTTCAAATTGGCCCAGCGGTTTGGGAGGAGATGTCATTTAAAAAATCGTTCTTTATTTCTATATAAACCCCACCCCCCTGGGGCTCCGCCCCTGGGGACCCGAGGATCATGATTTTAGCTATTTTGAAAGAGGTCAATATACTGATGCTTCATGCAAAATATCAAGGCTCTACGCCTTCTGGGTCAGGAGAAGAAGATTTTTAAAGATTATTTTAAAATTTTACTTTTGTTGCCATGTCAACCAGATGTTTTAACAGATTTTAATTCTTTTAGCTATTTTTGAAGGGGACCACCTAAGGAACATTTCTGCCAAATTTGGTTCAAATTGGCCCAGTGGTTTGGGAGGAGATGTCGTTTAAAGAAATTGTTGACGGACGCCGCACGACGGACGCCAGACGGACGCCGGACAAAAGGCGATCACAATAGCTCACTTGAGCACTACGTGCTCAGGTGAGCTAAAAAAGTAACTTTAGACTAGTTGGTTGGCTACCTAAACGTCGTAACTCCAGCGCATATATAAGCTTGAATTACGAAGTTTAAGTAGCCAAATTTACCAGATTGTTTCTCATAAATGTTGGAGTGGTAAGTTCACTTCCGGTCAAAATGAATGATTAGATTGGTCGATTGCTTATTTGAATGGCAGCCGTGACTCGTCAATTTTCATACGTACAGGTGGCCATATTGTGCAGGTTGATATTCCCTCTTTTTTTTCTTGGTGTAAATAGTATACTGTGATAAATCACAGGTGTATACGCTTTTACCGATTTTGAAAAAGGTAAAACAGTAAAAAAATAAAAAATAAAAAAAAATAAAAAAAAAAAGAACTGGGGTTATCGTTTTAATCCTTGTCATGCTGAATAAAACCTGATTCTAAGGACACGTTTAAATCAAAGGACAGTAAGGACTGGAAGCTCTTACAGAGAACTTATATTTCTTTATACAATTAATTTAATGAACAACTCCTGCTCAGCAGGGACAAGCAGGTAGTGTAGACTAAGATCAGACTGTACGTATGTGCAGACTAACCTTTGTCTAAGCCTCCTGCCAGAACAGGAATATTCCGGGTTCCGCATTACAAGGGTTACAATTTTACTTGCTTGTTGATAGATCTTTGCTTGTTGCGGTATTTTGATAAGTCATGGAATTCGCATTTTAATTATTTCCGGTGGATTGATATTTCTCGGTGGATTATAACTTGGTAATTTCACCGACAAACCAGTGAAATTATCAAAATGGTCAATCTACCACATATATTTTGGAAGATTAAGCCCTGCCTTGGTTCATTTCGCGCTACTAAACTAATCCCAACGGGACAAAAGACAATGATGACGTCATATGGTCGCCAAGTAAATCAAGCTCGAAAGATGCGCTTTAGATTTTCTAAAAAAATCATATTTTGTCACTTTTTGGCATTGAACAACTTGAAAACTCTCTTCTGCCACTTGTGAAATTATGGCGGTTGTCGTTTACTCAATGTAACTTTTATCCTCTATATTATCGAAAGTCAGATCATGGCGGTTGAAATGAGACTTTTAACTTAAACTGAGATTTGTTTAGCTGTACGTTTGAACTTGTTGGCGGTGTTCTTCCTTGGATTAGCTAAACCCATTTCAATAACGCTTTTGTTTGGTGGTGTTTGTTCGTGTTTTTTTTTTCCAAAATCTCGACTCTGACAACATTCTTTCCGACAATAAATAAGCCATCCCTACATGCTTCTATTGTCTCACACCAATGGGTAAATGATAAGTAGTACACCTAAGTGGGATGTCAGCAGCTTGCGGCTCGGATAGAATGTTGTGGTTGTAACAATGCTAGAAATAACATGAAACTATGGTAAGGGGCATCAGCCGCAACCATATATCTGAAATACTATCAAAAGTGACGTCAAATCCATCCAGTTAAACAATCATTATTATTTTCTTCAGGTTTTAATGATGTTATGCCAGATCCTACAGACAGAGGATATAAATGCTGTCAAAGCGTGGCTGTGTTCTGCTCCTGAGAGAGGTATCTAAATATACTCGTCCATGTTGCAGACAAATATTTACATAGAAAATGCACAAATGATATGAAATTCACTAAAAGGGCAATGAGTTGGTGGCATGGATAATATGTTGCACGATCGTATTACTCTGATAAATGACAGGAAACCGTGTACAAATGAACCAGCTGTCCCATTATACCGATTTTTTTTTTATAATAGTAGTATTGAGCCCCGTACTACTATCAATATATACGGAAACTAACTTTATGTATTCTTCCATTCCACAAATTAATAACACAAAGACCATATATACTGATTTTCAATGAATCAAAGACCACTCCACTTTTAACCTATAATCCTGATGCCCTGAAGAAAAATAGCTGAGAAAAACATTGTTGGAAAGTGAAAAATAGTCTGTAACAAGCAGTTTCTCTTTTTTCACAATTTTCTATCCTATTTTGCACTTATTTTCAACAAGCACTTTGAACAATAGTCTTTCAGTTGAGACAAGTCTGTAAAATTCTATTTTCTAGTAATAGTCCTTTGATTAAATCATGATATACATATTGGGTTTATTGATTATGTAATAAACAATAGAGAGGGAAAACAATAGTATTTTATTTCATTCCCCTATGTTATTTTTTCTTTTCCTAATTGATGGCTTAGTGCAAAACTGGGAATTTGGTGACTCTTTGCTTAACAGAACTGAACTAAACATATTTTATTCTTGATTCTCTCCTAGAGAAGACCATGGTGATGGACATGATAAGAGCTGCGATGAGCAGTAAGGATGACTATTACAAGAGAGATCTTCAACCCGAGTTTTTGGAGGAAGGAAATGTAACAAAACTTCCTCCAATTAATGAAAATAAAGATGGACAACCAAAAACTATAAATAGGTATGTTACAGTCAAAACCCAAGTGGATCATTACACACAGTCCCATTTTTATGCCTCCGAAAAAAAAGCTTTTGAAAGTATTGTCAACAAGGTGCCAAACTGTCACAAGATACGCCCGTCACACTGCTTAATATTAACTGGGGGTTTGAATAGAACTGAGGTAATTTTGAATGAATATTTTTTGTCAAACAAAGTATGAAAAACAACAAAGGACAATAACTCAAAATATACGCTAGGTAGAGTTATGGTTCTTGTACACTGCACTCCCACTTGGTGAGATCTATCCATCCATGAATTTTCATGATTCCAGCTATTATCCTTTTAGAGGTATACTCCGGACAAGATTCAAGTATAAAAAAAACCAAAGGGCAATAACTTAAAAAATAGGCCAGGTAGAGTTATGGTTCTTGTGCACTGCATTCCCCCTTGGTGAGATCTATACACCCATGAAATTTCATGATTCTAGCTATTATACTTTTAGAGATATACTCCTGACAAGATTCAAGTATGAAAAACAACAAAGGGCAATAACTAAAAAAATAGGCCAGGTAGAGTTATGGTTCTTGTGCACTGCATTCCCCCTTGGTGAGATCTATACACCCATGAAATTTCATGATTCTAGCTATTATACTTTTAGAGATATACTCCGGACAAGATTCAAGTATGAAAAACAACAAAGGGCAATAACTAAAAAAATAGGCCAGGTAGAGTTATGGTTCTTGTGCACTGCACTCCCCCTTGGTGAGATCTATACACCCTTGAAATTTCATGATCCTAGCTATTATACTTTTAGAGATATACTCCGGACAAGATTCAAGTATGAAAAACAACAAAGGGCAATAACTAAAAAAATAGGCCAGGTACAGTTATGGTTCCTGTGCACTGCACTCCCCCTTGTTGAGATCTATACACCCATGAAATTTAATGAACCTAGCTATTTTACTTTTAGAGATATACTCCGGACAAGATTCAAGTATAAAAAAACAAAGGGCAATAACTCAAAAAATAGGCCAGGGAGAGTTATGGTTCTTGTGCACTGCACTCCCCATTGGTGAGATCTATACACCCATGAAGTTTCGTGATCCTAGCTATTATACTTTTAGAGATATACTCCGGACAAGATTCAAGTATGAAAAACAACAAAGGGCAATAACTCAAAAAGTAGGCCAGGTAGAGTTATGGTTCTTGTGCACTGCACTCCCCCTTGGTGAGATCTATACACCCATGAAGTTTCATGATCCTAGCTATAATACTTTTAGAGATATACTCCGGACAAGATTCAAGTATGAAAAACAAAAAAGGGCAATAACTCAAAAAATAGGCCAGGTAGAGTTATGGTTATTGCGCACTGCACTCCGTATTGATAAGAAGAATATAACTGCCAAGTTTAAAGTCAATCAGACTTAGGATGACAGAGTTATGCTCCGGACAAAGAAGTGGACACCGCCCGGACGCCCAGACAACCGGACGCCCGGACTACCGGACACCACGGGTGATCCCATAATACGTCCCGTCTTCGACGGGCGTATAAAAATGAAGAAATCGCTTGTAACAAGCATTTTGTTCATCATCTACAATTTTATCTACTCCGCAGGACAAAGATTTTTACAATTTCATAAACTGTCATAAAGTGTCTTATACAACTTCTTTGAAATTAGAAAAGTCTAAAATTCTATGTTTTTTGGGGTTTTTTTTGTAATATCTTAATCCATTAGCACGCAGGTCAAGATTATGACAGGTATAAGAAAAATAAATAATTTTTTTTTTTCAATTTCTCACAACAGTACATGACATTGAATTTTTCAATGGCAAAGCATTCTGAAATGTTGTCTGCAACTTCTTTCTATATTGACCAGTCTTAGGGTCTGTCATCTTGTAATTGGTTTAGCCATTCCCAAACGAGACAACTTTGGACTGGTCCAAATTGAAAGTAATTGCAGAAAATATTTCAAAGTGAGTGTCATATGAAAAATAATGACTGAATTTAATAGAAAACATTATAGGAAAAAGAGAAATGGCTTGATGCAAGCCATTTTCTCTTTTTTCCACAATGTTTTATTTAGTATTATTATACAGGGGCATCAAAAGAGATTGTTGAGTGGTAATAGATTAAGTTTTAAAGTTGTTTCGCCCGATATGAACACAATTTTTACTACTTTACACCATTTAAAATTCCACCCACTTTCACCTATTTCAAATTGTCTGGAACATCAAAATATGTCAAAGTTCTTACAAGTCTCTAATTTCTTTCAAATTACAGGTTGACAGTGAGTGCTGATGGTAATGATAAGGTAGAGACATGGAAAGAGGATTTACCAGTACAACAACCTGTTGGTAAAAATCAACTCTGTCTAAAATAGACCATCTTTTTAAGATTCCAATTACCTGATGACAGAATTTTAGACTGGTCAAAATTAAAAAGGACAATCAAAATTTTGTTTTAACAGAAACAAGTATATCTTAAAGGTTGAAAATATTGTTGTAAAAAAACAAATTGCTTCCAATTGCTAGTATTTTCTTCTTTCTCCACAAGAATTTCCTTAATGGTTTTTTAGATCGATTGAATGGGGTTTAACGCCAAAGTATTTGTCATATTGCAGCAGCTGGAGCACCTAATAATGGATTCCTGGTATTTTCACACCAGTACTACCACTAAATCCTTTCCTAGCCTCCAGCTGCTATCCCACTTGGGTTTACGAATATCTACAAATTGGTGAGAGACATGTCAGAAAGGATATGTACCACCGGGGATCAAACCAATGACATCCCATTATTGAAGATTAGGAGTCTGATCGGCTACCTACTGGTGTTAAAACTTATCCCTTTGCTGATTAACCCTTTCCTGTTTTTTTTTTTTTAAATTTAGACCTGTCCAAATTCAAAGGTTTTGAAGACGACAATTTAATGTTGATGTTATTCGAAAAATAATCATGTAATAGGGTAGAAAATATTGATGAAAAAGAAGAAATTGCTTTTTACAAGCAATTTTTTTTTCTTTTTCCGTAATGTTCTCTCAAGTATAAAACCACAGACACGTATAACCCTGGGATTAAACAGGAAGGCTTAAGAGATCAAAACAAGAGGGCCAGTGGCCCTGGCACTCACCAGAGATAAGGCTCTTTTTTTCTTCAAGGCCTAATACAACCTGGGTCAGGAGAAAACCTCCTTTAACATTTAACTAAAATCAAGAAGCCCAATTTAGTTTAAATTGGCCAAATAGTTTTGAAAGGGTTGCCTTCTTTGTTTCTATTTAAGCCTAGTCACCCTATGGCTCTAAAATTTCATCAATTTTGAAAGAGGTCAATGTATTTTGCTTCATGCAAAATTCAAGATTCTTCAACTTTTGGGTCTGGAGGAGAATTTTTTTTTTTTTCATTTTTTTTCCCTATTTTACTCTTGTTGTCATAGCGACCAGAGTATTCAACTGACTAAAATCTTTGGTTGAATTCAGCCCAGTGGTTTGGGAGAAGATGTCGTTTTAAAAATCCTTCTTTATTTCTATATAAGCCCCACCCTATCTCTGTCGCTCCGCCCCTGGGGGCCTGAGGTTTGTGATTTGAGCTATTCTGAAAGAGGTCAATGTATTGATGCTTCATGCAAAATATCAAGACTCTAAGCCCTCTGGGTCAGGAGGAGATAATTTTTAAAGTTTTTATTATAATTCCAGTTTTGTTTCCATGGCAACCAGAGTTGTAAAGGGATTTCAATTATCTTAGCAATTCTCATATGGCATCACCCAAGGAACATTCCTGCCAAATTTGGTTGAAAGCTGCCAAGTGGTTTGGGAGGAGATCTTTATTTCTATATAAGCCCCATCCCCCAGTGGGCTCTGCCCCTGGGTACTGAGGGTGATGATTTTCGCAATTCTGAAAGAGGTCATTGCACTGATGCTTCATGCAAAATATCAAGGCTCTATGCCTTCTGGGTCAGGAGGAGATAATTTTTAAAGTTTTCATTAAAATTTCAGTTTTGCTGCCAAAGCAAACACTGTTTTTAAAGGATTTCAATTCATTTAGCAATAATTAAAGGGCGCCACCCAAGGAACATTCCTGCCAAATTTGGTTGAAATCCGCCCAGCAGTTTGAGAGGAGATGATGTTTTAAAAATCCTTCTTTATTTCTATATTAGCCCCCCGCCCCCCCGGGGCTCCACCCATGGGTACTCGAGGGTGATGATTTTAGCAATTCTGAAAGAGGTCATTGCACTGATGCTTCATGCAGAATATCAAGGCTCTACACCTTCTAGGTCAGGAGGAGATAATTTTTAAAGTTTTCATTAAAATTTCAGTTTTGTTGCCATAGCAACCACAGTTTAAACAGATCTCGATACTTTTAGTAATTTTTAAAGGGCACCATCAAAGGAACATTCCTGCCAAATTTGGTTGAAATCCGCCGAGGGGTTTGGTAGAAGATGTCATTTTAGAATCCTTCTTTATTTCTATATAAGCCCCATCCCCCCCTGGGGCTCCGCCCTTGGGTACCTGAGGATGATGATTTTAGCAATTCTGAAAGAGGTCATTGCACTGATGCTTCATGCAAAATATCAAGGCTCTATGCCTTCTGGGTCAGGAGGAGATAGTTTTCATTAAAATTTCAGTTTTGTTGCCATTGCAACCAGAGTTTTTAAATGATTTCAATTCATTAGCAATTTTTAAAGGGCACCACCCAAGGAACATTCCTGCCAAATTTAGTTGAAATCTGCCCAGCAGTTAGGGAGGAGATGTCATTTTAAGATTGTTAACACATGACGGACGATGCACGCAGGACACAGGATGATCAAAATACCTCACCATGAGCACTTCGTGCTCAGGTGAGCTTAAAACAATTTCTCATCAAATTTCAACACTTTTTGATCTGCATGTGAAAAAGCCTTTAACATAGGCTGGAGGGTTGCTTATCAAACTACTCATACACACAAACATTCAGGGTTGAGGATATTTTCTCTGACTGGGATGGCTTTGTCAACAAGCCCTGCAAGTTACAAATAATTCATTTACTGTCCTTCCCAGTTTATTTTTTCAAGATCACCATTTAGAAAAAGAGCACTGCATGTGGATGCCATGGCTGCATGTGTTGAATAGTGACACAAAAAGTCTTGGTTAAGTCAGAAGATTACATGCCTTGTATAAAAATGTATTAGTTATCTCCCCTAATAACTTGTCCTTTTGATAGTTACCAGTAACAAACATAACAAGTTTCTAGTAACTATCTTCAATTAAAACAGAGATATGACCAAGGCTAACGTTTTTCACCTGTAAAACATCTACACAAACACTATCATAGATAATGACAACAAGGTGACAAAAATACCTAAACTTTTTGTCCTAAATAGCTGAGTTAACAAACTTGAAATGATGTCTGTAAGCTCTTCCAATTTGAACAAGTTCAAACTTTTATCATTTCTTTATTTTGTTGTACATTAATGTAATTGACATTGAGGAAAATGAAGAAATTACTTGTTTTAAGCAATTTCTTGATCATCTATGTACTCTTCTTCAAAGAACAAAAAATCTTATGAACTGAACATTGTCGTCTGCACACTCTTTGCTTTTTGCCCAGTCCAAAAATTTATCATTTCATGATAGGATAAAGTACCCAGGATTCAATATTAACCCCTTCCTGTTCAATCCCTAAGTTTTATGTCAAAGTTATTTCATACTTAATAAAACATTGTGGGAAGAGAAATTGAAAGCAATTTCCTGTTTTCCTACAATATTTTCCAGGCTGTAAATTGGTTACTTTTCAAATTTCACTAATTTTTAAGTTAGCTATTTAACCCACTACCAGACAGTAAAATTTTTGACTCGTCCTATTTCAAAGAAGTTGCAGAGAATATTTCTAAGTTGATGAAATTTCAAATGTCAGTTTGGGTCATAAAACATTTTGAAAAAAGAAGAAATTGTTTGAAAAAAGCAATTGCTTCATTTTCCAGAGTGTTTTACAAAGCTTCTTTCTTGAGGTGCATAAAAACGGGAGTGTGTGGGAATGGGTTAAGACATCTAAAATCTTTCAATGACCAGTGCAATTAATCTTCAATTCCAGACCAGTTTATCTATTTTCCTGACATGTAATATCAGGTATATTCTGATTACACTGCTAGACTTTGACTTTTTTGCATTTTGTTTTGGCTGAACTTGGGTGCAATACCAATTACATGTTCAAATCAATAATTTATGGTTGGTTAACTGTGGTTATAGTGCTAGTGCCTTTGGACTGTAAAAACATAAAGCTATTTTGTACCTAGCTCAGATATACTTTATCTTAAGGTTGTCTTTTGTAAGTCGTGTCTAAGATTTTATATGCCAGAATAAAGTTCATTAGTCTTGGATATCTTTATTCAGAACTCATTACCACACAACAAAGTATTTGACTCATCCATATTCAAAAATGTTGCAGACAACATTCTGTAACTGATGGAATTTTAAAAATTTGTCTTTCTGGGAAGAAAACATTGAAAAATGAAGAAATTACTTGTACGCTCTTTTCATGAGGGCTGCAAAAAGCAGAATTGTATGGGAATGGGTTAAGTACTTGATAGTGTTATTTTTTACAGATCAATTTAGACCGCCAACATCTGAAGCATTTAAAAGACCAGTCAGCAGACCTTCAACTCAACAAAATGGACGTATACCAACCCCTAAAAGTAAACCATTAACTCATGAACAGCCTGTTCTAAGACTAACAACATCGGCAAAGGGAAACAGGCCTGTACCAGAACCAGTTGCCCCAGCAACAATTGACCAGCCAGAGCAGGAGACCATTGCTGAGATGTAACAAAACATCATTCATAGTTACAAATTATTTCCTTAAACTTGTTGCCTTAGAAGAGTTTTTTCTAAACAGTTTTATTTGAAATGTCTAATTAGAAAGAAACTCATTTAACCCATTCTCACACAATCCTGCTTTTAATGCCCCCCCCTCGAAAAAAGTTTTTGAAAAAATTGTGGAAAATGAAGAAATTGTTTGTTACAAGTAATTTCTTCATTATCCAAAATGTTTTCTACCCAAAAAGAAGAATAATTTTTAAATTCTCTGAATTACAAATTGTTGTCTGCAACTTCTTTGAATTTGTACTGGTCTAAAATGTTGACGTCTGGTAATTGGGTTAAGTCGTAAATTAAAATAACAACTAAGATAAGTCCCTCAAATACCTTTTGGGTTTCTGAACATCTAGCATCCCTGAAAACAAACCATGTTCAGCTGAAAAATGCTCAAACTTTTAATTTAAATTTACCCTTAAGATTTCAAGACCATTTATTTAGATGAATGATTTCAAGATATTTGTGTAAATTTATGTTTTTCCATTTGAAAGGGTACATGTTCCGATATCAAAGGCTGAAAGCTGCTGATAAAAGAACTTTACAATCTATTTTGTCAAGAGAAATGAAATAAAGGCTAGTGCAAAACTATTGTAAATATTACACCATTTTTGCATCAGTTTATAAATAGGCCCGATGAGGTCCATATAAACTTCATGTTTGTTCTCTTCTTGTTAGTTGCCAACAGTATTACATGTTTTGTTTGTTTAGCTTCCATACTGCCTCATTTGTCATAATCTGTAATACCTTTTTTATAAAGTGTTTTTTTTAAAATCCTTTCCTAGTTTTCAGAATTTTAGACTTGTCCAAATTCAAAGAAGTGGCACTGGACAATGAAAAGTGAATTCAATTTGAAAAGTAACCAACATACAGAGTAGAAAATATTGAGGGAAAAGAAGAAATCGCTTATTACAAGCAATTTCTTCTTTTCCTACAATGTTTTCCTCAATTATAAAATCATAAAGAAGTAAAAGCCAGGGATTGTACAGTAAAGGGTTAAGGTATTTCAATGCTACAGGCTCCACAATTTTGACCGTTTTCTACAGAACCCCTGTATGAGAAAACATGGATTCAATACAATACACATTTATGTGTAACGTTATGTTAACCCTTATCCTGCAGAATATTTATCATCTTTTCACTATATTTTAAAATTTTGACATAAGTAGATTTTTGTTGTCAAAGATTTTTCTCACACAACAAGAAGAAGCAGGTAGTATAGACTAAGTTCAGACTGCATGTCTGTGCAGGCTGATCTTATTCTATACACCTGCCAAAGCCGTTGTCAAAGCTGGAATATTTGATATGAGCATGACAAAGGTTAATGGTCAAGAAGTTAGTTAAATTAAGAGCATTGCTTTCAAAATACTGCTAGGCTACTGATTTTAACCTGTTACTACACATTCCCAAATTTTGCAGTGCTGAAGAAAGTAACTTTGACGGGGAAAAGAGCTAATTCTTTATTTCAAAAATATTTTCTATCCTTTTTAACACTTTTATACTTTGAAGCTTTTTGATAGTCATCTGGAAATTCGTCCAAATTGAATTTGTCTTAAAGAATTGGTAAAGGGTTAAGGGTCAGTACTGATATATATACAAATTACAAGCTCATACAAAAGATTTACTATTCTCTAACCTAGCCATATTCTGTGTGAAGGCATTGAATTACCATCATATACATGTATCAAGTACAGAATAAAGCAATAAATGTATAAACAAGTACATCTGTACCAATACCAGGCATTTTGATAATGCATATTCAAAAGAAAGATATTTCATTTTTTTTAATAAATTCTGCTTTTTTTTACTATCCTTATCATTTTCTGTGTAAAACATTTTATGTAGATAAAACATGTACATGTATTTTGTTACGTTTATTTATTTCCATTTTACAATACATGTTTTGTTTTTATGTAAATTTTTATATAAGATTTATTTATATGTCTGTGATAACTGTGTCAAATCATTTGTGTAAAAGTGACATGTTTTCATGAACACTATTTAACCCTTTCCTGTACAAACCCAGGATTTTACGTCTCTATGATTATAAACTAGGGAAAATATTGTTAAAAAAGGAGAAATTGCTTTTAACAAGCAATTTCTCCTTTTCCCACTTATTTTCTACCATATAGAATGGTTTCATTTCAAGTTGCATCCAATTTTCGTTGTCGTTTGCAACCTCTTTCAATTTGGACTGTCTTAAATTGAAAATAAAAACAGGAAAGGGTTAAGGCAAAATGCCCACAATTAAATATGGATGCCGACATAAATTGAAGGACAACCAATAAATGCTTAATTAATAACGTCATATTTCCTGTCACCAGTGGTACACCAGTGGTATATATATAATATTGACGAATCATGGCCGTCAATCATAGAATCGAACAACCAATCAAATCATTCATTTGGACCAGAACTGAACTTTTAACTCAAACATTATTTATGTGAAGAATTTTTGTTGGTTTGGTGACTTATACAGCGTAACTACAGCTTATTTAATCTGTAGTTACGATATTTATGTCGCCAGCCAACTCTTTTACAATTCTGTAACGTATTACTGACCTGAAATTTTGAAAAATAACGTTGTTTAATATCAAAGTTGAATTTCCTGTCGGAGCTCAGTGGGTCTGGCCAATGATCTGTCATTAACAAGTTATAGTTACACAAATCACTTTCAGGGCATTTTGTGTGTGTAGATATATTCACAGCATAGAGAAGATCAATATTTTTCATATAATGTGAACAGTAGAGGCCATCTTTACCCATTCCCACAGTCACGCTTTTTTACGCACCAAGGAAGGAGCCTAGCTTGACAGATAACATATGATGTAAACAAATCTCAACCGATTACCATATAACAAAATTTTAGATTAGTCCAAGTTAGATAATAATAGTTCATGAAATTTTGAACACCTTTTTCTTTTAGGTATACAACATTGCATAAAACGAAAAATTGCTTACAACAAGTAATTTCTTCATTTTCTACAATGTGTTCGAAGGTCTTTTTCTTGAGGAACGTATAAAAGGTGGGATTGTGTTGGAATTAGATAAGTGGCTGTCTAAGTTTCAACATTATATTATTTCAACTCTGTGATATCATTATTTTACCTTTATATATCATATACCCATTTTTATGTACAGAGCAATGGGCAAGTTTATTACAATAAAATATCATTTTTGTCCACTATGATTTGTTTGTTTGAATTTGATTTTACACTGTTTCGAATATATGTAATCTATCAGTTACCCCATTCCCACACAATAGAATTTTTACCCAGTCCAAATTCAAAGAAGTTGCACAGGACAATTTTAAGTTAATGAAATTTTTAAAATCTTTTGGGGTTGAAAACATTGTAAATAAAGAAGAAATTGCGTGTAAGAGAATCTGATTAAAACTGTGGACTCTAAAACCTTAACAAGGAAAAGTTATATGGACGCTATATGGGAAAACACCATCGCTTTAGCTTTTCCAGCCTTTGGCTTGTTTATTAAAAGTTAAGTCACTAAGAATAAAAAATACCATGGAAAAGAAGAAATTGCTTAACCCACTATTAGACATTTTTTTAGATTGGTCTACATTGAAAGAGATTGATTGATTGAATGGGGTTTAACGCAACTTTTAACAGCATTTCAGTCATATCGCGGCGGCTGGAGCACCTACAATGGATGCCTGGTATGTCTCACACCAGTACTACCACTACATCCTTTCCTAGCCTCCAGCTGCGATCCCACTTAGGTTTACGATTATCCACCCATTGGTGTGAGACAAATGTCGGAAAGGATATGTTCAGCCACCGGGGACATTGAAAGAGGTTGCAAACTATAAATCATAGTCTGCTGTAATTGAATAAGTGCCAAGTAAGACAGAAAATATTGTGAGAAATTTCGACATGGCCAGTCAAAATCCATTTCCCCTTTTTCACATCATTTTTTAAAGCTATTTTCTCCAGTGCATAAATTTGGATTACATAGTAAAAGACTAAATTGCTTGACATTGTAAAAGGGGATTTTATGGTACATATAATGGGTTGTATATCAATCTCCGTCTTCCCCTACACAGTCTTTAGTTTTATCTACACTAGAGCTAACATCAGCACTAATGCTTTCATTTACATTATCACATGAACTCTGTACTGCAGGTAACTGTGGAAGATTCCAAATCATCGATAGAGTTATCAACACCTCCGATTATCTCTACAGAATCACTACAACAACCACCTCCACCATTTGAATATTCTGTCTGGTTATACAAATCCTCTTGTTTGGTTTCACTTTTTAAGTCTGTTGGATTACAAGAAACTGTCTTTAATAAATCCTGGCTCCTATGACGTGCTTTTTTTCTGGCTTCAAACTTTCTCTGAGGTAAAACTATATTAAATGCTTTTTGCCAATCCTTGGTTTCTGTGTAACGTAAAAGTATTTCAAAAACTGAAATAAGAAATGGAAAAACTCTAATGAATGTGAATTTGTGTATTGCAAACGGTGATCCAATCATTTTTTTTATTTTCAAGAAGCTGGTACCTTTTACACCATCATACCCTAGTTTGACTCAATGAAGAAAAAAAGCTTTGGAAAACATTGTGGGAGAAGAAAATTGTTTCACACCATTTTCTCTGCTAAATGACTGTTACTATTCAATCTAAAAGCACTATGTTTTGTCAGCTGCAACAAAATCTTTATCAGACTATATCACTATTTTCCAGTGCCTTGAAATAGACTAATCTGCAAGTTTAACATACTGGAAAGAGGTACATTAATTTCATTATCAAGGCTTTAATTGAGATTTGTGATAATAAATCTTGTCAATTAAAGTACTTTAGCTTTGAAATAAATTGACAGCAGAACTTTATCTAATCTGGAAAGCTTCAATATTTTGCGAAAAGGAAAGAAATCTGAATTAACCCAATCCCACACAATTAAATTTTACACCAGTCCAAAGAAGTTGCAGACAACAATTTTAAGTTGATGAAATCTCTTAATTTTTTGTCTTTTGGAGAAGAAAACATTGTGGATAATGAAGAAATTGCTTGTGACAAGCAATTTCTTCATTTTTCTCAATGTTTTCCAAAGCTTTTTTCTTGAGGGGCATTTAAAAGCGTCATTTTGTGGGAATGGGTTAAAGGCATTCTTGTATTTTCCTGTATAATGGTAGTGCAAATAAGTAACTGGTCAAGCAGGGTACAGTCGAACCTGTCTTAAGCAAGCAAGCGGTCAAGGGATTTGCCAAAATCACTTGCTTAAGACAGGTGCTTGCTTAATACAGGTCCACCTGTCAAGGTGGTGGCCGGATATTTGTATAACAAAAAGATTGGGTGGCTAGAAAGTAGTTAGCTACACCTGTACGATACAAAGTCATCAACATGCCTACTTTTGTTATATTGCTCTTATTCAGTGATTGAAATTTATGCATATGATATTCAAAATTTATCAATAAAGATTAATGGAGTATGACGATCGAAATTGCTGTTCTCGGAAAGTAATCTATTTTCATTTTCGTACAGAGTTTGTTAATTGCAGATGCATGTGAATGTTTATCTGATTTTGACACTTGAATAGATAATCCAAAACAATTATGCGCCGTGATAATTACTTATCCGTGAAAATTTCCATCGGCCTGAAATTGACCGTAAACTCAGGTTATTTCAAAGAATGGGACACGATTTTGATGGCTGTTGACTGGGTTTTAAAGGTGCTTGTTAAATACAGGTTAAATTTAGTGTAAATAAGATCTGGGGTCATTGAACTGGCCGTTTAAGACAGATGCACACTGAATGGAGGTGACTGGATGACCAGTTTTGATTTCATTTATTGGTTAGGTCCAATCGTTACGACACTTATTCAAACCAATCCCAGATATAATTCAAACTAACCATGAGTAATTGACAAGACTTTTCTTGTTTTCATATCAATATACTTAGTAATTGGTAGTTGGGCATGGCTCAAACCCTTTTCTTCCGCTAACTTGTGACACAGACCCTGAAAAACACACAAGAACTACAACTTCTTATAGACATAGTTTATTCAGGCTGTAGTTACAATCTTTAGCTCGCTAACAATGTGCTTTATGTATTTTGTTCCTGAACATAGCTTATGCTAACTAATCTTAGATAACTCAGTTAACTGCATTGTCATAGGTTGTGGACAGCAATCCATTAATTATGACACAAAACATAGTGAGTGTTTGTTACAAAAATAATCTTCAAACAAGAGGCCCATGAGGGCCTGAGACGCTCTACTGGTTATCAGGTTTTCTGTTAAAGAAATCTGATATTTAAGGAAGTTAATTGCTCAAAGAAGAATGCATAAAGAAAAAAAAAAGGGCTTTATCCCCTTAATCATTTTAAGCAACAATCCTCGAGGCCCCTTTTCCCATGTTTCATGACGGATCCACTCCATTTCCAAAAAGAAAGTAACCTTATTACCCTACAATCATTCTGTGAATATTTCATCAGAATCTGACAATAATTGTGGACTTTATCACATAAACAGGATTGTTTTGAATGAAAATCAATAAGGCCCCTTTTCCTGTGTTTTCTGATGGATCAATTTCAATCCAAAAGGAACTTTCCTTAAAATCAGACAATTGTCCTGTGAAATTTAAAAGACAATTTGATAATGATTGTGATCTTCATCACATACACAAGAAAGTTTTAAATGATAATCTGTAAGGCCCCTTTTCCTGTGTTTCGAATGCCTCAATTATTCCATGCATCTTTGAAGAGAATCCAATAAAACTGTTGACTTTATTGTGTTAACAAAGATATTAAATTCAAGTTCTCATAAGGCCCCTTTTTCCATGATATTTTACTGTTGGTTTTATCATTCTGTGAAAATTAAAAGTGAATCCGATGAAATATTGGGAATTCATTATGTTTACTAGAATATTAAAAAAAATATCATATGGCTCCTTTTTACATGATACTTGATGGATTGTACCCAGTTCTGAAAAGAACCATTTAAGTATTTGTACAATCATTCTGTGAAATTTTGAAGTGAATCCGGTGAAATCAAGGGACATCATTGTGTGAAACAGAATATTTAAGAGAGTTTTTTCATAAGGCCCCTTTTTATGTGACCCTTGCCATAGTCAGATCCACTGTCAAAATCAACAATTGGAATGATGGTACAATCAATCTGTTTAATCTGTGGAATTTATTGTGTTAATGAGTTTATAGTGAAATCTTCAGAGGGCCCCTTTTCTCATGATACTTTACAGAAAAAACCAAATTTCCAAAGGCACAATTCTAATGAAGGTACAATCATTCTTTAAAAGTTAAAGAGAATCAATGAAAACAGTGGACTGAATTGTGTCAAGAATTTTTGTAACTAAATTTTCATAAGGCCCCTTTTCCCGTGAAACTTAACAAATCAGACCCAATGTACAAAGGAACAATCCTAATGATAGTTTAAAGAAAATGATAAAGACTGAGGACTTTATTGTAATAATGATGTTTTGTAATAAAAATTTTATAAGGTCCCTTTTCTTGTGTCACTTAACCAATCAGACCTAATTTACAAAGGAACAATCCAAATGATGATACAATCATTCTATTAAAGTTTGAAAGACTGAGGGCATTGTTGTGTTTATGAGGATTTGGTATTAATTTTTCATACAGCCCCTTTTCCTATGATACTAGACAGATCAGGCCCAACTTGGAAAGAAACAATCCTTATGATGTTACAAACATTCTGTGAAAGTTTGAACAGAATCTGATGAAAACTGCAGACTTTATCTTGGTGTAAAATTTTAAAAATAAAATTTTCATAAGGCTCCTTTTCCTGTGATACTTGATGGATCAGGTCTCATGTCAGCATCAACAATCGTGTTTATTGTACAATGATTCTGTGAAGGTTTGAATAAAATCCAATGAAAGCTCTGGACTTGGTTACAAGGATTATAGATAAAATTCTCAAAAGGCCCCTTTTCCCATGATACTAGACAGATCACGCCTAATTTGAAAAGAAAGAATCCTCATGATGGAATATCATTCTGTGAAAGTTTTAACAGAATCTGATGAAAACTGTTGACTTTATTGTGGTACGATGATTTTAAAATTAAATTTCATAATGCTCATTTTCCTGTGATACTTGACAGTTTAGGTCTAATGCAAACATCAACAATCATTATTATTGTACAATTATTCTGTGAATGTTTGAAGAAAATCTGATGAAAGCTCTGGACTTGGTAACAAGGATTTATAAATGAAATTTTCATAAGGCCCCTTTTCCTGTGTTTCTTGACAGTTCAAACCCTGTTATGAAAAGAATGATAGTTATGACCTTCTAGTCATTCTGTGAAAGTTTCAACAAAATCTGATCAAGTCTGTGGGCTATATTGTGTTAACAGGGTTTTTTTAATTCAATTTTCATATAGCCCCTTTTCCCATGTTACTTGATGGATCTGAACCAATTCCAAAGGGAACTCTTCTTACAAAAGTATAATTATTTTGTTTGAGTATAAAGACAACCCCATCACATCTGTGGACTTACAAGCATTAATTAAGATTTTTTTAATTGAATTTACCTAAGGCCCCTTTTCCTATGTTTCTCAATGGATCAGACCCAATTTGAAAGGAACAATCCTTATGATGGTACAATATTTCTGTGAAAGTTTGAAGTCAATCAGGTGAAATCTAGGGCCATGATGTGTTAACTAAGATTTTTTTATTAAATTTTCATAGGCCCCCTTTTCCCATGAATCTTGATGGATCAAACCTACTTACGAAAGGAACAATCCATTTAATGAATTAGTCATTCTGGGAATGTTTGATGAGAATTTTTTGACAACTATGGACTCTATTGTGTTTACGAGGTCTTTTTCAATCCAGTTTTTATCCGGCCCCTTTTTCCCTTGGTCCTTGACAGATCATACCAAATTTTGAAAGGAACAATTCTTATGATGGTACAATCATTCTGTTAAAGTTTGAAGTCAATCAGATGAAAACTGTGGACTCTAGAGTGTTAACAAAGATCTTTGAATTAAATTTTAATAAGGCCCCTTTTCCCGTGTTTCTTGAGGAATCATATCCAATTCAGAAAGGAACAATCCTTGTGATGGTACAATCATTCTTTGAAAGTTTGAAGAGAATCCATTGAAAATTGTTGGCTCTAGATTATTAATGAGAATTTTTATTAAAATTTTCAAAAGGCCCCTTTTTCCTGTGTTTCTTGACGGATCATACCAAATTTCGAAAGGAACAATCCTTATGATAGTACAATCATTCTGTGAAAGTTTGAAGGGAATCCAATGTAAACTATTGACTCCAGAGTGTTAAAGAGTATTTCTTAAAAGATTTTTCGATTAAATTTTCATAAGGCCCCTTTTCCCGTGTTTCCTGATGGATCTGACCAAATTCCCACAGGAAAAATCCTTATGATGGTACAATCATCAAGTGAAAGTTTAAATTCAATCTGATGAAAACTGTGGACTCTAGAGTGTTAACGAGGATCTTTTAATTAAATTTTCATAAGGCCCCTTTTCCCATGTTTCTTGACAGATCAGACCCATTTTCGAAAGGAACGATTCTTATGATGGTACAATCATTCTGTGAAAGTTTGAAGGGAATCTGATGAAAACTGTGGACTTTATTGCGTAAACACGGAAAAGTTTAATGGACGGACGCCGGACGGACGGACAGACGCCGGACAGGAAAAAGCCATCGCTATAGCTTTAGTGGCCTTTGGCCAGTAGAGCTAAAAAGAGTATAAAATAAATAGAATAATTCAGTCCATTACCAAATAACCCTAATTTATCACCATTTGAAAACATTCAGGAGAAGAAATCACGAAGAAAAGAAAAATGCTTGTTACAAGCAATTTCTTTCCTAAAAATGTTTTCTATTATTTGACTTGAATGGGCAATTTCTCCTTTTTCTTAAAGAGTTTTGTACTTTATACGTTATTTGTTGTCTGGTAATGGTATAAGATAAACTCTATGCCATATGGCAATACTTATTATTAATCCATACCAACACAATCCTGCTTTTTTACGCCCTCTAGAAAAACATCAATAGATTTATAGAAATTACTTGTAATAAGTAGTTTCCTCATATCAAATAATGATATCTACCTTAGCAGAAAACAATTTTTTTAAAATTCCTCCAAACTTGGAATTGTTCTCTGTAATTTCTTTGAATTTGGACCTGTCTTAAAAAAAAAATCTGATGGATTGACCCATTCTGACACATTGACGCTTTTTGATGCCCCCAAGAAAAAAGCTTTCGAAAACATTTTGGAAAATGAAGAAATTGCTTGTCGCTAGCAATTTCTTCATAAACTCTTTCCTGTATAATCACTGTTTTTTATGTCCATGCAATTTAATACTTAAGACAATATTTTGATAAAAGAAGAAATTGCTTGATACAAGCAATTTCTTCTTTTATCACAATATTTCCTACCACATAGAATGATTTCATTTCAAATTGCACTCACTTTTCATTGTTGTCTGCAACACATTTCAAACTGGGCCAGTCTAAAATGTCGAGAAATAGGAAAGGACTAACCAAAATGTTTCTTACCTAAAAAGGAAAGGACATTTAGAATTTCATTAACTGAAATTTGTTGTATGCAAAAAAAGCGGTAATGGTACATACTTTATGATGATTATGGTCTACAAGTCCACCAATGATGTATACTTTATCATCCTCTAAACTCTGCAGTATGTTTGGAGATTCACTTGATAGATAGACAATTGAGGACTTGTCAAATATACTCTCAAATGACTCTGGATGGAAGTGCACCTGTAATACATGGAATTATTTTTATGTAGCCTCCATCAACCCCCATTCCCACACGATAAAATTTTAGACCAGCCAAAATTCAAAGAAGTTTCAGACGAAAATTTAAAGTTAATGAAACCCTAAAAAACCTTTGCCTTTTGGGGTAGAAAACATTATGGATAATGTAAAAATTGCTTGTAACAAGCAATTTCTTCATTCTCCACAATGTTTTCCAAAGCTTTCATATTGAGGGGCGTTTAAAAACATCATTGTGTGGGAATGGGTTAAAGCTCCATCACTTGTGATCTCTGAATCATCTTTTCATCTATTTTTATAGTGATTTATGATTTGACACAATTTGCCAGACTAGAGCACTGCATGAGGATGCCAAGCTTGGAGATGGATAGATAAACAAGATGTGTTTGTGAATTTAAACACAAATGCCCCTGTAACAGCCTTTTTTTTAAAGATATATTTGACATTGATATATGACTCTGACTTTATTTGATCATCTTGACCTTGCCCCTTGCTGAATTTGTATTGTTTGAAATTGACATGTATTATTATTATCAAATACTTTTGAAGTAAAAGAAAAATGTTAAGTTTTCAGGTTAGGTTTTTAGAAAAATGTAAAGATAGGGTCTAATTATGAAATAGACCTAAAAGATTTGGGACTCATCGAATACATATTGTTGACAACTATGGGCATTGACACTTAATGACTTTTAAAGAAACTTGGGAAGATTAAATACAAAAATTCTAAGATAAGGACTAAAATAAGACCTCGACATATGACCAAGATTGAAGTAAATACCTTTAATGATGACAGAGGAATGACATGGTGAAAGTTTGTCATGCCACTGAAATGCCAACAACACCTTGGTGATGAATATAGCTGGGCTTTTGATTCTGAATAGCAGATTACTGGTTCAAAATGAAAAGATTTTCATTCCAATTTCAAAATATTTTTCAATCTTGTTGAAATGGAAATGGCAACCAGAGATTTGGAATAATTTAAATCTTTAAGTTTCTACTTTTCCAATAAAGTTTTCCAAAAGTAAGCAAATAAGTAAGATTGCATGGTAATGGCTTGACAAGCTAAATGAATTATTAGTAACTTACATCCCAAAATTTAGAGTCTTCAAGGCTGTCTAGTCTTTCTTTAGTCTTATTACCAATCCCACAGCAGTAAAACTAGAAAATACAAAAGAAAGCTTACAAGTAAGATAACATCAACAAATAAACTGGCCATACAAACAGGGACTATCTTGTCACAGAAAGTCAAACTGTATTAATAGACACATTTCAGTAGTTAATCAAATAATCCATCAGACCAATCAAGTCATTCATATATACAGGAAGTTACCTTTAAACTCTAACATGGCCATCATTTATGTGAAGTGTTTTTGTTGGTTTGGTGAATTAAACATCAAAACTACAACTTATTCCAGCTACAGTTACAACTACTACTACATCCTTTCCTAGCCTCCAGCTGCTATCCCACTTAGGTTTACGATTATCCACCCATTGGTGAGATAATTTCCCTTGATATTGGATGGGATGTCATCATGTCAACCCATTACCACACAATAAAACTTCAGACTGGTCCAAATAAAAAGAAGATGTGGATGACAATTTTAAGATGATGACATCTTTAGAATCTATGTTTCTTAGGGTAGAAAAAATTGTGGATATTGAAGAAATTTCTTGAAAAAAGCAATTTCTTAATTTTTCACAATGTTTTCCAAAACTTTATTTCATGGGGGCGTCAAAAAGCCTCATTGTGTGGGAATAAGTTATAAAAAGATCACACCATAACAATACCCATATTTCAGCAAGTTTTAGCCAAAATTGGGATGATAAGGAAATGAAATTGGGATGATAAGGAAATTTCATTAAGACCCCTTTCTGCACTATATTTGACAGAATATCACCATATTCCAAAGAAATCGCCCTTCATGACCTTACAACTATTTACAACAACTAGGAAAGATTGAGCTAAATTGACTAGGAAATTGTTATTAAGAATTTATTTCCTTTTATTTTGGATGGAACATCACCTATTCAACAGGAATCTTCATCATGGCCATGCAAACATTACTAGCAAGTTTCAGGAAGATTGTGACAACTCTTATCAAAAAGAGCAGAAAAAGGGAAATGGTCATATCTGCCCCATTACAGGTAATAACCCATTCCCACATAATTCCTTCTTTTACTCCCCTCAAGAAAACAGCTTTAAAAAACATGGTGAAAAATGAAGAAATTGCATGTTACAAGCAATTTCTTCATTTTCCACATTGTTTTCTATCCAAAAAGACCAAAAAATAGAATTACATCAACTTGAAATTGTCGTCTGCAGCTTACTTCAATTGAACCAGTCTAAAGTTTTGTTGTATGGACACAAATGGGCTGATTGACAGATCATCACCATATTCAAAAAGAAACTTCCTCTCGACCATACAAACATTTCAGTCAATTCTTAGCCAGGAATGTGAACTGTAGAGCAATGAAAACGAAACTGTTATAAAATACAGTTATATTTACCAATTACCCCACACAGTGACGCTTTTTGACGCCCCTTAAGAAAAACAGTAGGGAAAACATTGTGTAAAATGAAGAAATTTCTCGTAACAAGCAATTTATTCATTTTACACAATGTTTTCTGTCCCAAAAGTTGAAAGAGTCTAAAATTCAATAAACTTTAATTGTCATCTGCAACTCCTTTCAATTTGGACCAGTCTAAAATTTTGTAGTCTGGTAATGAGTTAATACCATGATATTGAACAGACTTTCAACTAGTTATAACACAAACACGGGCCTCTCTAATAGACTGACAGATAAGGGCTTCAAAACCATTGTCCTTTACTTTTTAGTGCAATACAATGTACCTTTATTGATTCACTCCAGTCATTTTGAGATTCTATCAACTAGGGTGAACAATACAATTACATGTTTAACCCATTACAAGATGGCAAAATTATAGACTGACCTAAATTGAAAGATGTTGCAGATGACAATTCAAAGTTGTTGAATTTTTGGATTTTTTCAACTTTCTGGGTAGGAAACATTGTGGAAATGAAGAAATTGCTGGTAACAAGCAATTTCTTCTTTTTCCACATTGTTTTCCAAAGCTTTTTTTCGTTCGGGCGTCTAAAGGCGTCACTGAGTGGGAATTGGCTATGACCTTGCTAGTCATTATCATTAATTTACCAGTCATTGTAACACAGTAATTGTATGTCTGTAAGGAGCCTAATATTTCAAGTATTTTAGCATTATTGAGCTACACCATATGAAAATCCAAGTTTCTCCCCAACATTTTTGAATTGAATGTCTGCAATTTTCATTCTTTACAACAAAATCTCGCAAAATCACAAGCATCCTGCCAAATTTGACAGTAAAAGGAGTATAGGTTGCCATATTTGGAAGACATAGTTTATCATTCAAATCAAAACTGTTACAACAGTCATGAAAAAACACAACACATGAAAAAAAAATATCAATTTTATGAGAATTGGATAAATTCAGGAAAATGATAAGACACTCCATTGTGGTAAGTTTCAATTCATTTCAATTGAAAATGTAAGAGGAACTCTGCACACAAAAAATTGCATGAGCACCTGCTTTGACAGCATGGTATTAGTAAACAATGTGATACAAACATAGATTACATGACCAATCTAATTGCCATGGAAGATTAACTATGAAAATTCAAAAATATGGAAAGAAACTAGTATTAAAAGAAAGACACATAAAATATATCATTTAATTTTGCAGAATTTGGCAATTAAATCAATATATTCATGAAAACTATTCTGTAGATAATCCAAGGCACTTAACATGAAAACATTTTTTTTCAAAAAAGGACAATAAATGAAGGTCATGCAGCAAAAAAGGAGAATGAGAGGCTGCAATGCTGTAGCTAACTGTCACCAAATTCCATTAGGAAGTGACGGATTGTAACTATCAATTGACCAATCCAATGATTCATACAGACAGGAAGTGAACTTTGAACTCTGACATTGACCAAAATTTATGTGCAGCATATTTGTTGGTTTTGCAACTTAAAAACCATTACTATTGTTTATTCAAGCTGTAGTTATGACATTTAGGTTGCCAACAAACCAGAAAACTTTATTGCTTTAAAGTTCACAGAGGCATGTGTTTTCATTTCAAAATTTATTTACATCCAGATAAAAATCTAAGTTTTGGAATTAAAAACCACCAACCAGCTGAAAGCCAGGAGTTACAAGGAAAGCAGTAGTTTGTCTCTGATTTTAGACATCTCCTACATCAGGCAACAAAGAAAAATACCTGGCACTGGATGGTGCTTGCAAATCAATAATGGTACACATTTTTAATTTAAATGTAGTGAAAGTTTATTACCTGCATAGGACTCTGGGCCCTCCTGTTGGCAGAATAACTAAACATGATCTGTTTTACCAGGAACTTGACATCCTATATGGCAAATAAATCAGGGAAGGAATAGCATAAGTATTACATTTTTGTTTCAAAAATAAAGGTATAATCATGATGCTCATGAAGAATTATCATTTTCATTAATCCCTGTCATGCTTATCCAGGAATATTCCTGTTTTGATAATAGCAGGATCTGTGTAGACTATAATCAGCCTGCACAGAGGTGCAGTCTGATCTTAGTCTACACTACCTGCTTGTTTCTTTAGTGTAGAGGAAATATTTGAACAAAAAGTAGATAAACTTCAAACACAAAAAATAGTGAAGAAAGGATGAATATTAAACAGAACAAGGGTTAATTAAAGTAGATTGACATTTTCACATTCTCCAGAGTAGAATACTATTTACATTCACTACAGGTAAAAAAATTTGCTCAAGATCAGTGTAAATTGCCTGAGAAGACTTGTTACAACCAATTAATTCATTATCCCAAAAGACCCAAATCTTTTGAAATTTCATCAACTAAAAAAGTTGTCTGTCGTTGTCTTCAATATGAAGCAGTCTAAACTTTAGTTGTATGGGAATGTTTAGATATTGAAAGAAGATGCAGATGACATTTCAAGTTCATGAAATTTTGAAATATCTTGTTTCTGTGGGCAGAAAACATTGTTATATTGCTGGTTTTGAGGATAGTACTTGACCAATTGCAGTTGTCAATCAAAGAATAAAAAAAGGCCGATCACATCATTCATTTTGACTGGCAGTGTCTTTGAACTCAACCATATGCCAACATTTTTGTGATTTTTGTGTAAATTTTAAGTAGGTTTACCGACTTGAATATTGTGACTACAATTTATTCATAAATTTTGCAAAAAAGTAGTGTTTAATATGAAACGAAACTTACTGTCGTAGTCAGTGGGTGTGACCAGCAGAGTCAGTGGGTGTGACCAGCAGTCAGTGAGTGTGACCAGTGGAGTCAGTGGGTGTGACCAGCGGAGTCAGTGGGTGTGACCAGCAGAGTCAGTGGGTGTGACCAGCGGAGTCAGTGGGCGGGCCCAGTGATCAGTCAATTCCCATGTAGGTGATATAAAAGTCATAACTACAGTTTGAATAAGATGTAGTTACAATAGTTGGGTTGCACTCAATAAACAGTTTAACTCATTCCCTAAACTGTGAAGAATAGTGTGGAAAATGAGAAAATAGCTTGTAACAGCTATTTCTTCATTTTACACCATCTTTTCTTGAGAAGCATTTTTAAAATCTCAGCAATTGAAAATTTGTTATCTGCATATTTGAAATTAGGCCAGTCTAAAATTATGTCATCTAGTACTTGGTTACTTTGCCATCTGAGATAAACAAGGCAAATTAGGAAGTAAGAACTGGTTTTATTATCCCTTTCCTGTTTTTTCCATATTTTAGACTCATCCAAATTGAAAGAGGTTGCAGATGACAGTGAAAACTTGTTGCAGTTTGAAAAGAAACCATCCTATGTGGTAGAAAGTATTGTGGGACAAGGAAAAATTGCTTGTAACAAGCAATTTCTCCTTTTTCCACAATATTTTCTCAAGTACATAATCAAAGTAATGTAAAATCACGGGTTTGAACAGGAAAGACTTAATGACTGGTATATCAGATTAATTGTACCAGGAGTTGTGTTGACAAAGTTCATTAGACCGTAAACCCATTACCAGTAACGCCGATTGAAGCCCCTGTTAAATAATCCAAAGGATAATATTGAGGCTGTAACAAGCCATTTCTCCTTTTCCCATTATGTTTTCTATCATATTCAGTTATTATTTTTCAAATTACATAGACTTTGAACTATCTTCTGCAACTTCTTTGAATTTGGACCAGTCCAAATGCTGATTTTGGGGGAATGGGTTAAAACACTCACTTTTTCAGACATGTAATCATCAAAACTACAATCTATGGCAACTCTAATCTTACAAGATGAATCCTTCATCTTAATAAATGTTTTTGCAAGACTTTTTCTTGAGGGCTTTGGCTTTTCTCCATTCTCTCTACACAGTTTCTTTTTTGCCTTTTGTTTTTCTTTTTCAATCTTCCTACACAAAGAGAAAAATAATGTCATGGTTACCACACACCAAAGTTTAGACTTGTCCAAAATAAAAGCAGTTTTATTCTACCATTCTAAATAAGTGTTAATTTAAATTTTTGTCATGTACAAAAAGAAATGCGAAAATGCTTCTTACAAAACAATTTCTCCTTTGGGCTCAGTGTTTTCCTAATGTTACCTTTTCAGGTGTATGAAAATGACAGGCTGTTCGGTGAAGGGATAAGTCCAAAAAAGCTAAGTCAAGAAGTTCATGACCATTTTATTTTACACAAAACTTGAAATTTTTGTGATATTTTTGTGGTATTTCACAAGGCACCTTTTCCTGTGATACTTGATGGTAAACCATCAACAATCGTAATTATTGTAAAATCATTACAGTGAAAGTTTGAAGAAAATCCAATGAAAGCTCTGGACTTGGTTACAAGGATTTCTTTATGAAATTATAATAAGGCTCCTTTTCTTGTGTTTCTTGACAGTTCAAACCCCATTTTGAAAAGAATGATCTGAATCATTCTGTGAAAGTTTAAACAAAATTTGATCAAAGCTGTTGGCTTCATTGTGTTAACAGGATTTTTTAATTAAATTTTCAAACAGCCCCTTTACCCATGTTATTTGATGGATCAGACCCATTCCAAAGGATTGTTTGAATGAATGGGGTTTAACACCACTCTTAACAGTACATGTATTTCAGTCATATTGTGGCAGTATGAGCGCCTAACAATGGGTTCCTGGTATTTCTCACACCCATACTACCATTACATCTTTCCTAGCCTCCAGCTGCTATCCCACATAAGTTTACGTTTATCCACCAGTTGGTGAGAGACAAATGTCAGAAAGGATATGTGCTGCCGCCGGGGCCATTCCAAAGGAAACTAACTTACAAAAGTAATCATTCTGTTTGAGTATGAAGACAACCTGATGTAATCTGGACTTAATAGCATTAATTGTTTTTTAATTAAATTTTCATAAGGCCCTTTTCCTTTGTTTCTAGACCCATCGGACCTAATTTTGAAAGGAACAATCCTTATGATGGCACAATCATGAAAGTTTGAAGTGAATCTAGTGAAATCTTAGGACATACCGGTAATTGTATTCACTAAGATTTTTTTTTATCAAATTTTCATAAGGCCCCTTTTCCCGTGATACTTGAAAGATCAGACCCACTTTCGAAAGCAACAAGCCATTTGATGGGTATAATCATTTTGTGAAATTTTGAAGAGAGTTTGTTGAAAACTGTACTCTAGCATGTTAACTAGAATTTTTTATATTTTTTGAAGGCCCCTTTTGCCATGATACTAAACAGATCAGACCCACTTTCAAAAAGAACAATCTTAAAAATGGTAAATCATTCTGTGAAAGTTTGAAGGGAATAGGATGAAAACTGTAGACTCTAGCGTGTTAATGAAGATTTTTAATCAAATTTCATAAGGCCCCTTTTCCCCTGTTTCTTGACGGATCATTATGAATTTCATAAGGAACAATCCTTATCATAGTACATAGAGAATTTAATGAAAGTTGTGGACTCTAAAGTGTTAACAAGGAGTTTTAATTGATTTTAAATTAAATTTGCATAAGGCCCCTTTTCCCGTGTTTCTTGATGGATCACTAATTTTAAAAGGAACGATCCTTATGATGGTACAATCATTCTGTGAAAGTTTCAAGAGAATCCCATGTAATCTGTGCACTCCAGAGTGTTAACAAGGATTTATTAATTAAATTTTCAAAAGGCCCCTTTTCCCATGTTTCTTGACGATTATACTCAATTTCAAAAAGCCATCGCTATAGCCCTTCTGGCCTTTGGCCAGTAGAGCTAAAAAATTAAATCATCATATTGATAAATCGCCATTTTAGTATATTGAACCCTGCTGTCATTCATTGAGTCCTAATGAACATCATCTATGCAAGACATAAAGCGGGATCGTGTGGCAATGGATTGATACCGTGTAGCACTTATTTCTGCGGGTATAAATTCTGCAATTTTTACAAAAACCAGTGGGGTTACTTTTCTATTTGCCTTTGCCTTACTGGAAGAAGGATTAAATTTCTGCCTATGAGATGAAAATAAAGTGCCATGAATTTGGAAATGAAAGTTCCATTAAAGTTAAATTTGTCTGCTTACTAGGTAAGGCTAACCTAAAATTTTATTGATGAGCAAGGGATAATCTGACGCTATCTTTATAAGAACAATGTTATAAATAGGTAGGTGTGGATAGAGAGACCTATTACCAATCAGTCAAACTTGTTGAATGATTGTTGATTGGCCAAAAAATGTAACTTTATCTGAATTAAGGCTATAGTTACTCTAATTTTGTCGGCAAAACAACTCAATTACTATAAAATTGCGCTTTACATTAACAGGTAGCTGCCAGCATTATATTTAAACCTACTTATGCATGAGACTTGTTTATACACATTAAACAACAACCTCTACATTTAGAGTAAAATCTTTGCGGTGCAATCCATGAAGTCCCTCTAGAAAAGACATTTAATAAAAAAACATGGAAATTGAGGAAATCGTTTGTTATATAAAATTTCTTCATTTTCAACCTTGTAACAAGCATATTCTCCATTTTCAACCTACTTTTTTAGCCTAAAAGAAAAAGATACTCAAAGTTCTCTCAACTTGAGATAGTCATAAGAATTTTCTCAACTTGAGATAGTCATCAGCAACTTCTTTATACATGTATTTAGACCAGTCTAAAAATTCTGTGTGGTAACAGGTTAAACTATTGATCCAAATACTGAGTACAAAGAATGCTACTGACTGAAAGAAAAATAAACAAACAAGTACTTAAGATGTCATAATCATGTTTACCTCCTCTGTGCTTTGTATAAGTCCTTTCTCTCTCTCTTCTTCAACTTCTTTAGTTGTGTTTTGGTTAATATCTTCTCTGGATGATCATCTTTTCCTTCAATGTTTTTCAATTGAGTAGGATCTCTGTCAATTTCACTAGCATCCATTATGGTAAATAGTGTCCTTCAAGTTATTGATCTGAAATTATATACACTATAGTGTAAAATCAGCCTAATTATTTTGTATGTCTTTCTTTTGGTAGTGGTGATTTATTTATGCAAAACCAGGGTTCAACATTAACTGTTTTACCACTAAACCAAGTTTTACTAGACCACTAAAATCTGCTATACTAAAAACATAATTCAACTGAGTACTTTGTGTGGTTATTTACAAACAAGTTTGTTGACAAAACACAAATACACGTAATAGCCATGTGAAACAGACCGTGATTGTTGACACTTCATCATCATAATTTATATCATCAAATATTGTTAATAAATAAAAAAAAAATGATAATGTAGTTTCAACAATCATTCACCTGCCAGTAATACCCCAAAAGGGAGTTAGGCAGTATATATAGATATATAAGCCTGTTTTTCATTACAATATTTTAGATTTGTCACATTTACTTCTGTAAAGCATTTCTATAAAGGCAGGAGAAATATTCAGACCATATTCTTAAAAGCAGGCTTATTGTGCAAAAATAGAAGCAAGTATTCAGTTAAGGCTAAATACCACAGGATTACCAGAATAATCATTTTGCATTGACAATCTATATGCCTTGTAAAATCTTGTAAATGTTTAATCCTATTAACCCTTGTCATGTTGATCCCGGATTATTCCTGTTCTGACAATAGCTCTGGCAGGTGCATATACTAAAAATAGTCTGCACAAATGTGCAGTCTGATTTTAGTCTACACTACCTGCTTGTTACTTTAGTGTTCATGAAATGTTTAAACACAAAGTAAATGAAAATTTGACAAAAATAATAAAATTTTGTGAAGAAAGGATAAGTATTCAGCAAGACAAGGGTTAATACCCCAGGTGTTTTGTTCTTTCTAGACAGTTAGATGAGATGCTTTACTTGTATTACGGGCTTAAAGTTGTGGATCTCTGAATTCTTTGTATGAAGTAAGATTTAAATAAATAAGAACTATCTGATTATCTAGGCCAATACGAAATATCCTGTAACCAGTCAACTCATACCCAAGTCAACTTGTACCAAACTCAACTCGTACACAATATGGTCAACTCGTACCCAAAATTTGGTCAACTTGTACCCAAAGTTAAAAATATGGAGTCAACTCGTACCCATTTTTTCAAATGGGGGATTAATGACCATCATCATATTTTTGATTGCTATTTATTTTTAGTTCTAGAGGGAAAGATAAAGACTTTAGAAGGGAGGAAAAGTTGAAAGAAGATATAATGCAAATTGGAATCAAATTATGTTTTGAAAGCTAGTAAATTATAACATTTAATACAGGTTATCATGTTTGTATGTTTGCCAAATGTTTTTGTTTTACTTTAAATGGTCAATTAAAATGTAACCAGTTATCAATTGTGTTTGATTTCGGAATACAAATATGAAGTAGGAATTAATGATCGGCATGCCAATTTGTATTTTGATAATTTGCCTTAATATTTCAGGCTCATGTTATGTTTGTTCAATAATTGTTATACGGAGATATTGGAAGATATAGGAAGGGAACGAGTATGAATGGTGAAGAGCGTAAGAAAAATAGGTGGTTTTTTTTCATGTGTAAGAATAATGAAATGCATAGAAATAATTGAAAAAGACTTGATTTTTGTCTATTTTTCTGGGACATAACTCTCCGGAGATTGATACTGATACAACAGGGTTCGCGCTGCCGATCGCCATTGTCGCCAAATGCGACAAAAATAAAATTCTGGTGCAAGTTTTTTTCATTTGGAGAAAGTTCATGGCGCCAAAAAAAAAAAAATGACAATTTTTTTATACATACTTTTACTTTGACTAAACTCTGGAAATCAAGGCTGAGGGCTAAGTGTGTATAATTGCTCAAAGTCTTGTATATCGGGTCAATTATGTCATCGAGTCTGACACAAGACCGGAACATTTAAAAATTTAATTACACTTCTGATTGACAGCAAATCAGATTAATGAAATGCGCTCATTGGTTGGCGGGTCGTATTGATTTTGTGTTGAGGGCGTGACTTAGTTTTAGGGATGACCTTAGATGACGGCTACAATTGAATACATTTATCATGCATGAATTTGCTCTCTTTAACAAAAATTAAATCAAACTGGCCAACACTTGCCTTTTCTTGATGAATACATTCGACGTATTCGTGCATATTTTCAATTTTTTCATATATATTTCTGCTGACAGTTTCAGTCAGCTTCTAATCTCGGCACTGCTACCGCGAATCCTTGCTAAAACACTGAATCAGCATTAATGGGTTATGAGCTGTTGATAGTAACAGTGGTGGTTTGTCAAAATTTGTCAAAAATTTCAAGAGTTCTACTGTCCTAAAAGCAGACGAACCATTTCTTTTTTCGTACCCAAGAATGTTCATCCTTAAACCGTTTTTTAAAATACTGACGTCTACGTTATTCTATCATCAAATCAGGCATATTATATAAGGCTTATTGCTATTTCCTTCTCTCTATTTTTCTCATCAACGTTTCAAATTTCTAATCAAAGTACTGAAAGCACTGATTGAAGATGAGTCAACTCATTGTAGGTGTATGACTTAGGTACATTAATTCAAGACTAAATTACGAATGAATTGCCATGTTTACAACCTCTTTAGTATGTTCATTTAACAACATATAAGTTAAAGAAATAAATGTGAAATTATGAAATCTTTTCCATTTGGCCCCAACTTTTTTAATTTGGCAAAAGTGATGGCGACAACTTTTTTCTAGCCAGAGCTAACCCAGTACAAGCTATTCCAATATTTGGTCAGTTTTCAATAAAAAAGAATATGGGAAACATTGCTGGAAAAGAAAAAACTTTGTTTCAACTTTTTTCTTTTGTACCAAATGCTTTCTATCTCATTTAGCATCTATTATTTTATTTTGCAAACTTTAAATTGTCATCCGCCATATATATTTTTTAATCACGGCCTGTTCCAAACTTTCCTGTCTTGTAACGGGTTAATTGTTCTGTTACATTTGCAATAATACCCTGAAAGGTGTGAAAAATAACTGATAAAATCAATTAGCTTAATCCATTGTCACCTTTTCCCTGACGTTTAAAACTGGTACTTGTTGTAATGTAATTTAATTAGTTTCGGCCATTCTCTACTGTCGTAACTATTCGTGGCTTAGTTGCCTTTAATGGAATTATTTTCATCTTGCCAAATAGGCCAAAGATTCATTATTCCTTAAATTCATGATATGAAAAAATTACCCCCCCCCTCTCATAAAAAAAGAAATTTGCATTAAGTCTGGTGTTACAGGTATCTGCTGCTTATTTTGTACAAATTCCATATTTTTCTGTTTGGGTACGAGTTGACTGAATTTTTGGTACGAGTGGACCAAAATGCGTACGAGTTGACCTGGGTCAGAGTTGACTTGGGGACGAGTTGACTGGGAGCCAAATATCCGGGATACCGGTGATGTCCGGATACTGTTATATCAAAAGTATTTTCTTGAAACACTTGCATACAAGGCATAAAACAACACTCAAATCGTCCATGACATTTGAACTAGATCATATTTAGTAAGAAAACCCATAGTTCATGAGTATTTTCAATGAATGATCCTAAGTCAAACACAACTTACTTTCCTGTAGAGAAAACCTTACTGAGCCAGTGGTGTAAAGACGAATATACGATTTCATGATTGGTATTTATTTTGTTGGATATATGAATGAAAATCAAATAAATCAAATAAATATAAATATCATTGACTTTATTCACTTTAAAATCTCGAATAAGAAATACATGCATATCGTTAGTTTGATAATAAGATATTGATACGAGTTTAATGTTTGTAGAGCTAGCTTGAAATAGCTATTAACAGACTAGTTTTGACACAAACCAAATTCAGGTGTTAAGTCCAATTACAAAAAAATGTCAGCTTGATAGGATCTTTTCAGTCGAAAGAAGTATTACTTTACTATATATTATTACACGGTAGATGTTCTTGTACTCTTTCTTTTAGTCATAGTAAGACTAAATATTTTGATGCACTTCAATCACCCAAGGATAAGTCTGGGCCAACTGCAGATGACTAGAGTTTATGAACAGGTTAGGAAAATATAAAGCCGGCGTATGTACCTCAATTTAGGTAGAATACTTAGATCGAGGTTTATGAATCTGTGTATTGTGCAAGAAACAGTAAATATAAATACCTGAACAAACCAAACAGAATTAACAGGTATAGTTACGCCCGTAGCTTTAGCATTCTCACTGCAAAAAAAGATGTTAAAAAATGGTCGTTCTTTGATCAAACTATAAGGGACTGGAATTATCTCCCTCCCGAGGTTGCGGAATTAACTCGATCGAGATCTTTAAATCGCAATTGGGCAGTCTGGAAGATAAATAGGTAATGGAGAGTACAGGTAGGGAGGGAGGGGGAGGTTAAAAAGAGAAAAAAAAGGAAAAAAATTGAAGGAAAATGTGCTGCAAAAATCCTGTGCACCACAAAACTAGCAGAATCTTCAATAAGTCGAAGGAGGCCAGTAAACGGAAGAAGAAATTTACTGCAAAATGATGGGTTACCCAAAATAATGTCAGTTGCACCCTGTCAAAATTTAATGACCGTCATCAAACACATGTTTTCTCATTAAATTCAACACTAGCAAGTCTTTCTGTAACTCTGATTTCTAAAACTTTCTCACATTTTTGTTGCAAATATTTCAACCAGGGCAGTTTAACCTTTGTCGTGCTGATCACGGCATATTCCTGCTTTGACAATAGCTTTGGCAGGTGAAAAGACTAAGAACAGCCAGAGACATTCAGTCTTATCTTAGCCTTCACTACCTGCTTATTGTTGTTGTTTTGAGAGAAATCTTTGAGGATAAGATTGATCTAATCATGTCAAAGTTTCCAAATATAGTGAAAAGATGAAATAACAGAAATATTTTCAGCATGACAAGGGTTAATGTGTAAAACAAGTTTACCAGAAAAAAGGTTGACTAGATATTCCATATTAGTCTTGCTATGATGAGAAGTCTTTAATGTGATCTGAGGTTTTTTTACATTTTATAAATGAATATATAATACATTTTGCAATTTGGTCTTTGTTTTAGACAACTGCTATTGAATGGTTTCAGGGCAAGTTTGGTAAATAGTTTTAAAAATCTTTTAATCAAACATTGGAAACATATTGATATTGATATAGTGCATCCCACTTTTAATGGACCAGAGGCGGTAATAAACAGTACCCACAAAATAAAACAGATTGAAGAGAGACTGATGCCTAGTAATAACAATCTCAAGACCAAGTAATATATAAATTAATGGCCAATTGACACAATGGAATTACACACCTATGATATGGTAGGTTTATAAGGACCTTTTTATTTTAATTCATCCGCTTTTACATTGCAGTTGGAATTGATAGATGTGCCATTAATGATATGAGAGAAATTTTTTGATAACTCTGAGGTCAAGGTCATAGCTCAATGTTAAATGTTAGAATTGAGCTTGTCCTAAAGATTTTTTCTACATTATCCCTTTCCTATTTTCCAAAATATTAGACCTATCCATATTCAAAGGTTATGCAGATGAAATTGAAAGTGGATCTAATTTGAAAAATAACCATTCAGTAGGGTAGAAAATATTGTGGAAAAAGAAGAAATCTTTTTCTACAATGTTTGCCAATCTATAAAATCATAGGGACCTAAAAACCAGGGATTGAACATGAAAGGGTTAAGGGATTGATTTCAAAACAACCTGGCACGATTACTTTCCATTATGCGTAGGTATGTCCTTTGAAATATTTTGTAAGGTTAAACCTTTTTCAAAGTTACAGCTCAAGGCCAATTTTATCTCTGGACAAATGTGCACATATGTGCAGTCTGACCTTAGTCTTCACTTGTTGTTTACCCAATTCAAATCAGTGTTGTTTATCATTTTCTTTTTCAAAAGAAGTAATAACCTATTACTAGTGCCTCCAGAGATTTCAGCCCTTTGTTTTTGATACAATTCAAAAAAGATTTTACACATTATGAGAAGGATTGATTATTTGACCCCAGAAAAATTGCTACATTTTCCACAAGCACCTCTTTTCTTTGATAAAGGAGCAAGAGCAAACATTTTGAAGTTGGTTAACCCTTTTCTGTACAATCCCTTGTTTTTACATCCCTTTGTTTAATTTGATACTTAAGAAGACGTGGGAAAAGAAGAAATTGCTTGTTACAAGCTACTTCTTCTTTTACCACAATGTTTCCTACCCTATTGAATGGTTATTTTTCAAATAAAATCAACTTTGAATTGCTACAAAACTTTTGAATTTGGACTGGTCCAAGATTTTGAAATACAGTAAAGGGTTGATATGTGTTTATATGCTACACTTGATTTTCTTACAGAACTCATATATATTCATTCAATGCTTAATCTCTTTTTTTTTGTGTGTTGTTTTTCCAGGTTTGTTTTAGATACTAAACAATGAGATTGCTGAATGTATGCAAAAAAGCTTGGACTCAAACTGGAGTTCAGTATTTTGTGATCAAGCAATCTTGTTCTCCTTCACTGATCTCCGGATGTACATTTGCAACTGCCAGACTTTCATCTTGGGACTATGAGACAGAAAAGAAAACTTTTACTCTTAAGCCACCACAATATTATAATTTTGCTAGGGATGTAATTGATTCTTGGGCTGACAAGGAAAAGGTGATTATATGCTTTCTGATTCTGCTATCAAAGCTTTGAACTAATTTTTTATACATCCTTGTTTTAGTTGTTGACTTCCTTAGAACTTCAGCTTGACCATGACATGGTTAGAAAATTGCTGACTCATTTAAATTTGAATGCTTTGACCCATTTCCACTCAATCCAACTTCTATATGAACCTCTAGAAAAAAAGCTCCAGAAAATATTGTGCAAAATAAAAAAATGCTTTCTTTAATACCCATAGTATTTTGACCGAGAGACATTTTTTCAACCTTTTCTCAAATTGAAAATGTTGTCTGCACTGATTTTATTTTTTGATGAGTCTTAATTTTTGTCTCCTGGTGATGTTATCGAAACAACGATTTAAGTGCATTTATATAAAGAAGAAAAGTAAAAAAAGTAAAAGTATTAAGTTCAATTGACCAACCGCGGCTGTCGATCAAGGAATCAACCGACCAATCAAATCATTTATTCAACCTGTAGTTACGACATTTATGTAACCAACCCACTATTTTGCTTTTTTGTTACATCCTATTGGCCATTAATTTTGCAAAATAACGCTGTAAGTATCAAAGCAGAACTTCCTGAGTCAATTGGCGGGGCCTAGGTAGTCAGTGGGCGGGGCCAGCGAATGGTCAATTGAGGCATTCTCTAGCCACTTCTTTTCACATGTTTGTAAGTTTGTCCCAACTTTGCCTGTAATCACAGAGCTAACAATTCACTTACAAACTTTAAAGTTCGAGGTACTTTGTGGACAAATACCCTTTTTGAATCATGAGAAGAAAAGAACATATTGGTGAAGCTGTGTTAAACCCTGTTCATGCTGAATAAATTTTATTCAGAAATGCATTAAAATCAAAGGGCTGAAAGCATTGGAGGTACACGTTATCCAATCATCAATACTTCTTTTGAAAATTAATTCCATAAACAATTCTGGTTTGAAATGAATAGGCTGGAGGTGTAGACTAAGATCAGACTGCACTTAAGTGCAGGCTGATCTTTGTGTGTACCTCCTGCCAAAACTGTAATATTTCAGGTTCAGCATAACAAGGGTTAATATAAACTAATCCATGTAGATTCTGATTTTAAAATAAGCAATGAATATTAAGCGTTCTAGAATTATTACTCATTGTCGTGATCTATGATGTTGGAAGTCATTAGAAATTGTTCTATGTAAACAAAAATATTGAGTACTAATAAAACACAGATTTGTGAATTGTAGTTAAACTATATAAACTTCAGAGTAAAAATCAAAACATATTATGTCCTCCCATAGCAGTCCTTATTATTTGAATTTTATTCAAATATCAGGTTGGTGCAAGAGGAAATACTCCAGCTTTCTGGTGGATAAATGAATCAGGAAAAGAACTAAAATGGTCCTTTCAAGATCTATCAAGTCTTTCAAAAAAGTGAGTTGTTTCTTATACTTGCTTGTGTCTAATGTAAATTCTCCAGGAGAATATATATACCTTGATTTGTTGACCTTTACATACAGCATACAGGTACATGTATTTCAGTAATGATTTGATATTTTTACAATATATTAAGTATCATAAGACTTCATGATTGGGGCTGCCGTCATAGTGCAGTTGGTAGCGCTTCGGACTGTCAATCTAGAGGTCCCGGGTTTGATCCCCAACGGCTGCACTCATCCTTTCCGACTATTTGTCTCTCACCAATGGGTCGATAATCGTAGACCTATGTGGGATAGCAGCTGGAGGCTAGGAAGGGATGTAATGGTAGTACTGGTGTGAGAAATACCAGGAATCCATTGTTAGGTGCTCCAGCCCCCGCGATATAACTGAGAGATTGTTGAAAGCGGCGTAAAACCCCATTCAAACAAACAAACTTCATGATTGTGTTTTTAGCTCACCTCAGCACGACGTGCTCAAGGTGAGCTTTTGTGATCACCTTTTGTCCGGTGTCCATCGGAAGGTGTCAACAATTCTTTAACCATCTTCTGTGGCAAATTTCAATCAAACTTGGAATGAATATTCCTTGGGTGACCCCTTTCAAATAAAACATTGCTTATCCTCAATGTTTCTGCCCTAAAAGTTACCAGAAAAACAAATCAAAATTTCATCAACTAAAGTATGTCATCTGCAACATCTTTGAATTTGGACCAGTCTAAAATTTTGTATTGTTGAAATGGCTTAAAGACCTGCTTTTAATTTTGGTATGTGAAAGTTTGTATCTCATAACATAAAAAACATGAATTAAAGTTAAGAAATTGCTCTTAACAAGCAATTTATTCTTTCTTAAAATATTTTCTAAGTCTTTCCAGATTTTGTGTTAATGCAGTACTAGCTTAGCTGAGACCCTTATTCCATTTCAAAATGGTTATATTTTAAAATGCTCCAAATTGAAAGGGGTTGCACAAGACAATTTGAAGTTAAAGAAATTTTATTCTTTCTTCAACTTTATTGTTGGAAAGCATTGTGGAAAATTAAGAAATTGCTGGACAATCCCCTGTTTGGACAGGAAATATAGTTTAAGAATCATTGTGAGAAAAAGAGAAATTGTCTCACAATGTTCTCTACCTTATTTTGCAGTTATCTTTAGCTTGGTTGTTTTTGGATAAAACTCAGTGTATTGCTACAGCCCTGTTGTCAACTGCACCTGTTTCAGCATTCTCATCATCCAAAAACTCCTTTGTCTCTACTATCATTGTACTTAGGGACCTCATGTATCATATTTTTATTTCTTGTGGCAAAACCTTTTTGCTGTTATTGAGCTCAAGGTTGAGGTCATTGGTAAAGGTCATATTCCAAGGGCATCCTATCAGAAAACTTTGTCATTGTCCTATATCTATACTTACGTTATAAAATGCCTGCAGCTGAGTCCTGGCATTTGCATGTGGTTCTTTTGTTTAATCCAAATGCAATTTGAAATGACTTCTGCAACTTCTTTCAAGTTGGATCACTCTATCTTTCTTGTTGTTGTGTGGTAATGGGTTACTGGTAGATTGAATATTTCAGGGTTGCCAATATTCTGACTGGACCCTGCAAGTTAAACCCAGGTGACAAGATAATTGTAATCCTACCCCGGGTACCAGAGTGGTGGCTCATTAATGTTGCTGCTATAAGAGCTGGTAAGTATATTTTATAATTCATCTATTATCAAGGTTAAACTGCCAAAATGAAAAAAAAACACAACCTGATTCATACTGCAATGTATCCTTCTGATTCACAAAAATGTCAATATCTTAAAAGCTGACAAAGTACCAATTGTTTTTGTACCTTAATCCATTACAAGACCCTTACCTGACGAAAAAATAGATTGGTCCAAATTCGAAGAAGTCACATATTATTTAGTTGAACAGATTTTTAAAATCTGTATTTTTGAGTAGAAAATATTGTGTATGATGAAGAAATTGCTTGTAAAAAGCATATTTGGAGGGACATACAGGTAGCAATAATCAGATGATTATGACATCAAAGATTGAATTTTTTTCAATTCATAAGGTTATATAATATAATGGATCCAATACCACTGGTTGATATGCAGAGATGAATAAGACTATAGAAAATAATGGATGTTTGTGATAAATTGCTTGTTAAAATCAATTTTTACTTTATTTCATTCCTTTGCCTCTATTAGATCATCTTTTTACAAACAAGCACACTGAAATGTTGCATCTTTGAAAAGGATGTATATTATCGGCAATGAAATTGTCAAGATAATTTATTTTTAAACCTATTACCAAATGGCAAATTTTACGCTTGTCTGAAATGATTTTAAGGTTCATGAAATTTTAGATTTTTTTAAATTTCTTGGTACACAACATTGTGAAAAATGAAGAAATTACTTGTTGCAAGCAATTTCTTCATTTTACATAATGTTTTCGAAATTGCTTTTCTTGAGGTGCATCAAAAAGTGTCTTTGTGTGGGATTGAGGTAAGGAACACGTTGCCATTTATCAATGACATTTTTACTCATAACCTGACAGCCAAGCCTTTTGAAGCACAAAATTAAGACTAATCAAAAATATTGTAGTAAAGTAGAAATTGCTTGTTACAAGCACTTTTGTGTTTGAAGGCATGTTCTCTGCCCTATTTGACACTTAATTTATAATTCTTATCCACTTTTAATATTATATTTACAGGCATTATACTCAGCCCAGGAACAACCCTACTCAGAACAAATGATATAAGATACAGACTAAATGCATCAGATGCAAAATGTATTATCACAAATAATGCATGTGCAGAAAATGTTGATGAAGTGAGTTATAGTTAATGTTCAATAGCCTACTTGAAACCTAACTTACTGAATATAAATAAGTGTTGGTAGCTTCAAAGCTACAGATAAAGGAAGTGAGAGTAAATTTCATCATTTTTCCTTTACAAACTATATGATGTGGGTACTCATTGATATGGACAGATCGCTAGCTCCGCCCACTGTCTCTGCTTACAATGCCCAATTACTCGGATAGGAAATTACACAACAATATTTAACAGCATTATTTTACAAAATTTATGGCCAATTACATTTAAATACCATGAAAACAGAAACTGGTTGGTTGGCGACCTTAACCTATTAACTACAGCTTGATTGAGCCGTATTTTCTATATTTAAGTCACCAAACCAACAAAAATGCTTCACGTAAATGTTGGCCGATGTGTGAGTTCGAAGTTCATTTCCGATCTGAATGAATCATTTGATTGGTTGACTGATTCATGGAATGTCAGCTGTGATTGGTCAATTGAGGGATCACTGGCCATGTCCACTCACATTTGACATCGAAACTTCACTGAGATATCACACGAAGTTTGTTTGCAAGATATTTGATCAGGGACAAAAGGAAATCTGTGGTGAGGGACATGATTGCTGCATCTAAAGCTTCAGTAAACTGCGGTAATTGGGTTTCATTTACCAAACAAACAAAAATACTTTATATAAATGTTTCAGGACAACATTCACTTCTGGACTCAATGAATGATTTAGTTGGTCAAGTGTTTTTAGCTCACCTAAGCACGTAGTGCTCAAGTGAGCTATTGTGATCCTCTTTAGTCCGGCGTCCGGCCGGCGTCATGCAACGTCCGTCAACAATTTCTTTAAACGACATCTCCTCCCAAACCACTGGGCCAATTTGAACCAAATTTGGCAGAAATGTTCCTTAGTTGGCCCGTTTAAAAATGGCTAAAAGAATTGAAATCCGTTAAAAACTCTGGTTGCTATGGCAACAAAAGTAAAATTTTAAAATAATCTTTAAAAATCTTCTCCTCCTGACCCAGAGGCGTAGAGCCTTGATATTGTGCATGAAGCATCAGTATATTGACCTCTTTCAAAATAGCTAAAATCATGATCCTCGGGTCCCAAGGGGCGGAGCCCCAGGGGGTGGTGTTTATATAGAAATAAAGAACTATTTTTTAAATGACATCTCCTCCCAAACAACTTTGCCGATTTGAACCAAATTTGGCAAAAAAATGTTGCTTAGGTGGTCCCCTTCAAAAATAGCTAAAAGAATTGAAATCTGTTAAAACTCTGGTTGCCATGGCAACAAGAGTGAAATATTGAAATAATCTTTAAAAATCTTCTCCTCCTGACCAAGAAAGCATAGAGCCTTGATATTTTGCATGAAGCATCAGTATATTGACCTATTTTAAAATAACTAAAATCATGATCCTCCGGTCCCAGGGGCGGATCCCCAGGGGGGTGGGGTTTATATAGAAATAAAGAATGATTTTTTAAATGACATCTCCTCCCAAACCACTTGGCTGATTTGAACCAAATTTGGCAGAAATGTTCCTTAGTTGGCTAGTTTAAAAATGGCTAAAAGAATTGAAATCCGTTAAAAACTCTGGTTGCCATGGCAACAAAAGTAAAATTTTAAAATAATCTTTAAAAATCTTCTCCTCCTGACCCAGAAGGCGTAGAGCCTTGATATTTTGCATGAAGCATCAGTATATTGATCTCTTACAAAATAGCTAAAATCATGATCCTGGGGTCTCCAGGGGCGGACCCAGTGGGGGGGGGTTATAGGCATGAAGCATCAGTTCACAGACTTCTTTCTTATTTCTGAAATTATAACCCATGGAAAAAGTTTTTTCCTTCTTTCAAATCAGCACTAAAGCCTTGGAATTTGTAATTTAGACTTTTGGATCCCCAGGTTCATAGTCTTTATATGTAATTGTTGCCCACTTGTTTCATAATCCTAACCTTAACCTGAAATTAGACTGTTGAAAGAAAAAGAGCCTTTATCTCAGGTGAGCGCCCCAGGGCCAACTGCCCTCTTGTTAAGCAGCAGTAATGCCTCAATTGTCTCATCAAGACTAAGATAACCACTATTCCTTTATTTCTAGAATTTTCATTGTTCAGTCAAGGATCAGACTGCAGTTATATTGAAAGATTTTGCTTTTATAAGTTTATTTAAGAAATGATGAGATTATTTTTTGTTTCATTCAGGTATGTACCTGAAAACTTAATCACACCATGTGAATATGTCTGTCCAAAATCAAAGAAGTTGCAGACAATAATTTCAAGGTGATAGAATTTCAAAAAATCTCTGTCTTTCTAGGTGGAGGACAATGTAGAAAAAACAGAAATTGCTTGTAACCGGCACATTGTATTCATGAACTTTTTTGCTCATGGAGGGCTAAAATGCAAGATTGTGTGTTAACCCTTTCCTGTAAAATCCCTGGCTTTTATGTCCCTGTAAATTTATAATTGAGAAAACATTGTAGAAAAAGAAGAAATTGCTTGGAACAAGCAATTTCTTCTTTTTCTACAATATTTTCTACCCTACTGAATGGTTATTTTTCAAATTGAATCCACTTTCAATTTTTGTCTGCAAAACCTTTGAATTTGGACAGGTCTATAATTTTGCGAAACAGGAAATGGTTAATGTATTAATTATGTTACTTTATGACATTTGAAATTTGCAATTATTTGATGATGTCGTAACTGTCTGATTATTGCTATGCCCCTCAAAAGAAAAGCTTTAGGAAACATTTCTCAGTTAAACTAACTTTTCTGAGGACAATTGGCATGGCCTGCGATCATTTAACCCATTAGTAGATGACAAAATCTGAGAATGGTCCAAAGTCGAAGGAAGTTGCAGACGACAATTTGATAATGATAGGATTTTTGAAAATCTTTGTATTTTTGGGTAGAAAACATGTTGGATAATAAAGAAGTTGCTTGTAACAAGCAATTTCTTTGTTTACCGTAATGTTTTCCAAAGCTTTTTTCTGGAGAGGCGTGAAAAAACGTCATTGTGTAGGAACAGGTTAATCCAAGATAACTTCTGTTTCAAGGTTGAGAAAGATTGTCCCTCTTTGCAAACCAAGGTTGTGGTTGGGGATAAGAGGTAATTTTACTTTTAACCCATTACCAGAGTTTAAACCATTCATAAATTTAGGCCTAGTCAAAATTGAAATAGGTGGCAGATGACAAAATAAAGTTGGTTTAAATTGAAATTAAGGGCAATTAAAAGAAGAAACGATTGTGATAAAAGAAGAAATTGATTCAAACAAGTAATTTCTTTTTTTCCCACAATGTTTTCCATAGCTATATAACTTTAACACTTAACAATGCAGGATTTTGAGGTAATAGGTTAAAGTTTTGGAATGACGTAGATTTAATTTTTCTTTTTCTTAAGTGAATCAGATCCCTTTGTTCCAAATTTAGATAGATTTTTGCCAGGCTGATTTCAGAGAAAACCTGTGTGCTGATTGTCACACAAGAACTTTGACATTTTGTAACATCTCTGCTTTGCTAAATCTATTTTTTCATGAGGTACTGACAGAAGTTTAGTTTATCTCTGGTCCATAGAATTTTTATGAAAATACAGAAGTTTGACTAAAATTTCAGTTTTCAGGGCTTATTTTGCAACAGGGGCTTGTGGATATTTAGTTTTCTCATTCTGTCAAGGTCTGTCAAAAAAGAAGGCAATTTTTTCAAAATTAGGCAGATGACAGGAGCAGGGTAGAAACTTATGACCCAGGGTAAATGTTTGTTTTCTTTGATTGCAACAATAAAAGAAATTTAATAACATGAAAATCTAGGTTGCATTTGTATTTGATTTTGAGAGCCCGAAACTCTGGCTCAGCCACCATTCTTTCAGATTTTGACATAAGTCATTTAAGAAATGGAGAGAATAGTTTTTGTATTCATACATTGTGTGATTAGGTTTTTTGGTTCATACCTCCATGAAAACAAAAAGTATTCTCTTCATTTCTTATAATTTAATAGCTTTGGGCAAAAAAAGCAAAAGCTTTACAAATTTTGATACCTTTTTGTATGGGACTATTTTGTGCAGAAGCATACAAAATCGCTGCTTACTCAAAATTTTGTTCATGGAGTTATGAATATATTTTTAAACCAATCAGAACGCTAGTTTTTGATAGATTAAACCAAAAGTTAAATTATTATGCCATGTGTTATTTGCCTCTCACCAATGTACAAATAACAAGTCAATTGCCTAATTGGGATGATCAACTGCTGGCTTAGATCGAATGTTGTGATTGTTTTGGTGTGAGAAATAACAGGAAACAATGGTAAGCTACACTAGGCACCGTAATGTAACTAAAATACTGTTGAAAGTTGCAATATCAACAAAATTTTAGACCAGTCAAAATTGTAAGATGCTGCGGATGACAATTTCAAGTGGATGGAATGTTAAATTTTTCATCTTTTTTCATAGAAAACATTGTGGATAATGAAGAAATTGCTTGACACAAGAAATTTCTTCATTTTCCACAACGTTTCCAAAGTTTTTCTTGATGGGCGTATAAAGGAGGGGTTGTATGGGAATGGATTAAATCCCATACCATCAATCAAGAACCATGTTTAGGTGGGAATTCAAAAAAATGAAAATTTCAATAAAAAAAAATAAATAAAAAGGACATTCTTAGGAACAGATATAAAAGTTTTGTTTGGTTATTTTTTACCATTACCACACATTAGAATTTTAGACAGGTATGAATTGAAAGAAGTTAAAGATGACAAATTCAAGCTGGTGGAATTTAAGATTTTTATGTCTTATGTGGTAAAAACATTGTTTCAAATGAAGGAATTGCTTGTTACAAGCAATTTCTTAATTTTCCACTATGTTTTCCAATCTCTCTTTTCTTCGGTGACATTAGAAAAGTGGGATTGTATTGGCATGGATTATTATAAATAACTAGATCACCAGTTTTCTACTTACTTTTTCCAGAACTGGTTGGCTAAACTTTGAAGATCTTCTATCAAACAGCACCAACAACTTTGATGTAGGTGTAACTTTTCATCTTAACTCTTTCCCAATTTTCTAAATTTTAGACTGGTCTAAATTGAAAGAGGTTCCAGGCGACAATGAAAATCTGATACAATTTGAAATGAAACAATCCTATGTGGTAGAAAATATTGTGGAAAAAGGAGAAATTGCTTGTTACAAGCAATTTCTTCTTTTCTCACAATGTTTCCCAAGTATAAAATGACAGCGACGTATATTCCTGTGTTTGTACAGGAAAAGGTAAAATAAGTTCTGAATTACATATGGGATAAATTTTTGCTTCAGTGTCAGATCGATTTATCTTCCAATCAGTGAAACAACAAAAGCCTTATTTTGTCACTTGTGAAAAAATGCTTTAGTAGTTCATGATATGGAGACCTGATGACATCATCAGTGTCTTTGGTCCCGCATTTACTAAGATCAGTCACAAAGGCAGGGCTAAATAGGCCAAAATAATTTATAATTTTGGTCCCACTTTTAGGATGTTCAGTCACAAAGGCAGGGCTAAATAGGCCAAAATAATTTATAATTTTGGTCCCACGTTTATAATGTTCAGTCACAAAGGCAGGGCTAAATAGGCCAAAATAATTTAAAATTTTGGTCCCACATAGATGAAGTTCAGTCACAAAAGCAGGGCTAAATAAGCCAAAACAATTAATAATTTTGGTCCCATGTAGACAATGTTCAGTCACAAAGGCAGGGCTAAATAAGCCAAGACAATTAATAATTTTGGTCCCATAAAGAGGATGTTCAATCACAAAAGCAGGGCTAAATAAGCCAAAACAATTAATAATTTTGGTCCCACATAGACAATGTTCAGTCAAAAAAGATGGGCTAAATAAGCCAAGACAATTAATAATTTTGGTCCCACGTTTACGATGTTCAGTCACAAAAGCAGAGCTCAATAAGCCAAAAAAATTTATAATTTTCGTCCCATGTAAATGATGTTCAGTCACAAAAGCAGAGCTAAATAAGCAAAAACAATTTATAATTTTGGTCCCACGTAGACAATGTTCAGTCATAAAAGCAGAGCTAAATTGGCCAAAATAATTTATAATTTTGGTCCCTAGTAGACAATGTTCAGTCACAAAAGCAGAGCTAAATAGGCCAAAATAATTTATAATTTTGGTCCCATGTAGATGTTGTTCAGTCACAAAAGCAGGGCTAAATAAGCCAAAACAGTTAATAATTTTGGTCCCACATAGACAATGTTCAGTCACAAAAGCAGGGCTAAATAAGCCAAGACAATTTATAATTTGGTCCCACGTAGATGATGTTCAGTCACAAATGCAGGGCTAAATAAGCCAAAACAATTTATAATTTTGGTCCCACATAGACAATGTTCAGTCACAAAAGCAGAGCTAAATAAGCCAAGACAATTTATAATTTTGGTCCCACTTAGAGGATGTTCAGTCACAAAAGCAGACTTAAATAGGCCAAAACAATTTATAATTTTGGTCCCACTTAGAGGATGTTCAGTCACAATAAAATTTTGGTCCCACAAAGACGATGTTCAGTCACAAAAGCATGGCTAAAAAGGCAAAGACAATTAATAATTTTGGTCCCATCTTTATTATATTTAATGAGAAAAGCAGGGCTAAATAGGCCAAAACAATTTATAATTAAGGTCCCGCATAGACGATGTTCAGTCACAAAGGCAGGGCTAAATAGGCCAAGACAATTTATAATTTTGGTCCGTCATAGAGGATGTTCAATCATAAAAGCAGGGCTAAAAAGGCCAAACAACTTATAATTCTGATCCCACATAGACGATGTTCAGTCACAAAGGCAGGGCTAAATAGGCCAAAATAATTTAAAATTTTAGTCCCAGGTTTACGATGTTCAGTCACAAAAGCAGTGCTAAATAGGCCAAAATAATTTATAATTTTGGTCCCCTAAAGAGGATGTTCAATAACAAATGCAGAGCTAAAAAGGCCTAACAATTTATAATTTTGATCCCACATAGACGATGTTCAGTCACAAAGGCAGGGCTAAATAGGCCAAAATAATTTATAATTAAGGTCCCACGTTACTGATGTTCAGTCACAAAAGCAGTGCTAAATAGGCCAAAATAATTTATAATTTTGGTCACACATAGACGATGTTCAGTCACAAAAGCAGAGCTAAAAAAGCCAAAACAATTTATAATTTTGGTCCCACGTAGACAATGTTCAGTCACAAAAGCAGAGCTAAATAAGCCAAGACAATTTATAATTTTGGTCCCACTTAGAGGATGTTCAGTCACAAAAGCAGGGCTAAATAGGCCAAAACAATTTATAATTTTGGTCCCAATTAGAGGATGTTCAGTCACAAATGCAGGGCTAAATAAGCCAAACAAGCTATAATTTTGGTCCCACAAAGACGATGTTCAGTCACAAAGGCAGGGCTAAATAGGCCAAAATAATTTATAATTTTGGTCCCACGTTTACGATATTCAGTCACAAAAGCAGGGCTAAATAGGCCAAAATAATTTATAATTTTGATAATTTAACTGTTTCCACGGAAAATATTGCGTGATAATCCAGAAATCTAAATGATCCACCAGAAAGCAATAAAGAATATGTTGTTTTAATCCATCACAAGACAGCAAAAATGTAGACCAGTCCATATTCAAAGAATTTGCTTATGACAATTTAACGTTGATGAAATCTTCAAACTCTCTGTCTTTTAGGGTAGAAAACATTGTGAATAATAAAGAAATCGCTTGCTACAAACAATTTCTTCATTCTCCATAATGTTTTCCAAAGCTTTCACATTGAGGGGCATTTAAAAGCGTAATTGTGTTTGAATGGGTTAATAGTGTACATTTTAGAAGTCAAAGTCAGTGTAAAGTACAAATGAATCTTGATAATATTCAGTATTAACTGTCAACTATTCAAACAGACATGTTAAACAACTTGACCAAGGTTTTTGTAACACTGTTTTCACTAAACTGGTCACTTTGCTAAGCTCACTTTGCTTGGAATTTTTTTTATAAGAATGTCATGATTGCAATGAGTTGACTAAGATACTCATGGTGGGAGTTAGTATAAAGAATGTCCCTAGAAAGTGGGGATAAATAAGGAATGTTATGTAACAGTTGTGAACCAAAACCTTGCATTGGATTAACCGAATCCCACAAAACAAAATTTTGACTGACCCAAATTGAAAGGAGTGGCAGATGACAATTTAAAGTTTATGAAATTTTGGATTTTTTTAAACTTTTTCAGTAGAAAACATTGTTTGAATGGGGTTTTACGCCGCTTTTAACTATCTTTCAGTTATATCGTGGTGGCTGTGGCACCTAACAATGGAATCCTGGTATTTCTCACTCCAGTACTACCATTACATCCTTTCCTAGCCCCCAGCTGCTATCCCACATAGGTCTACTATTATTGACCCATTGGTGAGAGACCAATAGTCAGAAAGGATGAGTACCGCCGTCGGGGATCGAACCCGGGACCTCTAGATTGACAGTCTGACGCGCTACCAACTGCGCTATGATGGCAGCGTGAAGACGTTATAGAATATTTTTTAAATTTTAAATGTTTTTTACTTCATTATTTTGCATGAATTTTCTAGATGAAATAATTTAAATTACTAATCCATTTATTTGATGATTCAGACATACAATTCCAAGTTTGATGAACCAATGACAGTTTTCTTTACTAGTGGAACAACTGGTTCCCCAAAAATGGCAGAACACACTCATAGTAGTTATGGACTCGGCCATCTTATTACTGCCAAGTAAGTTTTCTGTAAAACTATTTGCCCCTTCCAACTTTACAAAATTTTAGACTGGTTCAATTTTAGAGATTTTGCAGACAACAATTTAAAGTTGGTAAAATTTGAAAATCTTTGTCTTTTTCAGTAGAAAACATTGTGGACAATGAAAAATTGAGTTTCACAAGCAATTTCTTCATTTTCCTCGATGTGTTTTCCAAAGCTTTTTGCTGGGGGTGTAAAAAATGGGGATTGACTGGGAATGAGTTGAACTACATCAGTTTCTTCCAGACTAGAAGAACTTCAACATGATGTAACCTATTACCACACAATAATGCTTTATGGCGCCCCTTAGTAATAAAGCTGTGAAAAACATTTTGAGAAATGAAGAAATTGCATTTTACAAGTAATAACTTCATTATCCATAAATAAAAAAATCAAAAATGCATCAACTAAAATTTATCATCTACAATTTCTTTGAATTTGGACCAGTCTAAAATTATTTTCGTTTGGTGGCGTTGGTGTTTTAAGTTTGCAAAGTCAAGATTACTGAATGCTATTTAATCTGTACAATAGTCATTGATTGGGATCAAACAAGGTAGGTGTTAGAGATGATCTGAAATTTATGTTATAGTTACAAAACATGGTCAGACTGCTAATGGTCAGTAGAAGGTTCTAGATCACGGGTGAGCTTGAGAAAGTAAATTCAGGTGAGTTATTTAAGGCCATCTTGGTCCTCTTATTACTCAGTCTTTCCATACGAAAGTAATTCAGGGTCATACAAACCAGTGAGTGTTTGTGAAGAGGCTGTGGTAAAAATGATTATGATTTATTAATTGTCCTTGTTAATCAAAGACTAGATTACTTATTAGTCTTTTATTTTTTTCTAGATATTTCTTAGATCTTAGACCAACAGATGTATTTTGGAATTTATCAGACACAGGCTGGGCCAAATGTGCCTGGAGTAGTCTATTCTCTCCCTGGATAGCAGGTTCGTGTGTATTTGCTCAAGATTCTGCGAAGTTTGACCCTGGACTGACATTGCAGGTAAATAATATGGGTTTTATTCTTGATATTCATTCACAGTTAGTCATGAGTGATTGAAAAATCAAACAAACCTTGTTCTAATGAAACAAAAGTATGACAATTGTATACAAGTTTTTTGTTGTTGTATGATATCCCAGAAAAGAAAACTATGTATGGGGGTGTACAAGAGTCAGCTTGACAGTCAGTCAGTCAGTTGGCCCATAGGCCCATCACCTGATATGTAACTTTTTCTTGTCCACTCATTTTCTCTTAACCTACAGATTAGATTTAACCCTTTCCTGTACAATCACTGGTTTTTATGTGCCTGTGATTTTATACTTGAGAAAACATTGTGGGAAAAGAAGAAATTGCTTGTAGCCAGCAATTTCTTCTTTTCCCACAATATTTTCTACCCTGTAGATTGGTTACTTTTGGAATTGCACTGACTTTAAATTGTCGTCTGCAACTTCTTTGGATTTGGACAAGTCTAAAATTTTGAAAAACAGGAAAGGGTTTTTTCAAAATTCACACAGACACTCAGTATTAAGCAAAGATGTGCACATGATATTTTGGTTATGTTCCTTTTATAAATGTTTACTTGTCCATTCAATTTCTCAGGAACTATGTAATAGATTTGATTCAAACTTTACAGAAAGACTCTGTATCAAGTAGGGATGTACATATTGTGATTTGGTTGCAGTCTGTTTACTTTTTATTGAATTATGGCCCTTTGATGAAAAAATGTTGTCCCCTTATTTTCTCTTCAAATACTGAAGGGATTTGACTCAAATATCACATGTGCCCTCAGTATCAACAAAAGATGTGCATATTCCATTTTGGTTATGTTCCATTGGTTTTTCTTGGAGTTATGGCTCTTTGTTGAATAACGGATCTATTCCAATTACAAAATATTTTGTCTGTGACATATAATGGTTGGAGAGTATTAATCACATTCAGTGAAAATCTAGTTAATTAGATGAATTGAAAGGAATTTTTGTTACATTCTCTATAAAGTTTTAATTATTATTTGCTTTTAAAACAGATGTGGAAATGTTCTTGTCTTTTATTTATAACTTTATTGTAATCTCTCACTATTTGACATTAAGAGATTTATAAAAAACTAAATGATTTGCCAAATGAAGAAAATAATGAATTATAAAATTTGTCAGCAAAATTGATATTTATATAGGTACTAGACCAGTTTCCAATTACACATTTTTGTGCTGCCCCAACAGCAGTCAGGTTTATGGTGAAAACAAAGATGTCTGACTACAAGTTTACCTCCCTTACTCGGTGTTTAAGTGCAGGAGAACCTGTGGTACATATTTACTGTAGAATTTCTGTATATGCTGTACACATTTTATAACCAGTAACTCAAATATTCATATATATTCCAGCTTTATGAGAATAGGGCCCATATTCACCAATCTGTCAACTGTAGATTTGAAAAAATGCTACAAGCAACGCATACATGTGATATTTCTGCAGAGGCTCATATGGAGATTTGAAAATTTTTGTAGGGAGATTGGGGTCCCAAATAGGGAGACTTTGACTTGAGAGTCGCTTAAAACTTCACAAACTTGCAACTATTCTAGCATTTTTAATAAATCAGAGTGTTGTTTTATTGTTGCTATTTCATGTAATGTTGTTCTAAAAGATACCTTCCAGTTAATAAATTGAGTTATTAGCTTTTTATGCTCCCGCATCGAAAGATCGGGGGTATATTGTTATACCGTTGCCTGTGTCTGTCCATCTATTTGTCCATCATGCAGTCTTTCTGTCTGATGGTCAGTCTGTCTGTCTGCAAAACTTAACCAAAAAACTTAACATTGCCAATTACTACCAGCCTATTCAAGATACAATGCTCTTATTTGGCATAATGATACATCTTCATAATACGCATCTCCTCATGTCATAGTCAAGGTCCAAGGTCTAATTTTCCAGGAAGCAGAATCGAGAGGGATTAATCTAAGTTGGAAAAACTTGTTTCCCAATCGATGTAAAATAGGTTTAAACCAAACCAAGGCAATTGTGCTTATTCAGATGCCCCTCAAAAATGCCTTTGACAACATTGTGGAGAATGAAGAAATTGCTTATTACAGGCAGTTTCTCCATCATCCACATTGTTTTCTACCCTACAAGACAGGGTTTTTTGAAATTATTTCATGAAATAAAAATCATCATCTGCAAATTCTTTGAATTTAGACTAGTTTAAAATATTGTTGTGTCTTAACGGGTTAAGTAACATACAGTGTCTAGTCTTAACTGATTACAGATACTAAGCTCATATCCAATTAGTGTATTCTGTGCCCCACCCACTGCTGTGAGGATGATGCAGGTGGACAGTAATTTCACCTCATTACAGAATACTTCGTTAGTTAGGAGTGTGTGTGGGGGAGAGCCTGTGGTAAGGCTTGTACTAACAGATTTTATATGAAACTGCATGTGCTGCGCGTTGATAGGTGAGGGTTTGTTATCTTATTACTAACAGCATGTTTAATGGTATCAACTCAGTTAACAAATAATAATCGAATTAAATAACAGAAACCATAAATCATGGTTAAATCAGTAGACAAAAGTAGAAAAACTTGGATTTCAAATGAGTTATGGCTGATTTTATATGAGCTAAGTTTTATATACAAAATTACTTTTAACCCTTGCCCATACAATCACTTGTTTTCACAGTCACATGCGTAAGAGAAAGCATTGTAGGAAAAGAAGAAATTGCTTGGAACAAGCAATTTCTTCTTTTCTTACAATGTTTTCTACCTATACAATGATTATTGTTCAATTTAAATAATTGGAAATTTTTTGTCTGGAACAGTGTCAAATTTTGTCATCTTGGAAACAGTTAATGTTAGAGCGAATCAAATAATGAAATTGATGTATGCTGTAGCATTCTTGGTAAATGAAAATTGTTAGTGGCAAAAGGGGCTTAGAAAAATTCAATGCTTATAAGCTAAACAGCATGCACTTCGTATATAGTGCTGTACTGATAACTAGATGCTTTATCCTGTACTGTAAATCTATTTGTGATTGATGGCTTAGCCCATTACAATACAACCAATTTCAAAGAAGTTGCAGAAAATTTTTTGTTGATGAAATTATAAAAAAATCTTTGTTTTTTGGGGGATAGAAAACAATTTGGATGATAAAAAAATGCTTGCAACAAGCAATTTCTTCATTTTCCACAATGTTTTTGAAAGCTTTTTTTGCATTGAGTTGTGAATTGTGTGGGGACGGGTTAAGTGAATAAAGTATTTTACATGTTTCTTTGACTATTTATCTATTGGTGTGAAGAGGTTGATAGTAATTGCTTCTAGCATTTCAATAATTTCATCAATTATTTTTAGTGGATAGTATGTTCAAATGATGTTACTTGTGCATGTTTAGTAGTATTCATAAAAACAAAAAATTCCACGGTTTGTATCAATCCATAACAAAAGTCTTTAATAATTGGTATCACATTGTTAAGTTTCCAGAAATCTTCTCTGAAACCTAAACTTTATTTGTAATCTTTGATGGTATTTTCCATGAGTTGGCCTCTCCGAGATAACTTTAAATCCTTTTAATCAGGTTATAAACATGAATTTGACGGGCAGGGTTTTCAGGAGCTTATGACATGTAAGGAAATCTTATAAATTCTTTCTCTTCGAAAGCACTCATTTGGTGCTAATGATTTTCAGCAGGATTGTGGCTTGGATGAAATTTTTTCACACCCCCCCCCTCCCTCCCTTCCTCCTTCCCCTTGTAATCTGTCCTCTAAATGTGAGCATGTGTGTTTTTGATTCTTGTCTTTAGCATCTTTTGTACATAAATTGGTAGATTTTAAATTAACTTGGCACAACTGTTTCCCTTGAAGAGTACTTGTGTCATGCATGAAATTCTGTTGAATAGTAAATAGTTCAAGGTTACATTTGAAGGTCAGATGACAAGCAGTTATGTAGGGGCATCCTTGTCTGTGTTGTCTGTGACATGATTCTAGTTTTTGAATTCTTTCAAGAAACTTTGATGTGATTAAACAAGGTTTTTAAGTTTGTGGCTTTTCATCATCATTTTAACCCATTCCCACACAACCCCTCCTTCTTATGCTCCTAAAGAAAAAAGCTATAGAAAACATTGTGGAAAATGAAGAAATTGCTTGTTACAAGCAATTTCTTCATAATTTACAATGTTTCTATCCAAAAATAAAGAAATAAAAAATCCATCAATTCAAAATTGTCATCTGCAGCTTTTTTCTATTTGGACCAGTCTAAAATTTTGTTGTGTGGGAATGAGTTTAACATAAGAAATCTTGACAATTGTTCTGCTTATTGGACTTGAATTATTTTAGTTGGAGTACTCCTTGGGAAGACCGTTCCAAGATTCAATCAAGAATTGTTTGAATTTTGAAATATTTGCCTATAAATATGGTGTGTATAATTAATCAGCACTTTATTACATAAGGAAATAGTTTTTGATAAACTTTATCCTAAATATTTTTTCCAATGCAATTAACAGATTGCTTGCCACACTCGCTTAGTGCCAAAAGGAAGTTCCAGTTCAACATTAAATAGTTTTATTTTGAAAAAATTATGACCTGTAACATGTAACTAAAAATTAAAATGTAATGTTGATAGCCTAAATGTCATTTATATAGCTCAATTAAGCTATAGTTATCATTTTTAAGTCCAAAACCAACAAAGGTGCTCACGAAAGTGTTGACCAATGTCTGAATTCAAAGTTCTACTGTCTAAAATGTGGAATACCTGTAGATCAGCTTTAGAAACTTCGAGTCTGTATACCTTTCTAAAGAAAGCATAGATAAGACCATGAACAGACTATGTTTAGTCATCATAAGTACTGTATCTTATTCATGTTATTTAGAATCCAGAGTTACTTGAAGAATGGAAGGAAGGCACAGGACTCAAGTTACTGGAGGGTTATGGACAGACAGAAACTGTAAGTTATTACATTTAAACATACTTAATGAATGCATGTGTGTAGTGTACTAAGTGGATTTTTAGTCCTCTACCCGCAAACCCAAAAGGGGACTATAGGTTTGCCCTCCGTCTGTTTTTCTGTCCGTCATTCCATCCGTCTGTCTGTCAGCCCAGACATATCAGTTTTCCGGACTTTTATTTCCCTAACCCTTGGAGATATTGAGCTGATTTTTAGCTCTACTGGCCACTAGAGCTATAGCGATGGCTTTTTCCTGTCCGGTGTCGATGCGTCCATCCCTCCCTCCGTCCGTCCGGCCGTCCGTCCGTCATCCATCCATTAAACTTTTCCTTGTTTACGCGATAGAGACCACAGTTTTCATCGGATTCCCTTCAAACTTTCACAGAATGATTGTACCATCAGTAAGGATCGTTCCTTTCAAAATTGGGTCAGATCCATCAAGAAACATGGGAAAAGAGGTCTAATTAAAACTTAATTAAAATCCTCGTTTACGTGATAAAGTCCACAGTTTTCATTGGATTCTCTTCAAACTTTCACAGAATGATTGTACCATCATAAGGATCATTCCTTTCGAAAATGGGTATGATCTGTCAAGAAACACGGGAAAAGGGGCCTTATGAAAATTTAATTAAAAATTCAATAAAAAATCCTCGTTTACGCGATAGAGTCCACAGATTCTCTTCAAACTTTGTCAGAATGATTGTACCATCATAAGGATCGTTCCTTTCGAAAATGGGTATGATCCGTTAAGAAACGCAGGAAAAGGGGCCTTATGAAAATTTAATTAAAAAATCTTCGTTAACACTGTAGAGTCCATAGTTTTCATCAGATTGAATTTAAACTTTCACAGAAAGATTGTACCATCATAAGGATTGTTCCTTTCAGAATTTGGTCAGATCCATCAGGAAACATGGGAAAAGGGGCCTTATGAAAATTTAATTAGAAATTCCATTTAAAATCCTCGTTTAAGCAATAGAGTCCACAGTTCTCATCGGATTCTTTTCAAACTTTCTCAGAATGATTGTACCATCATAAGGATCGTTCCTTTCGAAAATAGGTATGATCCGTCTAGAAACACGGGAAAAGGGGCCATAGGAAAATTTAAAAATCCTCCTTAACACACTAGAGTCCATAGTTTACATCAGATTCATTTCAAACTTTCACAGAATGATTGTACCAACATAAGGATCTTTCCTTTCAAAATTGGGTCAGATCCGCCAAGTAACATGGGAAAAGGGGCCTAATTAAAATTTAATTAAAAATCCTCGTTTACGCAATAAAGTCCACAGTTATCATCGGATTCTCTTCAAACTTTCACAGAATGATTGTACAATCATAAGGATTGTTCCTTTCGAAAATGGGTATGATCCGTCAAGAAACACGAAAAGGGGCCTTATGAAAATTTAATTAAAAATTCAATTAAAAATCCTTGTTTACACAATAGAATCCACAGTTTTCATCGGATTCTCTTCAAACTTTGTCAGAATGATTGTATCATCATATGGATTGTTTCTTTCGAAAATGGGTGTGATCTGTCAATAAACACAGGAAAAGGGGCCTTATGAAAATTTAATTAAAAAATCTTTGTTAACACTGTAGAGTCCATAGTTTTCATCAGATTGTATTTAAACTTTCACAGAATGATTGTACCATCATAAGGATTGTTCCTTTGGGAATTTGGTCAGATCCATCAGGAAACATGGGAAAAGGGGCCTTATGAAAATTTAATTAGAAATTCCATTTAAAATCCTCGTTTAAGCGATAGAGACCACAGTTCTCATCGGATTCTCTTCAAACTTTCACAGAATGATTGTACCAACAAAAGGATCTTTCCTTTTGAAATTGGGTCAGATCCATCAAGAAACATGGGAAAAGGGGCCTAATTAAAACTTAATTAAAAAATCCTCGTTTATTGATTAAGTCCATAGTTTTCATCAGATTGTATTTAACCTTTCACAGAATGATTGTACAATCATAAGGATCGTTCCTTTCGAAAAAGGGTATGATCCATCAAGAAACACAAAAAGGGGCCTTATGAAAATTTAATTAAAAATTCAATTAAAAAACCTCGTTAACACAATAGAGTCCACAGTTTTCATCAGATTCTCTTAAAACTTTGTCAGAATGATTGTATCATCATAAGGATTGTTCCTTTCGAAAATGGGTGTGATCTGTCAAGATACACGGGAAAAGGGGCCTTATGAAAATTTAATTAAAAAATCCTCGTTAACACTGTAGGATCCATAGTTTTCATCAGATTGTATTTAAACTTTCACAGAATGATTGTACCATCATAAGGATTGTTCCTTTGGGAATTTGGTCAGATCCCTCACGAAACAGGGGAAAAGGGGCCTTATGAAATTTAATCGAAAAATCTTTTAAGAAATCCACTTAACACTCTGGAGTCAACAGTTTTCATCGGATTCTCTTCAAACTTTCACAGAATGATTGTACTATCATAAGGATTGTTCCTTTCGAAATTTGGTGTGATCCGTCAAGAAACACAGGAAAAAGGGGCCATATGAAAATTTTAATAAAAAATTCTCATTAACAATCTTGAGCGAACTATTTTCAACGGATTCTCTTCAAACTTTCACAGAATGATTGTACCATCATAAGGATTGTTCCTTTCGGAATCGGATATGATTCCTCAAGAAACATAGGAAAAGGGGCCTTATTAAAATTCAATTCAAAGATCTTTGTTAACACTCTAGAGTCCCCAGTTTTCATCTGATTGACTTCAAACCTTCACAGAATGATTGTACCAACATAAGAATTGTTCCTTTCAAAATTTGGTTTGTTCAGTCAAAGACCACGGGAAAAAGGGGCTGATAATAACTGGATTGAAAAAGTCTTCGTAAACACAATAGAGTCCATAGTTTTCAACAAAGTCTCTTCAAACATTCCAAGAATGATTATTACATTAAATGGATTGTTCCTTTTGGAAGTAGGTTTGATCCATCAAGTTTCATGGGAAAAGGGGCCCTATTAAAATCTATTAAAAAAATCTTAGTTAACACATAATGGCCCTAGATTTCACCTGATTGACTTCAAACTTTCACATAATGATTGTACCATCATAAGGATTGTTCCTTTCAAATTGGGTCTGATCCATTGAGAAACAGGAAAAGGGGCCTTTGGAAAATTCAATTAAAAAAATCTTAATTAATGCTTGTAAGTCCACAGATGAGATGGGGTTGTCTTTATACTCAAACAGAATAACTATACTTTTGTAAGAAGAGTTCCCCTTGGAATTGGTTCAGATCCATCAAGTAACATGGGAAAAGGGGCTATATGAAAATTCAATTAACCCTTTCCCGTTCAAATACGGGATTTTACGTTCCTGTGTTTTTATACTTGAGAAAACATTGTGGAAAAAGAAGAAATTCCTTGTAACAAGCAATTTCTCCTTTTTCCACATTATTTTTTACCACATAGGATGGTTTCATTTCAAATGGCATCAAGTTTTCATTGTCATCTGCAACCTCTTTCAATTTGGACTGGTCTAAAATTTCTAAAAACAGGAAAGGGTTAATAAAACCCTGTTAACACAATGAAGCCCACAGCTTTGATCAGATTTTGTTGAAACTTTCACAGAATGATTGGAAGGTCATAACTTTCATTCTTTTCATAACAGGGTTTGAACTGTCAAGAAACACAGGAAAAGGGGCCTTATGAAAATTTCATTTATAAATCCTTGTTACAAAGTCAAGAGCTTTCATCAGACTTTCTTCAAACATTCACAGAATAATTGTACAATAATAATGATTGTTGATGTTTGCATTAGACCTGATCCGTCAAGTATCACAGGAAAAGGAGCATTATGAAATTTAATTTTAAAATCATTGTACCACAATAAAGTCAACAGTTTTCATCAGATTCTGTTAAAACTTACACAGAATGATTATTCCATCATGAGGATTCTTTCTTTTCAAATTAGGCGTGATCTGTCTAGTATCATGGGAAAAGGGACCTTTAGAGAATTTTATCTATAATCCTTGTAACCAAGTCCAGAGCTTTCATTGGATTTTATTCATTGTACAATATTCACGATTGTTGAGGCTGACATGAGACCTGATCCTTCAAGTATCACAGGAAAAGGAGCCTTATGAAAATTTTATTTCAAAAATTTGACACCAAGATAAAGTCTGCAGTTTTCATTAGATTCTGTTCAATCTTTCACAGAATGTTTGTACCATCATAAGGATTGTTTCTTTCCAAATTGGGCCTGATCTGTCTAGTATCATAGGAAAAGGGGCTGTATGAAAAATTATTACCAAATCCTCATAAACACAACAATGTCCCCAGTCTTTATCAGAATCTCTTCAAACTTTAATAGAATGATTGTACCATCATTTGGATTGTTCCTTTGTAAATTAGGTCTGATTGGTTAAGTGACACAAGAAAAGGGACCTTTTAAAAATTTTATCACAAAACATCATTATTACAATAAAGTCCTCAGTCTTTATCATTTTTTTCAAACTATCATTAGGATTGTTCGTTTGTACATTGGGTCTGATTTGTTAAGTTTCACGGAAAAAGGGGCCTTATGAAAATTTTGTTACAAAAATTCTTGACAAAATTTAGTCCACTGTTTCATTGAATCTCTTTAACTTTTAAATGATGATTCTACCTTTATTAGAATTGTTCCTATTGAAATTTGGTTTGTTCTGTAAAGTATCATGAGAAAAGGGGCCCTCTGAAGATTTCACTATAAACTCATTAACACAATAAATTCCACATATTACACAGATTGATTGTACCATCATTCCAATAGTTGATTTTGACTGTAGATCTGACTATGGCAAGTGTCACATAAAAAGGGGCCTAATGAAAAACTCTCTTAAATATTCTGGTTAACACAATGATGTCCCTTGATTTCACTGGATTCACTTCAAAATTTCACAGAATGATTGTACAAATACTTAAATGGTTCTTTCAGAACTGGGTACAATCCATCAAGTATCATGTAAAAAGGGGCCATATGATTTTTTTTAAATATTCTAGTAAACATAATGAATTCCCAATATTTCATCTGATTCACTTTTAACTTTCACAGAATGATAAAACCAACAGTAAAATATCACGGGAAAAGGGGCCTTATGAGAACTTGAATTTAATATCTTTGTTAACACAATAAAGTCAACAGTTTTATTGGATTCTCTTTAAAGATGCATGGAATAATTGTGGCATTTGAAACACAGGAAATGGGGCCTTACAGATTATCATTCAAAACATTCTTGTGTATGTGATGAAGATCACAATCATTATCAAATTTTTTTTTAAATTTCACAGGACAATTGTCGGGTTGTAAGGAAAGTTCCTTTTGGATTGAAATTAATCCATCAGAAAACACAGGAAAAGGGGCCTTATTGATTTTCATTCAAAACAATCCTGTTTATGTGATAAAGTCCTCAATTATAGGCAGATTCTGATGAAATATTCACAGAATGATTGTAGGGTCATAAGGTAACTTTCTTTTGGAAATGGAGTGGATCCGTCATGAAACATAGGAAAAGGGGCCTTGAGGACTGTTGCTTAGAATGATAAAGGGGATAAAGCCCTTTTTTTTTCTTTATGCATTCTTCTTTGAGCAATTAACTTCCTTAAATATCAGATTTCTTTAACGGAAAACTTGATAACCGGTAGAGCGTCTCAGGCCCTCATGGGCCTCTTGTTGGTATGTGAGTTCGAGTCGATGAGTTATGGAACAAGTTCAAGTTTGGTTTGGGTCCATTGATTTTTGTGGAAGATACAGATGCCGGACTTTAAAAATTACCAGGAATTTTCAGCTTTCCGGACTTTTTTAGTCTGCCTTGGTCGTCTATCAACAGTTTAAACATCTCCTCACAAACCCACTGGACCAATTTGAACCAAATTTGGCAGAAACGTTCCTTAGGTGGTCCCCTTTGAAAACAGCTTAAAGAATTGAAATCTGTTAAAAACTCTGGCTGCCATTGCAACAAAAGTGAAATTTTAAAAAAATCTTTAAAGTCTTCTCCTCCTGACCCAGAAGGCGTAGAGCCTTGATATTTTGCATGAGTATATTGACCCAATCAAAATTATATGAAGGAATCTGACAAATAGTCATCAGGTTATCATTCCCTTGAAATTTGAATGAAATCCATCAACAGGTTTCTGAGAAATCTACATTGTTATCAGTATATACCATATATGGAAATTAGGCCTGCCCTTTAAAGCCATATTTTTCATCTGATCAAAATTCTTTTTCATTATCTGATAAAAGGTCACCCAAGGATCAATCCAGTCAAATTTGGTTGAAATCCATTAACTGGTTTCTGAGAAGAAGAATTTCATAGATTTTACCATACAATGTATAAGGAAATAGCCACGCCCATTAAAGCCATCTTTTTCATCCGATCAAAATTTTTTGAAGGAATCTGATAAAGGTTCACACAAGGATAATTTCTGTGAAATTTGGTTGAAATCCATCCACTGGTTTCTTAGAAGAAGATTTTCAAAGGTTTTAGCATATATGGAAATTAGCCCCACCCATTAAAACCATTTTTTTCATCCGATCAAAATTCTTTGAAGGAAACTGATAAAGATTCTCCATAGGATCAATTCTGTGATATTTGGTTGATTCCATCAACTAGGTTCTAAGAAGAAGATTTTCAAAGCTTTTACCATATATGGAAATAAGCCCCTCCCATTAAAGCCATGTTTTTCATCCATTCACATTTCTTTGAAGGAATCTGATAAAGGTTCACCATAGGATCATTTCTGTGAAATTTGGATGCAATCCATCGATTTGTTTCTGAGAAATAGATTTTCAAAGCTTCACTATATATGGAAATTAGCCCTGCCCCTTAAAGCCATGTTTTCAATCTGATCAAAATTCTTTGAAGGAATCTGATAAAGATGCTCCATAGGATCATTTCTGTGAAATTTGGTTGAATCCATCAACTAGGTTCTATGAAGAAGTTTTTCAAAGCTTTCACCATATATGGAAATTAGCTCCGCCCATTAAAGCCATGTTTTTTCATCCAATTGTGACTCTTTTAAGGAATCTGATAGAAGGTCACCCAAGGATCATTTCTATGAAATTTGGTTGAAATCTGTTCAGTACTTTCTGAGAAGAAGATTTTCAAAGTAAAAGTTCACAGACGGATGACCAGACAGATGGACAGATGCACGCACGATGGACACAACGTCATGACAATAGCTCTCTGGCTTTCAGCCAGTGGAGCTTAAAACAACATTTTTGAGAGGGAATAATCATTGATATGTCCATAAAATTCTGTACAAAAAGTCTATTTAAATAAGGGTTCTATTTATTCCCATGTGTGTGTTTTTACATGAATGTGGTAGACATGTGATAATTGAAGGTCTGATGTCTAAAGGATCATATTTTGTTAACAAACAGAATTTGAAGATTACAGAAGAACGCTGTAAAAATATCTGTCATACTGTTTTTAAATCTAAATTAAATTTGTAATGTAAATCAAGCTGATAGTTTCACTCTGCTAGGAATTGAACCCAGACCCTTTTATTAGTGAAGTGAGTGTTCACCCATGAACTTCAGGGAGTAGTTATCTTAACCCATTCCAACACAGCAAAATTTTAGACTGGTCCAAATTGAAAGAAGCTGCAGACGACAATTTCAAGTTGATGGAATTTTGAATTTTTTCATCTTTTTATATAGAAAACATTGCAGATAATGAAGAAATTGCTTGATACAAGCAATTTCTTCATTTTCCACAATGTTTTCCAAAGCTTTTTTGTTGAGGGGCGTAAAAAGGAGGGTTAACCCATTCCCACACAGTGACGCTTTTGGATGCCCCTTAAGAAAAATAATTGGGAAAACATTGTGTAAAATGAAAAAATTGCTTGTGAAAAGCAATTTCTTCATTTTACACAATGTTTTCTATCAAGAAAGTTAAAAAAATCTGAGATTCCATGAACTTTAAATTGTCGTCTGCAACTCCTTTCAAATTGGACCAGTGTTGAATTTTGCCGTCTGGTAATTGGTTGAATGGGACTCCACAACTCCATTTACTCATAATTACACATATGATTTAGCCAACATAATTTTAATTATTCTTGAAGTACACTCAACTTTTGAAGACAAGTAAAAATGATTTCCTTTCATATTAGTCCAAGCTTGCTCCATTCCTGAAACTGTCAACCTTTTTGGTGGAATACATGACGTTGCAAACTTTTTTATAAGAGGCACCTTAAGGTGAATGGGTATTTTGGTACAAGTTGACTTCTATGGAAGCCCTATATGGGTAATGCTATATAGAAATATATAACTAATGATGTCTAGGTATTAAATATTCTGAAAAAGTAAGAAAAACTTAGTGGTGAAAGTTAAATGTAGTCTTCTTTTCCAACAATCTTTTTAAAATCATATGACCCATTACCACATAAACCTGCCTTTTGACTGCCTCAAGAAGAATAGCTGCAATAAGATTTGTACGAATAGGAAAAATTGCTCTGCACAAGCAATTCTCCTATTCTCACAATTTTCCTCCCATTGAAGCTTTTTTTAATATTGATTCATTCTAACTTGTAATCTGTGACTTCTCTTAAATTTGACCAGTGTGAAAAAATCATTTGGTAAGTGTAGTGATTGAATTCTTTTCAGACCTTTCTGTGTGGCACATATGACAGTATAGAACAGAGACCTGGGTCTATGGGCAAAGCATCTCCTGGATATGATCTACAGGTAGTTTTCTTTAACCCATTCCCACACAATGACAACTTTTTGCACCCCTGAGGAAGAATTATTGGGTAAACATTATGTAAAATGAAGAAATTGCTTGTAACAAGCAATTTCTTCATTTTCCACAATGTTTTCTACCCCCAAAAAAAGAAAAAAATCTAGCATTTCATTAACTTTAAATTGTTGTCTGCAACTTCTTTCGATTTTGACCATTCTGTCTTGTAATGGGTTAACCGATTTACACTTGACAAGATTTAAGACTGGACCAAATTCAAAGAAGCTGCAGACAACAATTTTAATTTGATTGAATTTTAATTTTTCCATCTTTATCAATACGAAACATTGTGGATAATGAAGAAATTGCTTGTATCAAGCAATTTCTTCATTTTCCACAAGGTTTTCCAAAGCTCTTTTCTGAGGGGCGTAAAAAAGAGGCCTTGGTTGGAAATTGGTTTACCAATTACCATTCAATCTCCTCTTTTGAATGCATACATAGATGAAACTAGCAGTTTCTCATTTTCTCATAATGTCTTTTTACCATATTTCAGACTTATTTTTCAATTGAAAATACCTTGATAAGTCATCTGCAACTTCTTTCAATTTGGACCAGTCTACAATTTTGTAGTCAGGCAGTGGGTTAAAGGTAAGGCAAGAAAGTTAAAAAATAATGACTTTCTAATTCCCTTGTTTTGTTAGGTTTAGGTATAAAGTTTGTTCCTTTTGTGTTTGCCCTTTACTACGTTTGTCTTTTCTTTGTTCTGTCAAAAAAAAAAAAGAAGAATCATGTTTGGAGTAAACTTTTACATACACTTATTACCCAGAAAATTTTTCACATTTCACTGATGTAACCTTATGGTGTGACTTCTCTGCTGATACAAACATATCTTCATCTATCTTGGTCAAGTAAGAATATTCTTTACCATTGTCTGTCTGTTTATGTGTCTTGTCTGTCTGTCTACAAAACTTAACAAAAAAAACTTTTACAATTACTTTAAGCCTTTTCAAGATGCATGGCTCATATTTTTGATATTGGTTCCTTCCATTGATAAGCATCCTTTGGTTGTAATGTTAAGGTCATCCATCAAGGTCACTTATCAAGACATAAGGCTGGTATGAAGGCTTGGTATTTCACAAACACATCTTATTTCATTTTCACACACTTGTTTTCTTAAAAGGTGTAAAAAGCAGGAATTGGTGAAGTCACTGTATTGCAAAGTTTAACAAAATGATATTTTTCAAGATAGTAGATACTGAAGGGAATGTTTTGCCACATGGTATAGAGGGAGAGGTTGGAATACGTTGTAAACCTGAAAGACCTTGTGGATTATTTACAAGATACATTGTAAGTCAAATGTATTTTGTATTCAAACTCAATAGAGTGACACGCAAATTAACCCATTCCCACAGAATCACTTTTTGACACCCATGAAGAATTACATCTAAGAAAACATTATGACTAGAGAAGAAACAAGTAATTTCACAATGTTTTCTACCTGATTTGGTCCTTATTTTTCAATTTCAAAGCAATTTCTTTCAATTAGGACCACCTCAAAATTTTATAGTAATGGTTGACAAAGAATGAAGCTTGGTAGTGTTATTTGGGTATAAAAACCCTATGAAACATGTGAACACAAATGACATCATGAATATCATTCCTGTTTTATTTTTGTGCAGTTTAACCCATTCCCACACAATGATGCTTTTTGATGTCATTCAAGAAAAGAAATTGAGAAAAGAAGCAATTTCTTCATTTTACACCATGTTTTCTACCTTTGAATTGTATTCCACAACTTTGTTGGACCAGTCTAAAATTTTACCATATGGTAATGGGTTAATGATAAACTTGCCATTTTTGTCAAGCTAGCTTGCTGTGAATTAAGTGTACTAATCACAATGACCGGTTGATGTATATGCCTTGTGTGCTTGTCCAATTTAGTGTGGAGCATAATTCCTAGATTTATGGATGGATTTTAAGATAACTTGACACAGTTTTTTATGAGTTTATTGCCATTTGAAAGATTTTTTGATAGCTTCAAGGTCAAGTCCATAGTATGTTTCATTTGAGCTGTCTGGAGCATAAGTCCCACAATTATGGATGGCTTTCAAAATAAATGGGATACAATCTTTCTCTTTCATGATTAGATGTGCCATTGGAAAGGAGTTTTTTTAGCATCAAGTTCACAGTTCAATGTCATACTATTGGGCTTTTCCACAGCATGTGGATTACATTAAAACATACTGGCCATACCCACTGACCTCTGACAGAAAGTTGACTAAAATATCAAATTATATTTGAAAATTTATGGTCAGTAACATGTAACAAGAACGTTGAATACGTGTAGTTGGTTGGAACCTGAACAGCATAACTAAAACTTGAATAAGCTATAGTTATAACAATAATCACCAAACCAACAAAAAAGCTTCACATCAATGCTGTACAATGTAAAAGCTCAAAGTTTACTTCTGGTCTAAATGCAAGATTTGTTTGCTCTATCAATTATTAGCCATAATTAGAGGCTGTGAATTGACTCAACTCCAAAACTATCTAAATCATACAATTAATTGACTGAAAGAAAATAAAAAGAAAGAAACTATTGAGATTACTCATACAATTGATAAACATGTAATCAGATTTCAAATCTTAGTTTGATTTAAATTGAAAGCGGTTGCATACAACTATTCAGGTAAGAATTAATTGAAAATTGTCATATAGGGTAGAAAACATCGTTAGAAAAGGAAACAAATGCTTGAAACAAACAATTTGCATTTTTCTCTCATTGTTTTCCATCACCTTTATTCTTCGTCTAAATAAGAGTTGGTTTATTATGGAATACATTTCAGGATGATGAACTTCGAATGCAGAAAGCGTTTGTTGGTGACTTCTATCTGACGGGGGATCGTGCAATAATGGATGAGGATGGGTACATTTGGTTTGTTGGGAGATCTGACGATGTTATTGTTAGTGCAGGGTTAGTAAATATACTAGGTAGTTCCAGTTTTACATGAATGTTGATTTTTAGGCGTGATCTGTCTAGTATCATGAGAAAAGGGGCCTTTTGAGAATTTTATCTATAATCCTTGTAATCAAGTCCAGAGCTTTCATCGGATTTTCTTCAAACATTCACAGAATAATTGTACAATAATAATGATTGTTGATGTTTGCATTAGACCTGATCCGTCAAGTATCACAGGAAAAGGAGCATTATGAAATTTAATTTTAAAATCATTGTACCACAAAGTCAACAGTTTTCATCAGACTCTGTTAAAACTTTCACAGAATGATTATTCCATCATGAGGATTCTTTTTTTTCAAATTAGGCGTGATCTGTCTAGTATCATGGGAAAAGGGGCCTTTAGAGAATTTTATCTATAATCCTTGTAACCAAGTCCAGAGCTTTCATTGGATTTTATTCAAAACTACACAGAATCATTGTACAATAATCACGATTGTTGATGCTGACATGAGACCTAATCCTTAAAGTATCACAGGAAAAGGAGCCTTATGAAAATTTTGTTTTAAAAATTTGACACCAAGATAAAGTCTGCAGTTTTCATCAGATTCTGTTCAAACTTTCACAGAATGTTTGTACCATCATAAGGATTGTTTCTTTCCAAATTGGGCCTGATCTGTCTAGTATCATAGGAAAAGGGGCTGTATGAAAAATTATTACCAAATCCTCATAAACACAACAATGCCCTCAGTCTTTATCAGAATCTCTTCAAACTTTAATAGAATGATTTTACCATCATTTGGATTGTTCCTTTGTAAATTAGGTCTGATTGGTTAAGTGACACAAGAAAAGGGACCTTATAAAGATTTTATTACAAAACATCATTATTACAATAAAGTCCTCAGTCTTTATCATTTTCTTCAAACTATCATTAGGATTGTTCCTTTGTACATTGGGTCTGATTTGTTAAGTTTCACGGAAAAAGGGGCCTTATGAAAATTTTGTTACAAAAATTCTTGACACAATTCAGTCCACTGTTTTCATTGATTCTCTTTAACTTTTAAAGAATGATTCTACCTTCATTAGAATTGTTCGTTTTGAAATTTGGTTTGTTCTGTAAAGTATCATGAGAAAAGGGGCCCTCTGAAGATTTCACTATAAACTCATTAACACAATAAATTAACAGATTGATTGTACCATCATTCCAATTGTTGATTTTGACAGTGGATCTGACTATAGCAAGGGTCACATAAAAAGGGGCCTTATGAAAAACTCTCTTAAACATTCTGGTTAACACAATGATGTCCCTTGATTTCACCGGATTCACTTCAAAATTTCACAGAATGATTGTACAAATACTTAGATGGTTCTTTTCAGAACTGGGTACAATCCATCAAGTATCATGTAAAAAGGGGACATATGATTTTTTTTAAATATTATCACGGGAAAAGGGGCCTTATGAGAACTTGAATTTAATATCTTTGTTAACACAATAAAGTCAACAGTTTTATTGGATTATCTTCAAAGATGCATGGAATAATTGTGGCATTCGAAACACAGGAAAAGGGGCCTTACAGATTATCATTCAAAACATTCTTGTGTATGTAATGAAGATCACAATCATTATCAAGTTGTCTTTTAAATTTCACAGGACAATTGTTGGGTTGTAGGGAAAGTTCCTTTTGAAATGAAATTGATCCATCAGAAAACACAGGAAAAGGGGCCTTATTGATTTTCATTCAAAACAATCCTGTTTATGTGATGAAGTCCACAATTATTGTCAGATTCTGATGAAATATTCACAGAATGATTGTAGGGTCATAAGGTAACTTTCTTTTGGAAATGGAGTGGATCCGTCATGAAACATGGGAAAAGGGGCCTTGAGGACTGTTGCTTAGAATGATAAAGGGGATAAAGCCCCTTTTTTTTTCTTTATGCATTCTTCTTTGAGCAATTAACTTCCTTAAATATCAGATTTCTTTAACGGAAAACTTGATAACCAGTAGAGCGTCTCAGGCCCTCATGGGCCTCTTGTGGTATTGAAAAATTTTTCATTTTCCACAATGTGTTCCAAATTTTTTAGCTCACCTGACCACATAGTGGTCATAGTGAGCTATTGTGATCAGGCTGTGTCTGGGGTCTAATATCTGGCGTCAACTTTTATCTTGTGTGCACGCTAGAGGTCATATTTTTGGCTCAAATATCTTGAAACTTGGACAGAATGTTTATCTACATGATATCTTGGACAAAATTAAAAATAGGTTATCTCTTTCCTGTTTTACAAAACTTTAGACTGGTCGAAATTATAAAGGTTTTGCAGACGACAATATTAAGTTGATGTTATTTGAAAAATAATCATTCAGAAGGATAGAAAATATTATGGAATAAATAGAAATTGCTTGTTACAAGAATATTCTACTTTTCCACAATATTTTTCATGGTATAAAAGCAAAAGGATGTAAAAACCAGTGATTGAACAGAAAAGGGTTAAATGGGGTCAAAAACTAGGTCACCAGGGCAAATCTTAGAAAAAGCTTGTGTGCACTTCGGAGAGCACATTTTAGACTTGATTGCCTTGAAACTTGGTCAGAAAGTTTGTCTACATAAACTCTCTAACAAGTTTGAAAATGGGTCTTTTGGGGTCAAAATCTATGTTACTAGGTCAAACCATAAAAAAACCTTGTATTCACTTTAGAGATTACATTTCTTGCTCAAATGATTTGATATTTTGTAAGAATGTTTGTCCTTATGATATCTCTGACGAGATTCAAATTAGTCTTCTGGGGTCAAAAACTAGGTCACTAGGTCAAATAATAAAAAAGACTTTTGTGCACTATAGAGGTCACATTTTTTGGCTCAATTGTCTTGAAACTTGGTCAGAATGATTGTCTACATGATATATGGGGCTGGTTCAAAACTGAATCATGCTGGGTCAAAAACTAGGACACAAGGTCAATTCTTAAAAACACATTGTGTGCACTTAAGAGGTCACATTTCTGGCTCAAATGTTTTGATATTTGGTCAAAATTTGTGTATGCATAAGATCTCGGGTCCAAAAATGGACCATTTTGGATCAACGACTAGGTCAATAGGTCAAACTTGAGAAAAATCTGGGCTAAAAATTAGATTTAAGTTTTTCATTTGCAGTAGAACATCAATGGAATCAATCTGATTCTTTTAGTGTAGAAAATATTTTGGATAATGAAGGAATTGCTTGAAATAAGAAATTTGTTTATTTCTACAATGTTTAAACACATCACCTGACAACCAAGATTAGATTTGTCCGAATTAAAAGGAGTTGCAAATGAAAATTTAAAGTGAATGAAGTTTTAGGTTTTTTAAAAAATATTTGAACTGAAAACATTTAGAAAAATGAGGAGATTGCTTTATTCAAGCAATATCTTCATTTTACACAATGTTTTCTCAAGTATTTGTCTTGGCTTTATAAAGCGTCATTGTGTGTGTGAATGGGTTAACAAAGATTCTTTTCTGAATTGGAGTAAAAAAGTGCCATGGTGTAAGAATGGTTTAACTACAGCTTGTAGCAGTCTATAGTAGCATAGTTTGTAATCTTAACTGTTGCAAATGAGGTTTCACTATTTGATAGGTACAGAATAGGACCCTTTGAAGTAGAGAGTGCTTTATTAGAACACCCAGCTGTACTGGAATCCGCTGTTGTTAGTAGTCCAGATCAAACAAGGGGAGAGGTCTGTACACTTGTAAGACAACTAGAAATATAACATATGTAGTTGAATGCCATGACTTCAAATGTCCCTTAGCTGAAGTTTCCCCTATGTCCACTTTATTTTGTAGTGACAATCTCCTAACTTTTAATTCAATGAAAAGAAGTCTCCATACATAATTCCCTCTAGCTTATAAACTATCTCTATATGGGATCAATTTTTAGGTCCAATCATCTACATATCTATACGTCACTCTTAAATTTTAACCTATTCCCACACAATAGCACTATTTGACATCCCTCAAGAAAATTAGAATAAACCTAAAATTTCATGAACTTTAAATTGTCATCCATAGTTCCTTTAAATTTGGAGCTGTCTTAAATCTGGCCGTCTGGTTATGAGTTAAGGGAAGAAATTCGCAGTAAACCCAGTTTTTGTCGCAATTTTCGAGCAGACAATGTGTAATATTAGCAAGTGCTTATCAATTATGTTTGTTTCTGAAATGAGATCCCCAAAGTTAAAATGATTTCTTGTTTTGAGGTAAACAGGGTTAGATAATTGTAGTCAGTGTTACATTTATAATTTGAAAAATACCAATGGATTTTTAAAATCTGTACTATGAAAAACAGATGATTAAGTCATTTATTAGACATGAAGATAAGTCATGATTGACTCTCAATCAATTTTCCTTCCTTGTGATAAAAAAGATTATGCTGGGTGAATTTGCAGGTATTAAATTCTTTTTATTCAATCCACTTCAGGTAAGTGAGAAATAGCTGTCACTATGACAGTTCTATGTATGTGTTTTAGTGGTGTATCCATCTGAATTTATCCAGACCAATAACGTTAGCAATTAAGAAATATTGTAGATGGTTTTTTATAATAACTTAGGTATATTATTTCCTATCATGAGTAGATGGGCCATTTGTTCAGGTGTGGTGAAGGTCACAGATATACTGTTTTCCATGAAGAGTAGATATTTGAAACAATTCTTCTGAAGGTTGCATTTGAAAGTCAGTTGTTAGGGGGCTCAATATTAGTTGTCCTTATGACAATTATTTTTCGGAGAAAAACCCAGGTATTACTATGGCCAGGTTTTTGTTCTGTCTACGTCACATCATCTGAAAACTTTTACATTTTACAATATCTCTTGTGTTACTAAACACATTCAATTGAAAGTCAGAATATATGTGAACTGTCTAAACTATACCAAAAAAAGGAGATAAACTATACCAAAAAAGGAGATAACTCTAAATGCATTTTTGAAAGAATTATGTCCCTTTTTCGAGTCAGAAGTTAAATCCACTAAAAAGCACTTGAACAGCCAAGCTTTGGCATCTGTATGTTGTTTGTGTTCTTGTTTCAGGTAGTGACAGCTTATGTCAACTTAACAGATGAATACAAATCTACAGATAGAAATGAGCTCACTCATCAATTACAGGAACATTGTAAAGAGGTTACAGCCCCTTATAAATATCCTAGAAAGGTAACTCAGTTATAAACTGTATCATTCTAGTTTAAATTATGTATATCACTAATGCTATTGCTCTTAAAGATAAATGAAAATTGCACTTAAGGTTTAACAAAGAATTTCTAAGTCCAAAAAGGCTTAAAATTCCACTAAAATAAATTCAATTGTAATCAATCTTTGCCTAGAAGATGATATGATGGTCACAAAATAATATGCAAAGTTTCAAAGCAATGGTATTAGTAGAAAGAGAGTTTTTAAAGACATATGACAGTTGCATGTATGGTTTAACTAAGAATTTCTTAGTCCAAAAAGGCTAAAAATTCCACTAAAATGAATGTCAGAGTAGTGAATCTGTGTCTAGAGGGTGATATTATTGCCACAAAAATACGTGCAAAGTTTCAGAACAATAGCATCAGTTGAAACTGAGATATGAGACTTGAAGGTAAGGTTGAAACAAACCATTACGCCGACGCCTGGGTGACCGGAATAGCCCACTATTCTTCGAATAAACAAGCTAAAATGCTTGGAATGTAACCAATATAAATTGCACGCATTATTGTTTGATTCTAACTGCATATGTGAAGTTTGAATTCAAATCCATTGAGTGGTTTAGGTGGGATTGGAATTTCCTGCTTTCTAAGATATTCATCTTGTTCAATTGGTATCTTTCTTTCAATTTCAGTGCATGCCAAAAGCTGTCTGCAACCTTTTTCAGTTTTAACTAGTCAAGTTATTTTGTGGTTTTGAATGGGTCGAATTCTGAATGAGTTTTAATTATAACCCTTTACCACATGAAAAATTTTTAGACTAGTTTAAATTGAAAGATGTTAGACGACAATTTCAAATTTGAAATTTAAAAACTCTTTGTCTTTGATCAAGTACTTATAACTTAGATTAATCCCTCGATTCTGCTCCCCGGAAAATACACCAGTACTGGCACCAAATGTTGGGCCAATAAAAGAACAATAATCAGGACTTGTTGACCTAGAGGCCAATGCTGTACCCCACAATCACCATTATTCATTGTCCACACAATGCTTTCCAGAGCATTTTTCTGTAGGGGCATGAAATAGTAGGATTGTGTAGGAATGGAAAAATTATCAAAGATTTGAAATGAGACAAGATGTATGAATTTTTTATATAAGTTTAGATTTTGATACCCTTCATTGCAGATTGTATATGTAGACAGCCTTCCTAAGACAGTGAGTGGTAAAATCAGAAGAGTTGAACTACGTGATCAAGAGTGGGGAAAATCAGAGACTTAATTAACAAAAGAGTGTTTTTTTAAGGAATGAACTTCTGATATATAACCCAAATGTTGTCTGTCTTGTCCTACACAGTGTCCTACAAGATGCTCATTTCTGAGAAAGGATATTCAAGAAATGTACAAAATGATAACCAGAGAGGATTCGTTTTAATGTGACACACTTGAATTTAATGATTTACAACCATAATGTTGTTTGTGTGTAAACCTTTGAATTTTTTAAATTGAAAAGTAGGATATAACCAGAGCCATTGTGTTTGTCATTATCATGCATGAAAATGAATTGTGTAATTTTTTTTCATCTTAAATGTTATTAATCATTATACAAACTGTCTTAATTTAAATTCTAAATATTTCTAATATTTTGTGTCATGTTATGAACTATGAACTGATACAATCTGTAATGGTTTTAATGGGTATTAACATCTATTATGTTATCAAGGCTATGTTGAATCCAAAATAGTCCTATTTTGGCCAGAGGTATAGACAAAGATCGCATATGTGCAATCTGATCTTGGTCTACACCACATCTTTGTCCCTTTATAGTCAGAGTTGTTCTTAAAATTCAATTCTCAACAAAATATTATTTACCTCCCCAACTCATCCAACTAGTGCTTTCAGTCCTTTGATATTGATGCTTTCTTGGCTCAGTCTACAGAATTAAAATAGTAACGTCATCAAATACCCATTCCAACAGTTGACATTCAATCTAACTATTGTGACAAGCTTTATTTGTGTTGACAAGTCTTATGACACTAATCATTTAACCCTTTCCTGTTTAATCCCTGGTTTATACGTCCCTGTGTTTTTATATTTGAGAAAACATTATAGAAAAAGAAGAAATTGCTGGTAACCAGCAATTTCTTCTTTTTCTACAATGTTTTCTACCCCACTGTATGATTATTTTTTCGAATAAATTCAACTTTAAACTATTGCCTGCAGAACGTTTGAATTTGGACCAGTCTAAAATTTCAAAAAAACAGGAAAGGGTTAATGAAAGTTAGTATCGACTATGAGAAGCAAATAGCTTGAAAAGGATGGAATATATATTCATGCACACTTTTCAGTTGATTTCTTTGGTAGGTTGTAAGAATTGTCTGAAGCTATGAGCTTATCGAACAAGGCTTGAATGAGAAGTTATAGTTTGAAAAAAAAAGTTGTGGTTGTAAAGATACTTATATACACTTTCTCTATAATTGATCTCTATGAAGGGTTGTAAATTAATGTCTGAAGCTTTAACCCATTACCACACATAAAAATTTTAGACTGGTCCAATCTCGTCCCATTTGAAAGAAGCTGTGTGTAACAATTTCAAGATAGTAGAATTCAGAAACAAGCAATTTCTTCATTGTCCACAATATTTTCCCAAGCTGTTTTCTTGAGGGGCATCAAAAAGCGGCACTGTGTTGAAATGGGTTAAACAGCTCTAACTCATTACCACATAATCCCAACTTTTAATGCCATTAAATAATGATATTTTAGAAAGCATTGTGTAAAAGGAGAACTTGCATGAAATTCTCCTTACGTCGTGTTTTTCAGTTTGGACCAGTCTATTATTTTGTTGTTTTGTAATGGGTTAAGTGCATAAGATGGTTCTTTATTAGCAGTGTTTGAAAGCTTTCAATATTTACCTCATTTGAGTATATTTCTTAATTATGAATTATCTGCACAATTTTTATAGTTTATTAGAAAGAAATTTTTTACAGTCTCTTGAAATCCTACATCATTCTGTCCAATAGTTTGTTGTTAACAATTGATCTCTAAATCCACCAACATCAATATTCCTAACTCAATCTGTGAAGTCATTTACAATATCAGCAAACAATTGGTTGATGTGTTTTAACCAATTCTGACACAGTGTTGCTTTTTTAAGCCCTCAAGAAATGTAATTTTATAAACAATGTTGAGAATAAAGAATTTGCTTGTAACAAGCAATTTCCTCATTATGCATGCTATTTCCTATCCAAAAAGACAAACATTTTTAAAATTCCATCAACTTAAACTTCTTTCAATTTTGATCTGTCTAAATTTTGTCATGTGGTAATAGGCTAACATAAATTTGTCACCGGCTTTCCTTGTGGCTACATGCTTTTATTTTGATTTCAGGCCAATATGTATCTCCCCATTTTTTTTCAATTGAAAAAAAATTTGCAATTATACTTATAAAAAAGATTTAAATGTTGATTTCATTGTCTTATTTTCACGTAAGAAGGACTAGAAGACTTAGTTTATGAATTTGCGAGCGGCCATATGGTACTTTGGTAATTTCTTGAGTATCTCCTGAAATACACTGGCAAACTAAATACCAATATATGATTACAGCCCAATTCGATACTGACATATGAATAGAATTATTGCTGGTAATCCATTAAAGAACATTTTTACCTATTATAGCTTAATAGTACAGTACAGCAAAATCCCTCTAATAAGACCATTTACGGTCCTTTTTGAAAGTGGTCGTAATAGCAGGGTGGTCGTAATACCGAGGTTTGGTCGTTTGTTGTTAAGTAATTCATCTTCATTTTATCTTAATTATTTGAATATATTTATACTATGTATACAAAAAAAATAAAACTATAAAAACATGTATTACAGCCAAGGAATCTAATGTCATTTTAAAATTTACAATCTTTGATAATTTCTACTTTCTCTCTTCATTTTGATCTGATTCAAAAGTCCGCCCTCAAATTAAGTACAGGTTCAAAGTGTCAAACTGTTGATATCATATTTTCTATAATGTGAATACCAAACATCAATTAAGTTGAAATCAAATTCTAATTGCTGAATGAGAAGATACGAGTGGTTTGTCTTCGGCATTCAGCGATTAAAATTTGATTTAAACTTAATTGAGGTTTGATATTCACATTATAGAAAATATGATATAAACAGTTCGACACTTTGAACCTGTACTTAATCAAACCTTCGACTTAATTGCTCGAGTCAAATCCCGTGACATATTCAAATAACGATTAAAAATAATATAAGCTATAATTTCTAAAAGAGATGGACCACTTTCATCTATTTGATAGAAATAACGCTTATCATAATAAGGGTTCGATATCACATAATCAAAAATCCGATAATGTATTGACGATTCATTCGCACCCAATTAGTGTCGGTCTCAAGGTGTGAGGTTACTACTTGGTAGGTTATGAAATTTTGTCGTCTGCTAAAGATTCATCCTGTTTACAAAGAGATTGTGACAATCCCTATATGAATGAAATAAAAAGGGTAATGTTGAATTTCTCCGTATTTTTTTGTACAAAATGATTTAAGCTAGATTCTTGAATTTGCGACTTCGTTGTATTGCTAATATTAGCGGAAAAAACAAACTTGCTAATAAAACCCTATTTACAGTAGCATTCTTAGGAGCTTTTGTTTTTAAAAAATGGATTTTGATTATGGTCCCTAAATAGACGTTGTCACTAAGTAGAAGGTTTTGCTCAATGAGATCAACTTAATCATCAAATTTATAATTAAATTCCCAATGAATATGAAATAATTAGGCTTCAGGTGGGGGTTCAATACCCCTCCCCCCGTAACACGCTCTAAATCTGCTGCTGAGTTTGCTGTTTAGAGATGACACAAATTCAGTCACAGATCATGGCTTATAACCATCCTAGTTGCTAATTTATACATCTGGGTGGTATATAGAAACTAAGAGTTATTTTAGTATTCAGAAAAAAACATATGGCACGGAATGCAAACCCTGAGTCCTTTGATCCCTAGTCCTACTACTAGACCATGGATCTCAAGTTTGTATCAGCTTTATATGACCTTACATCATAAGTTCTATGCTAGGAGAGAACTTTAGACCTCTTCTATACTCTAAGATATTAATAGCATTTACCGCGCATCGAGGTATACTGTTTTACAGTTGTCCGTCTATTGGTCTGTCTGTCTGCAAAACTTAACCAAAAAAATAATTGCCAATTACTACCAGCCTATGCAAGATACAATGCTCATTTTTGGCATGATGACACATCTCCATAATACACATCTCTTCATTTCAAGGTCAAGTTGATATGATAAGGTCAAGGTCACATACCAAGGTCAAATGAAAAAAAAACAAAAACACCAAATGTATGGCGGGGCATTGTGTGTTCACAAACACATCTTGTTTTTTCATAAGTAAAATGATCATAGTAGTATTTTTTAATGTTCCCTTACTAGCTGGGCTATTGGTGATATATAACTAAAGCAAGAAGTATATCCACAAGATTGGTGTTGTTGCTGTTGGGAATGTTGGTGTAGGCTTATGTCTTAGTGTGACAATCTAATCCTGTACAATCTATTTTTATCTCCCGAACGCTTTATTCTATAAAAAATATTGTGGGAAATAATATTTCCACAGTATATTCAAAATAATGCTTTTTAACCCATTCCCACTCAATGATGCTATTAGACGCCCCATGAAAAAAAGCTTTGGGAAAACATTTTGTTAAAAGAAGAAATTGCTTGTAACAAGCGATCTCTTCATTTTCAACAATGTCTTCTAAACAGAAAATTGAAAAAAAAATCCAAAATTTCATAAGCTTTAAATTGTCGTCTGCAATTCCTTTCAATTTTGACCAGTCTAAAATTTGCCGCATGGAAATGGGTCAATATCAAACTGGAACTGCCTTAGGGAGCTTAGTGGGTGTGGCCAGCAATCTCTTATTACACTGAAGGCGGATCAGAATTATATAACTTTATTTTCCTGAAGTTAAATAAACAGATTTATAACGAAGACTTTTGTATCAGTTTTATATTTACAGCCAAATGCGTACTTAGACCTGCTGTTTTAGAAATTAATCCATTACCACAAAATCCAACATTTTCAGCACTAAAGAACTAAAGATTTTTAAGACTAAGAAGAGAGAAATTGTTTCATTTCAAGGAATTTATGAATTTATTTTCTTGTGTTGAAAACTGAACATTAAACCTCACGGTACAAAGGAAATAAGGATAAAACTAAAAGATGCTAGCCAGTTGTTTAATGGAGAGTAGCACTAACAGATAGTTCACTTCTTCCCACACTATCGGGCTTTTTGCTGCTGCTCAAGAAAAAAAAGCTTTGCAAAATATTGTGGAAAATGAAGAAATTGTAACAATCAATTTCTTCCTCAATGTTTTCTTCACCATAGGGAAAACAATTTTTAAGATTTCATCAACTAACTAAATATTGTTTGTCTTCAGCTTCTTTGAACTTGGACTTGTCTAAAAATTTAGTTGTCTGATAAAGGGTCAAGGAAGGTGACATGAGAGGTGTGGAGATCAGTGGGGTTCCAATCACCGCCTTGCTGCTAATCTTGGTTGATAGATTGATTGATTGAATGGGGTTAAACTCTGCTTTTAACAGTATTTCAGTCATATCGCAGGGGATTCCTGGTATTTCACACACCAGTACTACCATTACATCCTTTCCTAGCCTCCAGCTGCTATCCCACTTAGGTTTACGATTATTCACCCATTGGTGAGAGACAAATGTCTGAAAGGATATGTGCCACCATCAGGGATCGAACTCATGCTAATCTTCGGGTTGGGCAATGGGAAAGGATTTTTGTAGAAAGCCCCTTTTCTGATATTTGATGATACGAAGGAGATGCATGAATAAGTGAATTTTTTCCCACTAAATAAGTAGAGTATTTTTCAAAGCAGCTTAAATCCATGAAAATATAGATACATGTAAGGTCATTATTGTCCATGGCTGAGATTTTAAGTTCTCCTGAGTATAGCATGCTCATGATGAGCTTTTGAGATACTTGAATGCCCATTGTCTGTAGTGAGCAGTCAACAATTCATGTCACCACTTTAGGTCACAATCGCTAAAAATATTTGTATAGTCATGAGAAGAACCCTATTGAATATGGCAACATTCTGACCAAAACCAATAGAAAAGGGGCCTTATTGACAACTACCTCATCACCGCTCTAGAGTTCACAATTTTGCTCAATTTTTCTCAAACTTGCTAAAATATTTATATAGTTGTGACGAAGATCCCTATTGTATGATTATGGTGACATTCTATCCTAAATCGAGGGGAAGCAAGCCATATTGACTTTTTTAACCTCTCTAGACGGTCACAATTTTGGCTTAATCTGTCTCAAATTTACAGTAAATGCTTGTATAGTAATGAGTATGAACACCAATTGAATATTGTGACAATCCGTTATATGGAATAAAGGTGGCATTAACGGCAATATCAATCTTCTAATCCAATTACAAACTTTTGCCTTTATATCCATTTGATTTTGTGAAATATCTCAGTGTTATCAAATTTGAGTTGTTATGCTAGCAGTTGAAGTAAATTCAGGCAAGCAAACGAGTCATCTTGGCCTGTTGTCTTGGTCAAACAGTTGTTAAACAATTTTCTTAACCAATAACCAGATGGCAAAATTTTAAGATAGTCCAAATTGAAAGGAGTTTCAGACAACTTTTAAAAGTTAATGATTTTTTTTAGTTTTTCACTTCACTGGAATTTTACTCTTGTTGTCATAGCAACCAGAGTTTTCAACTGATTAAAAATTCTTTGGTTGAAATCGGCACAGTGGTTTGGGAGGAGATGTCGTTTTAAAAATCCTTCTTTATTTCTATATACACCCCACCACCCCTGGGGCTCCACCCCTGAGAACCCGAGGGTAATGCTTTGAGTAATTCTGAAAGAGGCCATTGTACTGATGCTTCCTGCCAAATATCAAAGCTGTCTGCCTTCTGGGTCAGGAGGAGATAATTTTTAAAGTTTTTATTAAAATTTCAGTTTTGTTCCCAACCATAAAAGCCATGTTTTCTGTCCTATCAAAATTCTTTGTAGGAATTTGATAAAGTGTCACCAAAGGATCAATCCAGTAAAATTTGGTTGAAATCCATCAATTGGTATCTGAGAAGATTTTCAAAGTTTTCACCATATATGGAAATAGCCCCGCCCATTAAAGTCATGGTTTTCATCCAAACTTAATTGTTTGAAGGAATCTAATAAAGTGTCACCCAATGAGCATTCCTGTAAAATTTGGTTGAAATCCATCAATTGGTTTCTAAGAAGATTTTTAAACTTTTCACGGTATATGGAAATTAGCCCTGCCCATTAAAGCCATGGTTTTCATCCGATCAAAATTCTTTGAAGGAATCTGATAAAGGTCACCTAAGGATCATTCCTGTAAAATTGGGTCAAAATCCATCAATTGGTTTTTGAGAAGATTTTTAAAGCTTTCACCATATATGGAAATAAGCCCCCCCACCCCTTTAACCCATGGTTTTCATCCGATCAAAATTATTTGAAGGAATCTGATTTAGGTTCACCCAATGATCATTCCCATAAATTTGGTTTAAATCCATCAATTTGTTTCTGAGAAAAAGATTTTTAAAGCTTTCACCATATATGGAAATTAGCCCAACACATTAAAGCCATGGTTTTCATCCAATCAAAATTCTTTGAAGAAATCTGATAAAGGGTCGCCCAAGGATCATTTCTGTAAAATTTGGTTGAAATCCATCAATTGGTATCTGAGAAGAAGATTTTTAACCGTATATTGAAATTAGCCCCAACCATTAAAGCCATGGTTTTCATCCGATCAAAATTCTTTGAAGGAATCTGTTAAAGGGTCACCCAAGGATCATTTCTGTAAAATTTGGTTGAAATCCATCAATTTGTTTCAGAGAAGAAGATTTTTAAAGCTTTCACCATATATGGAAATTAGACCCGCCCATTCAAGCAATGTTTTTTACCCGATCAAAATTCTTTGGAGGAATCTGATAAAGGGTCACCCAAGGATCATTTTTGTGAAATTTAGTTGAATTCTGTTCGGTACCTTCTGAGGAGATTTTTAAAGTAAAAGTTTACGGACGCATGCACCCATGGATGGACTCACGACAGACACAACGCCATGACAATAGCTCACAGGCTTTCAGCCAGTGGAGCTAAAAACATGTAAGAATTTGTTTTTGGAATATCTTAACATCAACTTTAACAGTGATACACTATGTTGCTGTAGTTTCCTCAACAATGGTAGCAAATGTTAAACTTTCTGTCAACAAAATCGTCAAGTAACTTTGGAGGAGGTAGTTTAACATCGGTAAGGCATCAAGTTTAACATCGGTAAGGCATCAAGATACTAGATTTTACACGAACACCTAGGCATGAGCAAGTTAAGTGCCAGGTGGGTGCCTAGACAGCTGTCCACAGATCAAAAGGCAACCAGAGTAACCAATTCAACAGAACATTTAAGTTGTTTAAATCGTGAAATCGCATTATCACTGGAGATGAGATGTGGGTTCATTATTCCGAATCTGAGACAAAAACTCACTCAAAGCAGAGGAAATGAGCTGGTTCCCCACCTCCTAAAGAGTTTAAGTTGTTTCCTTTGGCTGGCAAAATCATGCTATTGCCTTCACAAGTACTATCCTGAGGTAATTCTGAAAAATCTCACAGAATAGCTCAAGCAAATGTGTCCCAGATTAGCACAGAAAAATGTCCTTCTTCACTATAACAAACCCTCCCATACCGCCGCTACAGTGGAGGTTATTAAATCTCACAAATGGCAATTGTTGTCTCACCCTCCTTATAGCCCAGACCTTGCCCCACTGTGATTTTTATATATTTCCAGAACTGAAGAAATTGCTTGCTGGAAAGAAATATGGGACCAGGACAGCTTTGATGTCTGCTGTTACACAGTACCTAAAACATAGGTCTACGTCCTGGTTCACAGAAGGAATACAAAAGCTCCCACAATGATGGCAAAAGGGTGCAGACAAAGGTGGAGAATATTTTGAATAAGAGTGGAAATATTTTTTTTAAATGTTGAATGGTCAAAACTCTTTGAAAGAATCTGATAAAGGGTCACCCAAGGCTCATTTCTGTGAAATTTGGTTGAATTCTATCCAGTTCTCTTCAGGAGAGGATTTTTAAAGAAAAAGTTTATGGACAGATGCACATACAGATAGACGCATGATGGACACAATGCCATGACAATGGCTTGCTGGCTTTCAGCCAGTGGAGCTAAAAAAACTGATTGAGAGCTATTTCAACCCAAAAAGTAAACATTCATTGGGACTGAGGAAAGGATATGGTTTGTCAGTTTACAGTTTTATTTCATTCTCAATGGCCTTTTGTCATTTTGAATGGATATCTTCTAGTTAATCCATAATCATACAACCCTGCTTTTTGATGTCCTTCTAGAAACTGGCCTTGGAAGATATTGCAGAAAATGAAAAAATTGCTTGCTCCAAAAGACTTAAGATTTTCAAAATTTCATCATCTTGAAAATGTCGTCTGCAACCTTTCTAAATTTGGGTAAGTCTGAAATGTACTTGCATGGTAATGGGTTAAGAACTGTAGGTACATTCTACCAATTTATAAACTAGTATGAATGAGACGGTAAATCATAATGTAAGAATGACTTTGTGTCAAAAATGTCGGTTTAATGAATTCATCAACCATAATACATGTACAAGTAAGTTTTTATGAGAAAAGTCAGAGACAACAAGTGTCAAAACATTTTTAACCCTTTCCTGGATAAACCCAGGATTTTACGTCACTGTGATTTTATACTTGAGAAAACATTGTGGAAAAAGGAGAAATTGCTTATAATAAGCAATTTCTCCTTTTCCCACAGTGTTTTCTACCGCATAGGGTTGTTTTATTTGGAATTGCATCCAATTTCCATTGTCGTCTGCATCCTCATTCAATTTGGACCAGTCTAAAATTTCAAAAACCAGGAAAGGGTTATCAAGTATTACATGGCCTAGAAATCAGAATATTTCCTTAGACTATTTTACTCATGATAACAATCAAAGTTTACAAAATCAGGACATATTGCATTGTAATGGATTAAACTATCACAACATTTAGACTGGTCCAAATTAAAATGTGTTGCGGGCAACATTTTAAATGTTGCAAAATATGTATTTTCCTGTACTAGATAGTATAGGGAACATAGTGGGAAAAAGATTTTTCAAATGCATAACAATGCAGGACTTATTGTGTATTGGTGAACCTATTACCAAATGATTAATTTTTGATTGCTCTGAACTGAAAGAAGTTACAGAAGTGAAATTGAGTGAATTGAAAACACTAGATGGTTGTTCCAGGACAACTGCTGTCGAGCCCAAAAAGTTTTATAGGCATCATGCTCTGGACAAGCACAATTTTAGTGTTTGACCTTGAACTTTGACCTTGAACTTGAAGCTATCCAAAATATTTTTTCAAATGGCACATCTACTCATGATGGAGAATAATTGTTCCAATTTATTTTGAAATCCATCCATAATTGTAGGAGAAATGCTCTTGACACTCACAATTTAGTGTTTGACCTTGAGCTGTGACCTTGACATTAGTGACCTTGACATTAGAACTATCCCAAAAAACTCTTTCAAATAGCACATCTACTCATGATGGAGAACAATTGTGCCAAGTTATTTTGAAATCCATCCATAAATGTAGGAGTAATTGTCCGGACAAATTCGGAAGGACGGAGTACGGATTTTGGTGTTTGACCTTGACATTAGAACTATCCCAAAAAATCTTTCAAATGGCACATCTACTCATGATGGAGTATTATTGTGCCAAGTTATTTTGAAATCCATCCATAAATGTAGGAGTAATTATCCGGACAAATTCGGAGGGACGGACCAACGCACATACACCGACCGCAAGCGGGCTCAACAAAAAGTACCATATATATGGTAGAAAACATTGAAAGAAATCAAGACATTTTCTCACTGCATGCATCATTTCCTTTTCCCACAATATCTGTCTTCTTAACCCATTCCCACACAATGATGCTTTTGGACGCTCCTTGTCAAAACATTTTTGAAAACATTGTACAAAATGAAGAAATGGCTTTGGCACAAATTCTTCAATTTACACGATGAAATATAGCCAGTGTATTTGAAAGCTGTTGAATTTTTTAATCTGTATACAAAACTTCTGATCCTTCAGAGGTTATGGTTCTTATCTGCTTCCATTTGAAATTAGAGCGATAATTTTTTATTTTTTTTTGTAAAACAGATAGTTTAACTTTTGCAAGAGACATTGCCATGTGGAAAATGAAGAGGATGTTTGGTCATTTTCAGAAATTTAAAAATCTATTAATTTGAAATTGTTTTTTGCAACTTTTCTGAATATAGACCTGCCTAAATTTTGTCGTCTGGTAAAGGGTGAATAATGGGTAAAAAGATAAATAAAGACGATAATGTACTATTTCATACACAACATGAACATTTGACAACCTTTAATTGCTACCCATTAATGAAAAACAACCTGAAGTAAAAGTTTTCATGAATAAGCAAAGTTAAGATACAAGAAGTCATGTCCTGTTCCTGAAAACCTATGTTGCAGATACTCACTGACACAAGTACATTTTTAAAATGGTTTGTATTAATTATTATGCTATAAGGTTTCTAAAATGAAAATAAAGACTAAGATCAGACTCCCAAGTCTTTGAAGAGATAAAGAGGTTTTTTTCTTTATAGGGGAATGAAACTAAAAGCCTAATCGCATTGTATGAAGCCTAAAAGCAGATTGGTCAACCCATTCCAATACAATGACACTTTTTGACACCCTTCGAGAAAAACAATTGGGTACAGACAATTACTTTGTTTTCCACAATGTTTTCTATCCAGAAAGTTGAACAGATTTAAAATTTAATAACTTTTTTGATTGTCGTCTGCAAATCCTTTCAATTTGGACCAGTCTAAATTTTGACATCGAGTAATTTTCCACAATGTATTTCTAATTTTCTACTGGAAGGGTGTTAAATAGTGTCATTGTGTGGGAATAGGCTAAGAAAATGTTTGCCCTGAATAAGCTCTTATTGTATATCCTACATCATTTAATTGTGAAATGTATTACATTCACTATTTAAACATTAAACAGCTATCAAATTTGTTTTGGTAAAATGGACGAACAGTCATGTACAATGTCAATGAATTTGAAAGTGACAATTTTATGGAGCATTTAACAAAATAAAGACAAAATCAAAAACTAAAAGACCTAAGGTCAATCAAAACATAGTTAATTTGTAACTAGAGGCACTTGAGTGCCTTATTTGCTCCACAGGCCTGATTCTTCTGATTAACTATCCATATGACAAAATTTTAGACTTGTTTACATGAATAGAAGATGCAAACAAGTAATTTCTTCATTCTTAACAAAGTTCTCTGAAATTTTTTTTGTAAGGGGCGTAGACAGACATGGAGCATGATGAGATTGATTCTTTAACAAGAGGGCCGTTGGCCCTGGGGCGCTCACCTGAGATAAAGGCTCTTTTTCTTTCAACAGTCTAATTTCATGTTAAGGTAAGGATTATGGCACAAGTAGGGCACAATTACATATAAACACTATGAACTTGGGGATCCAAGTCTAAATTAATAATTCCAAGGCTTTAGTGCTGATTTGAAAGAAGGAAAAAACCTTTTCCATGGGTTATAATTTCAGAAATAAGAATGAAGTCTGTGAACTGCTGCTTCATGCCTATTCCCCCCCCACTGGGTCGGCCCCTGGAGACCCGAGGATCATGATTTTAGCTATTTTGTAAGAGATCAATAAACTGATGCTTCATGCAAAATATATAGGCTCTACGCCTTCTGGGTCAGGAGGAAAAGATTCTTAAAGATTATTTTGAAATTTCACTTTTGTTGCCATGGCAACCAGAGTTTAAAATGGATTTCAATTCTTTTAGCTAATTTTAAGGGAGACCATCTAAGGTACATTTCTGCCAAATTTGGATCAAATTTGCCCAGTAGTTTGGTTTGAGTTGTCATTTAAAAAAATGTTCCTTATTTCAATATAACACCCCCCGGGGCTCTGCCCCTGGGGACCAGAGGATCCTGATTTTAGCTATTTTGAAAGAGGTCAATATACCGATGCTTCATGCAAAATATCAAGGCTCTAGCCTTTTGGGACAGGAGGAGAAGATTTTTAAAGATTATTTTAAAATTTCACTTTTGTTGCCATGGCAACCAGAGTTTTTAACGGATTTCGATTCTTTTAGCTATTTTTGAAGGGGACCACCTAAGGAACTTTTCTGCCCAATTTGGTTCAAATTGGCCCAGTGGTTTTGGAGGATATGTCATTTAAAAAATCGTTCTTTACATCTATATAAACCCCATCCCCCTGGGGCTCCGCCTCTTGGGACCCGAGGATCATGATTTTAGCTATTTTGAAAGAGGTCAATATACTGATGCTTCATGCAAAATATCAAGGCTCTACGCCTTCTGGGTCAGGAGGAGAAGATTTTAAAAGATTACTTTAAATTTTACTTTTGTTGCCATGGCAATAAAAGTAATAAATGGATTTCAATTCTTTTAGCTATTTTTGAAGGGGACCACCTAAGGAACATTTCTGCCAAATTTGGTTGAAATTGGCCCAGTGGTTTGTGAGGAGATGTCATTTAAAAAATCGTTCTTTATTTCTATATAAACCCAACCCCCTGAGGCTCTGCCCCTGGGGACCCGAGGATCATGATTTAAGCTATTTTGAAAGAGGTCAATATACTGATGCTTCATGCAAAATATCAAGGCTCTACGCCTTCTGGGTCAAGAGGAGAAGATTTTTAAAGATTATTTTAAAGTTTCACTTTTGTTGCCATGGCAACCAGAGTTTTTAACAGATTTCAATTCTTTTAGCTATTTTTGAAGGGGACCATCTAAGCAACATTTCTGCCAAATTTGGTTCAAATTGGCCCAGTGGTTTGGGAGGATATGTCATTTAAAAAATCGTTTTTTATTTCTTTATAAACCCCACCCCCATGGGGCTCATCCCCTGGGGACCCGAGGATCATGATTTTAGCTATTTTGAAAGAGGTCAATATACTGATGCTTCATGCAAAATATCAAGGCTCTACGCCTTCTGGGTCAGGAGGAGAAGTTTTTAAAGATTACTTTAAATTTCACTTTTGTTGCCATGGCAACCAGAGTTTTTAACGGATTTCAATTCTTTTAGCTATTTTTGAAGGGGACCTCTAAAGGAACATTTCTGCCAAATTTGGTTCAAATTGGCCCAGTGGTTTGGGAGGAGATGTTGTTTAAAGAAATTGTTGACGCACGACGGACGGATGCCAGACAAAAGGACCTAGCCAGACAAAAGGACCTAGCTCCGCCCCTATGGAACCGATTGAGCTCAAACTTGGTATGGACGTAGGCATTCGAGGTCCCTACGCACATGCAAAAAATTGGAGCCGCGGCTGCCATAGGGCCGGAGAAAAGTTCGATCCTAGAATTGGGCCAAATGCATATACTCAAAGAGCAGGTTGGGTTTGGACCTTGCTCCGCCCCTATGGCTCCGATTGAGCTCAAATTTGGTACTGAGGTAGCCATTTGAGGTCCCTACAGGCATGCAAAAAATCGGAGCCCCAGCTGCCATAGGGCCGGAAAAAAGTTCGATCCTAATTGGGGGTAAAATGGCGGATTTCGCTGTAGTTGCGAATTTGGGTTTGGACCTAGCTCCGCCCCTATGGAACCAATTGAGCTCAAACTTGGTATGGACGTAGGCATTCGAGGTCCCTACGCACATGCAAAAAATTGGAGCCGCAGCTGCCATTGGGCCGGAGAAAAGTTCGATCCTAGAATTGGGCCAAATACATATACACAAAGAGCAGGTTGGGTTTGGACCTTGCTCCGCCCCTATGGCTCCGATTGAGCTCAAATTTGGTACTGAGGTAGCCATTTGAGGTCCCTACAGGCATGCAAAAAATCGGAGCCCCAGCTGCCATAGGGCCGGAAAAAAGTTCGATCCTAATTGGGGGTAAAATGGCGGATTTCGCTGTAGTTGCGAATTTGGGTTTGGACCTAGCTCCGCCCCTATGGAACCGATTGAGCTCAAACTTGGTATGGACGTAGGCATTCGAGGTCCCTACGCACATGCAAAAAATTGGAGCCGCGGCTGCCATAGGGCCGGAGAAAAGTTCGATCCTAGAATTGGGCCAAATGCATATACACAAAGAGCAGGTTGGGTTTGGACCTTGCTCCGCCCCTATGGCTCCGATTGAGCTCAAATTTGGTACTGAGGTAGCCATTTGAGGTCCCTACAGGCATGCAAAAAATCGGAGCCCCAGCTGCCATAGGGCCGGAAAAAAGTTCGATCCTAATTGGGGGTAAAATGGCGGATTTCGCTGTAGTTGCGAATTTGGGTTTGGACCTAGCTCCGCCCCTATGGAACCGATTGAGCTCAAACTTGGTATGGACGTAGGCATTCGAGGTCCCTACGCACATGCAAAAAATTGGAGCCGCGGCTGCCATAGGGCCGGAGAAAAGTTCGATCCTAGAATTGGGCCAAATGCATATACACAAAGAGCAGGTTGGGTTTGGACCTTGCTCCGCCCCTATGGCTCCGATTGAGCTCAAATTTGGTACTGAGGTAGCTATATGAGGTCCCTACAGGCATGCAAAAAATCGGAGCCCCAGCTGCCATAGGGCCGGAAAAAAATTCGATCCTAATTGGGGGTAAAATGGCGGATTTCGCTGTAGTTGCGAATTTGGGTTTGGACCTAGCTCCGCCCCTATGGAACCGATTGAGCTCAAACTTGGTATGGACGTAGGCATTCGAGGTCCCTACGCACATGCAAAAAATTGGAGCCGCGACAGCCATAGGGCCGGAGAAAAGTTCGATCCTAGAATTGGGCCAAATGCATATACACAAAGATCAGGTTGGGTTTGGACCTTGCTCCGCCCCTATGGCTCCGATTGAGCTCAAATTTGGTACTGAGGTAGCCATTTGAGGTCCCTACAGGCATGCAAAAAATCGGAGCCCCAGCTGCCATAGGGCCGGAAAAAAGTTCGATCCTAATTGGGGGTAAAATGGCGGATTTCGCTGTAGTTGCGAATTTGGGTTTGGACCTAGCTCCGCCCCTATGGAACCGATTACGCTCAAACTTTGTATGGACGTAGGCATTCGAGGTCCCTACGCACATGCAAAAAATTGGAGCCGCGGCTGCCATAGGGCCGGAGAAAAGTTCGATCCTAGAATTGGGCCAAATGCATATACACAAAGAGCAGGTTGGGTTTGGACCTTGCTCCGCCCCTATGGCTCCGATTGATCTCAAATTTGGTACTGAGGTAGCCATTTGAGGTCCCTACAGGCATGCAAAAAATCGGAGCCCCAGCTGCCATAGGGCCGGAAAAAAGTTCGATCCTAATTGGGGGTAAAATGGCGGATTTCGCTGTAGTTGCGAATTTTGGTTTGGACCTAGCTCCGCCCCTATGGAACCGATTGAGCTCAAACTTGGTATGGACGTAGGCATTCGAGGTCCCTACGCACATGCAAAAAATTGGAGCCGCGGCTGCCATAGGGCCGGAGAAAAGTTCGATCCTAGAATTGGGCCAAATGCATATACACAAAGAGCAGGTTGGGTTTGGACCTTGCTCCGCCCCTATGGCTCCGATTGAGCTCAAATTTGGTACTGAGGTAGCCATTTGAGGTACCTACAGGCATGCAAAAAATCGGAGCCCCAGCTGCCATAGGGCCGGAAAAAAGTTCGATCCTAATTGGGGGTAAAATGGCGGATTTCGCTGTAGTTGCGAATTTGGGTTTGGACCTAGCTCCGCCCCTATGGAACCGATTGAGCTCAAACTTGGTATGGACGTAGGCATTCGAGGTCCCTACGCACATGCAAAAAATTGGAGCCGCGGCTGCCATATGGCCGGAGAAAAGTTCGATCCTAGAATTGGGCCAAATGCATATACACAAAGATCAGGTTGGGTTTGGACCTTGCTCCGCCCCTATGGCTCCGATTGAGCTCAAATTTGGTACTGAGGTAGCCATTTGAGGTCCCTACAGGCATGCAAAAAATCGGAGCCCCAGCTGCCATAGGGCCGGAAAAAAGTTCGATCCTAATTGGGGGTAAAATGGCGGATTTCGCTGTAGTTGCGAATTTGGGTTTGGACCTAGCTCCGCCCCTATGGAACCGATTGAGCTCAAACTTGGTATGGACGTAGGCATTCGAGGTCCCTACGCACATGCAAAAATTGGAGCCGCGGCTGCCATAGGGCCGGAGAAAAGTTCGATCCTAGAATTGGGCCAAATGCATATACACAAAGAGCAGGTTGGGTTTGGACCTTGCTCCGCCCCTATGGCTCCGATTGAGCTCAAATTTGGTACTGAGGTAGCCATTTGAGGTCCCTACAGGCATGCAAAAAATCGGAGCCCCAGCTGCCATAGGGCCGGAAAAAAATTCGATCCTAATTGGGGGTAAAATGGCTGATTTCGCTGTAGTTGCGAATTTGGGTTTGGACCTAGCTCCTCCCCTATGGAACCGATTGAGCTCAAACTTGGTATGAACGTAGGCATTCGAGGTCCCTACGCACATGCAAAAAATTGGAGCCGCGGCTGCCATAGGGCCGGAGAAAAGTTCGATCCTAGAATTGGGCCAAATGCATATACACAAAGAGCAGGTTGGGTTTGGACCTTGCTCCGCCCCTATGGCTCCGATTGAGCTCAAATTTGGTACTGAGGTAGCCATTTGAGGTCCCTACAGGCATGCAAAAATCGGAGCCCCAGCTGCCATAGGGCCGGAAAAAAGTTCGATCCTAATTGGGGGTAAAATGGCGGATTTCGCTGTAGATGCGAATTTGGGTTTGGACCTAGCTCCGCCCCTGTGGAACCGATTGAGCTCAAACTTGGTATGGACGTAGGCATTCGAGGTCCCTACGCACATGCAAAAAATTGGAGCCGCGGCTGCCATAGGGCCGGAGAAAAGTTCGATCCTAGAATTGGGCCAAATGCATATACACAAAGAGCAGGTTGGGTTTGGACCTTGCTCCGCCCCTATGGCTCCGATTGAGCTCAAATTTGGTACTGAGGTAGCCATTTGAGTTTCCTACAGGCATGCAAAAAATCGGAGCCCCAGCTGCCATAGGGCCGGAAAAAAGTTCGATCCTAATTGGGGGTAAAATGGCGGATTTCGCTGTAGTTGCGAATTTGGGATTGGACCTAGCTCCGCCCCTATGGAACCGATTGAGCTCAAACTTGGTATGGACGTAGGCATTCGAGGTCCCTACGCACATGCAAAAAATTGGAGCCGCGGCTGCCATAGGGCCGGAGAAAAGTTCGATCCTAGAATTGGGCCAAATGCATATACACAAAGAGCAGGTTGGGTTTGGACCTTGCTCCGCCCCTATGGCTCCGATTGAGCTCAAATTTGGTACTGAGGTAGCCATTTGAGGTCCCTACAGGCATGCAAAAAATCGGAGCCCCAGCTGCCATAGGGCCGGAAAAAAATTCGATCCTAATTGGGGGTAAAATGGCGGATTTCGCTGTAGTTGCGAATTTGGGTTTGGACCTAGCTCCGCCCCTATGGAACCGATTGAGCTCAAACTTGGTATGGACGTAGGCATTCGAGGTCCCTACGCACATGCAAAAAATTGGAGCCGCGGCTGCCATAGGGCCGGAGAAAAGTTCGATCCTAGAATTGGGCCAAATGCATATACACAAAGAGCAGGTTGGTTTGGACCTTGCTCCGCCCCTATGGCTCCGATTGAGCTCAAATTTGGTACTGAGGTAGCCATTTGAGGTCCCTACAGGCATGCAAAAAATCGGAGCCCCAGCTGCCATAGGGCCGGAAAAAAGTTCGATCCTAATTGGGGGTAAAATGGCGGATTTCGCTGTAGTTGCGAATTTGGGTTTGGACCTAGCTCCGCCCCTATGGAACCAATTGAGCTCAAACTTGGTATGGACGTAGGCATTCGAGGTCCCTACGCACATGCAAAAAATTGGAGCCGCAGCTGCCATTGGGCCGGAGAAAAGTTCGATCCTAGAATTGGGCCAAATACATATACACAAAGAGCAGGTTGGGTTTGGACCTTGCTCCGCCCCTATGGCTCCGATTGAGCTCAAATTTGGTACTGAGGTAGCCATTTGAGGTCCCTACAGGCATGCAAAAAATCGGAGCCCCAGCTGCCATAGGGCCGGAAAAAAGTTCGATCCTAATTGGGGGTAAAATGGCGGATTTCGCTGTAGTTGCGAATTTGGGTTTGGACCTAGCTCCGCCCCTATGGAACCGATTGAGCTCAAACTTTGTATGGACGTAGGCATTCGAGGTCCCTACGCACATGCAAAAAATTGGAGCCGCGGCTGCCATAGGGCCGGAGAAAAGTTCGATCCTAGAATTGGGCCAAATGCATATACACAAAGAGCAGGTTGGGTTTGGACCTTGCTCCGCCCCTATGGCTCCGATTGAGCTCAAATTTGGTACTGAGGTAGCCATTTGAGGTCCCTACAGGCATGCAAAAAATCGGAGCCCCAGCTGCCATAGGGCCGGAAAAAAGTTCGATCCTAATTGGGGGTAAAATGGCGGATTTCGCTGTAGTTGCGAATTTGGGTTTGGACCTAGCTCCGCCCCTATGGAACCGATTGAGCTCAAACTTGGTATGGACGTAGGCATTCGAGGTCCCTACGCACATGCCAAAAATTGGAGCCGCGGCTGCCATAGGGCCGGAGAAAAGTTCGATCCTAGAATTGGGCCAAATGCATATACACAAAGAGCAGGTTGGGTTTGGACCTTGCTCCGCCCCTATGGCTCCGATTGAGCTCAAATTTGGTACTGAGGTAGCCATTTGAGGTCCCTACAGGCATGCAAAAAATCGGAGCCCCAGCTGCCATAGGGCCGGAAAAAAATTCGATCCTAATTGGGGGTAAAATGGCGGATTTCGCTGTAGTTGCGAATTTGGGTTTGGACCTAGCTCCGCCCCTATGGAACCGATTGAGCTCAAACTTGGTATGGACGTAGGCATTCGAGGTCCCTACGCACATGCAAAAAAATTTGAGCCGCGGCTGCCATAGGGCCGGAGAAAAGTTCGATCCTAGAATAGGGCCAAATGCATATACACAAAGAGCAGGTTGGGTTTGGACCTTGCTCCGCCCCTATGGCTCCGATTGAGCTCAAATTTGGTACTGAGGTAGCCATTTGAGGTCCCTACAGGCATGCAAAAAATCGGAGCCCCAGCTGCCATAGGGCCGGAAAAAAGTTCGATCCTAATTGGGGGTAAAATGGCGGATTTCGCTGTAGTTGCGAATTTGGGTTTGGACCTAGCTCCGCCCCTATGGAACCGATTGAGCTCAAACTTGGTATGGACGTAGGCATTCGAGGTCCCTACGCACATGCAAAAAATTGGAGCCGCGGCTGCCATATGGCCGGAGAAAAGTTCGATAATAGAATTGGGCCAAATGCATATACACAAAGAGCAGGTTGGGTTTGGACCTTGCTCCGCCCCTATGGCTCCGATTGAGATCAAATTTGGTACTGAGGTAGCCATTTGAGGTCCCTACAGGCATGCAAAAAATCGGAGCCCCAGCTGCCATAGGGCCGGAAAAAAGTTCGATCCTAATTGGGGGTAAAATGGCGGATTTCGCTGTAGTTGCGAATTTGGGTTTGGACCTAGCTCCGCCCCTATGGAACCAATTGAGCTCAAACTTGGTATGGACGTAGGCATTCGAGGTCCCTACGCACATGCAAAAAATTGGAGCCGCAGCTGCCATTGGGCCGGAGAAAAGTTCGATCCTAGAATTGGGCCAAATACATATACACAAAGAGCAGGTTGGGTTTGGACCTTGCTCCGCCCCTATGGCTCCGATTGAGCTCAAATTTGGTACTGAGGTAGCCATTTGAGGTCCCTACAGGCATGCAAAAAATCGGAGCCCCAGCTGCCATAGGGCCGGAAAAAAGTTCGATCCTAATTGGGGGTAAAATGGCGGATTTCGCTGTAGTTGCGAATTTGGGTTTGGACCTAGCTCCGCCCCTATGGAACCGATTGAGCTCAAACTTGGTATGGACGTAGGCATTCGAGGTCCCTACGCACATGCAAAAAATTGGAGCCGCGGCTGCCATAGGGCCGGAGAAAAGTTCGATCCTAGAATTGGGCCAAATGCATATACACAAAGAGCAGGTTGGGTTTGGACCTTGCTCCGCCCCTATGGCTCCGATTGAGCTCAAATTTGGTACTGAGGTAGCCATTTGAGGTCCCTACAGGCATGCAAAAAATCGGAGCCCCAGCTGCCATAGGGCCGGAAAAAAGTTCGATCCTAATTGGGGGTAAAATGGCGGATTTCGCTGTAGTTGCGAATTTGGGTTTGGACCTAGCTCCGCCCTATGGAACCGATTGAGCTCAAACTTGGTATGGACGTAGGCATTCGAGGTCCCTACGCACATGCCAAAAATTTGAGCCGCGGCTGCCATAGGGCCGGAGAAAAGTTCGATCCTAGAATTGGGCCAAATGCATATACACAAAGAGCAGGTTGGGTTTGGACCTTGCTCCGCCCCTATGGCTCCGATTGAGCTCAAATTTGGTACTGAGGTAGCCATTTGAGGTCCCTACAGGCATGCAAAAAATCGGAGCCCCAGCTGCCATAGGGCCGGAAAAAAATTCGATCCTAATTGGGGGTAAAATGGCGGATTTCGCTGTAGTTGCGAATTTGGGTTTGGACCTAGCTCCGCCCCTATGGAACCGATTGAGCTCAAACCTGGTATGGACGTAGGCATTCGAGGTCCCTACGCACATGCAAAAAATTGGAGCCGCGGCTGCCATAGGGCCGGAGAAAAGTTCGATCCTAGAATAGGGCCAAATGCATATACACAAAGAGCAGGTTGGGTTTGGACCTTGCTCCGCCCCTATGGCTCCGATTGAGCTCAAATTTGGTACTGAGGTAGCCATTTGAGGTCCCTACAGGCATGCAAAAAATCGGAGCCCCAGCTGCCATAGGGCCGGAAAAAAGTTCGATCCTAATTGGGGGTAAAATGGCGGATTTCGCTGTAGTTGCGAATTTGGGTTTGGACCTAGCTCCGCCCCTATGGAACCGATTGAGCTCAAACTTGGTATGGACGTAGGCATTCGAGGTCCCTACGCACATGCCAAAAATTGGAGCCGCGGCTGCCATATGGCCGGAGAAAAGTTCGATCCTAGAATTGGGCCAAATGCATATACACAAAGAGCAGGTTGGGTTTGGACCTTGCTCCGCCCCTATGGCTCCGATTGAGATCAAATTTGGTACTGAGGTAGCCATTTGAGGTCCCTACAGGCATGCAAAAAATCGGAGCCCCAGCTGCCATAGGGCCGGAAAAAAGTTCGATCCTAATTGGGGGTAAAATGGCGGATTTCGCTGTAGTTGCGAATTTGGGTTTGGACCTAGCTCCGCCCCTATGGAACCGATTGAGCTCAAACTTGGTATGGACGTAGGCATTCGAGGTCCCTACGCACATGCAAAAAATTGGAGCCGCGGCTGCCATTGGGCCGGAGAAAAGTTCGATCCTAGAATTGGGCCAAATGCATATACACAAAGAGCAGGTTGGGTTTGGACCTTGCTCCGCCCCTATGGCTCCGATTGAGCTCAAATTTGGTACTGAGGTAGCCATTTGAGGTCCCTACAGGCATGCAAAAAATCGGAGCCCCAGCTGCCATAGGGCCGGAAAAAAGTTCGATCCTAATTGGGGGTAAAATGGCGGATTTCGCTGTAGTTGCGAATTTCGGTTTGGACCTAGCTCCGCCCCTATGGAACCGATTGAGCTCAAACTTTGTATGGACGTAGGCATTCGAGGTCCCTACGCACATGCAAAAAATTGGAGCCGCGGCTGCCATAGGGCCGGAGAAAAGTTCGATCCTAGAATTGGGCCAAATGCATATACACAAAGAGCAGGTTGGGTTTGGACCTTGCTCCGCCCCTATGGCTCCGATTGAGCTCAAATTTGGTACTGAGGTAGCCATTTGAGGTCCCTACAGGCATGCAAAAAATCGGAGCCCCAGCTACCATAGGGCCGGAAAAAAATTCGATCCTAATTGGGGGTAAAATGGCGGATTTCGCTGTAGTTGCGAATTTGGGTTTGGACCTAGCTCCGCCCCTATGGAACCAATTGAGCTCAAACTTGGTATGGACGTAGGCATTCGAAGTCCCTACTCACATGCAAAAAATTGGAGCCGCGGCTGCCATTGGGCCGGAGAAAAGTTCGATCCTAGAATTGGGCCAAATGCATATACACAAAGAGCAGGTTGGGTTTGGACCTTGCTCCGCCCCTATGGCTCCGATTGAGCTCAAATTTGGTACTGAGGTAGCCATTTGAGGTCCCTACAGGCATGCAAAAAATCGGAGCCCCAGCTGCCATAGGGCCGGAAAAAAGTTCGATCCTAATTGGGGGTAAAATGGCGGATTTCGCTGTAGTTGCGAATTTGGGTTTGGACCTAGCTCCGCCCCTATGGAACCGATTGAGCTCAAACTTGGTATGGACGTAGGCATTCGAGGTCCCTACGCACATGCAAAAAATTGGAGCCGCGGCTGCCATAGGCCGGAGAAAAGTTCGATCCTAGAATTGGGCCAAATGCATATACACAAAGAGCAGGTTGGGTTTGGACCTTGCTCCGCCCTATGGCTCCGATTGAGCTCAAATTTGGTACTGAGGTAGCCATTTGAGGTCCCTACAGGCATGCAAAAAATCGGAGCCCCAGCTACCATAGGGCCGGAAAAAAGTTCGATCCTAATTGGGGGTAAAATGGCGGATTTCGCTGTAGTTGCGAATTTGGGTTTGGACCTAGCTCCGCCCCTATGGAACCGATTGAGCTCAAACTTGGTATGGACGTAGGCATTCGAGGTCCCTACGCACATGCAAAAAATTGGAGCCGCGGCTGCCATAGGGCCGGAGAAAAGTTCGATCCTAGAATTGGGCCAAATGCATATACACAAAGAGCAGGTTGGGTTTGGACCTTGCTCCGCCCCTATGGCTCCGATTGAGCTCAAATTTGGTACTGAGGTAGCTATTTGAGGTCCCTACAGTCATGCAAAAAATCGGAGCCCCAGCTGCCATAGGGCCGGAAAAAAGTTCGATCCTGATTGGGGGTAAAATGGCGGATTTCGCTGTAGTTGCGAATTTGGGTTTGGACCTAGCTCCGCCCCTATGGAACCGATTGAGCTCAAACTTGGTATGGACGTAGGCATTCGAGGTCCCTACGCACATGCAAAAAATTGGAGCCGCGGCTGCCATAGGGCCGGAAAAAAGTTCGATCCTAGAATTGGGCCAAATGCATATACACAAAGAGCAGGTTGGGTTTGGACCTTGCTCCGCCCCTATGGCTCCAATTGAGCTCAAATTTGGTACTGAGGTAGCCATTTGAGGTCCCTACAGGCATGCAAAAATTCGGAGCCCCAGCTGCCATAGGGCCGGAAAAAAGTTCGATCCTAATTGGGGGTAAAATGGCGGATTTCGCTGTAGTTGCGAATTTGGGTTTGGACCTAGCTCCGCCCCTATGGAACCGATTGAGCTCAAACTTGGTATGGACGTAGGCATTCGAGGTCCCTACGCACATGCAAAAAATTTGAGCCGCGGCTGCCATAGGGCCGGAGAAAAGTTCGATCCTAGAATTGGGCCAAATGCATATACACAAAGAGCAGGTTGGGTTTGGACCTTGCTCCGCCCCTATGGCTCCGATTGAGCTCAAATTTGGTACTGAGGTAGCCATTTGAGGTCCCTACAGGCATGCAAAAAATCGGAGCCCCAGCTGCCATAGGGCCGGAAAAAAGTTCGATCCTAATTGGGGGTAAAATGGCGGATTTCGCTGTAGTTGCGAATTTGGGTTTGGACCTAGCTCCGCCCCTATGGAACCAATTGAGCTCAAACTTGGTATGGACGTAGGCATTCGAGGTCCCTACCCACATGCAAAAAATTGGAGCCGCGGCTGCCATAGGGCCGGAGAAAAGTTCGATCCTAGAATTGGGCCAAATGCATATACACAAAGAGCAGGTTGGGTTTGGACCTTGCTCCGCCCCTATGGCTCCGATTGAGCTCAAATTTGGTACTGAGGTAGCCATTTGAGGTCCCTACAGGCATGCAAAAAATCGGACCCCCAGCTGCCATAGGGCCGGAAAAAAGTTCGATCCTAATTGGGGGTAAAATGGCGGATTTCGCTGTAGTTGCGAATTTGGGTTTGGACCTAGCTCCGCCCCTATGGAACCGATTGAGCTCAAACTTGGTATGGACGTAGGCATTCGAGGTCCCTACGCACATGCAAAAAATTGGAGCCGCGGCTGCCATATGGCCGGAGAAAAGTTCGATCCTAGAATTGGGCCAAATGCATATACACAAAGAGCAGGTTGGGTTTGGACCTTGCTCCGCCCCTATGGCTCCGATTGAGCTCAAATTTGGTACTGAGGTAGCCATTTGAGGTCCCTACAGGCATGCAAAAAATCGGAGCCCCAGCTGCCATAGGGCCGGAAAAAAGTTCGATCCTAATTGGGGGTAAAATGGCGGATTTCGCTGTAGTTGCGAATTTGGGTTTGGACCTAGCTCCGCCCCTATGGAACCAATTGAGCTCAAACTTGGTATGGACGTAGGCATTCGAGGTCCCTACGCACATGCAAAAAATTGGAGCCGCGGCTGCCATAGGGCAGGAGAAAAGTTCGATCCTAGAATTGGGCCAAATGCATATACACAAAGAGCAGGTTGGGTTTGGACCTTGCTCCGCCCCTATGGCTCCGATTGAGCTCAAATTTGGTACTGAGGTAGCCATTTGAGGTCCCTACAGGCATGCAAAAAATCGGAGCCCCAGCTGCCATAGGGCCGGAAAAAAGTTCGATCCTAATTGGGGGTAAAATGGCGGATTTCGCTGTAGTTGCGAATTTGGGTTTGGACCTAGCTCCGCCCCTATGGAACCAATTGAGCTCAAACTTGGTATGGACGTAGGCATTCGAGGTCCCTACGCACATGCAAAAAATTGGAGCCGCGGCTGCCATAGGGCAGGAGAAAAGTTCGATCCTAGAATTGGGCCAAATGCATATACACAAAGAGCAGGTTGGGTTTGGACCTTGCTCCGCCCCTATGGCTCCGATTGAGCTCAAATTTGGTACTGAGGTAGCCATTTGAAGTCCCTACAGGCATGCAAAAAATCGTAGCCCCAGCTACCATAGGGCCGAAAAAAAGTTCGATCCTAATTGGGGGTAAAATGGCGGATTTCGCTGTAGTTGCGAATTTGGGTTTGGACCTAGCTCCGCCCCTATGGAACCGATTGAGCTCAAACTTGGTATGGACGTAGGCATTCGAGGTCCCTACGCACATGCAAAAAATTGGAGCCGCGGCTGCCATAGGGCCGGAGAAAAGTTCGATCCTAGAATAGGGCCAAATGCATATACACAAAGAGCAGGTTGGGTTTGGACCTTGCTCCGCCCCTATGGCTCCGATTGAGCTCAAATTTGGTACTGAGGTAGCCATTTGAGGTCCCTACAGGCATGCAAAAAATCGGAGCCCCAGCTGCCATAGGGCCGGAAAAAAGTTCGATCCTAATTGGGGGTAAAATGGCGGATTTCGCTGTAGTTGCGAATTTGGGTTTGGACCTAGCTCCGCCCCTATGGAACCGATTGAGCTCAAACTTGGTATGGACGTAGGCATTCGAGGTCCCTACGCACATGCAAAAAATTGGAGCCGCGGCTGCCATAGGGCCGGAGAAAAGTTCGATCCTAGAATTGGGCCAAATGCATATACACAAAGAGCAGGTTGGGTTTGGACCTTGCTCCGCCCCTATGGCTCCGATTGAGCTCAAATTTGGTACTGAGGTAGCCATTTGAGGTCCCTACAGGCATGCAAAAAATCGGAGCCCCAGCTACCATAGGGCCGGAAAAAAGTTCGATCCTAATTGGGGGTAAAATGGCGGATTTCGCTGTAGTTGCGAATTTGGGTTTGGACCTAGCTCCGCCCCTATGGAACCGATTGAGCTCAAACTTGGTATGGACGTAGGCATTCGAGGTCCCTACGCACATGCAAAAAGTTGGAGCCGCAGCTGCCATAGGGCCGGAGAAAAGTTCGATCCTAGAATTGGGCCAAATGCATATACACAAAGAGCAGGTTGGGTTTGGACCTTGCTCCGCCCCTATGGCTCCGATTGAGCTCAAATTTGGTACTGAGGTAGCCATTTGAGGTCCCTACAGGCATGCAAAAAATCGGAGCCCCAGCTGCCATAGGGCCGGAAAAAAGTTCGATCCTAATTGGGGGTAAAATGGCGGATTTCGCTGTAGTTGCGAATTTGGGTTTGGACCTAGCTCCGCCCCTATTGAACCGATTGAGCTCAAACTTGGTATGGACGTAGGCATTCGAGGTCCCTACGCACATGCAAAAACTTGGAGCCGCGGCTGCCATAGGGCCGGAGAAAAGTTCGATCCTAGAATTGGGCCAATGCATATACACAAAGAGCAGGTTGGGTTTGGACCTTGCTCCGCCCCTATGGCTCCGATTGAGCTCAAATTGGTACTGAGGTAGCCATTTGAGGTCCCTACAGGCATGCAAAAAATCGGAGCCCCAGCTGCCATAGGGCCGGAAAAAAGTTCGATCCTAATTGGGGGTAAAATGGCGGATTTCGCTGTAGTTGCGAATTTGGGTTTGGACCTAGCTCCGCCCCTATGGAACCGATTGAGCTCAAACTTGGTATGGACGTAGGCATTCGAGGTCCCTACGCACATGCAAAAAATTGGAGCCGCGGCTGCCATAGGGCCGGAGAAAAGTTCGATCCTAGAATTGGGCCAAATGCATATACACAAAGAGCAGGTTGGGTTTGGACCTTGCTCCGCCCCTATGGCTCCGATTGAGCTCAAATTTGGTACTGAGGTAGCCATTTGAGGTCCCTACAGGCATGCAAAAAATCGGAGCCCCAGCTGCCATAGGGCCGGAAAAAAGTTCGATCCTAATTGGGGGTAAAATGGCGGATTTCGCTGTAGTTGCGAATTTGGGTTTGGACCTAGCTCCGCCCCTATGGAACCGATTGAGCTCAAACTTGGTATGGACGTAGGCATTCGAGGTCCCTACGCACATGCAAAAAATTGGAGCCGCGGCTGCCATAGGGCCGGAGAAAAAATCGATCCTAGAATTGGGCCAAATGCATATACACAAAGAGCAGGTTGGGTTTGGACAATTGCTCCGCCCCTATGGCTCCGATTGAGCTCAAATTTGGTACTGAGGTAGCCATTTGAGGTCCCTACAGGCATGCAAAAAACCGGAGCCCCAGCTGCCATAGGGCCGGAAAAAAGTTCGATCCTAATTGGGGGTAAAATTGCGGATTTCGCTGTAGTTGCGAATTTGGGTTTGGACCTAGCTCCGCCCCTATGGAACCGATTGAGCTCAAACTTGGTATGGACGTAGGCATTCGAGGTCCCTACGCACATGCAAAAAATTGGAGCCGCGGCTGCCATAGGGCCGGAGAAAAGTACGATCCTAGAATTGGGCCAAATGCATATACACAAAGAGCAGGTTGGGTTTGGACCTTGCTCCGCCCCTATGGCTCCGATTGAGCTCAAATTTGGTACTGAGGTAGCCATTTGAGGTCCCTACAGGCATGCAAAAAATCGGAGCCCCAGCTGCCATAGGGCCGGAAAAAAGTTCGATCCTAATTGGGGGTAAAATGGCGGATTTCGCTGTAGTTGCGAATTTGGGTTTGGACCTAGCTCCGCCCCTATGGAACCGATTGAGCTCAAACTTGGTATGGACGTAGGCATTCGAGGTCCCTACGCACATGCAAAAAATTGGAGCCGCGGCTGCCATAGGGCCGGAGAAAAGTTCGATCCTAGAATTGGGCCAAATGCATATACATAAAGAGCAGGTTGGGTTTGGACCTTGCTCCGCCCCTATGGCTCCGATTGAGCTCAAATTTGGTACTGAGGTAGCCATTTGAGGTTCCTACAGGCATGCAAAAAATCGGAGCCCCAGCTGCCATAGGGCCAGAAAAAAGTTCGATCCTAATTGGGGGTAAAATGGCGGATTTCGCTGTAGTTGCGAATTTGGGTTTGGACCTAGCTCCGCCCCTTTGGAACCGATTGAGCTCAAACTTGGTATGGACGTAGGCATTCGAGGTCCCTACGCACATGCAAAAAATTGGAGCCGCGGCTGCCATAGGGCCGGAGAAAAGTTCGATCCTAGAATTGGGCCAAATGCATATACACAAAGAGCAGGTTGGGTTTGGACCTTGCTCCGCCCCTATGGCTCCGATTGAGCTCAAATTTGGTACTGAGGTAGCCATTTGAGGTCCCTACAGGCATGCAAAAAATCGGAGCCCCAGCTGCCATAGGGCCGGAAAAAAGTTCGATCCTAATTGGGGGTAAAATGGCGGATTTCGCTGTAGTTGCGAATTTGGGTTTGGACCTAGCTCCGCCCCTATGGAACCGATTGAGCTCAAACTTGGTATGGACGTAGGCATTCGAGGTCCCTACGCACATGCAAAAAATTGGAGCCGCGGCTGCCATAGGGCCTGAGAAAAGTTCGATCCTAGAATTGGGCCAAATGCATATACACAAAGAGCAGGTTGGGTTTGGACCTTGCTCCGCCCCTATGGCTCCGATTGAGCTCAAATTTGGTACTGAGGTAGCCATTTGAGGTCCCTACAGGCATGCAAAAAATCGGAGCCCCAGCTGCCATAGGGCCGGAAAAAAATTCGATCCTAATTGGGGGTAAAATGGCGGATTTCGCTGTAGTTGCGAATTTGGGTTTGGACCTAGCTCCGCCCCTATGGAACCGATTGAGCTCAAACTTGGTATGGACGTAGGCATTCGAGGTCCCTACGCACATGCAAAAAATTGGAGCCGCGGCTGCCATAGGGCTGGAGAAAAGTTCGATCCTAGAATTGGGCCAAATGCATATACACAAAGAGCAGGTTGGGTTTGGACCTTGCTCCGCCCCTATGGCTCCGATTGAGCTAAAATTTGGTACTGAGGTAGCCATTTGAGGTCCCTACAGGCATGCAAAAAATCGGAGCCCCAGCTGCCATAGGGCCGGAAAAAAGTTCGATCCTAATTGGGGGTAAAATGGCGGATTTCGCTGTAGTTGCGAATTTGGGTTTGGACCTAGCTCCGCCCCTATGGAACCGATTGAGCTCAAACTTGGTTTGGACGTAGGCATTCGAGGTCCCTACGTACATGCAAAAAATTGGAGCCGCGGCTGCCATAGGGCCGAAGAAAAGTTCGATCCTATAATTGGTCCAAATGCATATACACAAAGAGCAGGTTGGGTTTGGACCTTGCTCCGCCCCTATGGCTCCGATTGAGTTCAAATTTGGTACTGAGGTAGCCATTTGAGGTCCCTACAGGCATGCAAAAAATCGGAGCCCCAGCTGCCATAGGGCCGGAAAAAAGTTCGATCCTAATTGGGGGTAAAATGGCGGATTTCGCTGTAGTTGCGAATTTGGGTTTGGACCTAGCTCCGCCCCTATGGAACCGATTGAGCTCAAACCTGGTATTGACGTAGGCATTCGAGGTCCCTACGCACATGCAAAAAATTGGAGCCGCGGCTGCCATAGGGCCGGAGAAAAGTTCGATCCTAGAATTGGGCCAAATGCATATACATAAAGAGCAGGTTGGGTTTGGACCTTGCTCCGCCCCTATGGCTCCGATTGAGCTCAAATTTGGTACTGAGGTAGCCATTTGAGGTCCCTACAGGCATGCAAAAAATCGGAGCCCCAGCTGCCATAGGGCCGGAAAAAAGTTCGATCCTAATTGGGGGTAAAATGGCGGATTTCGCTGTAGTTGCGAATTTGGGTTTGGACCTAGCTCCGCCCCTATGGAACCGATTGAGCTCAAACTTGGTATGACGTAGGCATTCGAGTTCCCTACGCACCTGCAAAAAATTGGAGCCGCGGCTGCCATAGGGCCGGAGAAAAGTTCGATCCTAGAATTGGGCCAAATGCATATACACAAAGAGCAGGTTGGGTTTGGACCTTGTTCCGCCCCTATGGCTCCGACTGAGCTCAAATTTGGTACTGAGGTAGCCATTTGAGGTCCCTACAGGCATGCAAAAAATCGGAGCCCCAGCTGCCATAGGGCCGGAAAAAGGGTCGATCCTAATTGGGGGTAAAATGGCGGATTTCGCTGTAGTTGCGAATTTGGGTTTGGACCTAGCTCCGCCCCTATGGAACCGATTGAGCTCAAACTTGGTATGGACGTAGGCATTCGAGGTCCCTACGCACATGCAAAAAATTGGAGCCGCGGCTGCCATAGGGCCGGAGAAAAGTTCGATCCTAGAATTGGGCCAAATGCATATACACAAAGAGCAGGTTGGGTTTGGACATTGCTCCGCCCCTATGGCTCCGATTGAGCTCAAATTTGGTACTGAGGTAGCCATTTGAGGTCCCTACAGGCATGCAAAAAATCGGAGCCCCAGCTGCCATAGGGCCGGAAAAAAGTTCGATCCTAATTGGGGGTAAAATGGCGGATTTCGCTGTAGTTGCGACTTTGGGTTTGGACCTAGCTCCGCCCCTATGGAACCGATTGAGCTCAAACTTGGTATGGACGTAGGCATTCGAGGTCCCTACGCACATGCAAAAAATTGGAGCCGCGGCTGCCATAGGGCCGGAGAAAAGTTCGATCCTAGAATTGGGCCAAATGCATATACACAAAGAGCAGATTGGGTTTGGACCTTGCTCCGCCCCTATGGCTCCGATTGAGCTCAAATTTGGTACTGAGGTAGCCATTTGAGGTCCCTACAGGCATGCAAAAAATCGGAGCCCCAGCTGGCATAGGGCCGGAAAAAAGTTCGATCCTAATTGGGGGTAAAATGGCGGATTTCGCTGTAGTTGCGAATTTGGGTTTGGACCTAGCTCCGCCCCTATGGAACCGATTGAGCTCAAACTTGGTATGGACGTAGGCATTCGAGGTCCCTACGCACATGCAAAAAATTGGAGCCGCGGCTGCCATAGGGCCGGAGAAAAGTTCGATCCTAGAATTGGGCCAAATGCATATACACAAAGAGCAGGTTGGGTTTGGACCTTGCTCCGCCCCTATGGCTCCGATTGAGCTCAAATTTGGTACTGAGGTAGCCATTTGAGGTCCCTACAGGCATGCAAAAAATTGGAGCCCCAGCTGCCATAGGGCCGAAAAAAAGTTCGATCCTAATTGGGGGTAAAATGGCGGATTTCGCTGTAGTTGCGAATTTGGGTTTGGACCTAGCTCCGCCCCTATGGAACCGATTGAGCTCAAACTTGGTATGGACGTAGGCATTCGAGGTCCCTACGCACATGCAAAAAAATGGAGCCGCGGCTGCCATAGGGCCGGAGAAAAGTTCGATCCTAGAATTGGGCCAAATGCATATACACAAAGAGCAGGTTGGGTTTGGACCTTGCTCCGCCCCTATGGCTCCGATTGAGCTCAAATTTGGTACTGAGGTAGCCATTTGAGGTCCCTACAGGCATGCAAAAAATCGGAGCCCCAGCTGCCATAGGGCCGGAAAAAAGTTCGATCCTAATTGGGGGTAAAATGGCGGATTTCGCTGTAGTTGCGAATTTGGGTTTGGACCTAGCTCCGCCCCTATGGAACCGATTGAGCTCAAACTTGGTATGGACGTAGGCATTCGAGGTCCCTACGCACATGCAAAAAATTGGAGCCGCGGCTGCCATAGGGCCGGAGAAAAGTTCGATCCTAGAATTGGGCCAAATGCATATACACAAAGAGCAGGTTGGGTTTGGACCTTGCTCCGCCCCTATGGCTCCGATTGAGCTCAAATTTGGTACTGAGGTAGCCATTTGAGGTCCCTACAGGCATGCAAAAAATCGGAGCCCCAGCTGCCATAGGGCCGGAAAAAAGTTCGATCCTAATTGGGGGTAAAATGGCGGATTTCGCTGTAGTTGCGAATTTGGGTTTGGACCTAGCTCCGCCCCTATGGAACCGATTGAGCTCAAACTTGGTATGGACGTAGGCATTCGAGGTCCCTACGCACATGCAAAAAATTGGAGCCGCGGCTGCCATAGGGCCGGAGAAAAGTTCGATCCTAGAATTGGGCCAAATGCATATACACAAAGAGCAGGTTGGGTTTGGACCTTGCTCCGCCCCTATGGCTCCGATTGAGCTAAAATTTGGTACTGAGGTAGCCATTTGAGGTCCCTACAGGCATGCAAAAAATCGGAGCCCCAGCTGCCATAGGGCCGGAAAAAAGTTCGATCCTAATTGGGGTAAAATGGCGGATTTCGCTGTAGTTGCGAATTTGGGTTTGGACCTAGCTCCGCCCCTATGGAACCGATTGAGCTCAAACTTGGTATGGACGTAGGCATTCGAGGTCCCTACGCACATGCAAAAAATTGGAGCCGCGGCTGCCATAGGGCCGGAGAAAAGTTCGATCCTAGAATTGGGCCAAATGCATATACACAAAGAGCAGGTTGGGTTTGGACCTTGCTCCGCCCCTATGGCTCCGATTGAGCTCAAATTTGGTACTGAGGTAGCCATTTGAGGTCCCTACAGGCATGCAAAAAATCGGAGCCCCAGCTGCCATAGGGCCGGAAAAAAGTTCGATCCTAATTGGGGGTAAAATGGCGGATTTCGCTGTAGTTGCGAATTTGGGTTTGGACCTAGCTCCGCCCCTATGGAACCGATTGAGCTCAAACTTGGTATGGACGTAGGCATTCGAGGTCCCTACGCATATGCAAAAAATTGGAGCCGCGGCTGCCATAGGGCCGGAGAAAAGTTCGATCCTAGAATTGGGCCAAATGCATATACACAAAGAGCATGTTGGGTTTGGACCTTGCTCCGCCCCTATGGCTCCGATTGAGCTCAAATTTGGTACTGACGTAGCCATTTGAGGTCCCTACAGGCATGCAAAAAATCGGAGCCCCAGCTGCCATAGGGCCGGAAAAAAGTTCGATCCTAATTGGGGGTAAAATGGCGGATTTCGCTGTAGTTGCGAATTTGGGTTTGGACCTAGCTCCGCCCCTATGGAACTGATTGAGCTCAAACTTGGTATGGACGTAGGCATTCGAGGTCCCTACGCACATGCAAAAAATTGGAGCCGCGGCTGCCATAGGGCCGGAGAAAAGTTCGATCCTAGAATTGGGCCAAATGCATATACACAAAGAGCAGGTTGGGTTTGGACCTTGCTCCGCCCCTATGGCTCCGATTGAGCTAAAATTTGGTACTGAGGTAGCCATTTGAGGTCCCTACAGGCATGCAAAAAATCGGAGCCCCAGCTGCCATAGGGCCGGAAAAAAGTTCGATCCTAATTGGGGGTAAAATGGCGGATTTCGCTGTAGTTGCGAATTTGGGTTTGGACCTAGCTCCGCCCCTATGGAACCGATTGAGCTCAAACTTGGTATGGACGTAGGCATTCGAGGTCCCTACGCACATGCAAAAAATTGGAGCCGCGGCTGCCATAGGGCCGGAGAAAAGTTCGATCCTAGAATTGGGCCAAATGCATATACACAAAGAGCAGGTTGGGTTTGGACCTTGCTCCGCCCCTATGGCTCCGATTGAGCTCAAATTTGGTACTGAGGTAGCCATTTGAGGTCCCTACAGGCATGCAAAAAATCGGAGCCCCAGCTGCCATAGGGCCGGAAAAAAGTTCGATCCTAATTGGGGGTAAAATGGCGGATTTCGCTGTAGTTGCGAATTTGGGTTTGGACCTAGCTCCGCCCCTATGGAACCGATTGAGCTCAAACTTGGTATGGACGTAGGCATTCAAGGTCCCTATGCACATGCAAAAAATTGGAGCCGCGGCTGCCATAGGGCCGGAGAAAAGTTCGATCCTAGAATTGGGCCAAATGCATATACACAAAGAGCAGGTTGGGTTTGGACCTTGCTCCGCCCCTATGGCTCCGATTGAGCTCAAATTTGGTACTGAGGTAGCCATTTGAGGTCCCTACAGGCATGCAAAAAATCGGAGCCCCAGCTGCCATAGGGCCGGAAAAAAGTTCGATCCTAATTGGGGGTAAAATGGCGGATTTCGCTGTAGTTGCGAATTTGGGTTTGGACCTAGCTCCGCCCCTATGGAACCGATTGAGCTCAAACTTGGTATGGACGTAGGCATTCGAGGTCCCTACGCACATGCAAAAAAATGGAGCCGCGGCTGCCATAGGGCCGGAGAAAAGTTCGATCCTAGAATTGGGCCAAATGCATATACACAAAGAGCAGGTTGGGTTTGGACCTTGCTCCGCCCCTATGGCTCCGATTGAGCTCAAATTTGGTACTGAGGTAGCCATTTGAGGTCCCTACAGGCATGCAAAAAATCGGAGCCCCAGCTGCCATAGGGCCGGAAAAAAGTTCGATCCTAATTGGGGGTAAAATGGCGGATTTCGCTGTAGTTGCGAATTTGGGTTTGGACCTAGCTCCGCCCCTATGGAACCGATTGAGCTCAAACTTGGTATGGACGTAGGCATTCGAGGTCCCTACGCACATGTAAAAAATTGGAGCCGCGGCTGCCATAGGGCCGGAGAAAAGTTCGATCCTAGAATTGGGCCAAATGCATATACACAAAGAGCAGGTTGGGTTTGGACCTTGCTCCGCCCCTATGGCTCCGATTGAGCTCAAATTTGGTACTGAGGTAGCCATTTGAAGTCCCTACAGGCATGCAAAAAATCGGAGCCCCAGCTGCCATAGGGCCGGAAAAAAGTTCGATCCTAATTGGGGGTAAAATGGCGGATTTCGCTGTAGTTGCGAATTTGGGTTTTGACCTAGCTCCGCCCCTATGGAACCGATTGAGCTCAAACTTGGTATGGACGTAGGCATTCGAGGTCCCTACGCTCATGCAAAAAATTGGAGCCGCGGCTGCCATAGGGCCGGAGAAAAGTTCGATCCTAGAATTGGGCCAAATGCATATACACAAAGAGCAGGTTGGGTTTGGACCTTGCTCAGCCCCTATGGCTCCGATTGAGCTCAAATTTGGTACTGAGGTAGCCATTTGAGGTCCCTACAGGCATGCAAAAAATCGGAGCCCCAGCTGCCATAGGGCCGGAAAAAGTTCGATCCTAATTGGGGGTAAAATGACGGATTTCGCTGTAGTTGCGATTTTGGGTTTGGACCTAGCTCCGCCCCTATGGAACCGATTGAGCTCAAACTTGGTATGGACGTAGGCATTCGAGGTCCATACGCACATGCAAAAAATTGGAGCCGCGGCTGCCATAGGGCCGGAGAAAAGTTCGATCCTAGAATTGGGCCAAATGCATATACACAAAGAGCAGGTTGGGTTTGGGCCTTGCTCCGCCCCTATGGCTCCGATTGAGCTCAAATTTGGTACTGAGGTAGCCATATGAGGTCCCTACAGGCATGCAAAAAATCGGAGCCCCAGCTGCCATAGGGCCGGAAAAAAGTTCGATCCTAATTGGGGGTAAAATGGCGGATTTCGCTGTAGTTGCGAATTTGGGTTTGGACCTAGCTCCGCCCCTATGGAACCGATTGAGCTCAAACTTGGTATGGACGTAGGCATTCGAGGTCCCTACGCATATGCAAAAAATTGGAGCCGCGGCTGCCATAGGGCCGGAGAAAAGTTCGATCTTAGAATTGGGCCAAATGCATATACACAAAGAGCAGGTTGGGTTTGGACCTTGCTCCGCCCCTATGGCTCCGATTGAGCTCAAATTTGGTACTGAGGTAGCCATTTGAGGTCCCTACAGGCATGCAAAAAATCGGAGCCCCAGCTGCCATAGGGCCGGAAAAAAGTTCGATCCTAATTGGGGGTAAAATGGCGGATTTCGCTGTAGTTGCGAATTTGGGTTTGGACCTAGCTCCACCCCTATGGAACCGATTGAGCTCAAACTTGGTATGGACGTAGGCATTCGAGGTCCCTACGCACATGCAAAAAATTGGAGCCGCGGCTGCCATAGGGCCGGAGAAAAGTTCGATCCTAGAATTGGGCCAAATGCATATACACAAAGAGCAGGTTGGGTTTGGACCTTGCTCCGCCCCTATGGCTCCGATTGAGCTCAAATTTGGTACTGAGGTAGCCATTTGAAGTCCCTACAGGCATGCAAAAAATCGGAGCCCCAGCTGCCATAGGGCCGGAAAAAATTCGATCCTAATTGGGGGTAAAATGGCGGATTTCGCTGTAGTTGCGAATTTGGGTTTGGACCTAGCTCCGCCCCTATGGAACCGATTGAGCTTAAACTTGGTATTGACGTAGGCATTCGAGGTCCCTACGCACATGCAAAAAATTGGAGCCGCGGCTGCCATAGGGCCGGAGAAAAGTTCGATCCTAGAATTGGGCCAAATGCATATACACAAAGAGCAGGTTGGGTTTGGACCTTGCTCCGCCCCTATGGCTCCGATTGAGCTCAAATTTGGTACTGAGGTAGCCATTTGAGGTCCCTACAGGCATGCAAAAAATCGGAGCCCCAGCTGCCATAGGGCCGGAAAAAAGTTCGATCCTAATTGGGGGTAAAATGGCGGATTTCGCTGTAGTTGCGAATTTGGGTTTGGACCTAGCTCCGCCCCTATGGAACCGATTGAGCTCAAACTTGGTATGGACGTAGGCATTCGAGGTCCCTATGCACATGCAAAAAATTGGAGCCGCGGCTGCCATAGGGCCGGAGAAAAGTTCGATCCTAGAATTGGGCCAAATGCATATACACAAAGAGCAGGTTGGGTTTGGACCTTGCTCCGCCCCTATGGCTCCGATTGAGCTCAAATTTGGTACTGAGGTAGCCATATGAGGTCCCTACAGGCATGCAAAAAATCGGAGCCCCAGCTGCCATAGGGCCGGAAAAAAGTTCGATCCTAATTGGGGGTAAAATGGCGGATTTCGCTGTAGTTGCGAATTTGGGTTTGGACCTAGCTCCGCCCCTATGGAACCGATTGAGCTCAAACTTGGTATGGACGTAGGCATTCGAGGTCCCTACGCACCTGCAAAAAATTGGAGCCGCGGCTGCCATAGGGCCGGAGAAAAGTTCGATCTTAGAATTGGGCCAAATGCATATACACAAAGAGCAGGTTGGGTTTGGACCTTGCTCCGCCCCTATGGCTCCGATTGAGCTCAAATTTGGTACTGAGGTAGCCATTTGAGGTCCCTACAGGCATGCAAGAAATCGGAGCCCCAGCTGCCATAGGGCCGGAAAAAAGTTCGATCCTAATTGGGGGTAAAATGGCGGATTTCGCTGTAGTTGCGAATTTGGGTTTGGACCTAGCTCCACCCCTATGGAACCGATTGAGCTCAAACTTGGTATGGACGTAGGCATTCGAGGTCCCTACGCACATGCAAAAAATTGGAGCCGCGGCTGCCATAGGGCCGGAGAAAAGTTCGATCCTAGAATTGGGCCAAATGCATATACACAAAGAGCAGGTTGGGTTTGGACCTTGCTCCGCCCCTATGGCTCCGATTGAGCTCAAATTTGGTACTGAGGTAGCCATTTGAAGTCCCTACAGGCATGCAAAAAATCGGAGCCCCAGCTGCCATAGGGCCGGAAAAAATTCGATCCTAATTGGGGGTAAAATAGCGGATTTCGCTGTAGTTGCGAATTTGGGTTTGGACCTAGCTCCGCCCCTATGGAACCGATTGAGCTCAAACTTGGTATGGACGTAGGCATTCGAGGTCCCTACGCACATGCAAAAAATTGGAGCCGCGGCTGCCATAGGGCCGGAGAAAAGTTCGATCCTAGAATTGGGCCAAATGCATATACACAAAGAGCAGGTTGGGTTTGGACCTTGCTCCGCCCCTATGGCTCCGATTGAGCTCAAATTTGGTACTGAGGTAGCCATTTGAGGTCCCTACAGGCATGCAAAAAATCGGAGCCCCAGCTGCCATAGGGCCGGAAAAAAGTTCGATCCTAATTGGGGGTAAAATGGCGGATTTCGCTGTAGTTGCGAATTTGGGTTTGGACCTAGCTCCGCCCCTATGGAACCGATTGAGCTCAAACTTGGTATGGACGTAGGCATTCGAGGTCCCTATGCACATGCAAAAAATTGGAGCCGCGGCTGCCATAGGGCCGGAGAAAAGTTCGATCCTAGAATTGGGCCAAATGCATATACACAAAGATCAGGTTGGGTTTGGACCTTGCTCCGCCCCTATGGCTCCGATTGAGCTCGAATTTGGTACTGAGGTAGCCATTTGAGGTCCCTACAGGCATGCAAAAAATCGGAGCCCCAGCTGCCATAGGGCCGGAAAAAAGTTCGATCCTAATTGGGGGTAAAATGGCGGATTTCGCTGTAGTTGCGAATTTGGGTTTGGACCTAGCTCCGCCCCTATGGAACTGATTGAGCTCAAACTTGGTATGGACGTAGGCATTCGAGGTCCCTACGCACATGCAAAAAAATGGAGCCGCGGCTGCCATAGGGCCGGAGAAAAGTTCGATCCTAGAATTGGGCCAAATGCATATACACAAAGAGCAGGTTGGGTTTGGACCTTGCTCCGCCCCTATGGCTCCGATTGAGCTCAAATTTGGTACTGAGGTAGCCATTTGAGGTCCCTACAGGCATGCAAAAAATCGGAGCCCCAGCTGCCATAGGGCCGGAAAAAAGTTCGATCCTAATTGGGGGTAAAATGGCGGATTTCGCTGTAGTTGCGAATTTGGGTTTGGACCTAGCTCCGCCCCTATGGAACTGATTGAGCTCAAACTTGGTATGGACGTAGGCATTCGAGGTCCCTACGCACATGCAAAAAATTGGAGCCGCGGCTGCCATAGGGCCGGAGAAAAGTTTGATCCTAGAATTGGGCCAAATGCATATACACAAAGAGCAGGTTGGGTTTGGACCTTGCTCCGCCCCTATGGCTCCGATTGAGCTCAAATTTGGTACTGAGGTAGCCATTTGAGGTCCCTACAGACATGCAAAAAATCGGAGCCCCAGCTGCCATAGGGCCGGAAAAAAGTTCGATCCTAATTGGGGGTAAAATGGCGGATTTCGCTGTAGTTGCGAATTTGGGTTTGGACCTAGCTCCGCCCCTATGGAACCGATTGAGCTCAAACTTGGTATGGACGTAGGCATTCGAGGTCCCTACGCACATGCAAAAAATTGGAGCCGCGGCTGCCATAGGGCCGGAGAAAAGTTCGATCCTAGAATTGGGCCAAATGCATATACACAAAGAGCAGGTTGGGTTTGGACCTTGCTCCGCCCCTATGGCTCCGATTGAGCTCAAATTTGGTACTGAGGTAGCCATTTGAAGTCCCTACAGGCATGCAAAAAATCGGAGCCCCAGCTGCCATAGGGCCGGAAAAAAGTTCGATCCTAATTGGGGGTAAAATGGCGGATTTCGCTGTAGTTGCGAATTTGGGTTTTGACCTAGCTCCGCCCCTATGGAACCGATTGAGCTCAAACTTGGTATGGACGTAGGCATTCGAGGTCCCTACGCTCATGCAAAAAATTGGAGCCGCGGCTGCCATAGGGCCGGAGAAAAGTTCGATCCTAGAATTGGGCCAAATGCATATACACAAAGAGCAGGTTGGGTTTGGACCTTGCTCAGCCCCTATGGCTCCGATTGAGCTCAAATTTGGTACTGAGGTAGCCATTTGAGGTCCCTACAGGCATGCAAAATATCGGAGCCCCAGCTGCCAAAGGGCCGGAAAAAAGTTCGATCCTAATTGGGGGTAGAATGGCGGATTTCGCTGTAGTTGCGAATTTGGGTTTGGACCTAGCTCCACCCCTATGGAACCGATTGAGCTCAAACTTGGTATGGACGTAGGCATTCGAGGTCCCTACGCACATGCAAAAAATTGGAGCCGCGGCTGCCATAGGGCCGGAGAAAAGTTCGATCCTAGAATTGGGCCAAATGCATATACACAAAGAGCAGGTTGGGTTTGGACCTTGCTCCGCCCCTATGGCTCCGATTGAGCTCAAATTTGGTACTGAGGTAGCCATTTGAAGTCCCTACAGGCATGCAAAAAATCGGAGCCCCAGCTGCCATAGGGCCGGAAAAATTCGATCCTAATTGGGGGTAAAATGGCGGATTTCGCTGTAGTTGCGAATTTGGGTTTGGACCTAGCTCCGCCCCTATGGAACCGATTGAGCTCAAACTTGGTATGGACGTAGGCATTCGAGGTCCCTATGCACATGCAAAAAATTGGAGCCGCGGCTGCCATAGGGCCGGAGAAAAGTTCGATCCTAGAATTGGGCCAAATGCATATACACAAAGAGCAGGTTGGGTTTGGACCTTGCTCCGCCCCTATGGCTCCGATTGAGCTCAAATTTGGTACTGAGGTAGCCATTTGAGGTCCCTACAGGCATGCAAAAAATCGGAGCCCCAGCTGCCATAGGGCCGGAAAAAAGTTCGATCCTAATTGGGGGTAAAATGGCGGATTTCGCTGTAGTTGCGAATTTGGGTTTGGACCTAGCTCCGCCCCTATGGAACCGATTGAGCTCAAACTTGGTATGGACGTAGGCATTCGAGGTCCCTACGCACATGCAAAAAAATGGAGCCGCGGCTGCCATAGGGCCGGAGAAAAGTTCGATCTTAGAATTGGGCCAAATGCATATACACAAAGAGCAGGTTGGGTTTGGACCTTGCTCCGCCCCTATGGCTCCGATTGAGCTCAAATTTGGTACTGAGGTAGATATTTGAGGTCCCTACAGACATGCAAAAAATCGGAGCCCCAGCTGCCATAGGGCCGGAAAAAAGTTCGATCCTAATTGGGGGTAAAATGGCGGATTTCGCTGTAGTTGCGAATTTGGGTTTGGACCTAGCTCCGCCCCTATGGAACTGATTGAGCTCAAACTTGGTATGGACGTAGGCATTCGAGGTCCCTACGCACATGCAAAAAATTGGAGCCGCGGCTGCCATAGGGCCGGAGAAAAGTTCGATCCTAGAATTGGGCCAAATGCATATACACAAAGAGCAGGTTGGGTTTGGACCTTGCTCCGCCCCTATGGCTCCGATTGAGCTCAAATTTGGTACTGAGGTAGCCATTTGAGGTCCCTACAGACATGCAAAAAATCGGAGCCCCAGCTGCCATAGGGCCGGAAAAAAGTTCGATCCTAATTGGGGGTAAAATGGCGGATTTCGCTGTAGTTGCGAATTTGGGTTTGGACCTAGCTCCGCCCCTATGGAACCGATTGAGCTCAAACTTGGTATGGACGTAGGCATTCGAGGTCCCTACGCACATGCAAAAAATTGGAGCCGCGGCTGCCATAGGGCAGGAGAAAAGTTCGATCCTAGAATTGGGCCAAATGCATATACACAAAGAGCAGGTTGGGTTTGGACCTTGCTCCGCCCCTATGGCTCCGATTGAGCTCAAATTTGGTACTGAGGTAGCCATTTGAGGTCCCTACAGGCATGCAAAAAATCGGAGCCCCAGCTGCCATAGGGCCGGAAAAAATTCGATCCTAATTGGGGGTAGAATGGCGGATTTCGCTGTAGTTGCGAATTTGGGTTTGGACCTAGCTCCGCCCCTATGGAACCGATTGAGCTCAAACTTGGTATGGACGTAGGCATTCGAGGTCCCTACGCACATGCAAAAATTGGAGCCGCGGCTGCCATAGGGCCGGAGAAAAGTTCGATCCTAGAATTGGGCCAAATGCATATACACAAAGAGCAGGTTGGGTTTGGACCTTGCTCCGCCCCTATGGCTCCGATTGAGCTCAAATTTGGTACTGAGGTAGCCATTTGAAGTCCCTACAGGCATGCAAAAAATCGGAGCCCCAGCTGCCATAGGGCCGGAAAAAAGTTCGAACCTAATTGGGGGTAAAATGGCGGATTTCGCTGTAGTTGCGAATTTGGGTTTTGACCTAGCTCCGCCCCTATGGAACCGATTGAGCTCAAACTTGGTATGGACGTAGGCATTCGAGGTCCCTACGCTCATGCAAAAAATTGGAGCCGCGGCTGCCATAGGGCCGGAGAAAAGTTCGATCCTAGAATTGGGCCAAATGCATATACACAAAGAGCAGGTTGGGTTTGGACCTTGCTCAGCCCCTATGGCTCCGATTGAGCTCAAATTTGGTACTGAGGTAGCCATTTGAGGTCCCTACAGGCATGCAAAAAATCGGAGCCCCAGCTGCCATAGGGCCGGAAAAAAGTTCGATCCTAATTGGGGGTAAAATGGCGGATTTCGCTGTAGTTGCGAATTTGGGTTTGGACCTAGCTCCGCCCCTATGGAACTGATTGAGCTCAAACTTGGTATGGACGTAGGCATTCGAGGTCCCTACGCACATGCAAAAAATTGGAGCCGCGGCTGCCATAGGGCCGGAGAAAAGTTTGATCCTAGAATTGGGCCAAATGCATATACACAAAGAGCAGGTTGGGTTTGGACCTTGCTCTGCCCCTATGGCTCCGATTGAGCTCAAATTTGGTACTGAGGTAGCCATTTGAGGTCCCTACAGGCATGCAAAAAATCGGAGCCCCAGCTGCCATAGGGCCGGAAAAAAGTTCGATCCTAATTGGGGGTAAAATGGCGGATTTCGCTGTAGTTGCGAATTTGGGTTTGGACCTAGCTCCGCCCCTATGGAACCGATTGAGCTCAAACTTGGTATGGACGTAGGCATTCGAGGTCCCTACGCACATGCAAAAAATTGGAGCCGCGGCTGCCATAGGGCCGGAGAAAAGTTCGATCCTAGAATTGGGCCAAATGCATATACACAAAGAGCAGGTTGGGTTTGGACCTTGCTCCGCCCCTATGGCTCCGATTGAGCTCGAATTTGGTACTGAGGTAGCCATTTGAGGTCCCTACAGGCATGCAAAAAATCGGAGCCCAAGCTGCCATAGGGCCGGAAAAAAGTTCGATCCTAATTGGGGGTAGAATGGCGGATTTCGCTGTAGTTGCGAATTTGGGTTTGGACCTAGCTCCGCCCCTATGGAACCGATTGAGCTCAAACTTGGTATGGACGTAGGCATTCGAGGTCCCTACGCACATGCAAAAAATTGGAGCCGCGGCTGCCATAGGGCCGGAGAAAAGTTCGATCCTAGAATTGGGCCAAATGCATATACACAAAGAGCAGGTTGGGTTTGGACCTTGCTCCGCCCCTATGGCTCCGATTGAGCTCAAATTTGGTACTGAGGTAGCCATTTGAAGTCCCTACAGGCATGCAAAAAATCGGAGCCCCAGCTGCCATAGGGCCGGAAAAAAGTTCGATCCTAATTGGGGGTAAAATGGCGGATTTCGCTGTAGTTGCGAATTTGGGTTTTGACCTAGCTCCGCCCCTATGGAACCGATTGAGCTCAAACTTGGTATGGACGTAGGCATTCGAGGTCCCTACGCTCATGCAAAAAATTGGAGCCGCGGCTGCCATAGGGCCGGAGAAAAGTTCGATCCTAGAATTGGGCCAAATGCATATACACAAAGAGCAGGTTGGGTTTGGACCTTGCTCAGCCCCTATGGCTCCGATTGAGCTCAAATTTGGTACTGAGGTAGCCATTTGAGGTCCCTACAGGCATGCAAAAAATCGGAGCCCCAGCTGCCATAGGGCCGGAAAAAGTTCGATCCTAATTGGGGGTAAAATGGCGGATTTCGCTGTAGTTGCGAATTTGGGTTTGGACCTAGCTCCGCCCCTATGGAACCGATTGAGCTCAAACTTGGTATGGACGTAGGCATTCGAGGTCCCTACGCACATGCAAAAAATTGGAGCCGCGGCTGCCATAGGGCCGGAGAAAAGTTCGATCTTAGAATTGGGCCAAATGCATATACACAAAGAGCAGGTTGGGTTTGGACCTTGCTCCGCCCCTATGGCTCCGATTGAGCTCAAATTTGGTACTGAGGTAGCCATTTGAGGTCCCTACAGGCATGCAAAAAATCGGAGCCCCAGCTGCCATAGGGCCGGAAAAAAGTTCGATCCTAATTGGGGGTAAAATGGCGGATTTCGCTGTAGTTGCGAATTTGGGTTTGGACCTAGCTCCACCCCTATGGAACCGATTGAGCTCAAATTTGGTATGGACGTAGGCATTCGAGGTCCCTACGCACATGCAAAAAATTGGAGCCGCGGCTGCCATAGGGCCGGAGAAAAAGTTCGATCCTAGAATTGGGCCAAATGCATATACACAAAGAGCAGGTTGGGTTTGGACCTTGCTCCGCCCCTATGGCTCCGATTGAGCTCAAATTTGGTACTGAGGTAGCCATTTGAAGTCCCTACAGGCATGCAAAAAATCGGAGCCCCAGCTGCCATAAGGCCGGAAAAAATTCGATCCTAATTGGGGGTAAAATGGCGGATTTCGCTGTAGTTGCGAATTTGGGTTTGGACCTAGCTCCGCCCTATGGAACCGATTGAGCTCAAACTTGGTATGGACGTAGGCATTCGAGGTCCCTACGCACATGCAAAAAATTGGAGCCGCGGCTGCCATAGGGCCGGAGAAAAGTTCGATCCTAGAATTGGGCCAAATGCATATACACAAAGAGCAGGTTGGGTTTGGACCTTGCTCCGCCCCTATGGCTCCGATTGAGCTCAAATTTGGTACTGAGGTAGCCATTTGAGGTCCCTACAGGCATGCAAAAAATCGGAGCCCCAGCTGCCATAGGGCCGGAAAAAAATTCGATCCTAATTGGGGGTAAAATGGCGGATTTCGCTGTAGTTGCGAATTTGGGTTTGGACCTAGCTCCGCCCCTATGGAACCGATTGAGCTCAAACTTGGTATGGACGTAGGCATTCGAGGTCCCTACGCACATGCAAAAAATTGGAGCCGCGGCTGCCATAGGGCCGGAGAAAAGTTCGATCCTAGAATTGGGCCAAATGCATATACACAAAGAGCAGGTTGGGTTTGGACCTTGCTCCGCCCCTATGGCTCCGATTGAGCTCAAATTTGGTACTGAGGTAGCCATTTGAGGTCCCTACAGGCATGCAAAAAATCGGAGCCCCAGCTGCCATAGGGCCGGAAAAAAGTTCGATCCTAATTGGGGGTAAAATGGCGGATTTCGCTGTAGTTGCGAATTTGGGTTTGGACCTAGCTCCGCCCCTATGGAACCGATTGAGCTCAAACTTGGTATGGACGTAGGCATTCGAGGTCCCTACGCACATGCAAAAAATTGGAGCCGCGGCTGCCATAGGGCCGGAGAAAAGTTCGATCCTAGAATTGGGCCAAATGCATATACACAAAGAGCAGGTTGGGTTTGGACCTTGCTCCGCCCCTATGGCTCCGATTGAGCTCAAATTTGGTACTGAGGTAGCCATTTGAGGTCCCTACAGGCATGCAAAAAATCGGAGCCCCAGCTGCCATAGGGCCGGAAAAAAGTCGATCCTAATTGGGGTAAAATGGCGGATTTCGCTGTAGTTGCGAATTTGGGTTTTGACCTAGCTCCGCCCCTATGGAACCGATTGAGCTCAAACTTGGTATGGACGTAGGCATTCGAGGTCCCTACGCTCATGCAAAAAATTGGAGCCGCGGCTGCCATAGGGCCGGAGAAAAGTTCGATCCTAGAATTGGGCCAAATGCATATACACAAAGAGCAGGTTGGGTTTGGACCTTGCTCAGCCCCTATGGCTCCGATTGAGCTCAAATTTGGTACTGAGGTAGCCATTTGAGGTCCCTACAGGCATGCAAAAAATCGGAGCCCCAGCTGCCATAGGGCCGGAAAAAGTTCGATCCTAATTGGGGGTAAAATGGCGGATTTCGCTGTAGTTGCGAATTTGGGTTTGGACCTAGCTCCGCCCCTATGGAACCGATTGAGCTCAAACTTGGTATGGACGTAGGCATTCGAGGTCCATACGCACATGCAAAAAATTGGAGCCGCGGCTGCCATAGGGCCGGAGAAAAGTTCGATCCTAGAATTGGGCCAAATGCATATACACAAAGAGCAGGTTGGGTTTGGGCCTTGCTCCGCCCCTATGGCTCCGATTGAGCTCAAATTTGGTACTGAGGTAGCCATATGAGGTCCCTACAGGCATGCAAAAAATCGTAGCCCCAGCTGCCATAGGGCCGGAAAAAAGTTCGATCCTAATTGGGGGTAAAATGGCGGATTTCGCTGTAGTTGCGAATTTGGGTTTGGACCTAGCTCCGCCCCTATGGAACCGATTGAGCTCAAACTTGGTATGGACGTAGGCATTCGATTTCCATACGCACATGCAAAAAATTGGAGCCGCGGCTGCCATAGGGCCGGAGAAAAGTTCGATCCTAGAATTGGGCCAAATGCATATACACAAAGAGCAGGTTTGGTTTGGGCCTTGCTCCGCCCCTATGGCTCCGATTGAGCTCAAATTTGGTACTGAGGTAGCCATATGAGGTCCCTACAGGCATGCAAAAAATCGGAGCCCCAGCTGCCATAGGGCCGGAAAAAAGTTCGATCCTAATTGGGGGTAAAATGGCGGATTTCGCTGTAGTTGCGAATTTGGGTTTGGACCTAGCTCCGCCCCTATGGAACCGATTGAGCTCAAACTTGGTATGGACGTAGGCATTCGAGGTCCTACGCACATGCAAAAAATTGGAGCCGCGGCTGCCATAGGGCCGGAGAAAAGTTCGATCTTAGAATTGGGCCAAATGCATATACACAAAGAGCAGGTTGGGTTCGGACCTTGCTCCGCCCCTATGGCTCCGATTAAGCTCAAATTTGGTACTGAGGTAGCCATTTGAGGTCCCTACAGGCATTCAAAAAATCGGAGCCCCAGCTGCCATAGGGCCGGAAAAAAGTTCGATCCTAATTGGGGGTAAAATGGCGGATTTCGCTGTAGTTGCGAATTTGGGTTTGGACCTAGCTCCACCCCTATGGAACCGATTGAGCTCAAACTTGGTATGGACGTAGGCATTCGAGGTCCCTACGCACATGCAAAAAATTGGAGCCGCGGCTGCCATAGGGCCGGAGAAAAGTTCGATCCTAGAATTGGGCCAAATGCATATACACAAAGAGCAGGTTGGGTTTGGACCTTGCTCCGCCCCTATGGCTCCGATTGAGCTCAAATTTGGTACTGAGGTAGCCATTTGAAGTCCCTACAGGCATGCAAAAAATCGGAGCCCCAGCTGCCATAGGGCCGGAAAAAATTCGATCCTAATTGGGGGTAAAATGGCGGATTTCGCTGTAGTTGCGAATTTGGGTTTGGACCTAGCTCCGCCCCTATGGAACCGATTGAGCTCAAACTTGGTATGGACGTAGGCATTCGAGGTCCCTACGCACATGCAAAAAATTGGAGCCGCGGCTGCCATAGGGCCGGAGAAAAGTTCGATCCTAGAATTGGGCCAAATGCATATACACAAAGAGCAGGTTGGGTTTGGACCTTGCTCCGCCCCTATGGCTCCGATTGAGCTAAAATTTGGTACTGAGGTAGCCATTTGGGGTCCCTACAGGCATGCAAAAAATCGGAGCCCCAGCTGCCATAGGGCCGGAAAAAAGTTCGATCCTAATTGGGGGTAAAATGGCGGATTTCGCTGTAGTTGCGAATTTGGGTTTGGACCTAGCTCCGCCCCTATGGAACCGATTGAGCTCAAACTTGGTATGGATGTAGGCATTCGAGGTCCCTACGCACATGCAAAAAATTGGAGCCGCGGCTGCCATAGGGCCGGAGAAAAGTTCGATCCTAGAATTGGGCCAAATGCATATACACAAAGAGCAGGTTGGGTTTGGACCTTGCTCCGCCCCTATGGCTCCGATTGAGCTCAAATTTGGTACTGAGGTAGCCATTTGAGGTCTCTACAGGCATGCAAAAAATCGGAGCCCCAGCTGCCATAGGGCCGGAAAAAAGTTCGATCCTAATTGGGGGTAAAATGGCGGATTTCGCTGTTGTTGCGAATTTGGGTTTGGACCTAGCTCCGCCCCTATGGAACCGATTGAGCTCAAACTTGGTATGGACGTAGGCATTCGAGGTCCCTATGCACATGCAAAAAATTGGAGCCGCGGCTGCCATAGGGCCGGAGAAAAGTTCGATCCTAGTATTGGGCCAAATGCATATACACAAAGAGCAGGTTGGGTTTGGACCTTGCTCCGCCCCTATGGCTCCGATTGAGCTCAAATTTGGTACTGAGGTAGCCATTTGAGGTCCCTACAGGCATGCAAAAAATCGGAGCCCCAGCTGCCATAGGGCCGGAAAAAAGTTCGATCCTAATTGGGGGTAAAATGGCGGATTTCGCTGTAGTTGCGAATTTGGGTTTGGACCTAGCTCCGCCCCTATGGAACCGATTGAGCTCAAACTTGGTATGGACGTAGGCATTCGAGGTCCCTACGCACATGCAAAAAAAATGGAGCCGCGGCTGCCATAGGGCCGGAGAAAAGTTCGATCCTAGAATTGGGCCAAATGCATATACACAAAGAGCAGGTTGGGTTTGGACCTTGCTCCGCCCCTATGGCTCCGATTGAGCTCAAATTTGGTACTGAGGTAGCCAATTGAGGTCCCTACAGGCATGCAAAAAATCGGAGCCCCAGCTGCCATAGGGCCGGAAAAAAGTTCGATCCTAATTGGGGGTAAAATTGCGGATTTCGCTGTAGTTGCGAATTTGGATTTGGACCTAGCTCCGCCCCTATGGAACTGATTGAGCTCAAACTTGGTATGGACGTAGGCATTCGAGGTCCCTACGCACATGCAAAAAATTGGAGCCGCGGCTGCCATAGGGCCGGAGAAAAGTTCGATCCTAGAATTGGGCCAAATGCATATACACAAAGAGCAGGTTGGGTTTGGACCTTGCTCCGCCCCTATGGCTCCGATTGAGCTCAAATTTGGTACTGAGGTAGCCATTTGAGGTCCCTACAGGCATGCAAAAAATCGGAGCCCCAGCTGCCATAGGGCCGGAAAAAAGTTCGATCCTAATTGGGGGTAAAATGGCGGATTTCGCTGTAGTTGCGAATTTGGGTTTGGACCTAGCTCCGCCCCTATGGAACCGATTGAGCTCAAACTTGGTATGGACGTAGGCATTCGAGGTCCCTACGCACATGCAAAAAATTGGAGCCGCGGCTGCCATAGGGCCGGAGAAAAGTTCGATCCTAGAATTGGGCCAAATGCATATACACAAAGAGCAGGTTGGGTTTGGACCTTGCTCCGCCCCTATGGCTCCGATTGAGCTCAAATTTGGTACTGAGGTAGCCATTTGAAGTCCCTACAGGCATGCAAAAAATCGGAGCCCCAGCTGCCATAGGGCCGGAAAAAAGTTCGATCCTAATTGGGGGTAAAATGGCGGATTTCGCTGTAGTTGCGAATTTGGGTTTTGACCTAGCTCTGCCCCTATGGAACCGATTGAGCTCAAACTTGGTATGGACGTAGGCATTTGAGGTCCCTACGCTCATGCAAAAAATTGGAGCCGCGGCTGCCATAGGGCCGGAGAAAAGTTCGATCCTAGAATTGGGCCAAATGCATATACACAAAGAGCAGGTTGGGTTTGGACCTTGCTCCGCCCCTATGGCTCCGATTGAGCTCAAATTTGGTACTGAGGTAGCCATTTGAGGTCCCTACAGGCATGCAAAAAATCGGAGCCCCAGCTGCCATAGGGCCGGAAAAAGTTCGATCCTAATTGGGGGTAAAATGGCGGATTTCGCTGTAGTTGCGAATTTGGGTTTGGACCTAGCTCCGCCCCTATGGAACCGATTGAGCTCAAACTTGGTATGGACGTAGGCATTCGAGGTCCCTACGCACATGCAAAAAATTGGAGCCGCGGCTGCCATAGGGCCGGAGAAAAGTTCGATCCTAGAATTGGGCCAAATGCATATACACAAAGAGCAGGTTGGGTTTGGGCCTTGCTCCGCCCCTATGGCTCCGATTGAGCTCAAATTTGGTACTGAGGTAGCCATATGAGGTCCCTACAGGCATGCAAAAAATCGGAGCCCCAGCTGCCATAGGGCCGGAAAAAAGTTCGATCCTAATTGGGGGTAAAATGGCGGATTTCGCTGTAGTTGCGAATTTGGGTTTGGACCTAGCTCCGCCCCTATGGAACCGATTGAGCTCAAACTTGGTATGGACGTAGGCATTCGAGGTCCCTACGCACATGCAAAAAATTGGAGCCGCGGCTGCCATAGGGCCGGAGAAAAGTTCGATCCTAGAATTGGGCCAAATGCATATACACAAAGAGCAGGTTGGGTTTGGACCTTGCTCCGCCCCTATGGCTCCGATTGAGCTCAAATTTGGTACTGAGGTAGCCATTTGAGGTCCCTACAGGCATGCAAAAAATCGGAGCCCCAGCTGCCATAGGGCCGGAAAAAAGTTCGATCCTAATTGGGGGTAAAATGGCGGATTTCGCTGTAGTTGCGAATTTGGGTTTGGACCTAGCTCCGCCCCTATGGAACCGATTGAGCTCAAACTTGGTATGGACGTAGGCATTCGAGGTCCCTACGCACATGCAAAAAAATGGAGCCGTGGCTGCCATAGGGCCGGAGAAAAGTTCGATCCTAGAATTGGGCCAAATGCATATACACAAAGAGCAGGTTGGGTTTGGACCTTGCTCCGCCCCTATGGCTCCGATTGAGCTCAAATTTGGTACTGAGGTAGCCATTTGAGGTCCCTAAAGGCATGCAAAAAATCGGAGCCCCAGCTGCCATAGGGCCGGAAAAAAGTTCGATCCTAATTGGGGGTAAAATGGCGGATTTCGCTGTAGTTGCGAATTTGGGTTTGGACCTAGCTCCGCCCCTATGGAACCGATTGAGCTCAAACTTGGTATGGACGTAGGCATTCGAGGTCCCTACGCACATGCAAAAAATTGGAGCCGCGGCTGCCATAGGGCCGGAGAAAAGTTCGATCCTAGAATTGGGCCAAATGCATATACACAAAGAGCAGGTTGGGTTTGGACCTTGCTCCGCCCCTATGGCTCCGATTGAGCTCAAATTTGGTACTGAGGTAGCCATTTGAGGTCCCTACAGGCATGCAAAAAATCGGAGCCCCAGCTGCCATAGGGCCGGAAAAAAGTTCGATCCTAATTGGGGGTAAAATGGCGGATTTCGCTGTAGTTGCGAATTTGGGTTTGGACCTAGCTCCGCCCCTATGGAACCGATTGAGCTCAAACTTGGTATGGACGTAGGCATTCGAGGTCCCTACGCACATGCAAAAAATTGGAGCCGCGGCTGCCATAGGGCCGGAGAAAAGTTCGATCCTAGAATTGGGCCAAATGCATATACACAAAGAGCAGGTTGGGTTTGGACCTTGCTCCGCCCCTATGGCTCCGATTGAGCTCAAATTTGGTACTGAGGTAGCCATTTGAGGTCCCTACAGGCATGCAAAAAATCGGAGCCCCAGCTGCCATAGGGCCGGAAAAAAGTTCGATCCTAATTGGGGGTAAAATGGCGGATTTCGCTGTAGTTGCGAATTTGGGTTTGGACCTAGCTCCGCCCCTATGGAACCGATTGAGCTCAAACTCGGTATGGACGTAGGCATTCGAGGTCCCTACGCACATGCAAAAAATTGGAGCCGCGGCTGCCATAGGGCCGGAGAAAAGTTCGATCCTAGAATTGGGCCAAATGCATATACACAAAGAGCAGGTTGGGTTTGGACCTTGCTCCGCCCCTATGGCTCCGATTGAGCTCAAATTTGGTACTGAGGTAGCCATTTGAGGTCCCTACAGGCATGCAAAAAATCGGAGCCCCAGCTGCCATAGGGCCGGAAAAAAGTTCGATCCTAATTGGGGGTAAAATGGCGGATTTCGCTGTAGTTGCGAATTTGGGTTTGGACCTAGCTCCGCCCCTATGGAACCGATTGAGCTCAAACTTGGTATGGACGTAGGCATTCGAGGTCCCTACGCACATGCAAAAAATTGGAGCCGCGGCTGCCATAGGGCCGGAGAAAAGTTCGATCCTAGAATTGGGCCAAATGCATATACACAAAGAGCAGGTTGGGTTTGGGCCTTGCTCCGCCCCTATGGCTCCGATTGAGCTCAAATTTGGTACTGAGGTAGCCATTTGAGGTCCCTACAGGCATGCAAAAAATCGGAGCCCCAGCTGCCATAGGGCCGGAAAAAAGTTCGATCCTAATTGGGGGTAAAATTGCGGATTTCGCTGTAGTTGCGAATTTGGGTTTGGACCTAGCTCCGCCCCTATGGAACCGATTGAGCTCAAACTTGGTATGGACGTAGGCATTCGAGGTCCCTACGCACATGCAAAAAATTGGAGCCGCGGCTGCCATAGGGCCGGAGAAAAGTTCGATCCTAGAATTGGGCCAAATGCATATACACAAAGAGCAGGTTGGGTTTGGGCCTTGCTCCGCCCCTATGGCTCCGATTGAGCTCAAATTTGGTACTGAGGTAGCCATTTGAGGTCCCTACAGGCATGCAAAAAATCGGAGCCCCAGCTGCCATAGGGCCGGAAAAAAGTTCGATCCTAATTGGGGGTAAAATGGCGGATTTCGCTGTAGTTGCGAATTTGGGTTTGGACCTAGCTCCGTCCCTATGGAACCGATTGAGCTCAAACTTGGTATGGACGTAGGCATTCGAGGTCCCTACGCACATGCAAAAAATTGGAGCCGCGGCTGCCATAGGGCCGGAGAAAAGTTCGATCCTAGAATTGGGCCAAATGCATATACACAAAGAGCAGGTTGGGTTTGGACCTTGCTCCGCCCCTATGGCTCCGATTGAGCTCAAATTTGGTACTGAGGTAGCCATTTGAGGTCCCTACAGGCATGCAAAAAATCGGAGCCCCAGCTGCCATAGGGCCGGAAAAAAGTTCGATCCTAATTGGGGGGTAAAATGGCGGATTTCGCTGTAGTTGCGAATTTGGGTTTGGACCTAGCTCCGCCCCTATGGAACCGATTGAGCTCAAACTTGGTATGGACGTAGGCATTCGAGGTCCCTACGCACATGCAAAAAATTGGAGCCGCGGCTGCCATAGGGCCGGAGAAAAGTTCGATCCTAGAATTGGGCCAAATGCAAATACACAAAGAGCAGGTTGGGTTTGGACCTTGCTCCGCCCCTATGGCTCCGATTGAGCTCAAATTTGGTACTGAGGTAGCCATTTGAGGTCCCTACAGGCATGCAAAAAATCGGAGCCCCAGCTGCCATAGGGCCGGAAAAAAGTTCGATCCTAATTGGGGGTAAAATGGCGGATTTCGCTGTAGTTGCGAATTTGGGTTTGGACCTAGCTCCGCCCCTATGGAACCGATTGAGCTCAAACTTGGTATGGACGTAGGCATTCGAGGTCCCTACGCACATGCAAAAAATTGGAGCCGCGGCTGCCATAGGGCCGGAGAAAAGTTCGATCCTAGAATTGGGCCAAATGCAAATACACAAAGAGCAGGTTGGGTTTGGACCTTGCTCCGCCCCTATGGCTCCGATTGAGCTCAAATTTGGTACTGAGGTAGCCATTTGAGGTCCCTACAGGCATGCAAAAAATCGGAGCCCCAGCTGCCATAGGGCCGGAAAAAAGTTCGATCCTAATTGGGGGTAAAATGGCGGATTTCGCTGTAGTTGCGAATTTGGGTTTGGACCTAGCTCCGCCCCTATGGAACCGATTGAGCTCAAACTTGGTATGGACGTAGGCATTTGAGGTCCCTACGCACATGCAAAAAATTGGAGCCGCGGCTGCCATAGGGCCGGAGAAAAGTTCGATCCTAGAATTGGGCCAAATGCATATACACAAAGAGCAGGTTGGGTTTGGACCTTTCTCCGCCCCTATGGCTCCGATTGAGCTCAAATTTGGTACTGAGGTAGCCATTTGAGGTCCCTACAGGCATGCAAAAAATCGGAGCCCCAGCTGCCATAGGGCCGGAAAAAAGTTCGATCCTAATTGGGGGTAAAATGGCGGATTTCGCTGTAGTTGCGAATTTAGGTTTGGACCTAGCTCCGCCCCTATGGAACCGATTGAGCTCAAACTTGGTATGGACGTAGGCATTCGAGGTCCCTACGCACATGCAAAAAATTGGAGCCGCGGCTGCCATAGGGCCGGAGAAAAGTTCGATCCTAGAATTGGGCCAAATGCATATACACAAAGAGCAGGTTGGGTTTGGACCTTGCTCCCCCTATGGCTCCGATTGAGCTCAAATTTGGTACTGAGGTAGCCATTTGAGGTCCCTACAGGCATGCAAAAAATCGGAGCCCCAGCTGCCATAGGGCCGGAAAAAAGTTCGATCCTAATTGGGGGTAAAATGGCGGATTTCGCTGTAGTTGCGAATTTGGGTTTGGACCTAGCTCCGTCCCTATGGAACCGATTGAGCTCAAACTTGGTATGGACGTAGGCATTCGAGGTCCCTACGCACATGCAAAAAATTGGAGCCGCGGCTGCCATAGGGCCGGAGAAAAGTTCGATCCTAGAATTGGGCCAAATGCATATACACAAAGAGCAGGTTGGGTTTGGACCTTGCTCCGCCCCTATGGCTCCGATTGAGCTCAAATTTGGTACTGAGGTAGCCATTTGAGGTCCCTACAGGCATGCAAAAAATCGGAGCCCCAGCTGCCATAGGGCCGGAAAAAAGTTCGATCCTAATTGGGGGTAAAATGGCGGATTTCGCTGTAGTTGCGAATTTGGGTTTGGACCTAGCTCCGCCCCTATGGAACCGATTGAGCTCAAACTTGGTATGGACGTAGGCATTCGAGGTCCCAACGCACATGCAAAAAATTGGAGCCGCGGCTGCCATAGGGCCGGAGAAAAGTTCGATCCTAGAATTGGGCCAAATGCAAATACACAAAGAGCAGGTTGGGTTTGGACCTTGCTCCGCCCCTATGGCTCCGATTGAGCTCAAATTTGGTACTGAGGTAGCCATTTGAGGTCCCTACAGGCATGCAAAAAATCGGAGCCCCAGCTGCCATAGGGCCGGAAAAAAGTTCGATCCTAATTGGGGGTAAAATGGCGGATTTCGCTGTAGTTGCGAATTTGGGTTTGGACCTAGCTCCGCCCCTATGGAACCGATTGAGCTCAAACTTGGTATGGACGTAGGCATTCGAGGTCCCAACGCACATGCAAAAAATTGGAGCCGCGGCTGCCATAGGGCCGGAGAAAAGTTCGATCCTAGAATTGGGCCAAATGCATATACACAAAGAGCAGGTTGGGTTTGGACCTTGCTCCGCCCCTATGGCTCCGATTGAGCTCAAATTTGGTACTGAGGTAGCCATTTGAGGTCCCTACAGGCATGCAAAAAATCGGAGCCCCAGCTGCCATAGGGCCGGAAAAAAGTTCGATCCTAATTGGGTAAAATGCCGGATTTCGCTGTAGTTGCGAATTTGGGTTTGGACCTAGCTCCGCCCCTATGGAACCGATTGAGCTCAAACTTGGTATGGACGTAGGCATTCGAGGTCCCTACGCACATGCAAAAAATTGGAGCCGCGGCTGCCATAGGGCCGGAGAAAAGTTCGATCCTAGAATTGGGCCAAATGCATATACACAAAGAGCAGGTTGGGTTTGGACCTTGCTCCGCCCCTATGGCTCCGATTGAGCTCAAATTTGGTACTGAGGTAGCCATTTGAGGTCCCTACAGGCATGCAAAAAATCGGAGCCCCAGCTGCCATAGGGCCGGAAAAAAGTTCGATCCTAATTGGGGGTAAAATGGCGGATTTCGCTGTAGTTGCGAATTTGGGTTTGGACCTAGCTCCGCCCCTATGGAACCGATTGAGCTCAAACTTGGTATGGACGTAGGCATTCGAGGTCCCTACGCACATGCAAAAAATTGGAGCCGCGGCTGCCATAGGGCCGGAGAAAAGTTCGATCCTAGAATTGGGCCAAATGCATATACACAAAGAGCAGGTTGGGTTTGGACCTTGCTCCGCCCCTATGGCTCCGATTGAGCTCAAATTTGGTACTGAGGTAGCCATTTGAGGTCCCTACAGGCATGCAAAAAATCGGAGCCCCAGCTGCCATAGGGCCGGAAAAAAGTTCGATCCTAATTGGGGGTAAAATGGCGGATTTCGCTGTAGTTGCGAATTTGGGTTTGGACCTAGCTCCGCCCCTATGGAACCGATTGAGCTAAAACTTGGTATGGACGTAGGCATTCGAGGTCCCTACGCACATGCAAAAAATTAGAGCCGCGGCTGCCATAGGGCCGGAGAAAAGTTCGATCCTAGAATTGGGCCAAATGCATATACACAAAGAGCAGGTTGGGTTTGGACCTTGCTCCGCCCCTATGGCTCCGATTGAGCTCAAATTTGGTACTGAGGTAGCCATTTGAGGTCCCTACAGGCATGCAAAAAATCGGAGCCCCAGCTGCCATAGGGCCGGAAAAAAGTTCGATCCTAATTGGGGGTAAAATGGCGGATTTCGCTGTAGTTGCGAATTTGGGTTTGGACCTAGCTCCGCCCCTATGGAACCGATTGAGCTCAAACTTGGTATGGACGTAGGCATTCGAGGTTCCTACGCACATTCAAAAAATTGGAGCCGCGGCTGCCATAGGGCCGGAGAAAAGTTCGATCCTAGAATTGGGCCAAATGCATATACACAAAGAGCAGGTTGGGTTTGGACCTTGCTCCGGACCTATGGCTCCGATTGAGCTCAAATTTGGTACTGAGGTAGCCATTTGAGGTCCCTACAGGCATGCAAAAAATCGGAGCCCCAGCTGCCATAGGGCCGGAAAAAAGTTCGATCCTAATTGGGGGTAAAATGGCGGATTTCGCTGTAGTTGCGAATTTGGGTTTGGACCTAGCTCCGCCCCTATGGAACCGATTGAGCTCAAACTTGGTATGGACGTAGGCATTCGAGGTCCCTACGCACATGCAAAAAATTGGAGCCGCGGCTGCCATAGGGCCGGAAAAAAGTTCGATCCTAGAATTGGGCCAAATGCATATACACAAAGAGCAGGTTGGGTTTGGACCTTGCTCCGCCCCTATGGCTCCGATTGAGCTCAAATTTGGTACTGAGGTAGCCATTTGAGGTCCCTACAGGCATGCAAAAAATCGGAGCCCCAGCTGCCATAGGGCCGGAAAAAAGTTCGATCCTAATTGGGGGTAAAATGGCGGATTTCGCTGTAGTTGCGAATTTGGGTTTGGACCTAGCTCCGCCCCTATGGAACCGATTGAGCTCAAACTTGGTATGGACGTAGGCATTCGAGGTCCCTACGCACATGCAAAAAATTGGAGCCGCGGCTGCCATAGGGCCGGAGAAAAGTTCGATCCTAGAATTGGGCCAAATGCATATACACAAAGAGCAGGTTGGGTTTGGACCTTGCTCCGCCCCTATGGCTCCGATTGAGCTCAAATTTGGTACTGAGGTAGCCACTTGAGGTCCCTACAGGCATGCAAAAAATCGGAGCCCCAGCTGCCATAGGGCCGGAAAAAAGTTCGATCCTAATTGGGGGTAAAATGGCGGATTTCGCTGTAGTTGCGAATTTGGGTTTGGACCTAGCTCCGCCCCTATGGAACCGATTGAGCTCAAACTTGGTATGGACGTAGGCATTCGAGGTTCCTACGCACATGCAAAAAATTGGAGCCGCGGCTGCCATAGGGCCGGAGAAAAGTTCGATCCTAGAATTGGGCCAAATGCATATACACAAAGAGCAGGTTGGGTTTGGACCTTGCTCCGCCCCTATGGCTCCGATTGAGCTCAAATTTGGTACTGAGGTAGCCACTTGAGGTCCCTACAGGCATGCAAAAAATCGGAGCCCCAGCTGCCATAGGGCCGGAAAAAAGTTCGATCCTAATTGGGGGTAAAATGGCGGATTTCGCTGTAGTTGCGAATTTGGGTTTGGACCTAGCCACGCCCCTATGGAACCGATTGAGCTCAAACTTGGTATGGACGTAGGCATTCGAGGTTCCTACGCACATGCAAAAAATTGGAGCCGCGGCTGCCATAGGGCCGGAGAAAAGTTCGATCCTAGAATTGGGCCAAATGCATATACACAAAGAGCAGGTTGGGTTTGGACCTTGCTCCGCCCCTATGGCTCCGATTGAGCTCAAATTTGGTACTGAGGTAGCCATTTGAGGTCCCTACAGGCATGCAAAAAATCGGAGCCCCAGCTGCCATAGGGCCGGAAAAAAGTTCGATCCTAATTGGGGGTAAAATGGCGGATTTCGCTGTAGTTGCGAATTTGGGTTTGGACCTAGCCACGCCCCTATGGAACCGATTGAGCTCAAACTTGGTATGGACGTAGGCATTCGAGGTTCCTACGCACATGCAAAAAATTGGAGCCGCGGCTGCCATAGGGCCGGAGAAAAGTTCGATCCTAGAATTGGGCCAAATGCATATACACAAAGAGCAGGTTGGGTTTGGACCTTGCTCCGCCCCTATGGCTCCGATTGAGCTCAAATTTGGTACTGAGGTAGCCATTTGAGGTCCCTACAGGCATGCAAAAAATCGGAGCCCCAGCTGCCATAGGGCCGGAAAAAAGTTCGATCCTAATTGGGGGTAAAATGGCGGATTTCGCTGTAGTTGCGAATTTGGGTTTGGACCTAGCTCCGCCCCTATGGAACCGATTGAGCTCAAACTTGGTATGGACGTAGGCATTCGAGGTCCCTACGCACATGCAAAAAATTGGAGCCGCTGCTGCCATAGGGCCGGAGAAAAGTTCGATCCTAGAATTGGGCCAAATGCATATACACAAAGAGCAGGTTGGGTTTGGACCTTGCTCCGCCCCTATGGCTCCGATTGAGCTCAAATTTGGTACTGAGGTAGCCATTTGAGGTCCCTACAGGCATGCAAAAAATCGGAGCCCCAGCTGCCATAGGGCCGGAAAAAAGTTCGATCCTAATTGGGGGTAAAATGGCGGATTTCGCTGTAGTTGCGAATTTGGGTTTGGACCTAGCTCCGCCCCTATGGAACCGATTGAGCTCAAACTTGGTATGGACGTAGGCATTCGAGGTCCCTACGCATTTGCAAAAAATTGGAGCCGCGGCTGCCATAGGGCCGGAGAAAAATTCGATCCTAGAATTGGGCCAAATGCTTATACACAAAGAGCAGGTTGGGTTTGGACCTTGCTCCGCCCCTATGGCTCCGATTGAGCTCAAATTTGGTACTGAGGTAGCCATTTGAGGTCCCTACAGGCATGCAAAAAATCGGAGCCCTAGCTCTCATAGGGCCGGAAAAAAGTTCGATCCTAATTAGGGGTAAAATTGCGGATTTCGCTGTAGTTGCGAATTTGGGTTTGGACCTAGCTCCGCCCCTATGGAACCGATTGAGCTCAAACTTGGTATGGACGTAGGCATTCGAGGTCCCTACGCACATGCAAAACATTGGAGCCGCGGCTGCCATAGGGCCGGAGAAAAGTTCGATCCTAGAATTGGGCCAAATCCATATACACAAAGAGCAGGTTGGGTTTGGACCTTGCTCCGCCCCTATGGCTCCGATTGAGCTCAAATTTGGTACTGAGGTAGCCATTTGAGGTCCCTACAGGCATGCAAAAAATCGGAGCCCCAGCTGCCATAGGGCCGGAAAAAAGTTCGATCCTAATTGGGGGTAAAATGGCGGATTTCGCTGTAGTTGCGAATTTGGGTTTGGACCTAGCTCCGCCCCTATGGAACCGATTGAGCTCAAACTTGGTATGGACGTAGGCATTCGAGGTCCCTACGCACATGCAAAAAATTGGAGCCGCGGCTGCCATAGGGCCGGAGAAAAGTTCGATCCTAGAATTGGGCCGAATGCATATACACAAAGAGCAGGTTGGGTTTGGACCTTGCTCCGCCCCTATGGCTCCGATTGAGCTCAAATTTGGTACTGAGGTAGCCATTTGAGGTCCCTACAGGCATGCAAAAAATCGGAGCCCCAGCTGCCATAGGGCCGGAAAAAGTTCGATCCTAATTGGGGGTAAAATGGCGGATTTTGCTGTAGTTGCGAATTTGGGTTTGGACCTAGCTCCGCCCCTATGGAACCGATTGAGATCAAACTTGGTATGGACGTAGGCATTCGAGGTCCCTACGCACATGCAAAAAATTGGAGCCGCGGCTGCCATAGGGCCGGAGAAAAATTCGATCCTAGAATTGGGCCAAATGCATATACACAAAGAGCAGGTTGGGTTTGGACCTTGCTCCGCCCCTATGGCTCCGATTGAGCTCAAATTTGGTACTGAGGTAGCCATTTGAGGTCCCTACAGGCATGCAAAAAATCGGAGCCCCAGCTGCCATAGGGCCGGAAAAAAGTTCGATCCTAATTGGGGATAAAATGGCCGATTTCGCTGTAGTTGCGAATTTGGGTTTGGACCTAGCTCCGCCCCTATGGAACCGATTGAGCTCAAACTTGGTATGGACGTAGGCATTCGAGGTCCCTACGCACATGCAAAAAATTGGAGCCGCGGCTGCCATAGGGCCGGAGAAAAGTTCGATCCTAGAATTGGGCCAAATGCATATACACAAAGATCAGGTTGGGTTTGGACCTTGCTCCGCCCCTATGGCTCTGATTGAGTTCAAATTTGGTACTGAGGTAGCCATTTGAGGTCCCTACAGGCATGCAAAAAATCGGAGCCCCAGCTGCCATAGGGCCGGAAAAAAGTTCGATCCTAATTGGGGGTAAAATGGCGGATTTCGCTGTAGTTGCGAATTTGGGTTTGGACCTAGCTCCGCCCCTATGGAACCGATTGAGCTCAAACTTGGTATGGACCTTAGGCATTCGAGGTCCCTACGCACATGCAAAAAATTGGAGCCGCGGCTGCCATAGGGCCGGAGAAAAGTTCGATCCTAGAATTGGGCCGAATGCATAGACACAAAGAGCAGGTTGGGTTTGGACCTTGCTCCGCCCCTATGGCTCCGATTGAGCTCAAATTTGGTACTGAGGTAGCCATTTGAGGTCCCTACAGGCATGCAAAAAATCGGAGCCCCAGCTGCCATAGGGCCGGAAAAAAGTTCGATCCTAATTGGGGGTAAAATGGCGGATTTCGCTGTAGTTGCGAATTTGGGTTTGGACCTAGCTCCGCCCCTATGGAACCGATTGAGCTCAAACTTGGTATGGACGAAGGCATTCGAGGTCCCTACGCACATGCAAAAAATTGGAGCCGCGGCTGCCATAGGGCCGGAGAAAAGTTCGATCCTAGAATTGGGCCAAATGCATATACACAAAGAGCAGGTTGGGTTTGGACCTTGCTCCGCCCCTATGGCTCCGATTGAGCTCAAATCTGGTACTGAGGTAGCCATTTGAGGTCCCTACAGGCATGCAAAAAATCGGAGCCCCAGCTGCCGTAGGGCCGGAAAAAAGTTCGATCCTAATTGGGGGTAAAATGGCGGATTTCGCTGTAGTTGCGAATTTGGGTTTGGACCTAGCTCCGCCCCTATGGAACCGATTGAGCTCAAATTTGGTATGGACGTAGGCATTCGAGGTCCCTACGCACATGCAAAAATTGGAGCCGCGGCTGCCATAGGGCCGGAGAAAAGTTCGATCCTAGAATTAGGCCAAATGCATATACACAAAGAGCAGGTTGGGTTTGGACCTTGCTCCGCCCCTATGGCTCCGATTGAGCTCAAATTTGGTACTGAGGTAGCCATTTGAGGTCCCTACAGGCATGCAAAAAATCGGAGCCCCAGCTGCCATAGGGCCGGAAAAAAGTTCGATCCTAATTGGGGGTAAAATGGCGGATTTCGCTGTAGTTGCGAATTTGGGTTTGGACCTAGCTCCGCCCCTATGGAACCGATTGAGCTCAAACTTGGTATGGACGTAGGCATTCGAGGTCCCTACGCACATGCAAAAAATTGGAGCCGCGGCTGACATAGGGCCGGAGAAAAGTTCGATCCTAGAATTGGGCCAAATGCATATACACAAAGAGCAGGTTGGGTTTGGACCTTGCTCCGCCCCTATGGCTCCGATTGAGCTCAAATTTGGTACTGAGGTAGCCATTTGAGGTCCCTACAGGCATGCAAAAAATCGGAGCCCCAGCTGCCATAGGGCCGGAAAAAAGTTC